>BSYR01000027.1:3037500-3637500 GCA_030270665.1 Hibiscus trionum
TTTAGTGTTTATTGATTTATTTTATTTTATGTCAACTAGATATTCATAAATGTTGAACTAACATTTTAATGATGCCTTGAGTAAGGGGGAGCTAATTTTAAACCAAAATTTTTAAAATGTCAAAATTTTTTTGCCTCCTACGCTATCTTGAACTTAAATATCTTTTTAAATTCTTTTTGATATAACAAAAAGGGGGAGAAATGGTTTTGAAAAATTGAATTTTCAAATGAATAAGGGGGAGCTTAATTTGATTTCATATATTTAATCTCTTATTCACTTTTTTAATGCTAAAGGGGGAGAACCCAAACAATTTTTCAAGTTGGTTTTATTATATCAAAAAGGGGGAGATTGTAGAACTAATGTTTTGATATAATAATTGAAAAATGTTTTGGACTAATTTGAAAAGAATTTAAAACTTGTTTTTAAGTCCAAACAACTTGAAATTATGTTTGAGGTATTTTAAGAGGTTTTTGACAAAGATTTTTCATGTTTTCAAAAGCCAAACTTGACTTTTCAAGTCACCAGTATCGATACGGTCATACCGGTATCGATACCATTTTGCCTTAGTTTGGCCACTGTCAAAACCCGTATCGATACAACAAACCCTGGTATCGATACTAAAGGGATCGTTTCGATACGCCACGTCAGCGTATCGATACCTGTTTAAACACCCCAACGGCTATTTTCCCAACGGCCTTTTAAATGTTAAAGGGTACCGATACGCCCTAAAGCGTATCGATACGCCCATGCAGGCAAGAGCCCAACGACTAGTTTCTATGAAGGCAGTATCGATACCGTTCCACGAGTATCGATACCATTAGCTGCAGAAAAGCATTTAAGAAGGGAAATAAAGTCCTCAACGGCTCCAAAACATCCCCAACGGCCATAAACGGCTACAAACTCAATTTGGAGTATAAAATGGACCTCCAAGCATCAAGATCAATAGAGAGCTTCAATTGTTACAACATTATTAGTGAAAAACTTGTCTAGAGCTTAAATCGTTCATTTCTTGCTTAGACAACACTTGTGAGCTTAAATTGTTAAAATTGCTCAAGTGTCTTAGGTTTTGGGTGAGTGCTTCATTGTGCAAACAAAACACCTATTAGAGGGTTCAAGTTTGCTTCTTTGTTTATCTCTTTGTAAGAGAGGGGTTCCTTCAAGCTTTGGGTAGAAAGCTTCGAGGGTTTTGATCAAGGCTTTGGGTAGAAGCTTGATCGTTGTAAAGGGTTTCCTCCTGATCCTAGAAAAGGGGACGAATCAATTAGTGGATTGATTGTGAAATCCTTAGTAGGAAGCTAAGGTAGTGGATGTAGACCTTGGTTAGAAGGTTGAACCACTATAAATCATCGTGTCTTTATTCTTTTAGCTTCCTAAACCCTTCCACCCAAAAATTCACCTCTCCACCACTTGGCGAGCATAATCGGTTGATCGAATCGAGCGTCGAAAAACCCAACAAAAACCAAACTTGAACTTGAAGCAAAACTCAAGGAGTTTGAACTAAAATGTTTTGATTTACAAAAATTGCTTCAAAAAGTTCAAGAGAAAAAAGATTTGATTTCCAAAGAGCTTGAAAGGAAAAACAATTTTGGAAAATCAAATTTTTATGTGAGACAATCTAGTGCCCCTAGATTTGTAAAAGGAAAATGTTTTAGAAGTGTTTAGGTCCCAAAAGGACTAACCACTTCAATTAAAAAGGATGACATTGAAAAATGGATTCCTAAGGGGACTAAAATTTGTGCTACTAACGTTTATGGATCCAAAGCAATTTGGATACCAAAAATTACTTGATTGTCTTTTGCTAGGTGTGATGGAGATGTTCAACAAGTCAAACATTGAGGGGGAGCTCCATGCACACAAGGATGAACACTTGAAGAAGGAAGGCTTCACATCCTACCTTGAGTTCAAGTGTTGGTAAAATTCTAGTTGCTTTAGTGTTTATTTGTTTTATTTTTTTTCTCAACTAGATGATCATACATGTTGGACTAACATTTTGATGATGCTTTGAGTAAGGGGAGCCATTTTAAAACCAAATTTGTGTTTTTGTCAAAATTTTACCTCTATTGTTATTTTTTGAACTTAATGTTTTAAATTCTTTTTGATATAACAAAAAGGGGGAGAAATGGTTTGAAAAATTGAATTTTCAAATGAATAAGGGGGAGCTTTAATTGCTTTCATATCCTTAATCTCTTATTCACATTTTTAAAGTTAAAGGGGGAGAATCCCAAACAATTTTTCAAGAGAGTTTTATTATATCAAAAAGGGGGAGATGGTAAAACTAATGTTTTGATATAATAATTGAAAAATGTTTTGGACTAATTTGAAAAGAATTTAAAACTTTGTTTTAAGTCCAAACAACTTGAATTTATGTTTGGGGGTTTTAAAAGGTTTTTGGCAAAGCTTTTTCATGATTTAAAACAGCCAAACTTGAGTTTTCAAGCTACCCGTACCGATACGGTCCAACCCGTATCGATACCTTTTTGCCCCAGTTTGGTCACTGCCAAAACCCGTATCGAAACAGGCTTGGCCGTTTCGATACGGATCGGGATCGTTTCGATACGCCTGGTAAGCGTACTGATCCCCTTTCAATCACCCCAACGGCTATTTTCCCAACGGTCTTTTAAAACGTCATACCGTATCGATACGCCCTCAAGCGTATCGATACGCCTAGGCTGGCAAGAGCCCAACGGCTAGTTTCTGATGAAGGCCGTACCGATACGGGTCCAAGCGTATCGATACGGAAGGCTGCAGAACAGTATTTATGAAGGGAAATAAAGTCCTCAATGGCTCCAAATCATCCCCAACGACTAGTTGTTGAGTTGATCGAACACTTGCAAATGGCCAAGAGGGGGGTGAATTGGCAATTAAAAATTTTGGTGAAGTGAAAGATAGAAAATAAAAGTGACACAAGGGGTTATAGTGGTTCAAGTTCTCCAATTGAACTCTACATCCACTACCTTAGCTACCACTAAGGATTTTCAAACAATTCACTACTAGAATTCGTCCCCTTTTCTTGGATGAGGAGGAAACCTTACAATCTCGATTAAGCTTTCTACCCAAAGCTTAATCCACTCAAATACAAGAGATATTTTGGTAAACTTAAATGTTTCCTCCAAAAGGATGATTGTCTACCCAAATACAATTTAAACAATCCCAAACTCACAATACAAATTGACAACTTGAAATACACTAGAGTTGGGTACAAAGATTTGACTTTGAATAGCTCAAGGGTTTGGATTTTTGCTTTGATGATTCTTGAAGGTTCAATAGTTGTTGCTAAAGCTTTAGAGTGTCTCTTTTATACCTCTTCATTGATTTCTAGCCGTTTGGGTGGTTGGAGACATGAATGGAGCCGTTGGAACCCTCTCTTACCACCATAAATGCACTTCTGCAGCTACGAGTATCGGTACTCGGGAATGGGTATCGATACATGTCTCACAAAGAAAATAGCCGTTGTGTGTAATTAATGGGGCGTATCGATACGCATGTAAGCGTATCGGTACCGGGTATCGAAACGGCAAAGTCCATATCGATACCTTTTTCTCAACTTAGCTCACTGTCAAAACGCGTATCGATACTGGGGTTAGGCGTATCGATACCGGTCAACGACCTTTTAAAATTTGGTTACCAACCAACTGACACCAACGGTCATATTTTTAAACCGACTTAAATGCTTTAAAAATCTTTAAACCGGTATCGATACTGGGGTTACCGTATCGATACACTCTTCAAACTCTTTGAAGTTTAACACAGGGGCGTATCGATACGAGGGTTTGCCGTATCGATACGTGTTCCGACAGTAGCCAATTTTGGCAAAAAGGTATCGATACGCCTCGATGGGTATCGATACTCTCTGACGATTTTCAATAGATTTGGCTTGGAACACTTAGAAAATATTTTGAGTTTGAGTTTTACAAATCAGTTTTAAAGTGTTGGTGTTTCAAAACTTGTTAAGGGACTTGTAAAAACAATTTTATGTTTTTCAAATTGATCCTTAAAGATCTAGTTATATCAAAATCAAACATAGGTTTTACAATCTCCCCCTTTTTGATATAACAAAACCAAAACTTAAAATTTTGACACTTTTGAATAACCTTTACAAAGTAACTCCCCCTTAATATAAGCTTGGTAACCTTTGAGTTAAAATCAAAATATTTTAAAGTTGTGAGCAAGTTTCTTCTCCCCCTTTTTGTTAGATCAAAAATGCATTGAGACAATAAAGTGCATAATGAAATCAAAGGTATAATAATAATAAGCAACATAATTTTATTCATCATAGCATAAAAAGGGAAATCCAAACAAAAACATACGAGAAATCAAAGCATAGGTTTTTAATCCTAGAGCAAACTTAATCCTAAAAACATAAACATAGGTGCATAAAAATAGAAAATCCTAGATGATTATGAATGATATGCAAGAAGAGATGTCTAGGCATTGTCTTCGTCATCTTCATCATCATCTATCATAGGCTCATTACTCCTCATGCTATTACGCCATTCGTCATGGAAAGCGGCAACGGAAATATTCAAGGAATTTTGCCCGCTTTCAAAGGAAGTAAGGCGATTCTCCATACCCGTCATCCTTGCATCGAAGGTAGTTTCCATAGAGGTTAGACGAGTGTTCATGTCCGTGCGTAGCCCGGTAAATTGCTCATTGAGATAAGTCATGAGAGCGTCCAAATTGGGCTGAGGGACTTGAGGAGCTTGAGGAGCTTGTGGTTGTTCCAATACGGCTGCGGCCTCGGGTGGAAGCTCGGAAAGACGTAACCAACTTCCAGTAAAGTAATGGAACTTACCCCGAGCAAGGGATTGCTCATCAATAGGATCGGTAAGAGGAGATGCAAGATCAAATGAGCAATCAATATCCTTTTTCACAAAATAGTAACTTAAACCCGTACCGTAGATAAAAGATGTGATGAGAGTGGTGTGGCGATTTTGAACATGATAGACGATATCATTGAACATGATTCGAGCTAGGTTTGGGCGCTGTCGTTGACGGAAACAACGGATCCAAAAATCATCCACTTGACGGATGGTAGAGTATTTGCCACAGGAGGGACGTAACCACCAAGACACCATCAAATGTAGGATTCGATCGTGAGCATTAAGGACGGTCATGGAACCACCGAGAACATGGCCCAAGGCATTCTCATCATCTAAGCCTTCATCCTCTAACTTAAAAACATCACAAATGGACTTTACATCGAGAAGGATGGGCTTCCCCATTAGATAAGAGCGAATTGCAACCGCTTCCCCATTGCGAGTAATAACTCTGTGTTGGGTTTTTTTCACGCTCGAATCGATCACCGAAACTGTCAAGTGGGTTGTGTTTGGTTCTTGGATGAATTGGCTAAAACCGAAATAAAGGTAGACAATTTGCACGATGATTTTAGAATGGTTCGACTACTCAACCGAGTCTACATCCACTACCTTAGCACACCACTAAGGATTTCCCAATTCACTCAACAATGAATTCGTCCCCTTTTCCCGGCTCAGGAGGAAACCGTTACAACCCTATCTTTTGAACTTGGCTAAGATATAACCAACTCTAGTTTTTCTCTCAAGGCTAAACTAGAACCTCTCCTTTTACAAGGGATTTGTTTGGTAAACTAAATACCTCTCTAGGTGGGTGTTTACACAAATTTAAGCTCACAAGAGTGTACAAAGAATAAAACAATGAAAAACACTCTCTTAAGACTATGTACAAGAGAATAGTAAAATAAAGATTTAGACTCTAATTCTCTTGACCATATTGCTTGGATGTTGTCTCTTGCTTTCTTCAAGTGTTCCAGCCTTCAATTTATAGTCCCAAATGAGTTTGTAGCCGTTTATAGCCGTTGGGAATATTGCCGTTTATAGCCGTTGGGAATATAGCCGTTGGAATAGTACCATTTATAGCCGTTGGGAATAGTACCATTTATAGCCGTTGGAAATAGTTCCATTTATGGCCGTTGGGAATAGTACCATTTATGGCCGTTGGGAATAGTACCATTTATGGCCGTTGGGCTATTTCAAAATACACCGTATCGATACGGTTAGGCGTATCGGTACGGGTTTTGGCTACTGGAATTTTGGTAGTTTAAAAACCCTTTAAATACATTTTAAAACCATTCCAAAGCCTTTAAAACCCTTAAACATATTTTCAAGTTGTTTTTGACTAAAAACATATTTTAAATTCTTTTCAATTTAGTCCAAAACAATTTTCAAATATTATATCAAAACCTTAGTTCTACACTCTGGCATTAGAATAGAAAATTAAAACCAAAAGACGATAGTAAATACCGGGGATAGATAGAAACTCCATGAATTCCCAATTGCGAAGCAACGGAAGATATTCAAACTTGAAGCGCTCGGAGTCGAGAAAAGGAATGGAGACGACCCTTTCCGCACGAATTTTGTAGTGCTCAAATTGGCGAAAATGGGGGAGACCCGTGGGAGTTTCAAAGGATTTGTCATAAATAGTAGCATAATCCGGACGTGCAACCACTGCGGGATTGGAAGATTCACCGGCATGAGCAACCCTCGGTCGCTTCCTCGAATGTTCTTTAGGTGCCATAATCTAAAAGAAAATTAAGCAAGAAAAAGGGTTTCTTCAATTTGAGTAAAAATCAAGGCAAAAAGAAAAAAAAAATTGAAAAGCAAAGAGATTTAAGAAAACAAAGGGTTAAAAAAAACATAACAGAACAAAAAGAGAAAAAAAATTACCTTGAAGGAAACTTTGAAGATTGAAGAAAAACTTGAGAGAGAGAGCACAATTCTTTGCTTGATGCAAAAATTCTTTTAGAATTGAGTTGTAGTGTGAAAAATATGAACGAGGAAGGGCCTTTTTATAGGCAAAAACGGCTAGGGTTTGTTAGGGTTAAAGAGTTTTAATTTTGGTAAAATTAGATCTCATTTAAGACTGATTTAATGTCATCTGCGCGATAGGGTATCGATACTCCTGATGGGGTATCGATACGGGGATAGAATTGTCTTTTCTCAAAAATGACCGTTGCGCGATAGGGTATCGATACTCCTGAGGGGGTATCGATACGGGGATAGAATTGTCTTTTCTCAAAGATGCCCGTTGGAAAGACGTATCGAAACGGAGGGGTCCGTATCGAAACGACCAGTATCGATACGATATTAAGCGTATCGATACCCGTGAAGCGAGGAAAATTCTGGGAACCAGAATGAAGAACACGTATCGATACGCGTATAGCCGTATCGATACCTTATGCCCAGAATGACCTATTTGGTTCTAAGAACAACCAAAGGCTCGAACTTAACACCTCCTAAAAGTATGCAAATGATGAATGAACAGTTCTAAGCATATTTTAACAGAAGCATACTCCCCCTAACTATAGGCATGGGTAAAATTAGGAGTCTAAACACATAAACATGGTAATTTCACAAAATCAAGCATTTTAAGCACAAAAGAGGTCCTAAAAGGTCAAGATAGGCTAGCTAGACCTAACTCTCTCCTAAGGGACCAAAAACGCTATTTATCTAAAGGTTTTGTAAATATATCCGCTAATTGGTTCAAGGTATCAACATATTCAATAACAACATCATTTTTCAAAACATGATCTCTAATAAAATGATGTCGAATTTCTATGTGTTTAGTTCTAGAGTGTTGGATGGGATTCTTAGTAAGACAAATGGCACTTGTGTTGTCACACTTAAGGGATATGGTTTCTACTTTAACACCATAGTCTAAGAGTTGTTGCTTCATCCAAAGGACTTGAGCACAACAACTCCCTAAGGATATGTACTCCGCTTCGGTGGTAGATAAGGCTACGCTATTTTGTTTCTTAGAGAACCAAGATACGAGCATACTACCTAAGAATTGGCATGTTCCTGAAGTACTTTTCCTATCTATCTTACATCCCCCATAATCCACATCCGAATAAGCATGAAGGCTAAAGGAAGAATCCTTAGGATACCAAAGCCCTAAAGTAGGTGTGTCTCTAAGGTATCTAAAAATTCTCTTAATGGCAACTAAGTGTGATTCTCTAGGACTAGCTTGAAACCTAGCACACAAGCAAACACTAAACATAATATCCGGTCTACTTGCGGTAAGGTAAAGCAAAGAACCTATCATGGATCTATAAAGCTTAGAATCAACACACTTACCTCCTTCATCTTTATCAAGCTTTATGGATGAACTCATAGGAGTGGCTTGAGGTTTTGTATTCTCCAAGCCGAACTTCTTGAGCATATCATTCACGTACTTGGCTTGATTTATGAAGGTGCCATACTTCCTTTGTTTGATTTGGAGTCCCAAAAAGAATGAGAGCTCCCCCATCATGCTCATCTCGAACTCACCTTGCATTAGCTTACAAAACTCCTTACAATAACACTCATTAGTAGAACCAAAAATTATATCATCAACATAAATTTGAACTACTAAGATGTCATTGTTATATCTTTTTATGAAGAGAGTTGTATCCACCTTTCCTTTTTCAAAACCTTTTTCAATTAAGAAATTTGAAAGTCTCCCATACCAAGCTCTAGGAGCTTATTTTAAACCATAGAGAGCTTTTGTAAGTTTAAACACATGGTTTGGAAATTTTGAATCCTCAAAACCCGGTGGTTGTTCAACATACACCTCTTCATTTATAAAACCATTTAGAAAGACACTTTTTACATCCATTTGAAAAAGCTTGAAATTATGATAACATGCATATGCAAGCAACATCCTAATAGCTTCCATCCTAGCTACGGGTGCATAGGTTTCATCAAAATCTATTCCCTCTTCTTGAGTGTAACCTTGAGCAACTAGTCTAGCTTTATTTCTCACAATGTTACCACTCTCATCTAGTTTGTTCCTAAAGACCCATTTAGTTCCTATTGTAGATTGATTACTAGGCCTATCAACTAATGTCCATACATTACTTCTCTCAAATTGATTTAATTCTTCTTGCATAGCCAAAATCCAAAAGTCATCTTTCAATGCTTCTTTTATATTTTTAGGCTCTATGCATGAGATAAATGCAACATGGTTCATTAATCTAAGAGAAGAACGAGTGGTTACCCCCTTGGATGGATCACCCAAGATTTCACCATCTTTGACATAGTTTAACTCCCTTGGGTAGCTCACTTCCTTTTCCTCAATAGCCAAGTCCTTCAAGGCTTCAAGAGGTGGATCTTGTGAGTCCTCTTCTTTTGTTGAAATCTCATCCTCCTTTGAAGTTTGACCTCCATCAAAGGCATTTATGATTCCTACATCATCATCATCACAAGAATCCTTCCTAGGAAGGAGGTTATCATCGAATACAACATGAATAGATTCTTCTACTACTAAAGTTCTTTTGTTAAATACTCGATAGGCTTTAGAGGTTAAAGAGTAACCTATAAAAATGGCTTCATCACTTTTTGCATCAAATTTACCTAAGTTGTCTTTTCCATTATTTAAAACAAAACACTTGCAACCAAAAGGGTGAAAATAGCTAATGTTAGGCTTTTTAGATTTTAAAAGTTCATAAGGTGTTTTCTTTAAAATTGGCCTAATCATTACTCGATTTATAATGTAGCAAGCGGTGTTTGTGGCTTCCGCCCAAAAATATTTAGGTAAATTGTTTTCACAAAGCATAGTTCTAGCCATTTCTTGTAAAGTTGTATTTTTCCTCTCAACTACCCCATTTTGTTGAGGAGTTCGAGGAGCCGAAAAATTATGGCTAATACCATTTTCGTTTAGAAAATCTTCAAACCCTAAATTTTGAAACTCGGTTCCATGATCACTTCTAATGTGTGAAATTCTAAGTTCAAGATCATTTTGGGTTATTTTTGAAAATGTGATGAATTTTTCCAAAGCCTCATCTTTAGTACTTAAAAATAAAACCCAAGTATATCTAGAAAAATCATCAACAAGCACAAAAGCATAAGATTTACCACCCAAGCTCATAGTCCTAATTGGCCCAAATAAATCCATATGGATAAGTTGTAAGCATCTACTAGTAGAAACACCATTAATGGACTTAAAGGAAGACCTATATTGTTTACCCTTTGAGCATGCATCACAAATTTTATCATTTGAAAATTTTATCTTGGGTAAACCTCTAACTAGGTTAAGAGAGACTAGTTTTTCCAAAACACTTATGCTAGCATGTCCTAGTTTCCTATGCCACAACCATGCATCATTTTCATTATGAGCAACTAAGCATGCATGAGATGTATGTATGTCATCTAGATGCACCATGTATATATTCTCTATGCGATGACCAATGAGCATAATGTTATTAGATTTAATGTCTACAATTTTGCATCCATTTTTATCAAATAAAACATTAAATCCTTTATCACATAATTGACTTATGCTCAATAGATTGTGTTTAAGACCATCGACATATAACACATTTTCAATGAGAATAGTAGAGTGATTACCTATGGAGCCAATACCTTTAATGTGGCCTTTGGAGTTGTCACCAAATGTTACTACTCCTCCACCTTTTGGCTTTAGATCCATGAACCGACTCTTGTCTCCGGTCATGTGCCTCGAGCATCCACTATCAAGGTACCATGAGTTTTGACTTTGTGCTTTGGCCTTGTAGCAATGCTCCCCCTACAAACAAAGAAATTAGGCTTTGATTTTTGGTACCCAAATCATTTTGGGTCCATGAGTGTTAGCCTTCAACATTTTGGTTCCCTTAGGAATCCAAGAAGCAATAGCATTTATATCATTAGAAATAATGAGTTCCTTAGGAACCCAAACACTCCTAACTCTATGACCTCTAGTTTGCTTATTAAAATTTCTTTGTTTAGGTACAAAAGGTTTTCTTTTTACATATTGGGATTTAGAGTGATTTCCTTTTTCAAACTTGTTTTTCCCAATAGCAATAGATGTTTTAAGATTATCCACTTCCTTTGTGTGATAATCTTGAAATTCGGAAAGAAGTTTTTCAAGCTCAAGGTTTTTTAGTTTTAAGATCATTTGAAAGATTAACTAAAAACAAAACCTTCTTTTCCAATTCGGAGTTAGATTTTGAAAACGTCTCATTTTGAATTTTTAAATCGGAAATTGTTTTCTTGTTTTTCAAAATGGACTCTTTATATTTTCCTACTAACTTATCATACACTTCTTGCAATTCATCATAAGCATCTTGAAGTTCCTCTATAGAAAAATTGAAATTGGATGAATTAGAGTTTACCTTAGGTTCATCATCGATGGCCATGAGACATAGGTTGGCCACTTCCTCTTCTTCCTCGGAAGACTCATCGTCACTCCAAGTGGCTACTTGAGCTTTGAGGTTCTTTTTCTTCCCAAAGCTTTTCCTCTTCAATTGAGGACACTCGGAACGGATGTGACCCGGTTTCTTGCATTCATAGCAAGTAATTGGATCCTTCTCTTCTTCCTTCCTTTTACTCTTGAAGTCTCCCTTTCTAATGAACTTTCTTCCACGATTTGACTTCATGAACCGAGTAAAGCGTTTGGCCAACATAGCCATCTCCTCATCTTCATCCTCACTAGAATCGCTATCTTGATATGAAGCTTTTAGTGCGATTCCCACTTTCTTCTTCTCAACTTCCTTCTTCTCCACTATCTTCTTCTCTTCTTCTCTTCCCTTCTTCATGATCTCATGGGTGAGTAGAGATCCAACAAGAGCATCAAGATTGAGAGTCTTCAAATCTCTAGCTTCAATAATGGCCGTTCTCTTGCCATCCCATGACTCCGGAAGAGAGTACAACAACTTTCTCACTAGCTTGTCTTCGGGAATGATTTCACCGAAACCCTCCAACCCATTGACAATGACCGAGAAACGATCAAACATCTTGGAGACGCTTTCTTCGGGATCCATCTTGAAGTTCTCATAGCTTAGATTGAGTAGCCCAATCTTTGTCTCCTTGACATCACTAGTTCTGTGAAACATATGCTTTAATTTTGATATAACTAAAAACCTAAGGACTAAAATGAAAATATCAAAACAAATTTTAAAGTCCTTAAAATTTCCTATATCTTGTTAAAGATCACTTCATAGCTAAAACCAAAGACTTACAAAATATTTTTTAAGTATTTCAAAGTCAAAACAGGGAATTTTCAAGCCCCGTTTCGAAACGGCCCAAGGCGTTTCGAAACACTTTCAGTTCGATGTGCACCTGTTCCGAAACGCGTATCGGAACGGGTCAAGGCGTTTCGAAACGGTATGACTCGTTTCGAAACTGTTCTTCATTTAAACGAACAAGGGCAACGGCTATAAACTGAAATTTGAAAATAAACAGGGCGTTCCGAAACGGGCTTAGGCCGTTTCGAAACACCCCTTTGACAGTGGCAAACCTGTTCCGAAACGGGCTAAGGCCGTTTCGAAACACCCCTTTGGCAGTGGCAAAACCGTTCCGAAACGGCCCCTAGGCGTTTCGAAACGGGCTCTCGTAGACGCTCCAACGGCTATATTATTTGAAATCCGTTCCGAAACAGGTGACCCCGTTCCGAAACGGTAGGCGTCTGGAAGCTGAAAAGTTGTGAGAAAAACACCCCAACGGCTCTAATTTTCAGCCCATCACCCACAACGGTTGGAAATCTACTAGAGGCTATAAAAAGACCCCAAGAAGCTCCAGCAATAAACAATTAAGCTACAAGCATACATCCTTTCATCAAATACAAGCATTTGTGTTGAAATCCCATTTTTATCTAGAAACCCCAATTGTATCCTTCATTTACATTTTTGTTCAATTGGGTTGAGTGCTTGATATCGGGCTATCATTTGTATTGAGAGATACCTTATTAGCCACCAAATTTCTTTGTTCTTTTGTGTGAGGATTGGGTTAATTTTTGGGTAGAAAAATTAACCGAAATTGTAAAGGTTGCCTCCTTGTCCTGGAAAAAGGGGACGAACAATTTAGTGGAAATTGTTGGAAATCCTTGGTGAGACTAAGGTAGTGGATGTAGAGTTCGGTTGGTGAACTTGAACCACTCTAAATTCCCGTGTCAATATTTTTAAGTTGCAATTTCCGTTACAACATCGTTAAAATTCCAATTCACCCCCCCTCTTGGTTATTATCATTCGTGTGATCCACTCAACAATTGGCATCAGAGCTTAACTCTTTGAGGATTAACAACCACAAGAGGAGATCCTTGGAAGAAGTGTGATCATCATCAAAATATCAAGAGATGGCATCAACCTCCGCTCCCGGCATGTACGACTCACAATCCACCACAAAGCCTCCTTTCTTCAATGGTGAGAACTACTCATTTTGGAAAAATAAAATGCGTCTATTTATTAAATCAAGTGACTACCTTGTGTGGGATGTCATTGAGGATGGACCATATATTCCATTGAAGCAAGATGTTGATGGCAAGATGGTGCTTAAAAGAAGAACGGAAATGAGTGAAGAGGAAAGGAAAAAGATCCAAGTAAATGATAAAGCTCTTCACATGCTATTTTGTGCTTTCGGTCCGGATATCTACTCAAAGGTCTCATCAATTGAAAGTGCCAAAGAAGTGTGGGATACTCTTGAAACCACCTATGAAGGCACCAACGATGTCAAAGAAACTAAGATTGGAATTCTCAATCTTAGTTATGAAAATTTCAAAATGGAATTTGATGAGACGGTGTCAAAGATGTTTGATCAATTCTCCACAATTGTAAATGGTCTAAAGGGCTATGGAGAAGTTATACCGGAAGACAAGCTTGTCCGAAAGCTACTCTATTCACTTCCCGAATCTTGGGATGGGAAGAGAACCGCAATCATCGAAGCAAAGAATTTAAAAACTCTAAAGCTTGATGAACTTGTAGGCTCTCTCCTTACTCACGAGATCATGAAGCAAGGAAGAGAAGATGAAAGAAAGAAAGAAGAAAAAAGAATGGAGAAGCTTGAAGGGGAGAAAAAGAAAAAAATGGGAATAGCTCTCAAGGCTAAAACATCCCAACTTGATGAAAGTTCATCTAGTGATGAGGATGAGCTTGAAGAATTGGCTATGATAGCCAAACGATTCTCACGCCTTATGAGGTCCAACCGAGGAAGAAAAATCCAAAGGAAAATGGACTTTAAAAACAAGAACAAAGAAGAAGGAAGGGATCCAATCACTTGCTTCGAGTGCGGACAACCCGGCCACATACGTTCGGAGTGCCCTCAACTCAAGAAGAAGGGCTTTGAGAAGAAGAAAAAGCTCAAAGCCAAGCTTGCTACTTGGAGTGATGAGGAGTCATCGGAGGATGACGAACAAGAAGTGGCGAACCTCTGCCTCATGGCACTTGAGGAAGATTCCTCCTTGGTAACCTCTAATTCATCTACTTTAGATTTTTCATATGAAGAATTAAATGATGCTTATGATGAGTTACAAGAGGTATATGATGAATTAGTTGAGAAGTATAGGGAGTCGGTTATTAGGAATAGAAAAATTATTATAGAATTAAAAGAGAAAAATGACTCACTTACTCAAACTAATTCTAAAATTGAGAAAAAGATATTAGGATTAGAAGATGAACTTAAATTCTTTCAAAAAGAAAATATTGATCTTAATAATCTTTTATCTCAAAATAATTGTGAACACCAAAAGGTGTTAAGTGAGCTAAATGAGCTCAAAAAGTCTTTAAAAATTAATGGTAGTGTTAAACATGACATAGGAGAATCCTCTAGAACACACCAATATAAGAAAAAGACTAACTACTACAAACAAAATAACTATCCTAGACATAGTAAAGTTAAAAGAATTAGAAATGTATGGGTTCCTAAGGAACTTGTTAAATCTAATGATATTATTGCTATGTCACCTTGGATTCCTAAGGGAACCAAAGTTTTAGGAACTAACACACATGGACCCAAAATGATTTGGGTACCAAAAACAAAAGTTTAAATATCTTTGTTTGTAGGGGGAGCATTGCTACAAGGCCAAAGCACAAAGTCAAAACTCATGGTACCTTGATAGTGGATGCTCGAGACACATGACCGGAGACAAGAGTCGACTCATGGATTTAAAGCCAAAAAGTGGAGGAGTAGTAACATTTGGTGACAACTCCAAAGGCCACATTGAAGGTATTGGCTCCATTGGTAATCACTCTACTACTCTCATTGAAAATGTTTTATATGTCAATGGTCTTAAACATAATTTATTGAGCATAAGTCAACTATGTGATAAAGGTTTTAATGTTATATTTGATAAAACCGGTTGTAAAATTGTAGACATTAAAACTAATAATATTATGCTCATAGGTCATCGCATAGGGAATATATACATGGTGCATCTAGATGACATACATACATATCATGCATGCTTAGTTGCTCAAAACGAAAATGATGCATGGTTGTGGCATAGGAAGCTAGGACATGCTAGCACAAGTGTTTTAGAAAAACTAGTCTCTCTAAACCTAGTTAAAGGTTTACCCAAGATAAAATTTTCGAACGATAAAATTTGTGATGCATGCTCAAAGGGTAAACAACATAGATCTTCCTTTAAATCCATTAATGACATTTCTACTAGTAGATGTTTACAACTAATCCACATGGATTTATTTGGGCCAATTAGGACTATGAGCTTGGGTGGCAAATCATATGCTTTTGTATTAGTTGATGATTTTTCTAGATTCACTTGGGTTTTCTTTTTAAGTACTAAGGATGAGGCTTTGGAAAAATTCATCACATTTTCAAAATTAATTCAAAATGATCTTGAACTTAAAATTTCACATATTAGAAGTGATCATGGAACTGAATTTCAAAATTTAGGATTTGAAGATTTTTCAAATGAAAATGGTATTAGCCATAATTTTTCAGCTCCTCGAACTCCTCAACAAAATGGGGTAGTTGAAAGGAAAAATAGAACTTTACAAGAAATGGCTAGAACTATGCTTTGCGAAAATAATTTACCAAAATATTTTTGGGCGGAAGCAACAAACACGGCTTGTTATATTATAAATCGTGTAACCATTAGGCCGATTTTAAAGAAAACACCTTATGAGATTTTAAAATCTAAAAAGCCTAATATTAGCTACTTCCACCCTTTTGGATGTAAATGCTTTGTTTTAAATAATGGAAAAGATAATTTAGGTAAATTTGATGCAAAAAGTGATGAAGCTATTTTTATAGGTTACTCTTTAACCTCTAAAGCCTATCGAGTATTTAACAAAAGAACTTTAGTTGTAGAAGAATCTATTCATGTTGTATTCGATGATAATCCCCTTCCTAGGAAGGATTCTTGTGATGATGATAATGTAGGAATCATAAATACCTTTGATGGAAGTCAAACTTCAAAGAAGGATGAGATTCAACCAAAAGAAGAAGACACACAAGATCCACCGCTTGAAGCCTTGAAGGACTTGGCTATTGAGGAAAAGGAAGTTAGCTATCCAAGGGAGTTGAACTATGTCAAAGATGGTGAAATCTTGGGTGATCCATCCAAGGGGGTAACCACTCGTTCTTCTCTTAGATTAATGAATCATATTGCATTTATCTCATGCATAGAGCCTAAAATTATCAAAGAAGCATTGAAAGATGATTTTTGGATTATGGCTATGCAAGAAGAGTTAAATCAATTTGAGAGAAGTAATGTTTGGACATTAGTTGATAGGCCTAGTAATCAATCTACAATAGGAACTAAATGGGTATTTAGGAACAAACTAGATGAGAGTGGTAACATTGTGAGAAATAAAGCTAGACTTGTAGCACAAGGTTACACTCAAGAGGAGGGAATAGATTTTGATGAAACCTATGCACCCGTAGCTAGAATGGAAGCCATTAGGATGTTGCTTGCATATGCATGTTATCATAATTTCAAGCTTTTTCAAATGGACGTTAAAAGCGCATTTTTAAATGGTTTTATAAATGAAGAAGTGTATGTAGAACAACCACCGGGTTTTGAAGACTCAAAATTTCCAAATCATGTTTTCAAACTTACAAAAGCACTTTATGGTTTAAAACAAGCTCCTAGAGCTTGGTATGAAAGGCTTTCAAATTTTTTGATTGAAAAAGGATTTGAAAAAGGTAAGGTGGACACTACACTCTTTATAAAAATGTATAAAAATGACATTTTAGTAGTTCAAATTTATGTTGATGATATTATATTTGGATCTACTAATGAATGTCATTGTCAAGAATTTGCTAAGTTAATGCAAGGTGAATTTGAGATGAGCATGATGGGGGAGCTCTCATTCTTTTTGGGACTCCAAATCAAACAAATGAAGGATGGCACCTTCATAAATCAAGCAAAATACATAAAGGATATGCTCAACAAGTTTGGCTTGGAGAACACAAAGCCTCAAGCCACTCCTATGAGCTCATCTACAAAGCTTGACAAAGATGAAGGAGGTAAGTGTGTTGACTCTAAACTTTATCGTTCTATGATTGGATCTTTGCTTTACCTTACCGCAAGTAGACCGGATATACTGTTTAGTGTTTGCTTGTGTGCTAGGTTTCAAGCTAGTCCTAGAGAATCTCACCTTATAGCCGTTAAGAGAATCTTTAGATACCTTAGAGACACTCCTTGTTTAGGCCTTTGGTATCCTAGAGTCTCTACCTTCAACCTACATGCTTACTCGGATGCGGATTATGGGGGTTGCAAAATCGATAGGAAAAGTACTTCGGGAACTTGTCAATTCCTAGGTAGTATGCTCATATCTTGGTTCTCTAAGAAACAAAATAGTGTAGCCTTATCTACCACCGAAGCCGAGTACATATCCTTAGGGAGTTGTTGTGCTCAAGTCCTTTGGATGAAGCAACAACTCTTAGATTATGGTGTAAACATAGAAACCATACCCCTAAAATGTGATAATACTAGTGCAATATGTTTAACAAAAAATCCCATCCAACATTCTAGAACCAAACACATAGAAATAAGACATCATTTCATTAGAGATCATGTCTTTAAGAAAGATGTGGTTATAGAATATGTAGACACCTTAAATCAATTAGCAGATATTTTTACAAAACCATTAGATAAAGAGCGTTTTTGGTCCCTTAGAAGAGAGTTAGGTCTAACTAGCCTATCTTGACCTTATTGGGCCTCTTTTCAATCTTAAATATGCTTGAATTTGTGAAATATCATGTTTATATGTTTTAGACTCCCAATTTCTTCCATGCATATAGTTAGGGGGAGTATGCTTATGCCTAAACATGTTTTGTCTGCTCATTCATATCATTTATGCATGTTTGGCCTCTTAGAAAATCATTTTTTTTTGCATTTTAGAGCCTCATCTGCACTTCCAGGCCCAGGTGTATCGAAACGGGTTAACCCGTTCCGATACGGATGCCTTAAAATTTGTCCTGAGAGAAGGGCGTTTCGAAACGGCCCCAGGCGTTTCGAAACGTTTTCGGTTCGATGTAAGGGTGTATCGGAACGCGTTCCGATACGGGTCAAACATGTTTCGAAACGGTCATCCCCGTTTCGAAACGATCTGTCAAAGGTTTTAAGAAGGGTCAAACCCTAGCCGCCCCGTTCCGAAACGGTCGTGACCGTTCCGAAACGGACTCGCGGACAGCCCTATTTAGGGCTTCTAAAAGTTCAAAATTCTAATTTTTATCAAACTCTTAAAACCCTAAAAACCCTAACCGACCCCCTTCTATAAATACCCTCTCAAACCCTTTGTTTTTCACAAAATTGTGAGGGGTTTTGCTCTAAAACATATATCTAAGCAAGCTTCATCAATCTTCTGCATAGATTTCACTCAAATCATCCAAAATCTCAAATTAAGGTAATTTTTCTTATTTTTCCTCTTTTTCAAATTATGTTCGAATCATAGGATAGAAAAATTTATTCTTATATACATTATATGTTTTTAGTTGTGGGTTATTCGAATCTTGTAAAAAAATTTTCAAAATCTCAAAATTTTGATTCGAATATAAAATTTTTTAATCGTATTTTTTTTAATTTTGTTTTCAAAAACCTAAGTGGGATTTATCATTGGAATGATATTAGAAATCAATGCATACACTTAATTTTAAAACTCTTGCTTAATATTCTTAGATGGCGGATCAATCGAACAAAAAGCGCAAAGCCGTTCAATCCGGTGAATCAAGCATTCGTCCAAATATCACTCAGCTCTTTCAAAAATCTCTTAGAACTCCAGACCAGCGTGCTCGTTTTGCTTATGTCAAGGACTTTGCAGTTCGTAAGGAAAGAGTTATTGATGTCGAATTCCTTAATTCCGAGCGATTCCTCTTTCGGTATCTTGGTCGTTTGGATGAGTGGGATCTTCTTTTCTTCTTGAGCATCGAAGATATTTGCTACAAAAACATGGTACTCCTTTTCTACTCTAATGCTCGTTTTCTTTACGATGAAACCAAAACCGAGATAGTAGGAATTGAGTCATCTTTATTAGGAAAGAAGTTTGTTATCAATATTGCTCTTTTGGAGTCTGCCCTTAAACTCAAGAATGAGGGTCTTGAAGATGAACGCCATTTTGGAACTTTTACCGGGAAAGCTCTAAATTTAGATGTGCATGATCGTGTGCTTCATCTCATTGTTTCTTGGTTTATTCGACCATCCGGGGGTAAATACTCCCACATCCGAGAAAAAGATCACTTTTGGCTAGAGTGTTTCCGTAGGGGTGAGCGCCCAAATGTCCCTAAAATTATTTTTGCCGAGATTGTCAATAACATTAAGCTTATTGACACGAATGAGTTAATTTCGTTCACCTATGGGATTGTTTTGAGTTTCCTCTTCCATCATCTCAATATTGACTGTACCTATGACTTCCCGGAACCTCGCAAGACCAAGATTGGAGAGTCCTCTCTTCGCAAGTCAGGATTCACTTATGTGAATGGTATTTGGGAAAGGGTTGATAGGGAAGCGGTTCCTCCTCCTGTTGCTCCTCCGCCTCAAGATCAAGTGGGAAACACTGATGCTCTCACTACTCTCCTTACCCAGCGATTCAATGCCTTAGATTCTAGACTTGATACTATGGACACTCGCATTGCTTCAAGTTTTGAATCTATGGGCAATCGGTTGAAGAACGTTGAAGATGGTCTTCATACTCTTTCAACTTCGCATGCCAACCTTGATCTTTCCTTCTCTACACTTTATGGGCAATGGACGAAGTTTCATCGTTCGCAAGCCAAGGATGATGATGATGATTCGGATGACGAGGCTTAGGTTATTTTATCATACTAGTTATGCATTTAGGATTAAGTTTGCATCTTTATTTTAGAACCTATGCTTATGATCTTTTATTTTGGGATTTGATTATGAACTTATTGTTTATGCTTTAGATATTTTGATGATATTAATTATGATTGCTTATTATTGCTTATTGGTACTAATCTTCTTTATGAGCTTGTTTCTTTTTGATCTAACAAAAAGGGGGAGAAGATATTTAAGAGAATTGCCATGCCATGCCATGCCACCAAAAATTTTCAAACCAAGAATTTTCAAATTTTTAAATTTGTCTTAAGGTTTTGATCCTTGATTTCAAAAGTCACAAGTTTTAAATTTCAAAACCTATCTTAAATTAAGGGGGAGTTAGAATATCTTCAAAACTTTCAAAATGCTTAAAAATTCTAACTTTGGTTTTGTTATATCAAAAAGGGGGAGATTGTGAAACATATGCTTTAATTTTGATATAACTAAAAACCTAAGGACTAAAATGAAAATATCAAAACAAATTTTAAAGTCCTTAAAATTTCCTATATCTTGTTAAAGATCACTTCATAGCTAAAACCAAAGACTTACAAAATATTTTTTAAGTATTTCAAAGTCAAAACAGGGAATTTTCAAGCCCCGTTTCGAAACGGCCCAAGGCGTTTCGAAACACTTTCAGTTCGATGTGCACCTGTTCCGAAACGCGTATCGGAACGGGTCAAGGCGTTTCGAAACGGTATGACTCGTTTCGAAACTGTTCTTCATTTAAACGAACAAGGGCAACGGCTATAAACTGAAATTTGAAAATAAACAGGGCGTTCCGAAACGGGCTTAGGCCGTTTCGAAACACCCCTTTGACAGTGGCAAACCTGTTCCGAAACGGGCTAAGGCCGTTTCGAAACACCCCTTTGGCAGTGGCAAAACCGTTCCGAAACGGCCCCTAGGCGTTTCGAAACGGGCTCTCGTAGACGCTCCAACGGCTATATTATTTGAAATCCGTTCCGAAACAGGTGACCCCGTTCCGAAACGGTAGGCGTCTGGAAGCTGAAAAGTTGTGAGAAAAACACCCCAACGGCTCTAATTTTCAGCCCATCACCCACAACGGTTGGAAATCTACTAGAGGCTATAAAAAGACCCCAAGAAGCTCCAGCAATAAACAATTAAGCTACAAGCATACATCCTTTCATCAAATACAAGCATTTGTGTTGAAATCCCATTTTTATCTAGAAACCCCAATTGTATCCTTCATTTACATTTTTGTTCAATTGGGTTGAGTGCTTGATATCGGGCTATCATTTGTATTGAGAGATACCTTATTAGCCACCAAATTTCTTTGTTCTTTTGTGTGAGGATTGGGTTAATTTTTGGGTAGAAAAATTAACCGAAATTGTAAAGGTTGCCTCTTTGTCCTGGAAAAAGGGGACGAACAATTTAGTGGAAATTGTTGGAAATCCTTGGTGAGACTAAGGTAGTGGATGTAGAGTTCGGTTGGTGAACTTGAACCACTCTAAATTCCCGTGTCAATATTTTTAAGTTGCAATTTCCGTTACAACATCGTTAAAATTCCAATTCACCCCCCCTCTTGGTTATTATCATTCGTGTGATCCACTCAACAAGTTCCCTCATAAGTTGTCTCAAGGGTGTCCCAAACCTCCTTGGCACTTTCGATTGAAGACACCTTGGAGTAGATATCTGGACCAAGTGCGCAAAATATTACGTGTAGAGCTTTTTCATTCACTTGCATCCTTCTTCTATCATCATCCGTCATTTCGACTTTGACCTTTGGGACAAGCCTTTCTCCATCTCTCTTCATGGGAATGAATGGACCTTCTTCAACCACATCCCACACCATGTAGTCGGTAGACTTGATGAAAAGCCTCATTCTATTCTTCCAATAAAGATAGTTATCCCCATTGAAGAATGGTGGCTTGGTGGTGGATTGGGACTCATAGTTTGAGGTGGATGCCATTGCTTGACTTGTTGTTGATCAAACTCTCCTAGAATCGACTCAAGAGGGTTGTAATCCTTCCAATGAGTGTAGCTCTGATACCAATTGTTGAGTTGATCGAACACTTGCAAATGGCCAAGAGGGGGGTGAATTGGCAATTAAAAATTTTGGTGAAGTGAAAGATAGAAAATAAAAGTGACACAAGGGGTTATAGTGGTTCAAGTTCTCCAATTAAACTCTACATCCACTACCTTAGATACCACTAAGGATTTTCAAACAATTCACTACTAGAATTCGTCCCCTTTTCTTGGATGAGGAGGAAACCTTACAATCTCGATTAAGCTTTCTACCCAAAGCTTAATCCACTCAAATACAAGAGATATTTTGGTAAACTTAAATGTTTCCTCCAAAAGGATGATTGTCTACCCAAATACAATTTAAACAATCCCAAACTCACAATACAAATTGACAACTTGAAATACACTAGAGTTGGGTACAAAGATTTGACTTTGAATAGCTCAAGGGTTTGGATTTTTGCTTTGATGATTCTTGAAGGTTCAATAGTTGTTGCTGAAGCTTTAGAGTGTCTCTTTTATACCTCTTCATTGATTTCTAGCCGTTTTGGTGGTTGGAGACATGAATGGAGCCGTTGGAACCCTCTCTTACCACCATAAATGCACTTCTGCAGCTACGAGTATCGGTACTCGGGAATGGGTATCGATACATGTCTCACAAAGAAAATAGCCGTTGTGTGTAATTAATGGGGCGTATCGATACGCATGTAAGCGTATCGGTACCGGGTATCGAAACGGCAAAGTCCGTATCGATACCTTTTTCTCAACTTAGCTCACTGTCAAAACGCGTATCGATACTAGGGTTAGGCGTATCGATACCGGTCAACGACCTTTTAAAATTTGGTTACCAACCAACTGACACCAACGGTCATATTTTTAAACCGACTTAAATGCTTTAAAAATCTTTAAACCGATATCGATACTGGGGTTACCGTATCGATGCACTCTTCAAACTCTTTGAAGTTTAACACAGGGGCGTATCGATACGAGGGTTTGCCGTATCGATATGTGTTCCGACAGTAGCCAATTTTGGCAAAAAGGTATCGATACGCCTCGATGGGTATCGATACTCTATGACGATTTTCAATAGATTTGGCTTGGAACACTTAGAAAATATTTTGAGTTTGAGTTTTACAAATCAGTTTTAAAGTGTTGGTGTTTCAAAACTTGTTAAGGGACTTGTAAAAACAATTTTAAGTTTTTCAAATTGATCCTTAAAGATCTAGTTATATCAAAATCAAACATAGGTTTAACACTAGTAACGGCTACAAACTCATTTGGGAGTATAAAAGGGACCTCCAAGCATCAAGTAAAGGCTAATGCTTCAATTGTCAATCAACAAATGATCAAGAATTGTCTTAGAGCTTAAATTGTCAATTATTGTATAGACAAACACTAGTGAGCCAAAATTGTCAAATTTGCTCAAGTGTTTTAGGTTTTGGGTGAGTGCTTAATTGTGCAAACAAACACCTATTAGAGGGATTTGTGTTTTCTTTGTTATCTCTTTGTAAGAGAGGGTTTCAATCAAGGCTTTGGGTAGAAAGCTTGATTGTGTATAAAGGGTTACCTCCTAAGCCTAGACAAGGGGACGAATCAATAGTGGATTGATTGAGAAATCCTTAGTGGGGAGCTAAGGTAGTGGATGTAGACCTTGGTTAGAAGGTTGAACCAGTATAAATCATTGTGTCTATTTACATTCTAGCTTCCACAACCCTTCCACCCAAAAATCCACCTCTCCACCACTTGGTGAGCATAATCGGTTGAACGAATTGAGCCCCACACAACCCAACAATAATGATGTGTTTTATGGATTTTGGGAAGACGCTGGGTTTCGGAGATCTGGTGGTTCTTGAAAATCGAATGCTATAAGGTTTAGATGGGATCCAGGCAGTTCTTTTCAGTCTTTTAAGCTCCAGCTTTTCTCCTTGATTTATCGGATCACAATTTCCTTTTTGTCAAAGGACGATCAGTGGCCTAAGTTTTATCGGATTTCCTTCGTACTTCTGTTTGGTAACAACGTTATCGATGGACCAGGTTTGGGAGGAGGCTCGGTGAACTCATACTCTCCTCATATCTGGGGTACAGTAGGTGATACCTTGACAAGGACCAACGACTTTGCGTTATAAGCCTGCCTCTGGATAAAGCTCCCAGGCACGAATACCGTCTTTCACCCCAGGAAGAGTTTATGGTGTTTGCGTTCTGGCTTTCTCCAGCATCGTTCTGATTTTATCGCTTTTAGGAAACACGATCCACAGTTTTACCGATGGAAGTGTCTATCTGGGTAACCCAGTTTATTCTTCGCTTTGGTTTGGTTGGTTTTCCGCGTGGTCTTCTGTTGTCCATTTTTTGCTGCTGTTGTTGGTGTCCTGGTTGTTGGCTGTTTGGAGTTTAATTGTGTTTTTTCTGTTTGTTGTTAGGCCTTGCATGGCTCTTCGTTTGGTTTTGACTTTTTGCTGCTTGTTTCCTACGTTTATGGGACTTATGGGTCCCCCGTTTGTACCAGTTCCTTGTTTAATGAAATTCTGTTTTGATAAAAAAAATGTGACTCTTTGGATTTGTACGGTATCTAACACAAATTTTTACACTCATTAATGGTACTCCTATCATGCTTATATATATATATATATATATATATATATATATATATATATATATATATATGGAAAATACTTTGATGCACAAGCTGTGTAAACTTTAGTTTACACAAGCCCTTTAATTTTAGGGTTTAGGATTTAGGGTTTTATGTTAGGGTTTAGGGGTTTAGTATGTAGGGTATATAATTTAAGGTTTATGGTTAGAATTTAGAGTTTAGAGTTTAGGGCTTAGGGTTTAGGGTTTAGATTGCTAGGGTTTGTGATTTAGATTTTAAATTTTATAAAAGGATTGTGTAAAAAAAATTACACAGCTTGTGCATCAAAATAAAACCCTATATATATATATATATATATATATATATATATTATATATTATCAGTGGTACTCCTTCATCCTTGTTCATTTAAGTGTAACTGTTGGTCCCGTTTAGAAATATGAGCAAAGGTGTAATAGAATTTTAGGGAAAAACATTTAAAACGGATCAAGCGTGATATTAATACAATAAATATAAGAGTTAACTACACCACTAACCACCGAATTAATTAGGGATTTCTATTTTGACCATCGAACTAACGAACTCGTCAATCAAACTACCGAACTTATAAAATCAACCTATTTTGACCACCGAACTATGTAAAATCATGATAATTTTACTATCTTAGAATTTATTTAATCTTTTGTTTTAGTTTTCAACTTTATTAATTTAAAATAATGATTTATTAATTTAATATGAGGTAATAAAGATGAACAGTTTGACCAACCGACCAAATATATGTGCTCAATACTCTAAACCATTTAAATTAAATAATAATTTATTAATTTAATATTATAGTTTTTTGGTAAAATTTTCATTTTATGATTCATGTTCGGGATTCGTGGCTCTCTCTCTCTAACAATATTATCTTCATGGTTCGAACCTGAGTTCTCTCCTTTGAAGAGCAATATGTCTTGTCATTGCATTCAACCTTTGTTGGTATTTAATATTATACTTTAGAACCAACTAAATAATTTTCTAAAATTATTAAATTAATTTCTATATTATTTTAATTAAATTAAAATTTATTAATTTAATATTATACTTTTGAACTAATTAATTTTTTTTTCAAAGT
Source organism: Hibiscus trionum (assembly GCA_030270665.1). NCBI lineage: Eukaryota > Viridiplantae > Streptophyta > Magnoliopsida > Malvales > Malvaceae > Hibiscus > Hibiscus trionum. The sequence continues at coordinate 3,063,206 of BSYR01000027.1, forward strand.
TATTAAATTAATTCTCAAATCATTTTAAATATTTCATTCATGAGAAAATAATTTAATTATTATTTGATAAATAATTTAATTTAATTATTAAATTGATTATAAAAAGGTATTGAATTATTATTTTTAAATTTCAATTAGTAAAATAATTTACTTATTAGTTAATTAATAATTTGACTTAATTATTAGATTGATAATAAAAGTATTTTATTTAATTTCAATTTAATAATATAATTTAAATATACAAAATCAATATTTATTATTTATTATTTATATTTTAATAATTAAATTGAAATGATTTTTGGTAAATATAAAAATTCAGATCAAATCAAACATAACTGAATTTATAAAATCACTATCAAAGGTTGACCTTTAGATTTAATTTGTGTTGTGTTTTATTTTTGTATTTAACCAAAAAAAGAAAAATGAGTCAGCTATAACTCCTTGTATAATTAGAAGCTATTCCTAAAAGGTTTTCCAAACAATTGAAATTATATATAATTAATAAAATATAATTTAGAACTTAAATGAAAATAGTGTATTCATTATAAAAATAGCAATTTTAAGTAACCAACGACGAGTTAGTCTAGTAAGATGAGATATTAATTTTTTAACTAAGATCAAGAATTTAAATTCGGGTATTGTGAATGGAGCAAATTGAATGAACATGTTTACTTTATAATGAGTTTCCGTAGTATCCTATCTAAATTAATCAGTCAATAAATGATATTGGTGATTATAGAAAAAAGTAATAATAATTACAAACAATGGTTGAGTACAATGGCAAGGCATATTGCTCTTTCAATGAGAGAACTCAAGTTCTATAGACGGAGTCACCTTATAGGTGGGAGGGGAAATTGACCGCGCCCCAAATTTGATAGGTTAATTACATTTTAGGTCCTAAAATTTTTTGAAACCATTGTAACTAATCTCTTGTCTCTTCAAAAATTTTATGGTTTATTATTTTTTAAGACCTTGTCATTTAAAATTAATAAAATTAAACATTAATCTTTCATTCTTTTGTTTAATTAATTTTGTAAGAACTTTTAATTTTAAAATTTCTAAAAGTAAACTTAAATTCTCTTAATTTTTTATGGTTTAATTATTTTTTATGACCTATTCGTTTCAAAGTTAATCAGTTAGTTCCGTCATAGTTCAATTATGACTTTGTTTATGTCAGATACGATTCTAAAAAATAATATTGTTGAAGAGAGAAATATGAATACCAAACATAAACTATAAAATAGAGATATGATTTACTCAAAAATAATAACAATATTAACAAAATAATAATAATAATAATAATAATAATAAGTGGGTCCTGAGTACAGATAGGGTGGCAGTGGTGGCCGGTGAGCATCACATGGGTTTAAGTCTGTAAAATGACATGATATGATGCATCCTTTGAATTTCATCTTTTTTCCTCTTGTTTGAGTTCAGAGGAGAATACAGCCATTTTGGTGGTCACGTTTCTCCCTACTATTCCTTTTTCTTTTTTTCATCAAGCTTAACTATAAAATTAGTGTATAAATTATATTTTTTTCAATAAATACTTAAAATAATTTTTTATTTAAAATTTTATTTTTAACTGAGTTGACATTAAAACAAGCCGAAAATGAAATTTTAGGCACCTATTTCAGCCAAAAATAAAAGTTAAATACTATTTAAGTAAAAAAATATTTTAAACATCGATTATAAAAAAATGTAATTTAAACACTTATTTTATTGTCAAATCTTTTTATCAATGATAAAATTCATGGTTGAGAGTGTTTGTCAGTAAAGAAAATAAAAGAAACAAACTGAAAAATTGGAGAGAGAGAAATGATTTCTCATATTCATTACAAAAAGTTGGTTCAGTAAGAATGTGTGTTAGATTCATTAAACAATAATTAATGTTTGAATTTTAACATTATACAGTATCTAATTCAGATTAGTCAGTTTATAAATTAAATATTGATGGTAGGTTAGAGATTTATTAATTGATTAAGTGGTCAAAAATACTCATATTATCTAATCCTGTATGAATTTGATTCCTGCATTTACCCTTGTTTTTTGAACAAGACTGAACCTTCACCAACTATTACATAGCCAGAACAAGCTGAAAATAAAACAAAATAAGACGATGAAGGCCAGACTATTTACTACTTGATTGTGCCATCACCATTCTGTTGATTCATATTTCAAGTGCTACCAAATTACTATCTCATCACTTTGTTTTACTGCACACGATGAACAACATATTGTTACCGTGGTGCACCCTAGGGCCCAATCTGCCGCACACTTAGGGGCCATTTCCAGCACCCTTGGGGCCTCAATCCGTTCAGCCCACTCTACCGCACCCATGGGGCTACAATCCAGGCCTTGTCAAGCACCCTGGGCCTGTCCGTGCAGCATTGTCCGCGCACACCATAGGACCTGTCCGACCAGCACCGAACAGGCCGCCCAGCAGCACCCGAGGGCCTGTCCGCGTAGCACCCAAGGGCCTGACCGAGCAGCCCAGTCAGCCACCCCTATGGGCCTATCCGGATTTTTACCATCCATGGCCATCCAAGCCCACTCCTTGGGGAATATCTCTAATAATCAAGCATCCACTCATCCCTTGATTTATGGAGAATCAAAACCCATGTTTCATGGAAAGAGGACCCACATAATAATCAAGCATCCACTCATCCCTTGAATCAAGCCTCCACTCATGCCTTGATTTATGGAAAAGGACCCACCATGATGGAAGAAATCATGGATATTGCTTTATTAGGTGGCTTAGGCCAATCTTGGCCATTGGATGTAAACATTAGTGACCGTTAGATCGGGAGGTGCTAGGCTATAAAAAGGGCCTCACCCCCTCATTTGTAAACATCCTGAATTCTCTTTGCTTTCATCTTTCTTTCATTAATAGAAGCTTAGCAACGTCGAGTACTCTTTTCCCCCTAACTAGGCTTAGAGGGGGTTTTTAACGAGGCTCTTCGTTTTGCAATTACTCGAGCCATCTCCTTTCTTTCTTTCTTCGCAACGCTTCCGCAACTCTAGCCAAGCCAAGACTTAGCTTCAAGGCTTACTTGGTCCCTTTCGAAGTTCCTTTCCCGACCAAGTGCCGCACGAGCTAGCCATATAAGTCTAGCCCCGTGACAAGTGGTATCAGAGCTACGTTTTAGCGAAGAATTATTCGAGATGACGAACCCAAGTGATGTTCCCGCCGACAGCACCTCAAAGCCTATGGAAACTCGTGGTGGAAAAGCCAAGAGGAGTAGTTCGAGAGATGCCATCTCAACCTTGCAAGACAAAGTTACCCGTTTGGAGGACAACACGAATGAGTCGAGAGATAGACTCGATGTTGTCGAGAGCCGACTAGATACGTTGGAATCTCGGGGTGGTGATTGCAAGGATGATTCCCAAGATCTCGAAGATAGACTCGAGACCGTGGAGTTGGAGAATCGTTCTCTTAAAGATGGGCTAACCGAACTAGAGAAGGCGATGAATGTGCTAAGGGCCGAGCTTAACATCTATAAGTCCGCTGTAGCCAACGGACTTGTTTCAAACCCGAGTAGAGTGCTAGCCGATGTGCCGAAACCAAAGGAATTCAAAGGATCGAGGGATGCTCAAGAAACCGACACTTTCTTGTGGAGCATGAACCAATATTTCCGCAACACCAACATCGTGGACGAATCCACTAAGGTAAATATTGCTTCAAGTTATTTTACTCACAACGCTCTTTTATGGTGGAGACGTAGGTGTGCCGAGGAGTCCGATAAAGACGTCCCCGTAGAGACTTGGGAAGACCTTCAAGATGAGATTCATGAAGCGTTCTATCCCAAGAATGCTCAAAGAGAGTTGCGCTCAAAGCTACGCCAACTCAAACACGATAACAACATCCATGAGTACGTGAGAAAGTTCACCGAATTAAAGCTTCAAATCACCAACTTAGGAGAAGATGAAGGCTTCTCGATTTTCATGGATGGGTTGAACCGATGGGCTAACATGGAGTTGGAAAGACGTGGTGTCAAAGATCTTTCACATGCCCTTGATGAAGCCGAGGCGATAGCTAAGTTTGAAAAGCGAGACTCGCCCAAACCAAAGCCAAAATCCAAAGGTTGGGGAGACAAGAATGCCAAAGCCGGAGGTGAGAGAGTTAACCATGAAAAGATTTCCAACAACAATCGACAAGGCCGATTTACTAAGCCACATGAGAGACGAGGTTTGGAATGCTTCCATTGCAAAGGACCTCATCATATTCGAAATTGCCCACAAAAGACAAGCCTTTATACCGTCAAAGTCAACGACGAGCCCACAACCCAACTTGGAGCCATCGTAAGTAATCTCCAAGTAAATTCTTTATCTAACAAGCCCAAAAGTGGTCTTATGTTTGTAAAAGTCACGATTGCCGGAAAGCAATTGCGTGCACTTGTGGACACCGGAGCATCCGAGTTGTTCATTTCTGAAGGAGCCGCCCAAAAACTCAATCTCACTGTGTTGAAGACGAGTGGGTGGATTAAGACGGTCAACTCGAAAGAAGCGCCCATTGCCGGAGTTGCAAAGAGGGTCGAGATCCAACTTGGTAGTTGGAAAGGCCGCGAGGATATTAAGGTAATTCCTCTTGACGATTATGATCTTGTGGTTGGATTATCCTTTTTGGACAAGATTAATGCACTTCTCTTGCCATTTGCCGATGTATTGGTTGTGCTCGACCGCACCCAACAATGTTTGGTCCCCGTGAGTCGAGATGTAGGTATCCAATCCAAGATGTTATCTTCCATCCAGTTCCGCAATGGTGTGCGAAAGGAGGAAGAGTCTTTCCTTGCCGTGCTCAAGGAAGACGAGGCGATAGAAGCCGAAGAAGTTCCCGAAGAAGTGGAACGTGTCCTCGTGGAGTTCAAGGACACTATGCCTTCCGAATTGCCGAAGGCTTTGCCACCCAAGCGTGAGGTGGATCATCACATTGAGTTGGTACCAAATGCCGAATCGCCGAGTAAAGCACCTTATCGAATGGCGCCACCGGAGTTAGAAGAACTCCGAAAACAACTTAAAGAGCTCTTGGATGCCGGGTACATTCGCCCATCCAAGGGTCCGTTTGGAGCACCCATCCTCTTTCAAAAGAAGAAAGATGGTAGCTTGCGCATGTGTGTCGACTACCGCGCTTTAAACAAACTCACGGTAAAGAATAAATACCCTATTCCTTTAATTACCGATTTATTCGATCAACTTGGAAGTGCTAGATTCTTCACAAAGTTAGATCTACGTTCGGGGTATTACCAAGTTCGCATAGCCGAAGGTGACGAGCCCAAAACCGCGTGTATCACAAGGTATGGTTCTTTTGAGTTTCTTGTAATGCCATTTGGCCTTACAAACGCTCCCGCAACATTTTGCACTTTAATGAATAAGGTACTTTCACCTTTTCTTGACCGCTTTGTTGTTGTCTACTTAGATGACATTGTCATCTATAGTAAAACTTTCCATGAACACTTAATGCACTTGAGGAAGGTTTTGCAGGTTCTTCGTGAGAACGAACTCTACATCAAACGCGAAAAGTGTAGTTTCGCTCAACAAGAGGTTCCGTTTTTAGGCCACATCATTGGAGGTGGTAAGATCCGAATGGATCCAAGCAAAGTTCGAGCCATCGACGATTGGGAACCGCCGACCAAGGTAACCGAACTTCGTTCTTTTCTTGGTTTAGCTAACTATTATCGTAAATTTGTGCAAGGTTACTCCGCCACAGCTACGCCTTTAACCGAACTCTTGAAGAAGGACAAAACTTGGGAATGGAGTCCAAGTTGTCAACAAGCGTTCGAAAGGCTTAAACAAGCCATGGTAAGTGAGCCCGTTCTTGCCTTGCCCGACCATTCCAAGCAATTCACCATCCACACCGATGCGTCCGATTATGCCATTGGTGGAGTTTTGATGCAAGAAGGCCATCCCATTGCCTTCGAAAGCCGAAAGTTGAACGACACCGAAAGGCGCTACACCGTTCAAGAGAAGGAGATGACCACCGTCATCCATTGCCTTCGCACATGGCGACATTATATATTGGGTTCTAGGTTTGTCGTCTTTACCGATAATTCTGCCATTTCTTATTTTCTAACCCAAAAGAAATTGTCTCCTAAGCAAGCTAGGTGGCAAGATTTCTTGGCGGAATTCGATTTTACAATGGAGCACAAGCCCGGAAAGACTAACACCGTGGCCGATGCGCTTAGCCGAAAAGCTAGCCTTGCCTCCATTAGCCAACCAAGTGGTGAGTTGTTAGAATCCATCAAGGAAGGCTTGACGCACGACCCCACCGCAAAGAATTTGATCACCTTTGCCAAAGAGGGTAAGTCACGCCGATTTTGGGTCGAAGATGATCTTCTATTTACAAGAGGCCAACGCATTTTCGTCCCCTACTTCAACAATTTGAGAAGGACATTGATGAAGGAATGTCACGATTCGAAGTGGGCCGGACACCCAGTAGACAGATTTTCGAAGTATGCTACCTTCATTCCCGCCAACAAGACATGCCCCGCCGAAGAAGCCGCTCGTCTTTTCTTAAAGCATGTCGTAAAGCTTTGGGGTATTCCAAAGTCAATAGTAAGTGATCGGGACGCTCGGTTCACGGGTAAGTTTTGGACCGAGTTGTTCAAATTGATGGGTTCCTCCTTGAACCTTTCAACAAGTTTTCATCCACAATCCGATGGGCAAACCGAGAGGGCCAACGCATTATTGGAGATCTACTTGAGACATTTCGTCAGTGCATCTCAAAAGAATTGGCCCGACTTGCTAGACGTGGCCCAATTCTCCTACAACTTGCATAGGAGCGAAGCCACGAACCAGAGTCCGTTCGAGATAGTGATGGGCCAACAACCGCTCACACCCGATGCGATCGTGACCAAGTACCAAGGTCCGAATCCAGCCGCCTTCCATGTAGTGAAGGACTTGCAAGAGCAACGAGACTTAGCCAACGCTTGCCTCCACAAAGCAAGCAAACGCATGAAGAAGTGGGCCGACAAGAAGCGACGCGACGTCGAATTTCAGGTAAATGATTTAGTTTTGGCCAAACTTAATCTAACACTTCGAAATGCTTCTGTTCACAGGGCTCTTGTAAGGAAGTATGAAGGCCCATTTCGTGTGATCAAGAGAGTAGGCAAAGTGGCCTACAAACTAGACTTGCCGCCCAACATTCAAGTCCATCCCGTCTTCCATGTTAGTGTCCTTAAGCCATATCACAAGGACGAGGAAGATCCGGAGAGGAACACTTCTAAGCGAGCACCCGTTGGAGTTAGGGCCTCGTTCGAGAGAGAAGTCGAAGCCATCGAAGCCGATCGAGTCATTCGACGCAAAGGCTACCAACCAAGGCACGAATACTTTGTGCTTTGGAAGGGTCTAACCAAAGCCGAGGGTAGTTGGGAGCTAGACAAAGACTTGTGGCAATTTGAAGACAAGATTGCCGATTTTGAAGCCCAACGAGCGACGAGGGCGTCGCTCAATTCGGTGGAGGAGAATGTTACCGTGGTGCACCCTAGGGCCCAATCTGCCGCACACTTAGGGGCCATTTCCAGCACCCTTGGGGCCTCAATCCGTTCAGCCCACTCTACCGCACCCATGGGGCTACAATCCAGGCCTTGTCAAGCACCCTGGGCCTGTCCGTGCAGCATTGTCCGCGCACACCATAGGACCTGTCCGACCAGCACCGAACAGGCCGCCCAGCAGCACCCGAGGGCCTGTCCGCGTAGCACCCAAGGGCCTGACCGAGCAGCCCAGTCAGCCACCCCTATGGGCCTATCCGGATTTTTACCATCCATGGCCATCCAAGCCCACTCCTTGGGGAATATCTCTAATAATCAAGCATCCACTCATCCCTTGATTTATGGAGAATCAAAACCCATGTTTCATGGAAAGAGGACCCACATAATAATCAAGCATCCACTCATCCCTTGAATCAAGCCTCCACTCATGCCTTGATTTATGGAAAAGGACCCACCATGATGGAAGAAATCATGGATATTGCTTTATTAGGTGGCTTAGGCCAATCTTGGCCATTGGATGTAAACATTAGTGACCGTTAGATCGGGAGGTGCTAGGCTATAAAAAGGGCCTCACCCCCTCATTTGTAAACATCCTGAATTCTCTTTGCTTTCATCTTTCTTTCATTAATAGAAGCTTAGCAACGTCGAGTACTCTTTTCCCCCTAACTAGGCTTAGAGGGGGTTTTTAACGAGGCTCTTCGTTTTGCAATTACTCGAGCCATCTCCTTTCTTTCTTTCTTCGCAACGCTTCCGCAACTCAAGCCAAGACTTAGCTTCAAGGCTTACTTGGTCCCTTTCGAAGTTCCTTTCCCGACCAAGTGCCGCACGAGCTAGCCATATAAGTCTAGCCCCGTGACAATATGCTTCACCACTATCTGGCTGACAACTCCTTAAAAAAACAACTACCTAAGTGAAATTGAGTACTTCTGCTGCCACCGGAGCTGATAGCATTTGACCTACCTCTGTAAAATAACCACATAAAAATTATAAATTTCAATATAACAAAGAGTTTCTTATTAGAAAGATTTATAATATTGCTCGACTTACCTCTGTAATATGGAACATTGCGCACATCTTTAATTTCTCTGAGTGTTCTTTTTCAGCTAGTGTCTATTCTGAACCTTAAAAAAGCGCCTAAACATAAAAATACTGTAAAAAATAGAACGGTACAATTTTAACAATTCTAGTTTCAAAATAAGCAGCGTAAAAAGAATTATATATGCTACTATTACAAAAACAATTGGATATGACAGAAGCAAATAGTTTACAAAAAAATTTCAAACATCATATAGTTGTTTGTACCAAATTTATTGACTAATGGATGGATTAAGACTATTATTTTTATAACTGAAAATATGAAAGGCAAATTTCAATGTGAGAAGCATCTAATGTAATGGAAGTTCTCATAGACTATAATAATTTAAACAATTATGATGGGTCTCTATTTGAGAAAAGATGAGGATAGAGGAGTTCTGAAGAATTGGCTTGCCTACACTTTACCAGATTTGTTGCGCGAATTGCTGTTGAGGGGTAGAGGCGCGGCGGCAACAATTTTGCCGGCGGACAGTGACTAATGGCGGTAACGGCTGGAATGGCAAAGAATTTTTTTTAAAGTTTTTTTTTATTAATAATGGGAAGTAACGCCACATGCCTCGTTAAAACCCCCCTACACCTAGATAGGGGAAAAGAGTACATGTGGTGTTACATACAAGAAAGAATTAGACCAAAAACATAAGCAAACAACGGCAAACAATCAAGAGATGTCGGATAATAACAATGCCTCCACATCCGGTGGCGGGCAAAGGAAAGTCTTTCTACTAAAGGACCAAGTTCGTGCCAATGACGCCAACTTATCAGCAACCCTATTCAAAATATCCGTTGGACCAAACCGTTCTCACCCAAAACATCCGTTCTCCTATTCAAAATATCCGCAACCATAGTATTATCAGTTTCAAAATCAACGTACCGACACCCATAGTCCCACGCATGACTAAGAGCCGCATACGCCGCCCATAGTTCCGCCATAATCACCAAGCAACGGCCAATACTCCTCCCAAAACCATAAACCCATGCCCCCGTCGAGTCCCTAATGACCCCGCCTATCGAAGCTTCATTCGCCGGTCCTCCAACCGACCCATCCGCATTCACCTTCATCCTCCCCATAGCAGGTAACTGCCATTTGTCTCGAGGAACATGCCTCGGCCCAGCACTGCCCCCCACGACGCCACCATGAGCAAAGGTAAGAACACACTCATCTCTCAGCTGCCTGGCAGCAACCACCAAGTCACGAGCCCCAACCCCATGGGAACCAAATATCCGATCACACCTATCCTTCCAAATGAGCCAAACAAGTGCTGCGAAAACGATGCACCACTCACTCTCCGGTGAGATCCCTCGAACATTGTCGGTAATATTGCCACGAAACCATTCCTCAAACGGTTGCGCGAAAAACTCCGAAACGCAGTGTGGATAAAGTACGCTTAGCCAAAGTCGCTTTGCATTTGGGCAAGATCGAAGCACATGCACCAAATCCTCCAAATCACCGTCACAACCCACACACTTGCTATTGAGAGTCATGTGTCGTCTACATCTCTCCGCATTGGTCAGCACCTTACCATGCGCGACAAGCCACAAAAATGTACGGATGCGCTGCGGCACCTTCAACTTCCAAATACACTGCCACAAACCTCCTGCACTCAACACATTACCACTGCCCAGTGCAGCATATGCCGAAGCCGTGGAGAAGCGCCTCGTCGCTTCCCACCTCCACGCGGGCTGATCGGAACCCAGTGAGGCGTGAGGTGGCATCACTGCCCTGATTTGCTGTAGAGCTGATGGCGGTAACACCCCCGAAAGCTTATCCCAATCCCACTCCCTAGCGGCTTTGATCATTGCTGCCACCGGAGTGTTAGTAGGCGGGTTCCCATTGATACAAACATCCGCTAACGGGTCATCGCCCTCCAACCAATGGTCGAACCAGAAATTTGTGCCCCAACCATCCCAGATATGCCAGCAAATACCACTACAAACATCTTCCCATAACTGACTCAAACCTCGCCATAGTCGTGAGCATCCAACCCGATAGATGTTGAGAGGAACAACACCCTCCCATTTGTATTTTTGGCGAAGGACCTGGACCCAGAGCTTGTCATGATCGGTCATCAATCGGAACCCCACTTTCATGAGAAGAGCCTTGTTGTGTCGCCCAAGTTGACGTAAACCAAGCCCTCCCTCGTTCATTTCAGTCGAAATAACACTCCACCTTACAAGCGGAACACCCCTAGAACCATTTGTCGAACCCCAAATGAAACGCCGGATAATGCGTTCAATTGTATCACATACACCCTTCGGTAGCCAAGCTGTTTGCATAACGTAGGTGGGGATGGCTTGGAGAACAGCCTTGGCTAATGTAATACGCCCAGCTAAAGACAAGGTACGAGCAGTCCAACCAGCTAATCTACTTTCAACCTTATCAATTAGAAACTGGTAAGTAGCAGTTGTAACACGCTTATGAAGGAGGGGCACGCCAAAATAAACACCCAAGTCACTGACTAATTTGAATCTGCCATAGTCCGCAAGCTCCCTACCCCTTTCCGCACCAAAATTCTTAGAGAAAAAAACCGTTGTCTTTGCTATGCTCACTTTATGGCCCGAGCACTCACAAAACATATCCAACGTCCCTTTCAAACTCCGCATTTGTTCCATTGACGCCTCAGAAAAAAGCACCAAATCATCTGCAAAAATGAGGTGCGATATGCCAGGTCCACGTTTCGAAAGACAGATACTTTTCCAACTCCCATCAGCAACCCTTCCTATTAATCGCATGAGAAAGTCTCTCCATACATAACACGAACAGATACGGTGACAGGGGATCACCCTGTCGAATACCACGCGAAGGGATAAAGCTGTTAGTAAGCACACCATTCATAATGATCTTCGTCTGAACAGAGCGGACACACTGCATAATCTAATTCACAAACTTAGCCGGTAACCCAATCTCAACAAGCGTCGATTCGATAAAACCCCACTCCAGCCGGTCATAGGCCTTTTCCAGGTCGACCTTAACAGCCATCCATGCTTTCTCCCTTGTCTTCTTGGACATGGAATGGACAATCTCCTGAGCAAGGATAATGTTGTCCGTAATCTGTCGACCAGGTATAAAACTCACCTAGTTCTGCCCCACCCAATCTGATAAGAAAGGTTTTAGTCTGTTAACCAGAATTTTTGTTATCACTTTATACAAAATAGTACAAAGGCTAATGGGACGGAATTGACTTATCTTTTCCGGATTTGTCACTTTCGGAATGAGAACCAAAAGAGTCTGATTTGCATCTGAAGGCAGCACCCCATTGTCGAAAAAGTCAGCCACAAACCTGAAGACTGACTCACCCACAATACTCCAGTTCTTCTGAAAGAATACTGCTTGGAAGCCATCAGCCCCCGGGGCTTTAAAAGGATCCATGCTGAAAATCACCTCCCTAACCTCTTCAAGCGATACCTTTCGAACCAACCCATCCAACCTTGCCCTTCTTGTCTGCAGAAATCCATTACACAACAAGCCGTGCGGTTCCCTACAAGGCTCAGACGTGAAAAGAGAAGAGAAGAAGTCAACCGCATGTCTTTGTAATTCAGTTGGATCATCACACCAATCCCTATTTTCGAGTTTAAGCATTCGAATGGAGTTCTTGCATCTACGGCTTAAAGTAGTCACATAAAAGTACTTAGTATTTCGGTCTCCCTGTTGAATCCGCTTACTTCGGGATTTCTGAAACCACAAACTTTCCTCATGCTTAAGCACTTCACAAAGATCCTTCTTTAGACCATTCTCCAGCTCGATAAGAAAAGGTGTTGCATTACGTTCGATAGCTAACTCCACCCCACGAATTCTAGCAAGCAGTTGTTTTTTCCTTCGCCCGATGTGCCCAAACATTTCCACATTCCACTTCCTACTATTACTCTGGAACTCATTCAAATTAGTAAATGCATCTCTCTCATTCTTCCAACTATCCATTAATAATTTTTCGAACCCCGGATGTTCATTCCATGCCGCAATGAACCGAAATGAACGAGTTCCCTGGGGTTTATGCACACGGTCGGTGGACAGCAAGATATGCTTATGGTCTGAACCCAACCGTTGCAAATGAAACACTTCAGACAGGGGAAAAGAGTTATACTACTTATCCGAACAAATCCAGCGATCAAGCCGTTGGCTAAGGTCCCCCCTCTGCCAGGTAAACCGAGGACCATTGAAACCCATATCAAGTAACCCAGAATGGAACATAAAGTCACTAAACAATCGACAAATACTCGTTCTTCGTTGAGAGCCCCATGTCTATCTTCCGGCGAGTAAATGGCATTGAAATCCCCTCCTAACGCCCATGGAATATCACTCTCAACGTCAAGGGCCCTAAGTTGATCCCACAACACCCGTCTCCTACTAAAGGTTGGGCTCGCATAAATAAAAGTTAAAAAGAAATTCACATTTGAAGACAGATCACCACATAGACCATGCACATACTGATTAGAAATCGCCAACACATCAAACCGAACAAAATCCTTCCAAAGGATCCAAATACCACCTGAAAGCCCATTCGCTTCCACTCTATATGAAAAATCATAGCCAGCCCGACGAATAAAATTATACGCCGCCATACCACTAATTCACAGCTCCAAAATAGAAAAAATATCAGGGCAGTACATCCTACCAACCAACTTAAAGTACCGATTAAAATCAAGGCCAAGAGCGCCTTGTGCATTCCAGAAGATAAACTTAACCATTAAAGAATAAAAAGCAAATGATAGCAAGAAAACTCACTGGGGCGTGCTAGCCGACGCTCCTTCAAAAGTCTCATTCCTAATCCACTGAACTGCTCCCCCTGGTTCTCTTGCCCATCCATATTGTGTTCTTCCCCCTGTGACTTCGCGGCTTTCGCCACTGAAAGCGAATTGGAAACCTTAGCAGCCCAATCCTTTACCGCCACTTGCGATAGCATATTTCCATCCGACTTCCTAGACTTAATAACCTTTAAAGCCAGCCCCTTAGGAGCCAAACGGTTGCGACTTGATCCTTTACCGATAGCACCACGACCATTCCCATTTGCAAACCGTCCATTAGAGTCCTGTAATGGCCACTTCCCTCCATCCTCCAACACACGAACAGCCGTATGGTTGGATGGTTGTAGAGACGATTCCTCCATCACAACTGTATCTGTCGATGCCACCTTCACCTCCTCACATCTCACTGAACGTATCTTATGTGTTTCCCGTACCTCAGCAGTGAGCTTAGGCACGGAAGCAATCTCATGTTGCACCATAGTCTCTCCATCGTTATTAGAACCTTCCCTAATCATCGTGTCTTCTGTCACCTTATTAATCAGCCCACTATCCGACACCATGTTAGCCCCATTGCGCACACCATCCTGCATAATCTGTGCATGACTCACCCCGATCGCAGCAGCCTCCTTCACCCCCTACGTTAACCTTAGCTCCAATGTTCGCACCATTCGCCTCATCACCATCCACAATCAATGGACTAAAATGTGAACCAACATTCTGTTTAGGTGCAGCAGGCGGAGGCAGTCCCTTCTTCCCCACGTTCAGCCGTCGTCGTCGACTAGGAGCTTGCATCCATGGCCCAAACCTATCCTTTGCTTCTGGTAATATAGGCTCGACAACTACAACTTTCCCCTTATTTGCAGCCACACTCCCACATATATCCTTCGAGTGGCCATATTTTCCACACTCAAAACATATATGAGGAAGCCCCTCATACTCTATTAATTGGTGTCTTCCATCAATGATAATCGCTGGTATTAATGGTCGCTCCAAATCAACAACCACAGCAAGCCGAGCAAATTTTCCGCGAGAACCCTCCGTGGTGTTGAAATTCACACGCACTACTTCCCCAAGCACCCCAGCTATAGCTTCAAAGATGCTTCGCGAATAGTAGCGATACGGTAACCCCGGTAGTCGCAACCAAACCAACAGCTTCCTTGGGTGTTCAACCGCCGTAGAGAAATCTCGCGACCACGACTGAACCGTAAGGTAACTGCCATATATCATCCACGACCCCCTTGTCAGGACGCGCTCATAATCAGAATCCATTGCGAATCTTACCAGGAAATAATCATTATCGAGATCGATAATGTTAATTTCTCCCACCGGCTTCCACATCATGTGCACCCGATTGTGCAAAGCACGGTAGCCTATCGGACGTCCTAATAGCCTCACAACTAAGGACTTCGCCAACTTATCGTCAATAATTCTATGCACCCTTTCGGAAAAGTGAATCTCAGGTAATTCCCCCACATTCCCGATTACAACGTCCTCCTCACCAAGTTCAACGTCCAAATCATAGATAAAATTGTCCCTTTGACCTTCAGATCGCTGCCCCACAACCATGTCCCTGAATGATAACTTCCCCTTCGATCCGCCACCATCACTCCTCACAGCATCGGCAGCTTCCTCCCCCGATTTCCCGTCGAAACCAGCAGTAGCAGTATGCGTCTGCATAACGTCCTCAACTTCCATACGAGTCTCTTCCGAGGGGTGATCCAAAGCAGTAGTGGAGAGACCATTGACCGACCCATCCACACCGTGAACCGGCGGATCGGGAGGTCTCCCTGCCGGCGCCAGGCCACGAATACCAATAGGGTTTCCAAGAAATTCGGAATTCTTCATAATTTACTTAAGCAAAGGTTGGTATTTGATTCAATTATTTGAGAATAAAGATTAAAAATATATTATATATAAAAAATAATTTAATTGAAATTTTATTTTAAATAATTATTAATTGTTAAGTCTTTAAAATTTTTATTTTTTAATAATTAACTTAATGGTGTTCAACGGTGTTCAGCGGTGTTCAACGCATGTAGTAAAATTTTCCAAGAATAATATACATTATAATAATTCTAAACAAATCTTAAAGATATGTAGATAAAATGATTTCCTCTAATAATTTTAATTAGATGAATTTTTTTTGTCTGATTTATTGGTCAACTAATTTTAAACTGAGTACTGCAAAGAGTATATTAGCACCCTTTCAACCCAACTCTTTTGTAGTCTTCTTCAATTCATTATTACAAAAAATATACGAAAGGATTATTCTATAATGAGTCTTTGTGGTAGTTAATATAGATTAGATTAGTTGATAAACAGATTTAATGTCATGTTTGTACAAAAATACAACTAATTAAAATTATAACAAGATAATTATATTTTTGTTTTTATTTTTTTAATATTTTGAATTACTTATAATTAAAATGATAAATTACACCCAAGACCACTAACTATTGACCATATTCTACTTTGACCAATGAACTATGAATTTTGTCAATCTGACAATTAAACTATTAAAGTGATTCAATCAAACCACTATCGTTAATTTTTGAAGGAGTTGGTGACATGACAGTTAAATAAATTTGTATAATCACATATTTAATCCTCATTTCCTATACATTATATCAATTTAGTTCTAATTTAATTTATTAAATTTAATTTCTCCAATCATAGGATGACACTTAGCACCATTTAATAAGAGGACTCATAATTTTTAATTGGGTAAACTATTGCAATGGTCACTTATGTTTTCGCTGAGTACAGTTATGGTCACTGATTTTCAAATTTGACCGATAAGGTCACTTACGTTTTCGATCTATAAACTTTTAGTCACTAAAAAATTTGTTGTCATTAAACTTTAATGAGAGGTTGTTCTGGCACAAATCTGTATTTGAGCTATATTTATGGACCGAATTTAATTATAAATATGGGTTTATGTATGAATATACATGGATAAAGAATGTATTTATATATTATTGGATATATGTATTATTTTATTTATTTTAAATGAAATATAATAATAATGGTGATAATAATAATAATAGTAAAAGGAAACCGGACAAAATGAGGTATGGCAATTAATTATTAAAAATTTTGAGTTATTCAAATTTTTATTTTACAATTCAATTTTTATTTGAAAATTTTTCTAGTCAAATTTTTTCACCTCGAGTCAAAAAATTCAATTATTTTTAGTCGATACGAGTTTTTCTCACCCCTGTGTATGAGATAAGTATTCCTAATGACCTATGAAAAATTACCAGTCAGGTCACCACAATAAAGTCGATTATCTATATAAGGTCAAGGTTTTAGTTGAGATATCATTTCAAATAAATTGTTAATTTAAAATTTTAATTAAAAATATAATTGTGATGTCATTTCATTTAACGATTTACTTAATTACCGTTTAAGTTTACCGATATCAATCTGTTATATAAGCTGTAAAAAGTTAAGAAGTATGGAGAAAATTTTTGACTTATGATAAATTAAACCAAAGTTCAGATTTCTGTAGTCATTCACTCTCTTCCTTCCGATATAAAGACTAAAGCTCAGATTTGTGCTTAGCCAGTACCTCCATTAAACCAACACCCTGCTGGCCATCTTGTAGTTGAATTTCTAACGCATGTATTTCTTTTTTGCTGATATTCTGTGGAGATTGTTTCTTCCATATTTTTGCTGCCAACTTAGATCCTCTTAATATACCTCCAATCTTCACCCCTTTCTTCTTAAGTTTCAACCCCTTTATGGTCTTAACGATCATGTCTTCAAAATCTTTCTCCCTGAGCCAGTGATTAAAACACCGAAAAGGGTTCGGACCCCATTCAGTAGCATCCACTGAAAGAGAAATGGCATTATGATCCAGTAGAGTCTGTACCAGGTTGGGAAAGGCCAAATTAAAGTCAGCTGAGAAGAAGAAACGGTCTTGATGATTTCCCACCTACTAACGGGATGTCTATCAATTCAGCTTCAGAGACAAAATTCCGAAAGGTTGAGGGCATAGAACGATTTAGTGTTAATCCCTTTTTTTCATTAGGGTCAAGAATCGTGTTGAAATCCCCATGGGATCTGTTTTTGCCTCAAAATACTGAGCAATTCTGCTAAAAAACCTGGTTTCTCCGAGTCAATAGCTGGGCCATAAACATTAACTAATCCACACTTGAGATTATTAACGCTAAAATTACCGATTAAAGCAATAAACCTTTGAGAAATTTTTTTTTCCGTTACCTGAAAAACATCAGGATTCCAGATGCTCAGTAACCCTCCAGAGGAACCCATTGACGGCGAAACAACGTATTCCACTCCACTCAACGGCCATATTTTTCTAATAACACCCCTATGAATGTCTTCGAGCTTGGTTTCTTGTATAAATACCACTTGTGGATAGAACCCTTCACAGCTCTGATTTTTTCTTTCCTTCGAATGCCTCTGATGTAAACATTCGAGCTTGGTTTCCCCTAACCAATTCTCGAGATGAGGCGGACACTAAACCATCAATGTTTGCTGCATTCGAGGAGCTGAACGCTTCCACTACATGAGGATTGAGGAACATCCACCGGGAGGATTCCTCCCCTACTCTGGCCCGGAGCAACATTCAGGGGGTGGAAAGCCGCGTCCACCCAACTCACTGAATCCTGCCACACGTCCGCAAAATTGTCGATACCCTCATCCGGTATTTCCATCATATCATCCTCGCTGAAGCTTCCGATTTTGACTTTGATTCTATACGAAATTCCTTTTGAGGAAACCACAATACTGTCAGGAATATTCTTTGGACAGACAGTTCTAATTAAGAGTCTAGCCACGTCTAGGCGATCCTTATTTAACGTGGACGCATCAACACAGATACAAGATCCCCATCTATTACCTAGGGCTTCAAAGAAACTGCTATGCCAGCAATAGAGAGGGACATCATAAAGGAGAATAGAGCATAAATAATTTGGAACACCGTCAATCAAGAGGGATCCAAAATGGTCAAACCAGAAACATAGTTCTTCATTCTTAGACCTCCATATTTCCTCTTTTTTCTGAAACTAACTTCAACATGGTCACACACGAATCTAATCCTCCTCCCCATTTGGAAAGTTTAACGTCTATGCCATCATGAGATAGTGCTTTTTGGACAAATTCTCTTTCAAAAGATTTCTTTAAGACCTCGACTAAACAACATTTTAACCATTCAGACTCCTTGATAGGGATATAGAAATTCATTAAGCTTGTAACCCCCTAGACCCGCCTATGCGTTACCACATATCCTAAGAAGTCACATTAGGACCACCGGAGCGACCCACGTTAAAAATTTCAAATAAACAATTGCTAAACCATTTAAAATCATAAATCAAGTTTCGAATTAAAATACAATTTCAGAAAACATTCAGACAATGCAACAAAACTATGATAAAAGTTGTTAATACAAGTTTCATACTCGAATATAAATCAAAACGTGACATGCATGCCCCCTAATTTCAGTACCATACTCCGCAAGCAAGCCGAAGAAACTCCCATACCGACGTTGACAGCTACGACATGGTTGATCTTCTAACCTGTGATGGTAAAAACAACGTGAGCTTCGAAAACCTCAGTAATACAGAATACCAAGGGATGCTAAAAGCACAAGCAGGTATATGGCAAGTTTAACACTGTCATGATGGACTAGGCAACAATAAGCTCTAATTACGATTCGATGTTTCAGTGGAGCGTTATATCAGAAGGTAACAGAGTTGTTCTTTATTTGATCACCCGAACCTTAAGAGATGAGTCTAAGGCCGGAGATTCAAAAGACCTTCATATTTTAGAAGTTGAATCAAGGAGTTCATAGTGGTTCATTAAGCGCGAATTGTAGTTTTACTAAGATTTCAAATTTGATACGTTAATTTAGTAGGGTATGTTTCAGAAGAGGTCAGAAAGTTTTATTAATTTACTTAACTACCCTCCAACCATACACCAATATGCAAAAACCAAGAATAGTATCCAGAAAGACTTATCCTAGTCCCGTCGGGCGTATGAGCTTAGGTCTAGAAGGACTTACCAGAGCTGAGCCTACAGATCTTCATTCATATCCCAGATAATATACCCTAGATGAATTTAGTTTATATTCAGAACAGTATTACAAAAAATAGATATCAGATCTATTTTTATACCGGAAGACATATGTCAAATTTATTTTATTATTATTTAGTATTCAATGTCATATATCAGATATATTTTTTATATCAGAGGTCAGAAACTAGGGAATTGTATTCCTTTCGTATTATAGTGTCATACTTTTAAATTTTAAGCATGTGGTCTTGGTTTAGAATAGAAAGTATATACAGATACATGGTACACGCTTTATAACCCAATTCATTTCTCAGAATTACTTGATAGATATCTTAAAGATGACATTTGAAAATTTTGGACCGATTTCAGAACGTGGTCCCTACGAAAGGTGAGTTCGATAAGACGGTCTAAATCAACATCAGAAGTTGATACATCAGAATCATTGGGATTTCAGATATATCGTGAGCAAAAGTAAATGTTACAGCCTATGAGGGTATTAAGGTCATTTTGACCTTCAGGGGTAATCTGGTAATTTGAACCAACAATGTATAAACGGTGATGTACAGAATTTAGGAAATTCTAGTTGTTCATCAAGTTTCTGAGTCCCATTGAACTAATCGAAACCCATTAACATAGTGTTTAGTATCTCACCGGATAGGTACACTTCAACCATTCATTTCCCGGAACTTACTACAGAGCATAACGACAATAGTTCGCCTTCCAATAGTCCACTGAACTTGTTACCAGAAATCAAGCATATATATATATTCGAGCGGTATTTTCCAAGTATTCAAACATGTGCATTGTACATGAACTCATTCCGAAACATCAAATTTGCCTTAGGAGAACAGATCTCTCTCACTATTAACTATGTACTTTCTCCAAATAAATTGCACGTGCATTCACGCGGCATTCTCCCACTATTATCATAGTATCTGAATCGACCAACTGACACGGGTCGTATTTTACCACTTTTGGAGTCATTACATTTGTTTGTCTTTATTGGGATTTCTAATTCCATGTCTTAGAAGTATCCTCTGACTTTCTAGTATTCGAGGGTCAACGGTCAAAGTCAACGCTGACGCCAACAACCAATAGTCAAATTCAACGCTGACGTCAGCAACCAACGGTCAAAGTCAACGATGATGTCATACTAATGTCAGCAGTCAACGGTCAACTGAGTTGGTTCGGACGAGTTGACTTAGGTTGACTCGGACGAGTTGACTCGGCTGACTCGGGCGAGTTAACTCGTCTGACTCGGGGGAGTTAACTCGGGTTAACGGGTCGGGTCGGACTCAGGTTTGGGTCAAACTGTAATCACCTATTTTGTCCGGGGTGTTTAACCCATTTTTTTCTTCTTTTAGTAATGGGCTTTATATTTTTTATATTTATATATGTTGTTATGGCAAAAATCAAAAACTGAAAAAAAAAAGGAAAAAGGAAAAAGGAAAAATAAAACAGTATATAATTCATTATTAAATATTATTATTTTATCCTCATATATTTATTATCATATATCATTATTACTATCATATTACTATTTATATTATCATTATAATATTTGGTATCATACCTATTATTACTATTATTATTATTATTATTATTAAATCTGAAAACCAAAAACATTAAGTAAATAAGTCCAACATATTAAATAAATAAAGCCCACAATTTATTTATTTTAAAGTCCATTTTACATTATCAAAACCCAAAAATATTATACATATATTACAGCCCAATTCGGGCCCAAACTAATAAACCCTAATATGCTAAACAAACCCTAATGCCCTTCATGTTTGTGCAGCCGCCCCTAATCTCAGCCGTCAGATCCAGACCAGCATCAACGGTCCAGATCACCAGATGCAGAAACCCTAGAAGCCCTCTGCTGTAACCAGCTGCCGCCGCTCCCATCTCCACCGATTGAATCTGGGATCTAGATCCAACGGTCCAGATCGCACCAAGGAAAAAAAACCTAGCACCGCCGCACGTCTGCCGTTGGATCCAGCTTCCATCAACGGCCGTGATTTATCCCGCATTATCCGGCCGACTCGAACCCCACCACCTCGAATCCTCTCCAGCAATCATATGCAACAGCAAAAAAGAAAATAAAGTGGCAGACAAAGAAACAAAAGCAAAGGCAAAATACCACAATTTGCGGAGGAATACAAACAAATCAACAACAATTATCAGCAATACATGTAATAAAAAAAGAAGGGGAAATATGTATGATCGGCTATAAAAGTCGAAGGAAGAAGCAATGTAAAGGGGGGGATTCGGGGAGAAAAAAAAAAGGAGAGATCCCATTCGAATAGGGGGAGACCATTCGGATCTTCAGGAGGATTTTTCGAGATCCCATTCGAATATAGAGAGAAAAATTGTAAGCAAAAATTTTCATCAATACAAAACAGATTTCGAAGGCATATCAGTATTTTGTTTTTGTTTTTTTAGTTTCGGGTTATAAAAAAAATATAAAAACAGTAGGTTTTTTTTTACCTCCATTTTAAGTTGGATCTCCATCATCAGGCCCGTCTTTACCGGCGATAAGCTTCTCGGCCTCTCTTTGGGGCCGTGCATGGTGAGCCGTCGAGACCGGTGACACGAGGGGATAAGCTTTTCAAGTTTTTAGTGTCGGGATCTTTTTTTAAGGAAAAACGATTGTGAATAGGTTTTCCTTCGTTTCGGTTTTGATTTCGAGAAGAGAAGGGTTTTCGGTTTCAAAAAAAAGAAGTTTTTTTTAGGGTTCCGGCGCCGGAAACGGCGGCCGGAACCCCCTTGGCGGCGCCGGATCATTGAGGGAGAGGGGAAAATTTTAGGTTTAGGTTTTGATTTAAAGAATAAAAGGGTTAAAATATTTTAAAGTTTGTATTTATAGTGTTTTTAATTTTTTAAAATCGGTTTAATCGCGTTATAAGCCCCTCCGCATCATTGTAATCACGCGGGGAGGGCTTCCGCTTTTCAAAACCCCTTCCGCGGTCCCTGCACGTTTTCAAACATTTTCAATCTAGTCCCGATCTTGTTTTGGTTAAATTTCGGATGGGAAAACTTCACTTTTAGTCCTCGTAGGTTCCCGCATCATTTTAATTGAGTCCCTATTTCGTGTTTTAATTATTCTTTTAAATGGGTTAATTTCCGTTGAGGTCCCTGTCTGTTTGCATTTTATTTATATTACATGTTATTTTGGTATGTGATGTATACATTTTTAATAAATTTATGTTTATCTACTATCATGTGGTTCGAATATATTTTTGTGACATGCATTTTAATTGTCATTGCATATGATTTTTTTAGTATTTTAATTTGTATGTTAATGAATTTTAATTATAAAACGGAGATACTTATTAATTCGCGTATTCGGGTCGACTAGCCTAACTTATTGGATGTCCCGCGAATATTTGGATTAATTCGAATCGTCTAAAGGTAAATTCGCAATTAAAACAGACAAGACCATAGCACCATATTTTATCTGCTTGCATCATGCATAAAGGTGACGTACGTGATCCGAACTTTAAACTAACTCGGCAGTCAGTCTTATTTGATGTCGGTTTAGTCTTTGGTCCGGTGTACCGTCATCCTTTTTAATTAAATGTTTAATTGATTCAATACCATCTATTTGATAAAACTCGTATAATTAAAGTCCGGCTTTCAATTAAGAACCCCTAATTAAAGTCTTTTTAAATTTCGAATAATTTCCATCCTTTAAAGGCAACAATTGTTTTGGTACCGATTTCCGGGCGTGATGGGGGTGCTAACCCTTCCCCACGCGTAACCAACTCCCGAACCCTTTCAAAAGAATCTCTGGTTTTGTTTTCTTACGGTGTCTGGCCTACCTCAGTGGCCGGTGGCGACTCTAAACCGAAGGAAAAAAGATTTTTTTAAAAAAGGGATTTTCCAAACCCGAATCAATTTTTTTAAAACTCCCCCCTTTTTTTAAATCAAATTGAATATATTTTTCAAAAGTAGCGGTGCGGAAAAAAAACCCCGTTACACAAACAACTCGGGCCAGACTCAAATTTGGGCTTGGATTAGAGGGCTCGAACTGGGTTGGGCCGGTTCAGGCAATTGGGCCATGCGAGAACCGGTTCACTCACCCTGAGGCTTGCGGATCGCCGGACGATCACCGAGAAAGGACATTGGAGACCCAAGACGCCACGATTCTGCCAGAAAAGAGAACGCATTAAACTAATATCAAGACCCATCCATCTAAACACGAAACCAGCCAGAAAAATCTCACCGTATCTTACCTAAAATGAATTAGAACGGTCGGAAAGGTGCGCTATTCTGACGAGGCCTTTGCCGGAGTCGAACAGAAAAACAAATGGTCGGGTTTTGTACGGCTCAGTGCGGAGAGTTCAACAGTCACACCCATGACTCGAACGGATTCTTCCATCGGCCGAAAACTGAGGGGGACGGTCGCGACAACTAAAATCGTTGGAGCTTCAAACCGTTATATACGGCTAACGGCAGCACAACAGCGCGCGTGCTCGGTGGCTGGGTGATCGGAGCGCGACAATCTACACACCGACAACGGCGGTGTCACGCATGGAGCGGCGGTGAAGCAAATCGGGGTTGGTGCAGCAGAACGGTCTTCCACTGTTTCTGTGCGAAGGACGGGCAGAAACAGAGGTTGGTTGGTCGGGTTTTTGTGATGATGGGGCGACGGTGGCGATGGTGGGGACGGCGGATGCCACGAACGGGCAGTGAGAGCTCATTAGAGCTTGAACGGAGAAAGAGTAGGTGAAAGGCTTTTAGAATTCTCTAGAGACTTGATTCACCAGACTTAGATCTAAAGGGTCAAATGGGATATTAAATTTGATTTAATATCCCGCTCAAACTTGACTCTAATATTGCTTCATGCAATATATGATAGAAATGAGCACTTGGCTCAATGGTTTAGCACCTAAGGGGGAAAGGAGGGGTGAGGTCGTGGGTTCAAACCCCACCAGCCCCCAATTCACTCATATTTTTTTGTGGGTGTTACAACTCTCTCCCCTAAAAGAAATTTCATCATCGAAATTTTCCAGAGTCAATGAAATACATAAACTGCTCTTTCATTCATTCTTGTACTGAAACTTGTTCATCAAAATATCCTTGTTTGTTTTTTCTGAGGCTCTAGACGGTCACATATCAATTTGGCGATGTTCTCAGCCACTCGGATTGTCCTTAGGACCCAAAGTCATCCCATTATACATCTCAGACCAAACAATCAGAATACCATATATGAATCCATACAAAACTTACGAAGACAAACGAACGATGGACTCATAATTGTTATTATAATGGTCTCAGCCATGGGTCAGAATCTTCCCAACTACCATAGAAGTCAATCTTACAACCCTGAAGTATCTTCTCTATAATCTTAATTATTCTACTATGATGAATATCAATTTACGGAAGAAAAGCGATACCTGAAATACAGACGAGTACTCAAGGCCTCCACCAGGGCCTTCCAGAATCAGGATGTAACACCAAATTTCAGTCAAAGATAATATAGCGATATATCATGCCACATTTTCATATAAGAGGTCATTCTTCAAGTCGAAGCATAACCAAGGTGTTGGGGTTTTATGATGCACGATTTCCTTCAACCGATGTGTTTGCCAAGTTTGGAGAAGATTGGATTTTTGGGTGATAGAGGTGTGGAAGCTAAAATGAAAATGACAAGATGATGTATAGTGGTTCAACCTTCATACCAAGGTCTACATCCACTACCTTAGCTCCCCACTAAGGATTTCCAATCAATCCACTATTGATTCGTCCCCTTTTCTAGGCTTAGGAGGAAACCCTTACAAAACTGATCAAGCTTTCTACCCAAAGCTTGATCAAACCCTCTTTACAAAGAGAAAAAAATAAGCAAACTTAAATCCCTCTAATAGGTATTTGTTTGCGTAATTAAGCTCTCACTCAATCCTAAAACACTTGAGCAAATATAACAATTTTGGCTCACTAGTGTTTGTAGTCGTTACTAGCCGTTAGGGTTGAATTGGAGCCGTTGGAGACTTTATTTCCCACCATAAATGCAGTTCTGCTACCTAACATATCGGTACACATGGAGGGGTATCAGTACGCCCTTCTTCAAAACTAGCTGCTGGGCTCTTTGTCAGCCTATGCGTATCGATACGCTAGAAAGCGTATCGGTACGATCTGCAATTTAAAAGACCGTTTGGAAATAGCCATCGGGGTTATTAAAACAGGGATTGGTACGCTTAAGAGGCATATCGAAACGATCTCCATCCGTATCGATATGGCTAAGCCTGTATCGGTACGGGTTTTGGCAGATTCAAAACTTGGGTAAAAAGGTATCGATACGGGGTATACCGTATCAGTATGGGCTTGCTGAAAAGTCAAGTTTGACTACTTTAAAGCATTAAAAACTTTGCCAAAAACCTTTTTAAATACCTCAAACATATTTTCAAGTTGTTTGGACTTAAAGACAAGTTTTAAATTCTTTTCAAATTTGTCGAAAACATTTTTCAATTTTTATATCAAAACACTTAGTTCTCCAATCTCCCTCTTTTTATATAATAAAATCAACTTGAAAATTGTTTGGGATTTCTCCCCCTTTTGTGAAATAAATTTTGAATAAGAGAATTAAGATTCAAAATCAATTAAACATCCCCCTTATTCAATTAAAAATTCAATTTTTTCAAACAATTTCTCCCCTTTTTGTTATATCAAAAAGAATTTAAAACACTTTTAAGCTCAAAATAACAATGGAGGTTTAAAATTTGAAATTTTAAAATGTTTGGTTTTTAAAGTGGCTCCCCCTTACTCAAAGCATCATCAAGCAAAAGTTAGTTCAACGTATATGATTAAACTAGTTGAATTAAAAAATGAAACTAAATAAAAGGAATTCAACTAATTTTACCAACACTTGAATCCAAGGGAGGATGTGAAGTCTTCCTCTTCAAGTGTTCTTCTTTGTGTGCATGAAGCTCCCCCTCAATATTTGACTTGTTGATCAATCTTCATCACACCTATCATAAGACAATCAAGTAATTTTTGGTATCCAAATTGCTTTGGATCCATAAACGTTAGTAGCACAAAATTTAGTCCCCTTAGGAATCCATTTTTCAATTTCATCCTTTTTAGTTAAAGTACTTAGTCCTTTTGGGACCCAAATACTTCTAAAAATTTTACCATTTACAAATCTAGGGGCACTAGATTGTCTTACATAAAAATTTGATTTTCCAATATTATTTTTCTTTTTAAGCTCTTTGGAAATCAAATCTTTTTCTTCTTGAACTTTATGAAGCAAATTTTTTAAATCAAAACATTTTTGTTCAAACTCTTCGAGCTTTGCTTCAAGTTCAATTTTGGTTTTAGAAATCAAATCATTTTGAATTTTCAAATTTGAAACGATTTTCTTGTTTTTCAAAATGTGATTTTTAAATTCTAAAACCAAATCGTCATAGGCATCTTGTAATTCATCAAATGAATATGAACATGAAGTAGATGAATTAGAAATTACCCTTGAATCTTCTTCGATGGCCATAAGGCAAAGGTTGGCTTGTTCATCGTCGATGGAGTCTTCATCACTCCAAGTAACCACATATGCCTTCTTCTTATGGCTTGAAGTGCTTGCCCTCTTCTTCTTCAAGGATTCTCGTTCGAGTTCTTTCATGGATTTCTTCATGAAAGGGGCACACTTCTTGAAGAGATGAACTATCTCTTCTTCTTCATCCTCCTCTTCACTTGAATCTACATGATGGCATGTGGAGGATTTGAGAGCAATGGCATTTGTGTTGATGCCAAGCCCTTTGAGCTTCTTCTCCCATATAGCTCTAATCTCGTCCTTCTTCTTCTCGTCTTCACTGTTTTTCTTCATTATTTGATGAGTGAGAAGTGACCCTATGAGCTCATCAAGCTTCAAAGTCTTGAGATTCTTCGCTTCGATGATGGCAGTCCTTTTTGAGTCTCATGACTCGGGAAGGGAGTAGATGAGCTTTCGGACAAGCTTCTCTTCCGGAATGACTTTTCCATAGCCTTTGAGTCCATTAGTGATGGTGGAGAATCTATCAAACATCTTCGTAATGTCCTCATCCGGTTTCATCTTGAAGTTTTCATACTCTAGGTTGAGGAGGCCGATCTTGGTCTCCTTTACTCCGTTTGTCCCCTCGTATGTAACTTCGAGCTTGTCCCAAACTTCCTTGGCACTCTCGCAAGAAGACATCTTCTCATAGATATTGAGGCTAAGTGCACAAAAGATGAAGTGCAAAGCTTTGCAATTAAGCTCCATCTTCTTACGATCATCGGCACTCCACTCCCCCTTGCTTCCTTGTGGTACGAACGGGCCATCTTCAATGATATCCAAAGTTTTTAGTCTTTGGATTTGACAAAGAGCATCATCCTTGTCTTCCAATAAGCATAATTGGTCCCGTCGAAGAAAGGAGGCTTGTCGATGGATTGCGCCATTGAGCCAGTTGATTGAGATGTTGATCAAGCTTGTCGGATCGCCTCAATAGGATGTTAATCCTCTTCAATTGAGCCAAAATCTGATACCAATTGTTGGGTTTTTATGATGCTCGATTTCATTCAACCGATGTGTTTGCCAAGTTTGGAGAAGATTGGATTTTTGGGTGATAGAGGTGTAGAAGCTAAAATGAAAATGACAAGATTATGTATAGTGGTTCAACCTTCTAACCAAGGTCTACATCCACTACCTTAGCTCCCCACTAAGGATTTCCAATCAATCCACTATTGATTCGTCCCCTTTTCTAGGCTTAGGAGGAAACCCTTACAAAACCGATCAAGCTTTCTACCCAAAGCTTGATCAAACCCTCTTTACAAAGAGATAAAAAATTAGCAAACTCAAATCCCTCTAATAGGTATTTGTTTGCGCAATTAAGCTCTCACCTAATCCTAAAACACTTGAGCAAATATAACAATTTTGGCTCACTAGTGTTTTTCTATACAAGAAATTGACAATTAAAGTTCTAGACACAATTTCTCATCATAATGTTGTAACAATTCAAGCATTAGCCTTCTCTTGATGCTTGGAGGTCCCTTTTAAACTCCTAAATGAGTTTGTAGCCATTACTAGCCGTTATGGTTGAATTGGAGCTGTTGAAGACTTTATTTCCCACCAAAAATGCAGTTTTGGTGCCTACCGTATCGGTACACATGGAGGCGTATCGGTACGCCCTTCTTCAGAACTAGTCGTTGGGCTCTTTGTCAGCCTATGTGTATCGATACGCTAGAGAGCGTATCGGTACGGTCTGCAATTTAAAAGACCGTTGGGAAATAGCCGTTGGGGTTATTAAAACAGGGATCGGTACGCTTAAGAGGCGTATCAAAACGATCCCCATCCGTATCGATACGGCTAAGCTTATATTGGTACGAGTTTTGGCAGATTCAAAACTTGGGTAAAAAGGTATCGATACGTAGTATACCGTATCGGTACGGGCTTGCTGAAAAGTCAAGTTTGACTACTTTAAAGCATTAAAAACTTTGCCAAAAACATTTTTAAATACCTCAAACATATTTTCAAGTTGTTTGGACTTAAAGACAAGTTTTAAATTCTTTTCAAATTTGTCCAAAACATTTTTCAATTTTTATATCAAAACACTTAGTTCTACATAAGGTTTTATACGGATATCACTTACCTTCAACGAAATTTTCAGAAAATTGCTTCCTTCGTGTATTACAGAGTTACCATCGAACTTACACTTTCGCCACATTCACAAATACCTTTCTTTTAAATTAATAATGGTTTTATCAAATTTCCATTAGGATATTCTCAAACATAATCATCATCATCGAATAACATTACGTGAAATCTTATATATGTTACCTCGCATGATCAAACATTTATTCTCAATATGTTTCTAATTCTTTAATTTCACCTGCATAAACCATCTCAGATCTTGATCCATCGATTTAGTCCAAAACATAGAAAAATGATATAAACATTTCTTGCTAGTGCAGATCGAGATATGGAAGGCAGAATGCTTAGATGCACTTAATTCAGAAAAAAGGATTCGACATCGGAGTTTTGGCTCAGAGGAGTACAGTTATGCTAGGGGTATGTACAAACCAGACACCCTATGACAGACGATCGGCTGATCTACCCAGAATGACGCAACTCTAAGCTCTGATACCACTAAATGTAACCCTCTAAACCTGCCTATGCATTACCACGGATCCTAGGAAGTCACATTAGGGCCATGATAAATTAGAAATGCAAAATGGACAATACATGTGTCCACCTCTCCAAGCATCAGACGGCTAACATAGTGGAATTAGGATAGTCACATCCCTCTATCTTCAATTATCATCTTCATCACTTTCCTTCTTCATTTCCTTCTTCTTCCAACCGAAAATAAAGAGAGAGAAAGAAAAAAACATAAAAATTCTGGAGATTTATGGAACCAAAATGCATGCATGTCAATGGATTTAAGCTAGGAGAAACATAGGTTCTTACATCCACAAACAATTCATGTAAGTGTTCTAGCTAAAATTCTGCTCATGTTTTTGTTTAAATGTTCTTGATGAATTGATGTGTTTCTTGAATTGTTTGTGTTGTGAATTTGATTTGAGAATGATTATTGATGTGTTGATAGGTTGTATGTTACATTAGGTTGCTTAAAATGCTAGAAAATTAATATGTATGAAGCTTGAATAATGAATCTGCCCAGAATTGTTAGTTTTAGACACCTTTCGGAAATCTGGAAAATTGAGCATGTTAGAGTTGTTTCTGGAAAAAGTGTCCTTGAACAAAGTTGTAGAAGACAAAAGTTTACATGATATAAAGCTAATAATTGCTCGAAAATGTTAAGTATGGGTCTCTTAATTGTTATTAGAAGTTACTGGACTGAAACTGGATGAATCTGGAATCTGATGTACTAAATTGTAAAATTCAAAAATTTTAGGGGCTTCCATAATGTCAATAAAATTCTGAATTTTTTTTCTTGAAACAGGAGATTCATGAAATGAATGAAATTAAATGTCCAAGCTTGAATTAAGTCTCAATTGGTAGGTTAAATGCATTTAGATCACATGTAGGATTATTAAAGGATTAAAGGGGACTATTTTGTGGAAATTGATAAATTGAGGACTTGAATGCTTTGATTTTGAATATGTTAGAACTTCATTATTATTTTAATACATGTAAGTTAATATGGTTAAAATATCAGAACCAAATGAATTGTGAAACATATAATTTATATGCATTAAATCCACTAAGTTTAGCTTGGACATATTCGATCCTGAAATTGACCTGTTTTCAAATGCAAAACTGTACTGATTGGGAAATGATAAAAATATGTGTCATACATGATTTTAATGGTGTGTTTACAAGCTTTCCAGAATGGTATTATATGCTTTATTTGGATTTAGGAATAAAGAGTTATGAACAGATTAATGGACACTGCTCAAAACTGCCATGTTAGGGACAGCTTGTGTGTTTATTGTTGTTTGCTTGATTTGGTTGAATTTATATGCTAAGGTTGGTACTAATGAATGATATATGTGTTGTAATGGTTCAATAGCCTATTGAGGAAGAGGCCATAAAGGATACAAGGAGTGAACTATCAAGAAGAAGGGACAAGGGCATTGTGATAAAGGACAACGACTAGCTTGGAGTATTGTGAGTGTAGTATTGTTTAAAGTGTTAGGATTAGTATCCTAACCTTATTATTTTTGTTTATTAGATAACCTAATGAAGCATGAAATGAATTTAAATTAATGGTTGGTAACTTAACTTGATAAGGAAGAAGGATTAAAGACTTAACTTATGACCTAAGATATTCTTACTTGCTAGATAAGCATGCTTAGCTTAGGTATTATGTTGCTACAGTTTGTGGATTGATTAAGCTATGTAAAATGAGACTTTATGGATGATTTAGCTATTGTTTTGGTGCTGGTTATATGCTTGAAATAATGTTATATGCTTGCTGGAAACTTGATTGAGCATGACTTGAATGATTCACCTTGTAAACATGATAGAAATGGTTACTTGACTTGGTGAAATTATTGAATAACAAACCAATGACCTTGTTAGATATAAATGATAAGATCAAGACCTTGGTTGATTAGTGTCTATAGGTAGAAGGGCATGTCTTAGAGTCATAGAGCTCCTCTGAATACTATTGCAAGTTGGTGGTTAGTCACCAATTTATCTTTAGGGTGGTAAGTCACCCTGATGCTATTGCATCCTTTGATAAATGTTACAAGTTGTATAATGTGGAATTGATACCTTTGGGTATCTAATGTTATATGTCAAATGTACACTCGAATACCTTGTTCATTAATCACCCAAGGCGACTTAATTAAAAGTTACTTGATTTGAGAGATACGTACCTAAATTATAGGTATTAATGAAATGTTACTTATATGCCTATTTGCCTTGTATGTGTTAAAACTTTTTAATGTTGTTTGATGTGGTATATTCTAAGATTTTAAATGATGCTTGATGTTTGAATGATTATGAAATTATGTTAATTATGTTGTATCAATTGGTTACTTGAAGTGGTTACAAGATTAGCTAAGTCTAATTATGTATGATGGACTAGCTAGGTGAACTTTGATTAAAGCCTAGCTAGGTAATCTTAAAGATTAAATAATGCTTTAAAAGATGGAAATTAGTAAAGTTTAGGGCTGCCTCGCTAAGTACCATTTGTGTACTTACCACTCTTCTTTTCTCTTCTTCCAAAAATTTCAGGTTCTAGTCTCGAAAGCTAGTCGATTGTCTTAGAGAGCAGATATTGAAGTTCAAGCACAAGTATGACTCTTTTGGTTATCCTACTTGGTGGCATAGATGTATATAAGTGTCACATGCATATGATACAAGTATTTTGGTTGCTTGACATGTAATTGTTATGTTTAAGACTTGGTTTGGTTATGTATATATGTAAGCATAAACTTGTTTTGTAATAACTTTATATTGACATGTAATGGTTGAATTGTATATATGTGCTTGATGTAAAGTGGCTATGTCTTGAGATTGTATTTATATATATATATATATATGGTTTGTGTTTGATTAAAGTGTTGATATGAAATTGCAAATACTATGTGTTATTTAGATGTATGTTATTCGAATGGATGGATGTGAACATGTATGATCTTGCTTGATTGATATGTTGATTGAACTAGGGAAATTGTATCTAGAGTTCCTATTGGTTACATGATTAAGTTTGAATAAATTGTGACATTAGAGAATTATATATGTGTATATGTTATGAAAGTTCTAAAATAACCCACATATTTGTATACGTTTTGGTAACATGTTTCTAGTTCATAAGTTAATATGTTAAGTTTGATAATATACAAGCTGCATGACTATGATTGACATTGTTACATGTTTTGTTTCGATTGT
Source organism: Hibiscus trionum (assembly GCA_030270665.1). Taxonomy (NCBI): domain Eukaryota; kingdom Viridiplantae; phylum Streptophyta; class Magnoliopsida; order Malvales; family Malvaceae; genus Hibiscus; species Hibiscus trionum. The sequence goes on from BSYR01000027.1 coordinate 3,095,876, forward strand.
TTATTTGTTCTAAATCATGAGTTATAAGTCGTGACATCCCTCGCTCCTAACCCGGGCGAGTGGTGTTACAACTGTCATGATGGACTGGTCAATAGTAAGCTCTAATTACGATTCGATGTTTCAGTGGAGTGTTATATTAGAAGGTAACAGAGTTGTTCTTTATTTGATCACCCAAACCTTAAGAGATGAGTCTAAGGCCGGAGATTCAAAAGAAATTCAGATTTTAGAAGTTGAATCAAGGAGTTCAGAGTGGTTCATTAAGCGCGAATTGTAGTTTTACTGAGATTTCAACTTTGATACGTTAATTTAGTAGGGTATGTTTCAGAAGAGGTCAGAAAGTTTTATTAATTTACTTGACTACCCTCCAACCATACACCAATATGCAGAAACCTAGAATAGTATCCAGAAAGACTTACCCTAGTCCCGTCGAGCGTAGGAGCTTAGGTCCAGAAGGACTTACCAGCACTGAGCCTACAGATCTTCATTCATATCCCAAATAATATACCCATATGAATTCAATTTATATTCAGAAGACAATATTACAGAAAATAGATATCAGGTATATTTTTATACCAGAAGACATATGTCAAATTTATTTTACTATTATTTAGTATTCAATGTCATATATCAAATATATTTTTCATATCAGAGGTCAGAAACTAGGGAATTGCTTTCCTTTCGTATTACAATGTCATACTTTTAAATTTTAAGCATGTGGTCTTGGTTTAGAATAGAAAGTATATACAGATACATGGTACGCGCTTTATAACCCAATTCATTTCTCAGAAGTACTTGATAGATATCAGAAAGATTACATTTGAAAATTTTGGACCAATTTTAGAATGTGGTCCCTACGAATAAGGAAGTTCGATAAGACGGTCTGAATCAACATCGGAAGTTGATACATCATGATCATTGGGATTTCAGATATATCGTGTAGAACTAATGTTTTGATATAATAATTGAAAAATGTTTTGGACTGATTTAAAAAGTATTTAAAACAATTTCCAAAGTCCAAATAATTTGAAACTATGTTTAGGGACGTTTTTAAAAGGTTTTACATGTTTTTCAAAGTCAAACTTCACAAAACTGTCCAGACATTTCGAAACACCTTAGGGCGTTTCGATACGGTGCATTCCAGTAGCTAAAACGTTTCGATACTGGTATCGAAGCGGGCTTTCCCTGGATAAGGATTTTGCCCAGCGTTTCGAAACGGGCTATGCCGTTTCGATACGCCTACGTGGCATTGACCACAACGATCATAAACCCCAACGGCTATTTCCCAACTAACTTTTAAATGCAGTTCGTTTCGATACGGGGACAGGCATTTCGAAACGTGTGTTTCGAAACGGACTAAAGCGTTTTGATACGGGTCCACGTCAGACTGCAACGACTCTTTCTACTTAAAGGCTGTTTCGAAATGGGTTCGAGCGTTTCAAAACGGGGAGCTGCAGAACTGCATTTATGGTGGGAATTAAAGTCCTTAACGGCTCCAATTCAATCCCAACGGCTAGCAACGGCTATAAACTCATCAAGGAGTATAAAAGGGACCTCCAAGCATCAAGTAAAGGCTAATGCTCATATTGTCAATCAACAAATGATCAAGAATTGTCTTAGAACTTAAATTGTCATTTATTGTATAGACAAACACTAGTGAGCCAAAATTGTCAAATTTGCTCAAGTGTTTTAGGTTTTGGGTGAGTGCTTCAATTGTGCAAACAAACACCTATTAGAGGGATTTGTGTTTGCTTTTATTATCTCTTTGTAAAAGAGGGTTTGATCAAGGCTTTGGGTAGAAAGCTTGATCGGTGTAAAGGGTTTCCTCCTAAGCCTAGAAAGGGGGACGAATCAATAGTGGATTGATTGGAAATCCTTAGTGGGGAGCTAAGGTAGTGGATGTAGACCTTGGTTAGAAGGTTGAACCACTATAATTCATTGTGTCAATTTACTTTTTAGCTTCCACAACCCTTCCACCCAAAAATCCACCTCTCCACCACTTGGTGAGCCACATCGGTTAAACGAATCGAGATCCTCACAACTCAACAATTGGTATCATAGATTGGCTCAATTGAAGAGGATTCACATCCTATTGAGAAGATCCGGCAAGCTCGATCATCATTTCACTCAACCGGCTCAATGGCGCAATCCATCGACAAACCGCTTTTCTTTGACGGTACCCACTATGCCCATTGGAAGACAAAAATGAAGTTCTTCATCAAATCTAGAGATTACAGGCTATGGGACATAGTTGAAGATGGTCCGTTCGTGCCTCAACGAAGCAAAGCGGAGTGGAGTGCCGATGATCGCAAGAAGATGGAGCTTAATTGCAAAGCCTTGCACATCTTGTTTTATGAATTTGGCCCAACCATCTATGAGAAGATGTCTTCTTGTGAGAGTGCCAAGGAGGTATGGGACAAGCTTGAAGTCACATACGAGGGGACCGATGAAGTCAAGGAGACCAAGATTGGGCTCCTAACCTTATAGTATGAGAACTTCAAAATGGATCCGGAAGAGAACATCGAGAAGATGTTTGATAGGTTCTACACTATCACCAATGGTCTCAAAGGCTATGGAGAAGCCATCCCGGAGGAAAAGCTTGTTCGAAAGCTCATCTACTCACTTCCCGAGTCGTGGGACTCAAAGAGGACCGCCATCATCGAAGCCAAGAATTTGAAGATCTTGAAGCTTGATGAACTCATGGGGTCACTCCTTACTCATCAAATCATGAAGAAGAATAAAGAGGATGAGAAGAAGAGGGAAGAAATTAGAGCTATGGGAGAGAAGAAAATCAAAGGGCTAGGCATCAATGCAAGTTCATGGCTCTCAAATCCTCCATTTGTCATCATGTCTACTCAAGTGAAGAGGAGGATGAAGATGAAGAGATAGTTCATCTCTTCAAGAAGTGTGCCCCATTCATGAAGAAAGCCTTGAGAGAGCTTGAACGAGATTCTAAGAAAAAGGAGAGGGCAAGCACTTCAAGCCATAAGAAGAAGGCACATGTGGCTACTTGGAGTGATGAGGACTCCACCGACGATGAACAAGCCAACCTTTGCCTTATGGCCATCGAAGAAGATTCAAGGGTAACTTCTAATTCATCTACTTCATGTTCTTATTCCTTTGATGAATTACAAGATGCCTATGATGATTTGGTTTTAGAGTTTAAAAATCACATTTTGAAAAACAATAAATTGATTTCAAAGTTAAAAATTCAAAATGATTTGATTTCTAAAACCAAACTTGAACTTGAAGCAAAACTCGAAGAGTTTGAATTAAAATGTTTTGATTTACAAAATTTGCTTCAAAGAGTTCAAGAAGAAAAAGATTTGATTTCCAAAGAGCTTGAAAAGAAAAATAATTTTGGAAAATCAAATTTTTATGTAAGACAATCTAGTGCCCCTAGATTTGTAAAAGGAAAATGTTTTAGAAGTGTTTGGGGTCCCAAAAGGACTTAGTACTTCAATTAAAAAGGATGACATTGAAAAATGGATTCCTAAGGGGACTAAAATTTGTGCTACTAATGTTCATGGATCCAAAGCAATTTGGATACCAAAAATTACTTGATTGTTTTTTGCTAGGTGTGATGGAGATGTTCAACAAGTCAAACATTGAGGGGGAGCTCCATGCACATAAGGAAGAACACTTGAAGAAGGAAGGCTTCACATCCCCCCTTGGGTTCAAGTGTTGGTAAAAATCTAGTTGTTTTTGATTTCATTTGTTTTATTTTTATTTTATTCAACTAGATGATCATAAATTTTGGACTAACATTTTATTGATGCTTTGAGTAAGGGGGAGCCATTTTAAAACCAAAGTTCTTAATTTTGTCAATTTTTACCTCTATTGTTATTTTGAACTTAATGTTTTAAATTCTTTTTGATATAACAAAAAGGGGGAGAAATGGATTGAAAAATTGAATTTTCAAATGAATAAGGGGAGCTTTATTTAATTTCATATCTTCAATCTCTTATTCACATTTTTAAAGTTAAAGGGGAGAATCTCAAACAATTTTTCAAGAGAGTTTATTATATCAAAAAGGGGGAGATTGTTGAACTAATGTTTTGATATAATAATTGAAAAATGTTTTGGACTGATTTAAAAAGTATTTAAAACAATTTTCAAAGTCCAAATAACTTGAAACTATGTTTAGGGACGTTTTTAAAAGGTTTTACATGTTTTTCAAAGCCAAACTTCACAAAACTGTCCAGGCGTTTCGAAACACCTTAGGGCGTTTCGATACGGTGCATTCCAGTAGCTAAAACGTTTCGATACTGGTATCGAAACGGGCTTTCCCTGGATAAGGATTTTGCTCATATTAAAGGTTGTTTCGAAACGGGTTCGAGCGTTTCGAAACGGGGAGCTGCAGAACTGCATTTATGGTGGGAATTAAAGTCCTCAACGGCTCCAATTCAATCCCAACGGCTAGCAACGGCTATAAACTCATCAAGGAGTATAAAAGGGACCTCCAAGCATCAAGTAAAGGCTAATGCTCATATTGTCAATCAACAAATGATCAAGAATTGTCTTAGAACTTAAATTGTCATTTATTGTATAGACAAACACTAGTGAGCCAAAATTGTCAAATTTGCTCAAGTGTTTTAGGTTTTGGGTGAGTGCTTCAATTGTGCAAACAAACACCTATTAGAGGGATTTGTGTTTGCTTTTATTATCTCTTTGTAAAAGAGGGTTTGATCAAGGCTTTGGGTAGAAAGCTTGATCGGTGTAAAGGGTTTCCTCCTAAGCCTAGAAAAGGGGACGAATCAATAGTGGATTGATTGGAAATCCTTAGTGGGGAGCTAAGGTAGTGGATGTAGACCTTGGTTAGAAGGTTGAACCACTATAATTCATTGTGTCAATTTACTTTTTAGCTTCCACAACCCTTCCACCCAAAAATCAACCTCTCCACCACTTGGTGAGCCACATCGGTTGAACGAATCGAGCTCCTCACAACTCAACATATCGTGAACAAAATTAAATGTTACAACCTATGAGGGTATTAAGGTCATTTTGACCTTCAGGGGTAATCTAGTAATTTGAACCAACAGGGTATAAACGGTGATGTACAGAATTTAGGAAATTCTAGTTGTTCATCAAGTTTCCGAGTCCCATTGAACTAATCGAAAACCATTAACACGGTGTTTAGTATCTCACCGGATAGGTACACTTCAACCATTCATTTCCCGGAACTTACTACAGAGCATAACGACAATAGTTCGCCTTCCAATAGTCCACTGAACTTGTTACCAGAAATCAAGCATATATATATTCGAGCGGTATTTTCCAAGTATTCAAACATGTGCATTGTACCTAACTCATTCCGAAACATCAAATGTGCCTTAGGAGAACAAATCTCTCTCACTATTAACTATGTACTTTCTCCAAATAAATTACACGTGCATTCACACGGCATTCTCCCACTATTATCATAGTATCTGAATCGACCAACTGACATGGATCGTATTTTACCACTTTTGGAGCCATTACATTTGTTTGTCTTTATTGAGATTTCTAATTCCATGTCTTAGAAGTATCCTCCGACTTTCTGGTATTCGAGGGTATTTCAGACATGACGATTCTCAAAAAAATTGTTTCAGTTATTCAGAGCTTCTCGGTTCTTCCATTTATTCATTCGTTTCAGACCTCGATGATATATCTCATAAGTCAGTCGATTGGCACTTAATGCCCAAAGAAAAATATCAGTCTTTAGGGTCATTGTGACCCATTTCAGCCTTACCAATAAATTCGATCCTTTTTATTCATTTCAATCTTTTCCGCCTCATTGCTCAATTCATACATACGAATATTTTTCCGCAAATTTATCTTCGTCGATTTATTCAAAATTCTAGCAGCTCAAGTACTTTACAAACTCGAGGGTTTAAGTCTTGTTACCGTGACATTTCAGTAATCTGGGGTTTTCAAGTATATTAGATGTCTTATCGGATCAAGCATAGCTTCATGAGTTATCTTTTATAGATAGGGGTATTTTTGTCATTCGTCAATCAAATTTTTGACATTTCTTTAATCAGAAGGATAATCAAACTTAAAGATTAACTGACTCATTAATCGTGCTCTGAACTCGGAAGTCCTTTCGATTTATCAAACCTCTTATTCGAATACTTGTCTCAGCCATTATTATTTTTATCTCATAAATGATCGACATAGGCGAAAGTAATCATATGCTCAAACATGGTCGTGCAAACATTAACCGAATACCAACATGTTACAAAAGCATGCAGAAGGTAGTAATGTATTACCTTCAATCCTTGTTATATCGGTTGACCCTCGAACGACATTCGAACACTCTTGAACCCGAATTTCACGTCCCTCAACCATTCGTATTCAAGGAATTGTGAGTACCTTCAATCATACAATATCCCATTTCAGTCCTTATTCATAGAACTCATAAATGAATAAAAAAAATACATAAACAAGTTCGGGTTCAAGGTCAGATTCAGAGGCTTTCGGGTCAGAATTTTACGAAACGGGCTTCAAAAACGGGCTCATGACATTGAAAAACATAAAACAGAAATTTTTGAAAAAGTTGACTTTTTGGTCAACGGTCAAAGTCAACGTTGACGTCATACTAACGTCAGCGGTCAACTGAGTTGGTTCAGATGAGTTGACTCGGCTGATTCGGACGAGTTGACTCGGGTTGACGAGTCGGGTCGAATTCGGGTTTGGGTCGAACAACTCGGGCCGAACTCAAATTTGGGCTTAGATTAGAGGGCTCGAACCGAGTTGGGCCGGTTCAGGCAATTGGGCCATACGCGAACCAGTTCACTCACCCTGAGGCTTGCGGATCGCCAGACAATCGCCGGGAAAGGTCATCGGAGACCCAGATGCCACGATTCTGCCAGAAAAGAGAACTCGTTAAACTAACTTCAAGACCTCGAAACCAGCCGGAAAAATCTCACTGAATCTTACCTAAAATGAATTAGAACGGTCGGAAAGGTGCACTATTTCGACGAGGCCCTTGCCGGAGTCGAACAAACAAATAAATGGTCAGGTTTTGTACGGCTCGGCGCGGAGAGTTCAACGGTCACACCCATGACCCGAACGGATTCCTCCATCGGCCGGAAACTGAGAGGGACGGTCGCGACAACTAAAATCACTGGAGCTTCGAACCGTTATATACGGTGAACGACAGCACAACAGCGCGCGTGCTTGGTGGCTGGGTGATCGGAGCGAGACGATCTACACGCCGGCAGCAGTGGTGTCGCGCATGGAGCGGCGGTTAAGTAGATCGAGGTTGGTGAATTCGAACGGTCTTCCACTGTTTTTGTGCGAATGACGGGCAGAAACAGAGGTTGGCTGGTCAGGTTTTTGTGGCGATGGGGCGACGGTGGCGATAGTGGGGATGGCGGATACCACGAACGGCCGGATAAAGTTCGTCGGAGCTTGAACGGAAAAAGGGTAGGTGAGAGGCTTTTAAAATTCTCTAAAGACTTGATTCACCAGACTTAGATCTTAAGGGTCAAATATATGATAGAAATGAGAACTTGGCTCAATGGTTTAGCACCTAAAAGGGAAGGGTAGGAGGGGTGAGGTCGTGGGTTCAAACCCTACCAGCCCCCAATTCACTCATATTTTTTGTGGGTGTTACAAAGCTTTTCAAAGTCTCCTTATTAGCATTGGCATCCACAAGATCACTGGCCTTTTGTTTCCCAATAGGATTTGGGTCACTTAGTAAAGCATCTCGGTAAGTTCGCCCCTCCTGAACCACCGGCCATTCATCATGTGACGGATACCATCCCTATTTTCATTGGAAGGGATATCAACCTTGTCCGAAGAAGCTCGTCCCACACTAGGCATACGCCCAAACCCTATGTATGAGGTTGGTCTAGGAAACTTGGCCTTGGAAACCCTAACAGTGAGACCATCAATCCGCGCCATGTTGACTCGTTTAATCACTCTCTCTAGATCCTCATCGATCGCCATTGACATAAAAGCAAAGGTGGAATACTTATATTTCTCCTTCATGTTGTTTAGAGAAATATAAACTCTTGTAACTTTACTGTGATTGCTGAAAAGTTCTCTGATCACCTGTTTGGTCACCCTTTTGCTCAGATTGTCGACAAAAGCAGTCTAAGCACCATTCCCTTCGTCGGACCTTCCTTGCGGCCAAGACGCTTCACCTCCCCACTGCTCCATTAAAAATGGTTCTTTAGATAAATAGGATCAAGGCTGTAATGAAAAGCCTCTGGCTACAGGTGATCTTGGTGTATTCTAAACAAATCTTAAAGATATGTAGATAAAATGATTACCTCTAATAATTTTAATTAGATAAATTTTTGTGTGTCTGATTTATTGGTCAACTAATTTTAAACTGAGTACTGCAAAGAGTATAAAAGCACCCTTTCAACCCAACTCTTTTGTAGTCTTCTTCAATTCATTATTACAAAAAATATACGAAAGGATTATTCTATAATGAGTCTTTGCGGTAGTTGATATAGATTAGTCGATAAACAGATTTAATGTCGATGTTTGTACAAAAATACAACTAATTAAAATTATAACAAGAAAATCCTATTTTTGTTTTTGTTTTTTTATTATTTTGAATTACTTATAATTAAAAGGATAAATTACACCCAAGACCACTAACTATTGACCATATTCTACTTTGACCAATGAACTATGAATTTTGTCAATCTGACAACTAAACTATTAAGGTGGTTTCAATCAAAGCACTACCGTTAATTTTTGAAGGAGTTGGTGACATGACAGTTAAATAAATTTGTATAATTATATATTTAATCCTCATTGCCTATACTTTATATCAATTTAGTTCTAATTTAATTTATTAAATTTAATTTCTCCAATCATAGGATGACACTTAGCACCATTTAATAAGAGGACTCGTAATTTTTAATTGGGTAAACTATTGCAATGGTCACTTATGTTTTCGCTGAGTACAGTTATGGTCACTGGTTTTTAAATTCGACCGATAAGGTCACTTACGTTTTCGATCTGTAAACTTTTGGTCACTAAAAAGCTTGTTGTCATTAAACTTTAACGAGAGGTTGTTCTGGCAAAAAATTGTATTTGAGCTATATTTATGGACCGGATTTAATTATAAATCTGGGTTTATGTATGAATATACGTGGACCATTTATTTATAAAGAATGTATTTATGTATTTGTGGCTATATGTATTATTTTATTTATTTTAAATAAATATAATAATCATGGTGATAATAATAATAATAGTAAAAGGAAACCGGACAAAATGAGGTATGACAATTAATTATTAAAAATTTCGAGTTATTCAAATTTTTATTTTACAACTTAAATTTTATTTGAAATTTTTTCGAATCAAATTTTTTTCATCTCGAGTCGAAGAATTCAATTTTTTCGAGTCGAGTCGAGTTTTTCTCACCCTGTGTATGAGATACGTATTCCTAATGACCTATGAAAAATTACCAGCCAGGACACCACAATAAAGTCGATTATCTATATAAGGTCAAGGTTTTAGTTGAGATATCATTTCAAATAAATAGTTAATTTAAAATTTTAATTAAAAATATAATTGTGATGTCATTTCATTTAAGGATTTACTTAATTACCGTTTAAGTTTACAGATTTCAATTTGTTATATAAGCTGTAAAAAGTTAAGAAGTATGCAGAAATTTTTTGACTTGTGGTAAATTAAACAATGATCAAGTCAGTTATGCGTTAAATGATATCTCAATTGAGTGAAATTTTACCATTAAATAAACTACTAAAATAAGAAATTATTAGAAATTTCATAGAAAAGTTTTTAAAAAATATAATAAACTATTTTAAATTATGAATAACTAAAAGTAATTATAACAAGGATTAATATCCTATACACATGCGGTGAAAATTGAAAGTTTCCACAAGCGCCTTAGTTTTAGGGTATAAGGATTTAGTTTAGGGTATAGGGCTTAGGGGTTTAGGTGTAGGGGTTTAGAATTTAGGGATAGTTGTTTCAATTTAAGGTTTCGGGTTATAATTTAGGGTTTATATGTTAGGGTTTAGTTTTTAGGGTAATATGGTGAGGGTTTAGGTTTTAACCTATAAACCTTAAATTATTACCCTAAACCTTAAATTAAAACAATTATCCCTAAATTCTAACCCCATACACCTAAATTCCTAAACCATATACCCTAAACTAACTCTCTATACCCTAAAACTAAAGCGCTTATGTAAACTTTCAGTTTCCACTGCCTGTGTATAGAATATTTATACTTATAACAATTCTAAATAAAAGTCTTGACAATTTTTACGACGAAATATAAGGAATGTTCTAAATTATAATAATTTTAAACAAATCTTACAAACGTGTAGACAATTCTAAATATTATAAAATGATTACCTCTTATAATTTTAATTAGTTGAAATTTTTTAATATTCAATTTATTAGTCGAACTTAATTTTTAGTCGACTAATTTCGACTGAGTACTGCAAAAAAAAAAAAACTATAAAAAGCATCTTTCCAACCTAATTTTTTGTAATCTTCTTCAATTCCTAATTGCAAAAAAAAGGATGGTACGAGAGTTTGTTCCATAATAGGGTCTTTGATACAAAAATTTTCATTAAATTTAAAAAATATATAAATATTAACACGTGCAAAATAAAGGATATCTGATTGTTACTTAAGGGTTGGATGGAGTCGGTGAAAATGAAATTGACAATATTATTATTATTAACATATACTTAGCAAACTCAAAAGCGTTCTATAATGAACGCTCAACATTTTAAGATCCCGAAACTAAAAAAACAAACTCAAAAGCGTTCTATAATGAACGCTCAACATTTTCAGATCCCAAAACTAAAAAACAAACACATTTTACATATCCATCTCATCACCCTCCTCATCATCATCCATCTCTTCAATCTTCATCTTCTTCACTGCCTGAGCTGCATCGTTTCTAGCCGGTTCGTTCGGGATTTGGATCAATACCTCAGATTTCTGGCCGGTTGCGGCATTAACAAGCCCTCCGTTTTTCTCCACTCGATACACCAAATCATTTCCTTTGGGACTGGCATCGATGTAAACCGTGGTGTTCTCATCGATTTCTTCTTTCACCAACATCCTAGACAGCTCCGTTACCACCCTCTTCTCCAGCCATCTCCTTATCGGTCTTGCACCATATACCTGTACCAACAAAGGTATTAAGATTACATACAAAATTTATCATCCCCGAATGAACGGTATAGAACATGTATGTATGACTGTACTTACAGGATCATAACTCTCTGCTAATATATAGTCCAGAGCTGCATCCGTTACAGCCAATGCAATACCCTTCTCAGCAAGCCGACTTGCAACATCCTTCATTTGCAACCTAGCAACTTTCATCAACTGATCATGCGACAGCGGATCGAAGACAACGATCTCGTCCAGTCTGTTCAGCAACTCTGGCCTAAAGTGTCTTCGAACCTGTCAAACCACAAAATATGTTGGTACTTCCAATGCTTCATAACTAAACTTGGGAAGAATACAAAAATAGAATTAGGACATTTAACTACCTCTTGCATTACTCGATCGCGTGCAGCTTGCATAGAACATTTTCCGCTAAGCCCTGAGAGAAGATGCTCCGCTCCAAGGTTTGATGTCATGATGATCACCGTGTTTCTGAAGTCAACAGTGCGGCCTTGACCATCGGTTAATCGACCGTCATCCAAGACTTGGAGTAAAGTGTTGAAGACAGAGATATGTGCCTTCTCGACTTCATCAAAGAGCACAACACTGTACGGCCTTCGCCTTACAGCCTCAGTAAGTTGTCCACCTTCCTCGTGTCCAACATACCTAATATACAACAAAAGCGGAAAAGAGATGTGAATTACTATTGTATAATCACATTAAGATAGAGCATAGCATGTACAAGAAGCATCAACATACCCCGGTGGTGCACCAATAAGTCGAGCAACAGAGTGTTGCTCCATGTACTCGGACATGTCAATCCTGATTAGCTGGTTCTCATCATCAAAGAGTTGTTCTGCTAATGCCTTAGCGAGTTCTGTCTTTCCGACACCAGTTGGACCCAAGAAAAGGAACGAGCCTGTTGGTTGTTGAGGTCGTCCTAGTCCAGCTCTCGATCTCAAAACAGCCTCTGCAACGGCACCGACTGCTTGGTCTTGTCCCACCACTCTTTGATGCAGCCTCTCTGCAAGCCCAATTAGCCTCTCTTTCTCATTCTGTCCGAGCCTCGTGACAGGAATACCGGTCCAGCGGCTTACAACCTCTGCAATATGTTCAGGTCTAACTGTTTCTGTTAACATTACATTTTCATCTGTGTTATCTGTGTTCCCTTCAAGCTGCGCTATCGCGGATTCAACTTCTTGAATCGCTCCATATCTCAAATCTGCAGCTCTTGCCAGATCATATCGCCTTTCAGCCTCCTGTAATGCAAACATTAGCTCTTCTCTCTTCTGTTTTAGTCGCCGGATCTCATCAACCCTTTGCTTCTCCTTCCTATATTTCATCATGAGTGGCTGAAGCTTGTCCCGCAAGTCATCAAGCTCTTTCCGAACCTAGACCAAACAAACAAAAGTTAGATCCAATATCATAAGCAAATTAACATAATCAACCACTTTTACGATAACAAACACATACTTCGACCAGTCGAGCTTTGCTCGCTTTATCCTTCTCCTTCTCCAAGGCATGCAACTCGATTTCTAATTGCATCCGTTTCCTTTCGAGATTATCTATCTCCTCGGGCTGACTGTCGAGCTGAACTCTCACATTTGCACAAGCTTCATCGACTAAGTCGATAGCCTTGTCTGGAAGATGGCGTCCTGAGTTGAACAAACAATAACATAGCAAATAAGTATCATGTAGAAACTTCGATAACAAAAATAACAAGAAATGTAGGAGGAAATGTGGTATATACCAGTAATGTAGCGACTCGACAATTGTGCTGCCACCACTAGGGCTCGGTCTTGAATCCGAACACCATGGTGACCCTCGTATCTTTCTTTCAACCCTCGAAGGATGCTGATCGTATCTGGAACGCTCGGCTCAGCTACATAAACCTGTTGGAACCTTCGTTCGAATGCGGCATCCTTTTCGACATACTTCCTATATTCCTCGAGTGTTGTCGCACCGATGCATCGAAGTTGACCCCGAGCAAGCATAGGCTTAAAGAGGTTAGCCGCATCCATGGAACCCTCAGTTCGACCGGCACCGAGTACCAAATGGATTTCATCAATGAAGAGAATCACTTTTCCTTGGGCTTCCTCGACTTCTTTCAACACAGCTTTCAATCTCTCCTCGAATTCACCTCGATATTTCGCTCCCGCAACTAATGCACCCATATCCAACGCAATAACTCTCACATCGCTGAGATTACTAGGAACATCCCCTCTCACAATTCTTTGAGCCAAACCTTCTACAACTGCAGTTTTACCAACACCGGGCTCTCCAATAAGAACCGGGTTGTTCTTCGTTCTCCTCGAAAGGATCCGGACAACCCTTCGGATTTCCTCGTCTCGACCAATCACCGGATCAAGTTTTCCGGCCTGCTCTACAAGATCCCGGCCGTAAGTCTTTAAAGCTTGAAATGTAGTGTCCCCTGAAGCACTCTCCACCTTCTTCCCCTCCTTTCCTCGAAGCTTTTCGACCTCGGATTTCACTCTGGCAGGAGCAACACCGGCTTCCTTTATCAAATCAGCTATCTGGGAATCATCGAGAAGGCCAATAATCAACTGATCAACAGCCAAATAAGTGTCTCCGTGGACCTTCTGTGCCGCCTGGGCACGGCGGATAACCTTAATAAGGGAAGTACTCGCAGGGATTTCATCCGGGGGAGGCGACTGTGACGGGAGCTTCTTCAACGCCTGATTGAAGACCCTCTCGGCGGCTTGCGCGGCGGTTTCGCCGCCGGCATTGGAGATAGATTGAGGGAAAACGCCACTGGGATCGGAGATTAAAGTAACGGCAAGATGGAGAGGGGTGAATTGAGCGTGGCCGTTGCTCATAGCAAGCTCGTGTGCAGAGGCAAGAGCCTCATTTGTCTTGTGGGTAAACTTGTCGGGATTCATGGTCGTTTAAAACTATAAAAATCCTAGAAACAACGAAAGGAACTGGTCTCATGCAATTCAAACACAGATATCCATATATAAACTATAAAGAATTGAAAAAGAAGGGTTTTTTTTCTTACCCAGTAAATGATCAAAGTCGATATGAAGATTGATGATACTCAGAGTTGAAAGGAGTTTCTTTTGCACTGCTCTGCTTTTTCTTCTTGTTTTTGTTTGGATAATTGAGAATTGGAATGGTTTTTGGGTGGGAAATTATGAGAAAGGAGAGTGGGTTTTGTAAGAGTGGAAGAGGAGAGTGTGGAAGATGATGGGTGCGTCTAGAAATTACTGGATGACTCGAACATCCTCGATTTCTCTACTACTTCCACTCGCTTCCTATCTACGTTTCCTTCTCACGCCTCAATACTTACATATTTAAATTATCTCCCTAACTTTATTTCCAAATTTATTTTTGTCACTAAAGTCTTAAAATTTCAATCTACTCACTAACATTTAAATATTATATTTTTCCTTTTTCATTAATTTTTTAGCGATATTTATTTACCGATAAATAAATAAATTTTTTAAAATTCTAATGGTGAAAAGCTTTATCGGTACAAGAGAAAGAATATACTAAGAAACAGTTTTATTCGACAATGAAGGAGAGAGATCGAATAGATAGAAACCAAAAGATTTTTACGTGATTCATGGCGTTCGAGACACCTTTTGATGAAATGAATGTCAGATTCGGACTCAGGGACCGAAACTAAATGACTGATGAAATTTGAGGGTGTCAAAAGCACTTGAACATTTGAAAAAAAAATCAAGTAAATCTCTGGACTTTTTGCACTCAATTAAGCCCTTGAATCAAGAAATTAAATCAATTAAGTCATTTACTAAATTTTAACCATTAAATCTTGACAGTTTTTTCTTTAGAAATTATTGACACATGATACACTACAGTTCTATCATGTTGCATTTATAGTTTTTTTATAATAATTTTTATAAGTATTTTTTAAAAATTATAAAGAATTTTTTAAAAATAAAAAATTCTAAAAATATCTAGTAAAAATATTACGATACGACGCACTGTATTAAAAAATTAAAAAACTATTAAATTTAATAGTCAAAATTTTCAAATGTGATTAAATTTCTTGATTAAATGATTTAATTGAGTCTAACAAAATTAAAGAGTTAATTTTTTTCCAAAAGTTAAAAAGTTTCTTATTGCCTTAAAGCTTTGTTATATAACATAAATTACATTTATTAGTGAACTTATAAATACGTTTTGCACCTAAAGTGGTCTAAATATTATTCGGTGGCAAACGCATATTGTTTATACACGTGTCCCTACATTTGTTATCCACTATCCAGGGCAGTATCTATACGTTTCCCTAGACACACTGCAATACACGCGCTACCCTGGTCGGTGGTTATTTTTTATTTTAAATACTTAAAAATGAAAATAATTTAAAACTAATATGATGAAATATAATGATAAATTAATCTCTCAAACGCCTATATCTTTCAATTTAACCTTTTTTAATTAAATTTAATCTTCATTTAAAAAAAAGCTAAATCGTTTTAAATTCAATAAAAATGTTGATAAAAATATTAAAAAAATTAATACCTTGTTGTAACATGTCGAATAACAATTCGAACTAATATGTATATTGTACAGGTATACAAATTAGTACATATATATATAACTCAAAACCATTTTTCATAGTTATTTAAATTATATGCTGTTTAATATAATAAATTGTTTTTGTTTTTATTTTTATTTGGTTTACGTTTCTCAAGTTATGAACAAACGATAATTTTCTTAAATGAAAAGATGTGTAATTATTTTATAATTTAACTTATTTAGAATAATTTATTTAAAAGTTTCCAAAATATTATTTTTGGTATAACTATAAGTATCCAATTTATTAGATAATTAATTGATATTAATAATATAGATATCTATTATGGGGCAACCCTCTTAACTCAATTTGTTTTATTCACCCACTAGACCCATTTTTTGATCAAATAAAAACTTCACTGAGAAAAACACAAATAAATGTTGGATTAATATCCTATACACTGGCGGTAGAAAACAAAGTTTCCACAAGCGGTGTTATTTAGGGGTTTAGGATTTTAATTTAGGGTTTAGATGTTAGGGGTTTAGGTTGTAGGGTTTAGAATTTAGGATTCATGGTTAGAATTTAGGTTTTAGAGCTTAGGGTTTGTGGTTAGATTTTTAGGGTTTTAAGGTTAAAATTTTAGATTTTAGATTTAGGCTTGAAAATAGACATGCTTGTGTAATTTTTTTTTACACTGGCAGTGTATCAAATATTAATCCATAAATGTTTAGATTCATAATCAACATTTAAAATCATTATTAGGCTTAATAGGGAATAAATAGTGATTAAGACATACAAACCATCAATATCCAACCTATTGTCTTATAATTTGAATTGAGTATCATTGAGGTTCATTATGAGACAATCCTTCCAACCCAATTTGTTCTATTCGCAACGCTAAAATTTAAATATCTAACATTGCTTAAAAGATTTAGTGTCTCATCCCACTATAACAATTGATTGTTGGTAGAATTTGCGAGGTCAAGGGTTCGAGTCTTGGCATTGTAAAAGTAAAAAAATTGAGTTAGAAAGGTCGCTCCAATAATAAAAGATACTTGATCCGAATTAATCAACCAATAAACTAGATAGCAATAGTTAAACCACAAAATATTTAAAGTTATTATTAGGATTAATTCACTTCCCCTTGAGTTTCTTTCTAAGGTATCACTTTCATCTCAAATTACTCCAAAATAAAATTTTTTTAAAAAAACCAATAAGATGTTATCATTTTCATCTTAATTTAGGTCTCGTTTTACAGTATTTTTTAAAAATATTTTTGAGATCAAAAGCAATACAAAACATGTAACTTTTCAAGCTAAAAATATTTTTTAGTTTAGTTTAAAAAATAATTTTCAAAAGATGAAATCTATAGACTTTAACTTTTCTAAAAACACTTTTGAGTAAAACTACTCATTTATCTTCGTTTATATCATCAATTCGTTGACAATAATACTAAACACTCATTTTTATTTTAAAACAAACAATATAAAAGTACTTTTTAAAAGCATTTCTTCACCTTACTTCTCAAAAGTGGCACACTACCACTAAGAACATAACATGTGGCATACTAATATATATATAACATGAGAGAAATTATTTTTTGCTCTTATAGGTTTAGAACTCACAACTTAAGAGAAAAAATATGGCAACTGAAAAATTTAACTATTTACTTTAAAGGTTAACTGTAACACACTAACATTGGATGTTGATAAGCTTGAAGGAAATGAGACGACAATAATAATTTAAGAGAAAGATGAGAAAAAAAAAATTTAAGGTGTAAAAAAAAACGTGTACTTTGAAAGAAAATTCGTGAAGTACCCATTATTATGGTATATAATTACAAATTCTTAAATGATACAAAAAAATTATGGAACAATATTTAGAAATATATTTCGAGTATATGATAAAAACACTTTCTTTGCTCTTTTCAAGCTTGAGTAAAATATTCTTAAAAAACATAAACTATATGAAAATGTATAAATATGAAATAATAATGATATAGTTACATTATCAATTTTTTTTGTACTATTCACCTAATTATTGTTCAAGAAATATTATAACTTACCTTCCGGTGTAATGCATTAAACATATTCGAAGGTTGATATTTTTATAATTTATAATTTTTCTATAAGGTGAATAGGTGATGGTCAAGATTGTCTAGAATTGAATTCAGATCTAATGTCAATTAGAGTAAGTGACTATCTTTAAAAATATAAAAGGGTCACTATTTCAAAAGTTATATAATAGACATTAAATTTTAGTTTTTGTTATATAATGATCACTGAACCGTTAATTGTCGTTAAGTGGGTAAAGTAACAGTTACATAAATTTGAATAATAGAACACTTAATCCTCTATAGTGACACATTCAATCAATTTATTTTTAATTTAACCCTCATTATTGATGTATAAATTGATTGAATGCGTAAATATTGAAGATTAAATATGTTATTATACAAAATTTTCGTAACTGCCACATTTCCCAGTTAACGACTTAGTGATCATTTTGTAATAAAAAGGTAGAGTTTAATGCCCATTATGTAACTTTTGAAAGTTTAGTGACTATTTTATATTTTTAGGGATAATTTAGTGACCATTTGTATACTTTATCCTATCAATTACAACTAAAACAATATCATTTGTTAGTACAATACAAATTAAAATAACAATAGTGGACAAACAATTAGTTAGTAGGAGAATGATACGTTAGATCCTTTAAATAAGGTTATAAATTCGAATATTGACGTTATGAATAGAGAAAAATAGATTAAAAGGGTTACTTTTATATTAAAGCTATACAAAACTTAACCTAAATTAATTAATTAATAAACTAAATTCAGGTTAAATAAAAAAATAGTAATAATAATAATGGACCATACAAATTAAAGATGGTAAAGGGGTACCCGATGTCCAAAGACTTGGGGTGCCTACCTTAACTTTGTGTCTGTTGGGTCCCTTTCTGAAGTGGAGCGGTCGCACAATGGGCTGGGTCGAATATTAGGATCCGTGGGTCACAAAATAAAAACGCCTTTTCTCTCTTTTTTCGTTTATAGGGCTATAAACGAACCAAATGTTCAGCGAATTGTTCGTGAACTGTTCGGCGAAAAGTTTATTTATTAAATGAATGAACACGAATAAATGACTTGTTTATTTATTTACGTTCGTGAATATTCAGTAATTCGTTTATTTATGTTCGTTCAAATTTATTCACATATATTTATTATTTTTCATAACAAAAATATTATATATTTTAATAAATAAATAAATTTATTCACATATGTTCATTTTTTATATTAGTTTAAATTTATTCACATATGTACTTTTATGTTCGTTTACGTTCGTTTATCATTTTAACGAACGAATATGAACAAGCTACATTCCCTAACAAACGAACATGAACAAGAAATTATGTTCGTTTAGTTGTTCGTTTTTGTTCATTTGTTAGGTTAAAATTAAATGAACAAACATGAACACACTGTCGCGACCATTTTTTTGAAAACCCGCTTTTTATCGTTTGGAATAAAAATAGCCCGACGATTGAAATCCGGAAAATCGGAGTTTTTGACCAATTTTATCTTATAATTAATTAATTCTTCATTTCAGTCAAAACCTCATTTATTTGCTTGAAAATCGTTTTGGAGTCGCCACCGGCCACTTTGGTAGGTCGGACACCATAAAAACGTACTAGAAATTCTTTTTTGAAAAGTTTAGGTTCGGGAGTCGGTTACATGTAGGGAAGGGTTAGCACCACTACGAACGCCCGTTATCAGTACCTTATTAATTACACGTGGCATTTTGGCATTTCGAACATTGATATGAATTTAATTAAATCTTTTAACTGTAAAATGAATTTTATTCCGAATGGGAATATCCTTTTGTAAGAAAATATATTTCGATCAAATATAATTATGAAATATCCAGTTGCATTTGGACACTTCAACTTATATTCAAAAAATGTACCTCAACACAAAAGGTTTAATGCATGATTAATTATTGTCTTGCCATTTTTAAGTCACATCAGTTGTTACAGAGGCAATGATGTCTTCCTCCGCTCCAACACTGACCAACTTCCTTTTTATGACAAACTTGAGTTTCTGGTGTAGAGACGATGGGACTGCCCCTACTGAGTGAATCCAGGGTCGCCCAAGCAAGCAATTGTAAGTAAGCTTAATATCCATCACCACAAAATCAATATTGTAAACTGTCGGTCCTATTAGCAACGGTACTTCTATCCTCCCCAGTACATCCCGGATTGTTCCATCAAAAGCTCTTACAGTGTTGGTATGCCTTTATATGGGAATCATCAATAGGCAACCTTTGTAGAGTCGTCATTGGCATAACATTCAAGGCGGATCCATTGTCAATTAGGACTCTCAGCAGCACATACCCTTTACAATGCGTGGTAATATTCAAAGCTTTCACTGACCTCATTCCTCCTTCTAGAATTTCATCATCGGTAAATGTTATGTAGTTGTCAGCAGCAATATGATTCACAATTATGTCTAACTTATCCACTGAGATGTTGTTTGGCACAAACGTCTGATTTAACACCTTCATCAAAGCATTTACGTGCCCCTCAGAACTCAGCAATAACTCCAAAACTAAAATCCTTGCCTGTTGCCGCTTTAATTGTTCTACTATGATACCTTTATTTTTGGGGCAGGATATTCCTCAAAAATCTTCTCGAAGGCAACATATACCTTTTCCTTAGCCTTCTTGGCCTCTTTCATCACTTATGGGGAGAAGTAACACCTGTCACTTCGGGTGAAATGGCCTACTTCGTTTACCGCCTCCGCGTTTGACTGCTTTTCTTTTTCTGATTTTTCCTTTGTTTCTTCTCTTGGCTTTATCTCTTGCAATTTCTCATTCTTTGGTATTGACACACTGGCCGTGTAATTCTAAGGGACCGCATTGGTGATTTTGAAAGCAAACGGAGCAAGAGTTGAGATTACTATTTTTGGCCGTGTACCCGTGTAAAAACACGCGAACCCCTCGCGACCCGCCTAGCTCAAAACGACACTGTTCCCAACTCGGTATAAGTTGCCCAAACCGAGTTGAAACGACCATTTGGCCTTTCTCTTCTCTCTCTCCTCATCTCTCTCTCTCCTAAATCCTCTGTATTCGAACACCCAAAACCCTAAAAATATAAACCCAATTCGATCAAAACCACCATTTTTCCTCTTGTTCTTCACCAGTTCTTCAAAAAATCCTCATTTGATCCTTACAAACACCAAAACCTTCCCTAAAATCCGTTTTTAAAGATCAAAACCTGTTTTTTATGAACTCATCGTGAACTTTTCAAAATCCCTCACTTTGATCCTCACTCATCCCCTAAAACCCTTTCGACTTGTTTCTTGGCCGTCAGGATGATATCGGTCACCGAATATCATCTTAGGTCTTCTCTTACCTTTTTCTGATGATCGGACCTTCCTCGATCATCTTCTCCGACATCTTTATAACTTCCGGCCATCCTCTGATCACCTTCAACTTTTTTTCGATGACCGAAACTTCTCCGGCCATCTTCTCCGACCAACTCTGACCTTTTCGACCACCGTCTGCAACTTCGACCACCGTCTCCGTCGTCGTCGGAACCCTAAATCTATCTAAAAAGCTCATTTTTCATCCTAAACCTAGATCTAAGCCTCGCTTCATCAGAAACACCCTCGCTTCTCCCAATCCTAGGCTATCTACCCGAAACCAATGATCTCACCACTATCATTTTCAACTCCATCCACAATCATAACACTCGAATTTTCACTCCGGCGACAACAGAGGAAGATAAGCCACTCAAACCCTCTTTTACTATTTTATTTATTTTTTATGTTTTTATATGCTTCGAACTAGATCTAATTTACTGAGTTTGGATCTGTTTTATTTTCCTATTAGATCTAGATTTGTGGATCTGATTTTTAGATTTAGGTTTAGATTTTAGGAAAGTTTTATGTTTTGAGGTCTGATTTTAACAGATTAAGGTTCAGTTTTAGGGATTTTAACTCGATTTAATGTTTTCAAACAGGTTAAATGAAGAAATGAAGTGAACAGAGGTAAAAAAATACCTCAGTTTGGTGTTTCTGTGACTCCGGCGAGCTTCCGGCACAGTCTTCTTACTATGGTTATCTTTCTCGAGCAACTCTGGTTCTCCAGGTAACCTCTTCAGCTCCTGACTCTTGGTTTTTGTTTTTTAGTAATTATTAGGGTAATAATTGCTAATCAATAATTCCCTTTTCTCTCTCTTCGCAGGCATTTATACCCGCTGTCGGGTGTGACGTCACCTTGCACGGCTGGCGATGCCAGCTTGTTTCAGACCGATGGCGATCCGCGTGAAAAGGGCGGAACCAATACTGTCTCGCCATGTGTCCATTGGTGTTCGGGTTTGAGCAGGAAAAAGAAACACAAAAGGATCAGAGAGCATTTTTTTGTTTGTTGGGCTGTATATGAGTTGTAATGGGCCACCGAACAGCTGTAATGGGTTTTTAGTATTTGGTTCGGGCTTTGTATTATTTTGGACCTTTGTAATATATTTTGGGTTTTGTAACATACTTTGGACTCTAATATATATATATATTTGGGCTTTTTTTATTATTCTGTTTTTATTCTGTTTATTATTATCTCATATACAGTGGGGGTTTTGGACAGGCGCGATAGGAGCGACCGCACAGGCCCCCGAGAGAGAGGGGCCCCACAAATAGAGAACTTAAATTAATATTTGTAAAAAAATTATAAATTTATATATACAATTATATATTTATATATATATATATATATATATATAACAATTATCTAAAACTTAAAACATGCAAAAAGAATGACACCTTTTAAGTAAGAGTGTTTGATTTTTAGATGTTTATAAGTTGATTTTTTGTTGCTCAAGAGGATAATATAATAATATATTTTCTACTAAGATTGTAACCCCCGTAGCCCGGCCTAGACGGCTGACCCGAACTACGAAGATTACACGGGGAAAACCAAAGTCAACCCGAAAGTCAACCTTGATTAACGACCTTTTTTTTAAACTTGTCTAGATGCACATTAAACCTAGGCATACTCTTGAGATAAGCATACTCAAAAGTCACAGCAATCGGAAAACAATAAGGGACTCAATTGAACAAAATACGAATTTAGGGACCAATTTGTAAATTCTGGAAATTAAGAGGACTTTACCAAATTTTAAGTTACCATTATGAAATTAGTCATGTTTCATGCCTCTCTGCCAAATTTCAACTCAAACGGACATCTCAAACTCAAGCAATTGCACATACGAGAATCAGGACTAAAACGTAAAGCTTGCAAACCTCAAATTTTATGCCCAATCGAAACCTTTGACCATAGTTTCGAAACCATGCCCAAAGGTTTCGAAACTTTGGCTTCCAGTAGCCCCTAGAACCCAAAAATTTGCAAAGGTTTCGAAACTTTACCCCTAGTTTCGAAACCTAGATGCAGGGGAGCATATTTTGCTTCATTCTAATGACTTTCAATGATATAAACACATTTCATATCACATTGATACACATATCAATTCATAACACTTTCGTGCTTAGCACGTACTCACCATGACTCACCGTCATGCACAAACCACATTTCCATGCCTAGCATGTACTCACCATGACTCACCGTCATGCACAAACCACATTTCCATGCCTAGCATGTACTCACCATGACTCACCGTCATGCACAAACCACATTTCCATGCCTAGCATGTACTCACCATGACTCACCGTCATGCACAAACCATATTTCCATGCCTAGCATGTACTCACCATGACTCACCGTCATGCACAAACCACATTTCCATGCCTAGCATGTACTCACCATGACTCACCGTCATGCACAAACCACATTTCCATGCCTAGCATGTACTCACCATGACTCACCGTCATGCACAAACCACATTTCCATGCCTAGCATGTACTCACCATGACTCACCGTCATGCACAAACCACATTTCCATGCCTATCATGTACTCACCATGACTCACCGTCATGCACAAACCACATTTCCATGCCTAGCATGTACTCACCATGACTCACCGTCATGCACAAACCACATTTCCATGCCTAGCATGTACTCACCATGACTCACCGTCATGCACAAACCACATGCACATTATTAGCAACCATAACATATCTATCATCAACATGCATATAACAATGCATCAAACATGCCTCATCATACATATATACAACATATACATAATCAACACCATCACAATTTAATACGAGGCATATACAACCATTAAAAAGTGCAACCCAAGTCTTTAATCAAAGCTTGGGATTAGGCTACCACTCTAATCCCAACTCTAGGTGGGTTTACCAAGCCCATCCTGGGTTCACATGCTTGAACCAAATACTCAAACCATTTTAAAAATATTTAACCACTCACCTAAGCTTCCAAGTTCCAAGCCATGCAAGCAACCTCCCTCAAATTTCCGGATTCCTTCCCGAAGCTTCCCCAACACAAATTCCCGCTTCTTAACAATCTCAAACACATTTCAAACAATTCCAAATCAGCCCAACATCAAAATACCAACCCGGAATACAAATTCAAATATCAAACTCAACATATTAAGTCATGACCAAACCCCAACTTTATCTAATTCAAGCAGCCCATAACCTTGATAAAAACTCAAGTTTCCAACACATCTCATACTCACAAATAATTGCTAAATTCAGCCACAACATCAACCCATAGGTGCAAGCCAAGCTCCAACAATTTCCAACCCATACAATTCACCAAAATTTCCATTTTCGTACTCCTATTTTACCCAGCAGAAAATACCATTTTCGAACATCCAAATGACACCTAAATGGTCCCAAAACACTTTCCTAACATACATATACCATCAGCCCTTCAACCTAACTCTAAAACTCACCAAAATTCAAGTTTTAGACTATTAAAAAATGGCCATAAATACTCATTTCGGATTTTCTTCCAAAATCACTCATTTTAACATATTATGTGTATTTTAAGGTGACTAACTCAAAACCCAACTTAATAATTCAAAATCAATTGAAAAACTCATTAAAAACTCAAATTTTCATTAAACTTGAAAATCATAAAAGTGGGTAGTTTCGAAATATAAAGCTATGTAAACGTAGAGGATGAAGAGGAGAGTTCGAATATGTAATTACCTTCAAAAACGCCCTTGAATTGATGAAGAAATTAAAGGAAATAGTAATGAGGGTTTGAGAGAAATTTGGGATGGTTTGTGAACGGTGAAGAAGAAGAAATGAGGAAAAGATGATATAAAAGGGTGTTTATTTTTATTTTGGTTTAATTACCAAAATGATCCCTCCCTTTCTTTCTAAACTTAATTTATTCACACTAAGGTTAATTTGATTGAAATAAATTTTACCGACTCGAACCAACTAACCCGACTAACTTCTAACCCCAAAACACAGGTGTTACAACTCTCCCCCACTTAAGGAAATTTCGTCCTCGAAATTCATCGAATAGGAAGAGTCAATGAAACATGCTCCTCCACACATTCCTCTCTCACCACAACATACTAACCAACTCGTTAGACTCGCCACACAACATTTGCTATCCGACACTGAGATCTCAACTGGTTCTTCATTGCACGCAATTTTCAAACTCAACTCAATCTCTTCAACAACCATAGCACAGAACATATTTGACTCACACTCCCAAATCATAGATACACAAATCACATCACAAACCCCTTCCTAATTCTGGTGGTAACCGCAACAGATAAACAACAGGACTAGCCCGATTCAACAATCTCATACCACATTTCTTGAATACTCGACCCATAACTTTCTCTAACTGACCATCTGACTTTAACCGATAACCAAACACCATGCAGACGTCTTCAAAAAAAAATCTAGTTGGAATCCTCGGATCCCTATTACTCACTTCCATTAATAACCTTCCACGGATGCAACAAACTAGAAGAAAACTGACGTTCGGTCTTGACATGCTGGCAAATTATACACTTACCCTCATGCTGAACCACATTACCCATCATCTCAATCCCGAATCATTCATCTTCAACCCACAATACGTATTCATACTACTCAGATGCTATACAAATGAACTACCGTGTGCATCAGCCGAAACAATACGTCTCAAAGCACTATGTCAATCGGCACAACTATTTTATCTCTAACGACACAAACTCTATCATCTCTGAACTGTGTTCTGAAGGTCTTCCTTCTACTATGCCTTGCACGTGAGGTGCCAAGAATCTGTCTTGCAACTGTTTCTCTTCAAACATTATGACTCAAAGTAGTCCCAACTCGAAACTCGGCCACAAAACTACTATCATTTGATAAACGGAATTCGGCAATATAGCTCGCAACTCAACCACTAATCTGACAACCAAATACCTCGGAACATCGATTACCACGTAGACTCTCTTCAGATAGTACTCAATCTTGGGACCACAGTCTTCAAGCAATTCTAACAACTCATGTTGTTCAAGTTTCAACCCTTCACAAGTCGTCAAATATTTTAAGTCCGGATGATAAATGCACATACTGCGCATTTCTTACTATACAAGTTTTGTCTCTAAGTCTTCGAAGCAAACAAAACTGTAATTAACTCTTCTCTCGGTCTTTCAACTATCTCGATGAATAAACCACAATCTTCTATTTTGCATAAGCATACAACCTAACACTACATGCAACGTATCACTATGGGTTTTTTTTCTTCTTTTTTTCGGATCAAGGTCGAAGCTTCCATTAAAGTTTCTTTCAACTCACATCTTCTTCTGCCTACTTAGGATTTACTCTAATGCACTCGGCTGATCTACATGTCCTAAGAGAACATCTTCATTAACTCGAAGTTCACGCTGCTTAACTTGACATTCAACTGATTTCCTAAAAGGTTCTACCACACTAACTTCAAAGCTCGTCATGACCTTCTTTGGTACTTCAACTTTTCTCACTTTCAACTGGTGGTAAACGGATCTCGAATTAATCTTCAAATAGACTGAAGCACACACTAACTGACCAACAAATCACTGACACTCGGAAGCGGATACTACTCATTCACTGTCACTTGTTTCAGCTGTCTGAAATCTAAACACTTCTAGGAAGAATCACAAACCATTTTAACCTTCTGCGGTCTACTCTTCGTTCAAAAATCAAATCCATCACAATTGCCAAGCAAGTCTGCCAACTAAACTCAATCAATCTTCGACCTCAAAGCTGGATCAACATTCGACAATAAGTTCACCTCCTCACCTACTACTATAGTCACACTGAAATCTGCATCTTCAAGGCAACTCTCTCTTTGTCTCAACGTATACACTAACTCTGTGCTCTTTAAGCCAAATTTTGCCAGAAGGTACATCCAAAACTGTAGGAAGACGATCACTTCACGTCTACTAGAAACTAGTAACTCCGAACTACCAACAAACATCTTCCGTACATCTTCCTGGCCATCACTATCTCACCACAAGGTCTAGTCACATGTGTCCCTACTTCTAAGATCTCAACACGTACATCAAATTTTCTTCGCATGCTCACACGAAACGGACAAATCCGAAGAAATTGTAACTATACCTGTGCACAGCTGATAGTCTTCGGCCCTCTTGTTTACAGACTGGTTCTTCAACAAAATCTGACTCTTCTAAACTGTTCCTTGAGCTTCTCGTAACCTCAAGATTCAATTCTGAACACACGCAAACAGTCATGTTGGACTTGCTCTACCTCTAACAAACAACCTAGAGTCAAAACCCAAGACTCCTTTCTCAACTCAACTATATCGGAAGTGACTTCATCTCTCATTCTAACTGAAAGACAACTCAGACGCACACTGGCCCAATCACACAAATTGATTTCCACTCACAGACACTGATCAACTGTCTTGTACTAAAACCATAGTCCGAACCCCCAACGATCACCAACTAACATTTCTGAAATTCAGATTACTCACACGAGACCCCTACCTAGATCTCGCCAAAAGAACTAAGGTACTCATACCTACCTCTGACACCTCATCGGCACATTCAAACTTGCATGCTTGCTAACAATATACAGAAGTGTAGACTCAGAATCATCAAAAGGGAACAAGCTCAAAACTGTACCAAGGCTTACCTACTATATCATTGATAACACTCTGACTCCCACTCATAGGTCGTCACCTCTTTCACCACTATCACCAGAACCGATCACATCGTTCCTCATCAACAGGAACCAACCCACATACACACTAACTCAGTCAAACAAATTGTACCTCAACTCTGGTACAACCATACTTCCCTGACTAAAGCGATGAATTCCCTCAACATCATTCACATTTTCAGAACCCACCGTTTCCACT
The DNA here is from genome assembly GCA_030270665.1 of Hibiscus trionum. Lineage (NCBI taxonomy): Eukaryota > Viridiplantae > Streptophyta > Magnoliopsida > Malvales > Malvaceae > Hibiscus > Hibiscus trionum. Next base: position 3,123,764 of record BSYR01000027.1, read on the forward strand.
TACCGATTCACAGTCCATGCCTTGGCCTCAAACTTACCAAAAAGCAATAAACTAACAACAACACATTAACATACAAACTGGGTTAGCAAAGGAAAAGGTCCAAGTGGCTCAAGTATGATTTCCTCACTTAAAATCTCTTTTTCCGATGTAATAGAAGCAATGAGACTCTACTCAACATGCTTCAAGCAACTCAACACACATACATGCTCAATCATGCATATTACAAGGCATACTTGCTAAACAAGCAAACATATGCGTACGATCAAACAACATACCTTCTCCATCAAACAATCACACATCACCGCATACACGGGTAACGAGCAACATGCTTTTAAACAAACAACCAACATACTTGTCATACAAGCAATCATACTTACAAATCAAGCAATCATTCATTACAGCATACTCGAATAACAAGCAACGTGCTTACATGATAAGCAAACACCGTGCATATCAATCATAAAACACAACTTACTTCACTTACCTGCCCAAGGTTTCGGAAACCTTAAGCTCTGATACCAACAAATGTAACCCCCGTAGCCCGGCCTAGACGGCTGACCCGAACTACGAAGATTACACGGGGAAAACCAAAGTCAACCTTGATTAACGACCTTTTTTTTAAACTTGTATAGATGCACATTAAACCTAGGCATACTCTTGAGATAAGCATACTCAAAAATCACAGCAATCGGAAAACAATAAGGGACTCAATTGAACAAAATACGAATTTAGGGACCAATTTGTAAATTCTGGAAATTAAGAGGAATTTACCAAATTTTAAGTTACCATTATGAAATTAGTCATGTTTCATGCCTCTCTGCCAAATTTCAACTCAAACGGACATCTCAAACTCAAGCAATTGCACATACGAGAATTAGGACTAAAACATAAAGCTTGCAAACCTCAAATTTTATGCCCAATCGAAACCTTTGACCATAGTTTCGAAACCATGCCCAAAGGTTTCGAAACTTTGGCTTCCAGTAGCCCCTGGAACCCAAAAATTTGCAAAGGTTTCGAAACTTTACCCCTAGTTTCGAAACCTAGATGCAGGGGAGCATATTTTGCTTCATTCTAATGACTTTCAATGATATAAACACATTTCATATCACATTGATACACATATCAATTCATAACACTTCCGTGCTTAGCACGTACTCACCATGACTCACCGTCATGCACAAACCACATTTCCATGCCTAGCATGTACTCACCATGACTCACCGCCATGCACAAACCACATTTCCATGCCTAGCATGTACTCACCATGACTCACCGTCATGCACAAACCACATTTCCATGCCTAGCATGTACTCACCATGACTCACCGTCATGCACAAACCACATTTCCATGCCTAGCATGTACTCATCATGACTCACCGTCATGCACAAACCACATTTCCATGCCTAGCATGTACTCACCATGACTCACCGTCATGCACAAACCACATTTCCATGCCTAGCATGTACTCACCATGACTCACCGTCATGCACAAACCACATTTCCATGCCTAGCATGTACTCACCATGACTCACCGTCATGCACAAACCACATTTCCATGCCTAGCATGTACTCACCATGACTCACCGTCATGCACAAACCACATTTCCATGCCTAGCATGTACTCACCATGACTCACCGTCATGCACAAACCACATTTCCATGCCTAGCATGTACTCACCATGACTCACCGTCATGCACAAACCACATGCACATTATTAGCAACCATAACATATCTATCATCAACATGCATATAACAATGCATCAAACATGCCTCATCATACATATATACAACATATACATAATCAACACCATCACAATTTAATACGAGGCATATACAACCATTAAAAAGTGCAACCCAAGTCTTTAATCAAAGCTTGGGATTAGGCTACCACTCTAATACCAACTCTAGGTGGGTTTACCAAGCCCATCCTGGGTTCACATGCTTGAACCAAATACTCAAACCATTTTAAAAATATTTAACCACTCACCTAAGCTTCCAAGTTCCAAGCCATGCAAGCAACCTCCCTCAAATTTCCGGATTCCTTCCCGAAGCTTCCCCAACACAAATTCCCGCTTCTTAACAATCTCAAACACATTTCAAACAATTCCAAATCAGCCCAACATCAAAATACCAACCCGGAATACAAATTCAAATATCAAACTCAACATATTAAGTCATGACCAAACCCCAACTTTATCTAATTCAAGCAGCCCATAACCTTGATAAAAACTCAAGTTTCCAACACATCTCATACTCACAAATAATTGCTAAATTCAGCCACAACATCAACCCATAGGTGCAAGCCAAGCTCCAACAATTTCCAACCCATACAATTCACCAAAATTTCCATTTTCGTACTCCTATTTTATCCAGCAGAAAATACCATTTTCGAACATCCAAATGACACCTAAATGGTCCCAAAACACTTTCCTAACATACATATACCATCAGCCCTTCAACCTAACTCTAAAACTCACCAAAATTCAAGTTTTAGACTATTCAAAAATGGCCATAAATACCCATTTCGGATTTTCTTCCAAAATCACTCATTTTAACATATTATGTGTATTTTAAGGTGACTAACTCAAAACCCAACTTAATAATTCAAAATCAATTGAAAAACTCATTAAAAACTCAAATTTTCATTAAACTTGAAAATCATAAAAGTGGGTAGTTTCGAAATATAAAGCTATGTAAACGTAGAGGATAAAGAGGAGAGTTCGAATATGTAATTACCTTCAAAAACGCCCTTGAATTGATGAAGAAATTAAAGGAAATAGTAATGAGGGTTTGAGAGAAATTTGGGATGGTTTGTGAACGGTGAAGAAGAAGAAATGAGGAAAAGATGATATAAAAGGGTGTTTATTTTTATTTTGGTTTAATTACCAAAATGATCCCTCCCTTTCTTTCTAAACTTAATTTACTCACACTAAGGTTAATTTGATTGAAATAAATTTTACCGACTCGAACCAACTAACCCGACTAACTTCTAACCCCAAAACACGGGTGTTACAAAGATATTTTTTTTGAAGAAAAAAACTTATACGATCTCTTACTGGTTATAAATTAAGGATAAATTAAGGGCCTCATTTTAATAAATTGCACAGGGTCCCTAAAACCTTTGAACCGCCCCTGCTCATATATATATATATGGACCCGGACAAAATCCCGATTCTACACACACCCTCGTCCGTGTTCATTCAATTCGTTTACAGGCTTACCCGTTTGTTATGCTTCGTCTCCTAAACAAACAAACAAAAAATCCTTATTTTATCTATCTTAACGTTTCATTTTATTAATTTTAAGTGTATGATAGCTAAAAAAATTTTGTTGCCAATCAAAACATGACATGTGTCATGTTTATTTTTTAATAAAATTTAGAATAAATTTTTTACCAAAAAATAAATTTTCAAATAATTTCAAAGTTTTTCAAAATTTACAAAACAATCTCTCAAACCCCAAATCATTGCCACTTCCGTCATCTCTGAACCCACCCTTTAGATTGCTAAATCTAGCCAATCATTTCCTCTAATATGTTATCGTCGAAAAATAATAAATGACGTGTAAGTCGAACATTGTTTTTACTTAGGGGTGGTGATCGTCTGATCGGTGGTGATTTGGGGTTTAAGATATTTTAGGGATTTAGAGATTGATTTGTAAAATTTAGAGATATTTTAGATTTTTTTTGAAAAAATTAAAAGTTTTTGATTTTTCTTAAAAAATTAAAATTATTGTCACGTGTCAAGCATTGATTGGATGATAATTTTTAAGCAACTTTTAACGACCATGCACCTAAAATTAACAAAAAAATATAGTTTAGACATTTATTTGTATATTAAGTCCTTTTTAAAACCTTATAACCCCAGACTCTATTTAATTCAAAAAATTTCAAATAAAATCTGAGTTATAAATGAAACTTCGAATGACTCGAATTTTTTAGTAATTAGTGAGTCAGTTTTCAAGTTCAATTCGAGTCTCTCGACTTCACATGATATATGCATATCACATATGACAAAATATGAAGAAACGTATGTATATCGTTTATGGTTATAGAAAATTATTTTTTAATAGTCTAAAGGTGATTACAAGGCAGTATCTGTTCATATATATTCTTAACCTTTTGACTTAGCACATTCGCCTTGCAGACATTATGATTGAACTCGTGTCTCTTGACATGAATATCATTCGTTTTTCGACTGGGACACTTGTTAGGTTCAGTTATAGAAAATTGTTTGAATTAGAACCGATTAACATTAGATCATTATAAATATTTATGATTAAATTTGAGCAGCTGAATCCGACTTAAAAAAATTTAAATAAAATTTAAATTATAAAATAGAACTCGTCAATTTAATTACCTCAATTCGATTCGACCCGACTTCATCTAATACTCACCCCCTACTTACAAATACAACTTCCGTGCAGGGTGTTCTTGCGGAAATCGTGATGAAATCAGGTAGTGGACTGGTAGCTAGCTACTTGTTTTATTTTAGCTTCTTCTTCTTTTTCTTTCTTTTTTTTTTTTTTTTTGACTGAAACTTGTTTTATTTTAGCTTGGGAATGCAAATTTGAGGTGTCCTTATTCACTTGCTTGGGGCATGGATAAGGATATAGCAAATGGTTAGGGCTGGAAACACAAACTCAGCTTCTATTCTTCACATTATAAATTTATATTAATGGTAAATATTTAATAGAGTCGAGTAATTTTTTTTGAGTTAATTGAACTATTTGAGATTCTGTTTAAATTTAATTATAAAATATTTATAATACTATGATATTAAATTGTTTCAATTTAAACGACTTTCTATAACCGTATACAATATGCACTTATATTTCTTCATATGCAGGGACGAACACATGACTCTATGTTAGGGGTGAACTTATAAAATTTTAAGAGGGGCAAAAACAGATTTTTAATAGAAAAGTTGTAAATCATATACGAATTTCAAATTTTCAAGAGTGATCGCCCCTACCAACCCCCTTGGCCCAATCCTGATCATATGTGATATACATATATAAGATAAAGTTAGGGACTAGACTCTAACTTAAAAATCGATCCAATAATTAATAAAAATTTTAAATTATTCGAGACTCATTTAATAACTCAAGATCTAGTTAAGATTTTCTTGAGTTTAGTTAAATAAAAAATATTAACTTTTTTAAATCTAGCCGAATTTTACTCCCCTTAATTTAATGTAAAATTCATAAGTTTGGCCGACACCACGAACCTCTCTTGTAGCGAGAGTAGCCGGGAACGGAGCTGGACCTACATCATGGGAGGGGCCACGACCCCTAATTTTTCATGGTTTTATTGCTTTGTAGGTTCCTATTAATTTTAAAATAAATAAAATTAACCATGGACCTATTTCAATTTTCTGATTTTTATTACTTTTAAGTCATTATTAATTTTAAATTCAATAAAATTAAGCTACCACTTCAACTTTTCTGATCAAATCACTCTTTAAATCTATTTTTCAATTTTAAAAACAGATTGAATTTTAAGTTTTTCATTATTTTTTATTTATAATTAATATACTTTTGGGACTTAAGTCTCGTACATAATTAAAAATTATGCGTGAATACTTTATATATATATTCTTATATCTCATACAACTTTATTTAATATGTTACATTCATATATTGATAATTAATATATAAATGCTTGTATATTTCTATAGATAAAATAACTAACTACGGTTGATATTTTAAAGTTGAAACATTAAATTCAATTGAGTGATAAATATATGTACAAATATTTAGATAAATACTCGTTTCTGGGTATTTGATTTTAGTTCTGTTACTGAAAGTACTAGGACCGTTTCATTATGACAACTCTGAAAGATGGTTTTATTGCTAACCCAAGGATTGATTACAGTGATAAAGTGTGATGTATTTCACTTAAGTGATATGAGTTTGAACAATTTAATTTGTAGATGTACGTGAGTTTATCTAGATTTTAAATCGAACATAAATATTACCTTGTATCATAATAGAATTATGAAAAAAATGATGATTTTTTTGCTGAAGTAGTCTAGAAAAATCAAAACAATTCAAACCCAAAATAGAACTAAATAGTTAAAAACAATATGAATAAAAACAACTCAAACCCGAATTAGTTTAAACTTTAATTTAACACAAATTAAAATGATTATATGATTTAATTCGATCTAAACCTAACTCAATCTACCTTAAAATTTCTAAATTTCACGCATTGAATTTTAATTTTTTTAATTTTTATAAGTAAATCCTTAATTTTTTTAATATTTATAAATTATGCATACCTTAAAATTTAAAGATTTTATATGTATTAACAGGTCCCAATCGGCTTGATAATAAATTTGGTGTAACTCTAAACCAGAAACCTCTAGTAGTAGTGGTAGACTGGTAGTATGGGGTTCCATGCACCCTAATTTAAATTCTCACAGCCACGTGTCAACGTCTCACCAAGATTCAGAATCTACGCACATTGGCTCCCACTTTCCACACGCGCTCACCGCCTCTTTTCGCTTCTTCGCTCCGATCCAAACTTTCGATCTCTATATATATTTCATATTTTTCATAAAAAAATAGTAATTAAAAGGCACTGTAATTGAATCGAATTTCTTTTTTTTTTTTAAATGATTTCGCTTTATGTATGATTGTCGAATCTTTGAAAGCTTGAAATTTGGTGCTTTTATGCTCTTCGGTTCTCGATTTTTCCACACAGATCACTCCTTGGCTCTAGGGTTTTCGCTCTGTGATTTCAACGATCCTCTATTTCCTTCGTATTCGCCGTTAATTGTAAGTCTCAATCTTCCTTTTTTTTTGAATAATTTGTTCTTATTGTTCATGTTTGTTTGGTAAAGTCATTGATTATCTGATTCATTGCTTGTTTGCTTAGGGAAAAATTTTGAAGCATACTTCACTGCGAAGTTTTCTTTGTTTTATCCCTGATCCTGAAATAGTTAAGAGTTTTAATTTTAGTTGTTTTAGTTTTACTATGTTCTTTCTGTAGCCCAACAGTGCATTGCATACATCACGAGATCAATCTAATTGATTCCCCCCCCCCCATGCTTTTATATTGTCGAATTCAAATTGATGTCGTTTTTGGTTTTATGTATTTTAAATCACTTGTTCTAGGAATTTATTACTACTTGTTTTGCAGGTATTGTTTGTTTACTTTCCTTCTTGGTTCTGATCGAGGCGCTGGAGTTTCTATATTACTGGAAATTAGTGATTTGTGTTAGCAGTTTTTCTCTATATAGATTTTTTATTCTTTGAGAAAGAAAACAGGGGCTTGGAGGATTGCTGTGAGACTAGAAGTGAACCTAATGAGATAGTGTAACAAGTATGGATATGGATACTGATATGAATCTAGATTTTTATAGATAATATATAGCAAGCTTTTCTGTTTCTTAGGGTAAGAAGTTCTAGGTATTGATATTTATATTTGGTGATTAGGGGGTGTGGCGTTTGTCAGTTACGTTAGAATGATATAATACAAGTTTGAAGATGGATGAGGAACACATGTTGCATTCCGGTTGGATGGACAAAAATCCAGCTGAAATGGCGGCCGATTCACGGTTCTTCATTTTCTCTTGTGTTATTGCTGGCCTTGTTGGTATTTTAACTATAGTTTATACAGCTTTCCAGTGGAGAAGAAATATCAACTTAAGTTGGATGAAAGCTGTAGCCAGGTCGAAGAAAAACCCCAAGGCCAAGCATAAGGTTCCTGTGGCTCCTCATACTTGGGAGTTGGAATCTGTATCCCGTGCAAAGAATTTAAATTGCTGTGCTTGCTTAAAGCCAATGTCACCTTCTCAAACCCTAGGGCCTATGATGTCTTCAGATAGTTTCATTCACCGTTGTAGCATCTGTGGTACAGTGGCTCACTTGAGCTGCTCTTCGAGTGCACACAAGGATTGCAAGTGTGTATCTATGATTGGTTTCGATCATGTGATGCATCAGTGGGCAGTTCGATGGGCAGATCTTACTGATCAGCCTGATGAAGCTTCCTTCTGTAGCTATTGTGAAGAGCCATGTAGCGGGTCTTTTCTTGGTGGATCTCCAATATGGTTTTGCTTGTGGTGCCAACGACTCCTACATGTGGACTGTCACAGTAGTATGTCTAATGAAACGGGTGATATTTGTGATTTAGGTCCTTTTAGAAAGCTGATTCTCTCACCTCTTTACGTTAAGGAGTTGAGCCCTAATTCTGGATTTCTTAGCTCTCTCACACATGGTGCAAATGAGCTTGCTTTTTCAGTACGGGCAACCATTAGGAGTCAGAGCAAGAAGCAGCGGCATAATAGTGAAACATCTTTTGATACAGGTAGTAACGGTAGCAACATGCCCACAGAGAGTACTGCCGATACCCCAGAAAATATAAATGGTTCTCATGCAATTGAAGAGAACTGCAATGGTGGTATGAACCCGGGAACCCCACGCCAGAATGGTGGCATGAACCCAGGAACCCCACGCCAGAATGGTGGCATTGATAAGAACATTGAGAAAAAGCCTAGTTTCAAAAGAAGTGGATCAATTAACCAGAAAGACGAGTCTCACGCATTAAGGATGAAGCAAAAGTATGAGCTGGTTGATCTGCCACCAGATGCAAAACCATTACTGGTCTTCGTCAACAAGAAGAGTGGTGCACAGCGTGGAGATTCCCTTAAGCAGCGATTGAACCTTCTTTTGAATCCTGTTCAGGTTTGATTGCTTAGCTATGAAGTTTTGTTTTTTTAATTTCATTTATTTATTGGTGGTGGTGGTGGTTGGTAGCTGTGTAGGAGTAACTCTGGATTAAAAGGGGAAAATGAGAACCTCCACTTTCCTAAAAAAAAAATTTGGGCCCAAAGCTGATGAGAATAATTTATACCTCCATGTTCTAAGCTTGAGAAGTAATTAGCATCCTACAGATGATACAAAGTGACGTGCAAGCTAAACTTGATAACATATAACATTTTATTAATATATTAACGAAAATAATTAGAACCAGAGCCGTCTATATGTTTCTGGTTATTCGCCTGTGAAAAAATATGCACTTGGATGTAGAAGAGTAGCCAAAATAGCATCCCAAGGTGGTGACAATTTTTAAATTTTTTGCTATATCAGACTAGAGTATATATCGTCCAAGAAAATTGAGAAAGCAAAAAACAGTAACTGAACAAAGCTACCACTTGGCCTGGAGTGACTCCCCCCAAATTCTTGTAAAAGATAAAGGTCATACTTTTGAGTGTCTTAATAAACTAATAACCTTATACAGTTATACTGTATTACACCACTTGGATTGGCATTTTCATGTTTTAGCTGACTCTGATTTTAGCTTTGGTTCTTGACTTTTATTGTGATGAATATGTTTTCCAGTTTGGTGTTTGTGACGGCTTCTCATTAAAATTGGTCACCGGTTGGTTTTACATTTTGCTGTTCTTGAGGTGTTTTCTTAACAAAATTTGTCGCAGGTTTTTGAATTAAGTTCAACACAGGGACCAGAGATGGGTCTTTTTTTATTCAGAAAGGTGCCCCACTTGAGAATACTTGTATGTGGGGGAGATGGTACTGTTGGATGGGTTCTTAATGCTGTAGACAAGCAGAATTTTGTTTCTCCGCCTCCGGTTGCTATTCTCCCTGCTGGAACTGGAAATGATCTAGCCAGGGTTCTATCATGGGGAGGTGGCTTGGGCTCAGTGGAGAGACAAGGAGGCCTTTTCACAGTGTTGCAACAAATAGAGCATGCTGCAGTGACCATCCTTGACCGCTGGAAAGTAGCTATTCTGAACCAACAGGGGAAACAACTTCAACCTCCAAAGTTTATGAACAACTATCTTGGTATGAAGACTAGTTCTTCTATAATCGGGTTAAGTTGAATGTGTAGGTTGTGAACTTGAAATTTGGACCCTCAAAGAGGGAAAGAAATAGCAAGATGAAGATAATCTGATTTCTATGACAGCTGTTTCTTTTATTTACTTTGGGTTTCTACTTAGCTGCAAGTTAAACTCCCTTATATTAGTAATTATCTGTCCATGATACCCTGAAATGCCCAAAATCTAGGATCAAACATGATGCTTGGCATTTAAGCTGGTTGATGAGTAGTTTTTAGCTTGTCCATTTATCTTGGTTAGATCAGTGCAGCGGTATATCAAATGTCTTATTTACTTTTATAACTTGGAAGTATTCACCTTGATTATGATTCTCTCACAGGGATTGGTTGTGATGCAAAGGTTGCTTTGGATATTCACAACTTAAGAGAGGAGAATCCAGAGAAGTTCTATAATCAGGTAGTTATTATCTTTTTTTCATTATGCATTTTGAAATGCCATGCAAAATGAAGACTGGCAGTTGATTGAATAATTATATAGTTTTTTCAACCTAATGGATTTTTAATTTCAGGCTTCCCGGTTATGGTAATTTTGGACTTTCTGGTCTTCATTGCCTGCATATTTCTGAACTCATGAGTTTAGGAGAACTATACAAATAAAACCATGGCAATTGAACTTATACTTCCTACTCCACTACAATTTATTTTTCTATAAGTATTATTTACAATTTAAAATGTCAACATTTTATTGCTCGATTCTTACCTGATTACTGAACTGTTGTCCATTGAAGATGAAACATCGTTGTGTGTTTTTATGCAGATCCTCCCACCTTTTCACCTTCATTAGAATTTATTGATCTACATATAGGGACAGAGATACTAAGGGAACGGGATTGTTCAGTGCCCCCCCCCCCCCCCAATTTTTTTTTGTCTAATGGCAATTTTGGTCTTGCTAGTTTGAATACTTGTCAAATTAAGCCTTGCCCCTCCCAAATTTTGGATTAAATACTTATTAGGTCTCTGTTAGTTTTGAAGTTAGGCGACTTTGCCCCTCCCATTGTCTAATCATGGATTCGTCCCTGTTAACATAGATAAAAAAAAGTGTAAAGCAGAAGGTTGTGAATAACGCATTACCTTTGAAGTACATAAAGAAAAGAAAATTAGAAATATTTCCAGGTAGCTACATGAATTAGATGCATTTTGGCCTATGTTTTATTTTGATAACTTTGCATGTCCTGATGATCTTATAGCATTTAATTATCGATTCCATGTCGCTGAAGCTACCTCAAAATACCTGCAGTTTATGAATAAGGTGCTTTATGCAAGAGAAGGTGCTAGGAGTATTATGGATAGGACATTTGCAGATTTTCCTTGGCAAATTAGAGTAGAGGTGGATGGTGTCGAAATAGAAGTTCCTGAGGTATGGATGCTAGCTTTTATTTAGTTATACTTGCAAAAATAGATATTATGTGTTGATTTTTTGGAAGAGTTTTTTTAAATCTTGCATATTTTTTGAGCTCTTGAAAAGTTTTCAATTGGAAGAATAGCTACACATAATTCTCTTGGGTTTATCAGTCCAGGTCTCTCAAACTTGTTTTTGGTTATTTTACTCACCTTTGTTTTTTTTCCCATCATAAAGTTCTCTTTTGTTTCCTAATTGATACATCGATGCTCAAGAGTTATATCGAGTAAATAACTATTTGGTTTTAACGGTGTAAAATTTATGATGCTGCTCTAAACCTACATAGGATGCCGAAGGTGTACTTGTTGCAAACATTGGAAGCTACATGGGGGGTGTAGATCTTTGGCATAATGAGGATGAGACATATGATAATTTTGATCCTCAGTCAATGCATGATAAAGTCCTGGAGGTCGTCAGCATATCTGGGACTTGGCACCTCGGAAAACTGCAGGTAATCAGTTCTCAATGAAGGCTGAGCTAATGCTTTAGTATATACTTAGTATGCATTGAAGGAATGTGAAAACAAGTTCCATCTAGTTTGATCCAATGTCCTAAAGAACTTCGTTTGTCCCAGCATAACACTGGTCTGCTTTTATCATTTTCTTTTATGCTGGAGCTGGAGAGAAAAGCATTAAATTTTCTTTGGTCAAATTCTTAAGTCCTTGTACTATGCATTTTGAAGGATTTTATCCCTCTACTATAATTTGATCATTTCCAGTCCCTCTCCTTGAAATGTGTATTTTCCGTCTTGAGTTTAACTTTTTATTGGTAATTGCCGAATAATTTGATGCGGCTTTTTTTAAATACACCTTGGCATTTTTTTACAAATGAACAACTTTTTTTATGCAAATTCTTTAAAAGACAAAAGGAGAAAAATGTATAATATATGTTCAACTGTTCAAGAAAAAATACCGAGCTATTCATGTCATGTCATCACATGTTTAACAAAAATAACGGAATTAGCAGCGAAAAAGCTGGCCTTGGGACTGAAAATGCACATTTTAACTTTTGAGCAGAGGGCCAAAAGAAATATAGTATCAATTCTTCTGTACAATATGGCCAATTGTCTTCCATCCAACTTTTTTCTAGTTGTAGAAAATTGGAACTGAAGTTCCGTTGTGGAGAATATCTTAGTTGCACTGCTTTGTGTTATGACAGGTGGGGCTGTCTCGTGCTCGAAGACTTGCCCAGGGACGGTTGATAAAGATACAACTGTTTGCTGCATTGCCTGTTCAAATTGATGGAGAACCTTGGTTTCAGCAGCCTTGTACGTTGTCCATTTCGCATCATGGACAGGTTTTCTCTCTCGCTTGACATTTTACATTTTTGCTATACCGTCACAGCCTAGATTCCTTGCATGGCACCTAGTACATCTTCCAAGTTCTTATAGAAAACATTGATCAAGTATTTATCCTTTGAGCGCATTGCACGGTTTTCCTTTTGCAATAAACCATAGATGTTTGTTTGTTTGTGATTCCTTGTTTTAATTTGGGCAGGCCTTCATGTTGAGGAAGACAGCCGAGGAACCTCTAGGCCATGCTGCTGCCATAATGACGGATGTGCTCGAGACTGCTGAAACGAATCATGTGATTAACGCGTCTCAGAAGCGAGCCCTTCTTCAAGAAATGGCATTAAGGCTCACTTAATGGGTTTTGTTTTATGGTACCAATGTCGTGTGTTTGTCTTGTTGTCTGTCTAAGCGTGGGGTGTTTGTATATGAATCTTGTTAAAAGCATTAAAGACTAAAGAGGCCCTTGAGATGTAAAGAAAGGGTATAATTTTGGGGAAATAGGAATTTTTAGGGTGAGATTTGTACCTTATTTGTTTGCTCAATATGAGAGTTTGATCAATTCTACACATTCCTCTGCCGGATTTAGTTGTGAATGTTAGATTTGTTCGATGATCAGACTTAAATAAGATTTTCTCAGTCTTAATTTTGATACTTTATACTTTAATGTGGGGAAAGGAAGGATAATCTTACATGTTTAATACTTAATACTTTAACTTTATTAATGTGTTGGAATGGTATATTAAAAAATTTATATGTTCCGAAGTTTTTTTCCAAATTTTTTTAATTCTAATCCTATTTGGAGGAGAGGGGATGGAAGAGGGTGTTTTTGAATATAGTAGTTTGTTGAACATTTATGTTATAATATAAGGTTGGATAATTTTATAGGTTAATTTTATTGTTTTAATTTAAAATAGATATTTGTGTTTATAAAAATATAGATATTTAAGTTGATTGAGTTCAGTTCGATTGATATTACCGTTAGTGTAGTATATAAGATAACATGAGATCAAAATACTTAAATCAATTAAATTCTTTTTATATATAGATAAGAAGAGAAAAGATCTAAATAATCTAAGCTTTTATGCATAAATTGTATGTTCAAAAAGTAGACGTTCATGTTATTATTTTTTTATGCATTTTACTTTTTATTTTTTGAAAATATGCACAAAATAAATTGTTCGAACTCGTATTTTCCACCGATAACAACACTTGTATTTCTTTTGGCTGGTTTCAGTTCACATAATATTTCTCTAAAAAAATTACTGGTTGATTTAATGAAAATGGTAGGTAACATGTTAAATCTCTTAGTTTTTTTTATTCAATTAAGTCCTTAAGATTTTTATTTAATCTTAAATTGACTTATATTATTTTCTAAATTTATAATTTAGTCTAGTATTTGTTATTATCCATATTATTATTTAATTTACTTTTTAATATTAGATGAAATCATATATCTTATTTATATTTAATAGAATCCTTTATTTTTCATAATAAAAGTCGGTGAACCATTAAAAACGTGTCACCCAAATATTTTAATAAATAAAAAATTAAATTAACCAAATAAATAATATAAATAATTTAATTAAATTTATCAGCAATAGAACAAACAAATCAAACTGTTATACGATATATGAACAATATAACTAAAAAACTCTAACAAGAAGTTGTTTTAATTAGTTTAAAAAAACTAACTAATGTCGGGTAAATTGATAAGACACACTGTACTCATAAAAAGAAGATACAAGTTCAAACTTTAAAGATGACATTATTGAGAAGAACAACCTCGCACCAAAACATAAACCATAAAGTAGACATATATTATAAAAAAAAACGTAAATGCCTTTTGATAAAGGATTAAGCCACAAATTACTCCGAAATTTTAATAAAAATTCAAATTGTTTGAAAATTCTTCAGATTTTTATGTTTATTTTTCCAATGAGATGAGCCAAGCAAGTCTCCACTTGTTTAGATCTTATATTGACCACCTACACACTATTTAATTCAAAGCCTTTGAAATTATGTCAAAGTCCCCCACCAAACTTGACCTTTCTCTTCCAACTAAAATTTTGACCTCATTACATATTAGGCTTTCTTCCAACATCATCGTTTCGTGTTACAATTTATGTTCGAGATTTATAATTGTATTTTCACTTCTAAGATTTGAATATATTTCTTTTATCGTTAATGTAATGAGTTTTGTTTAATCGTTGATTTCTTATTTATAGGTTGATTAAATTGGATCATGTTTTGCATAGGCTCAATATATGAGTGATTTTCTCGATTTATTTTTCTTCATTTACAATGTTAAAATTCGAATATTTGACCTTACTTAAGAGACCTAGCGCCTCATCACGTTAGATAATTTAATGACATGATAAATTTAATCATTGATGTTTATACTTAATATAATACTAAATATCTTATATGTCACGTAAATATATTAAAAATTCTAAAGAAAAATTGTATGAAGTACATATAAAATACCATATCCGCATCACTAAAAATATAAATCAGTATTTATATTATAAATAATGATACAATTCTTTTTGGAGAAGTTGAACATCAAATTTAATTATCTCTAAAAAGTTTGGGATCAGATATAATTAAAAAATAAACGTAAAACGGTGCTTTCTTTAATTATCCAAAAAATACAAAATAAACGTATTGACTCGACTCGATGTAAAAATACTCAATTCGTATTGATTCGACTCGAAAAATTTAAAATGAAGTTTGAGTTACAAACTAAATATTCGAATAACTCAATACTTTTAATAATTATTGGATCTGTTTTAATGTTCAAGTTGAGTCTCTTAATTATATATATATGTGTGTTATCTATAGTTATAAAAAGTCGTTTAAATTTGATCTAATTAGTATTATAACATTATAAATATTTATAATTAAATTTAAATAAAATTTGAATTATAAAATAAGATTCTACAATTGACTAACTTAAAAAAAATTACTCTACTCTACTCAATCGAATGACCACTCTTATACGTCAATTCTTCTTCTTGTTAATTAAAGTTTTGTTTAGTAACGCTTCCTTTATTGGTTTCATAAGTATTAATTAATTAAGTGTAATTAATAGAATGAACGATCCTTATTTACTCAACAACCACGTTGTTTCTCAACATCTAAGCTTCCGTTTCTTTGCACCGTTATGCTGTTTCATGTCTACTCTAACACGAATATAAATCATTTGCCTCTTTTTTATGTTATTTTTTATATCTCAATATTAAAAATACTAAAATAAATAAATTTCAAACCCCAATTTTAAATTCTAAATCCTAAATCCTATACTCTACCCCAAATTCCCTAAACCCTAACTACAAACTCTAATATTAAACCCTAAATCCTAAACTTAATTTTTAGTATGAGGCAAAAATAAGGTCACACAAAATGAGCTGAAAATATTAAACCATGCGGCTTTGTGAATGTTGTAACAATAATGACTAATTAAATTAAGGGTAAACTATATCAAATAACATTGCATTTTAAATTTAGTATCGATTATATCATTAAACTAAAATTTGATATTATTTTAGTATTGAGCTTCAGTAATCGATATTATTTTACTATTGAATTTTAGTAAGCGGTACTATTTTAGTATTGAACTTTAGTTTAGGCTTTAATTATACCATTGAGACATTAAAATTGATGACGTGGACGGATCTTAGTGGTCCGCTTGCGATGATGTGGAGGAATTTTAACGGTCCGGTGGTATAATTGAAGTCTAAACTAAAATTTAATGGTAAAACAATATCAATTTTTAGTTTACTAGTATAATCTATATACGCCTAAAGTTTGGTGGTATTTAATATAATTTATCCTTAAATTAATGCTCGATTTTTGTTGGGTTATTCGGTGCTCGATTCCTTCAACCGTTCTTGCTCGCCAAGTGGTGGAGAAGTGGAAATTTGGGTGTAAGAGGTGTGGAAGCTAAAAAGATTAAGGACACGATGATTTATAGTGGTTCAACCTTCTAACCAAGGTTTACATCCACTACCTTAGCTTCCCACTAAGGATTTCCAATCAATCAACTATTGATTCGTCCCCTTTTCTAGGCTTAGGAGGAAACCCTTACAAACCGATCAAGCTTTCTACCCAAAGCCTTGATCAAACCCTCTCTACAAAGAGATAAAATAAGCAAACTCAAATCTAACTAATAGGTATTTGTTTGCACAATAAAGCTCTCACCTAATCCTAAAACACTTGACCAAATATAACAATTTTGGCTCACTAGTGTTTGTCTATACAAAGAATTGACAATTAAGTGCTAAGACTCATTTTGATCATTATGATGTTGACAATTGAAGAATTAACCATTACTTGATGCTTGGAGGTCCCTTATATACTCATCTTTAAGTTTGTAGCCGTTACTAGCCGTTGGGGATGAATTGGAGCCGTTGGAGACTTAATTTCCCACCATAAATGCAGTTTTGCAGCTCCCCGTTTCGAAACGCTTGAACCCGTTTCGAAACACTATTCAAATAGAAAGAGTCGTTGCAGTCTGATGCAGCACCCGTATCGAAACGTTTTTGGCCGTATCGAAACGCTTATCACCGTATCGAAACGCTCTGTATTTAAATGTTAGTTGGGAAATAATCGTTGGGGGTTTATAACCGTTGAGGTCAATGCCACGTAGGCGTATCAAAACGGCAGAGGCCGTATCGAAACGCTAGGCAAAAATCTCATCCAGATTAGAGGCCGTTTCGAAACTCGTTTCGAAACATTTTGACACTGTAAAGACCCGTATCGAAACACCTAGGGGTGTTTCGAAACACCTTGATGGTTTTGTTAGATTTGGCTTTGAAAACACTTAAAAACCTTTTGAAGTATTCCCTAAACATAGTTTCAAGTTGTTTGGACTTTAGAAATGGTTTTGAATTCTTTTTAACTTTGTCCAAAACATTTTTCAATTATTATATCAAAACATTAGTTCTACAATCTCCCCCTTTTTGATATAATAAAACCAACTTGAAAAATTGTTTGGGATTTCTCCCCCTTTGTGAAATAAATTTGAAATAAGAGAATTAAGATTTGAAATCAATTAAAGCTTCCCTGATTCATTTGAAAATTTAATTTTTCAAACCATTTCTCCCCTTTTTGTTATATAAAAAAGAATTTAAAATATTTTAAGCTCAAAATAACAATAGAGGTTAAAAAAATGACAAAACTAAGAATTATGATTTTAAAATGGCTCCCCCTTACTTAAAGCATCATCAAGATGTTAGTCTAACATATATGATCATCTACTTGAAATTAAAAAATAAATCAAATAAAAGCAAGAACAACTAGATTTTACTACACTTGAACTCAATGGAGGATGTGAAGCCTTCCTTCTTCAAGTGTTCTTCCTTGTGTGCATGGAACTCCTCCTCAATTTTTGACTTGTTGATCACTCTCCATCACACGTAGCAAAAGACAATCAAGTAATTTTTTGTATCGAAATTGCTTTGGATCCATAGACGTTAGTAGCACAAAATTTTGTCCCCTTAGGAATCCATTTTTCAATTTCATCCTTTTTAGTTGAAGTGATTAGTCCTTTTAGGACCCAAACACTTCTAAAACATTTATCATTTACAAATCTAGGGGCACTAGATTGTCTTAAATAAAAGTTTGATTTTCAAAAATTATTTTTCTTTTCAAGCTCTTTACAAATCAGATCTTTTTCTTCTTGAACTTTATGAAGCAAATTTTGTAAATCAAAACATTTTTGTTCAAACTCTTCGAGTTTTGCTTCAAGTTCAAGTTTGGTTTTAGAAATCAAATCATTTTGAATTTTCAACTTTGAAATCATTTTATTGTTTTTCAAAATATGATTTTTAAACTCTAAAACTAAATCATCATACGCATCTTGTAATTCATCAAAAGAATATGAACATGAAGTAGATGAATTAGAAGTTACCCTTGAATCTTCTTCGATGGCCATAAGGCAAAGGTTGGCTTATTCATCGTCGGCGGAGTCTTCATCACTCCAAGTAGCCACATATGCCTTATTATTTTGGCTTGAAGTGCTTGCCCTCTTCTTTTTCATGGATTCTCGTTCAAGCTCATTCAAGGCTTTCTTCATGTAAGGAGCGCACTTCTTGAAGAGATGAACTATCTCTTCTTCTTCTTCATCCTCCTCATCACTTGAATCAACATGATGGCATGTGGAGGATTTAAGAGCAATGACATTTGTGTTGATGTCAAGCCCTTTGAGCTTCTTCTCCCCTATAGCTCTAATTTCTTCCCTCTTCTTCTCCTCTTCTTTATTTTTCTTCATAATTTGATAAGTGAGAAGTGACCCCATGAGTTCATCAAGCTTCAAGGTCTTCAAATTTTTAGCTTCGATGATGGCGGTCCTATTTGAGTCCTATGACTCGGGAAGGGAGTAGATGAGCTTTCAGACAAGCTTCTCTTCCGGGATGGCTTCTCCATAGCCTTTGAGACCATTGGTGATAATGGAGAACCTATCAAACATCTTCTCGATGTTCTCTTACGGATCCATCTTGAAGTTTTCATACGCTTGGTTGAGGAGCTCGATCTTGGTCTCCTTTACTTCGTCGGTTCCTTCGTATGTGACTTCAAGCTTGTCCCATACGTCATTGGCACTCTCACAAGAAGACATCTTCTCATAGATGGTTGGGCGAAATGCACAAAAGAAAATGTGCAAGGCTTTGCAGTTAAGCTCCATCTTCTTGCGATCTTCGACACTCCATTCCGCTTTGCTTCGTTGAGGCACAAACGAACCATCTTCTATTATGTCCCAAAGTTTGTAGTCCTTTGTCTTTATGAAGAACTTCATCATTGTCTTCCAATGGGCATAGTGTGTTCCGTCGAAGAAGAGCGGTTTTTCGATTGATTGTGCCATTGAGCCGGTTGATTGGAATGTTGATCGAGCTTGTCGGATCTTCTCAATAGGATGTTAATCTTCTTCAATTGAGCCAAGCTCTGATACCAATTGTTGGGGTTATTCGGTGCTCGATTCCTTCAACCGTTCTTACTCGCCAAGTGGTGGAGAAGTGGAAATTTGGGTGTAAGAGGCGTGGAAGCTAAAAAGATTAAGGACACACTGATTTATAATGGTTCAACCTTCTAACCAAGGTTTACATCCACTACCTTAGCTTCCCACTAAGGATTTCCAATCAATCCACTATTGATTCGTTCCCTTTTCTAGGATTAGGAAGAAACCCTTACAAACCGATCAAGCTTTCTACCCAAAGCCTTGATTAAACCCTCTTTACAAAGAGATAAAATAAGTAAACTCAAATCCCTCTAATAGGTATTTGTTTGCACAATAAAGCTCTCACTCAATCCTAAAACACTTGAGCAAATCTAACAATTTAGGCTCACTAGTGTTTGTCTATACAAAGATTTGATAATTAAGTGCTAAGACTCATTTTGATCATTATGATGTTAACAATTGAAGCATTAACCATTACTTGATGCTTGGAGGTCCCTTTTATACTCCTCTTTGAGTTTGTAACCGTTACTAGCCGTTGGGGATGAATTGGAGCCGTTTGAGACTTAATTTCCCACCATAAATGCAGTTCTGCAGCTTCACGTTTCGAAACGCTCGAACTCATTTCGAAACACTCTTCAAATAGAAAGAGCCGTTGTAGTCTGATGCAGCACCCGTATCGAAACATCTTTGGCCGTATCGAAACGCTCGTATCGAAACACTTATCATCGTATCGAAACGCTCTGCATTTAAATGCTAGTTGGGAAATAGCCGTTGGGGGTTTATGACCGTTGAGGTCAATGCCACGTAGGCGTATCGAAGCGGTAGAGGCCGTATTGAAACGCTAGGCAAAAATCTCATTCAGATTAGAGGTCGTTTCGAAACTCGTTTCGAAACGTTTTGACACTATAAAGACCCGTATCGAAACACCTAGGGGTTTTTCGAAACACCTGGATAGTTTTGTTGGATTTAGCTTTGAAAACACTTAAAAACCTTTTGAAGTATCCCCTAAACATAATTTCAAGCTGTTTGGACTTTAGAAATGGTTTAGAATTCTTTTTAACTTTGTCCAAAACATTTTTCAATTATTATATCAAAACATTAGTTCTACAATCTCCCCCTTTTTGATATAATAAAACCAACTTGAAAAATTGTTTGAGATTTCTCCCCCTCTGTGAAATAAATTTAAAATAAGAGAATTAAGATTTGAAATCAATTAAAGCTCCCCTTATTCATTTGAAAATTCAAATTTTCAAACCATTTCTCCCCCTTTTTGTTATATCAAAAAAGAACTTAAAATACTTTTAAGCTCAAAGTAACAATAGAGGTAAAAAATATAACAAAATTAAGAAGTA
Source organism: Hibiscus trionum (assembly GCA_030270665.1). Lineage (NCBI taxonomy): Eukaryota > Viridiplantae > Streptophyta > Magnoliopsida > Malvales > Malvaceae > Hibiscus > Hibiscus trionum. The sequence continues at coordinate 3,144,619 of BSYR01000027.1, forward strand.
TGGTTTTAAAATGGTTCCCCCTTACTCAAAGCATCATCAAGATGTTAGTCCAACATATATGATCATCTAGTTGAAATTAAAAAATAAATCAAATAAAAACAAGAACAACTAGATTTTACCACACTTGAACTCAAGGGAGGATGTGAAGTCTTCCTTCTTCAAGTGTTCTTCCTTGTGTGCTTGGAGCTCCCCCTCAATTTTTGACTTGTTGATCACTCTCCATCACACCTAGCAAAAGACAATCAAGTAATTTTTGGTATCCAAATTGCTTTGGATCCATAGACGTTAGTAGCACAAAATTTTGTCCCCTTAGGAATCCATTTTTCAATTTCATCCTTTTTAGTTGAAGTGATTAGTCCTTTTGGGACCCAAACACTTCTAAAACATTTACCATTTACAAATCTAGGGGCACTAGATTGTCTTACATAATAGTTTGATTTTCCAAAATTATTTTTCTTTTCAAGCTTTTTTGAAATCAAATCTTGTTCTTCTTGAACTTTATGAAGCAAATTTTGTAAATCAAAACATTTTTGTTCAAACTCTTCGAGTTTTGCTTCAAGTTCAAGTTTGGTTTTAGAAATCAAATCATTTTGAATTTTCAACTTTGAAATCATTTTATTGTTTTTCAAAATGTGATTTTAAACTCTAAAACCAAATCATCATAGGCATCTTGTAATTCATCAAAAGAATATGAACATGAAGTAGATGAATTAGAAGTAACCCTTGAATCTTCTTCGATGGCCATAATGCAAAGGTTGGCTTGTTCATCGTCGGTGGAGTCTTCATCACTCCAAGTAGCCACATATGCCTTCTTCTTTTGGCTTGAAGTGCTTGCCCTCTTCTTTTTCATGGTTTCTCGTTCAAGCTCATTCAAGGCTTTCTTCATGTAAGGAGAACACTTCTTGAAGAGATGAATTATCTCTTCTTCTTCATCCTCCTCTTCACTTGAATCAACATGATGTCATGTGGAGGATTTGAGAGCAATGACATTTGTGTTGATGCCAAGCCCTTTGAGCTTCTTCTATCTTTTAGCTCTAATTTCTTCCCTCTTCTTCACCTCTTCTTTATTTTTTTTTCATAATTTGATGAGTGAGAAGTGACCCCATGAGTTCATTAAGCTTCAAGATCTTCAAATTCTTAGCTACAATGATGGCGGTCCTCTTCGAGTCCCATGACTCGGGAAGGGAGTAGATGAGCTTTCAGACAAGCTTCTCTTCCGGGATGGCTTCTCCATAGCCTTTGAGACCATTGGTGATAGTGGAGAACCTATCAAACATCTTCTCGATGTTCTCTTCCGGATCCATCTTGAAGTTTTCATATGCTAGGCTGAGGAGCCCGATCTTGGTCTCCTTTACTTCGTCAGTTCCTTCGTATGTGACTTCAAGCTTGTCCCATACCTCCTTGGCACTCTCACAAGAAGACATCTTCTCATAGATGGTTGAGCCAAATGCACAAAAGAGAATGTGCAAGGCTTTGCAATTAAGCTTCATCTTCTTGCGATCTTTGGCACTCCATTCCGCTTTGCTTCATTGAGGCACAAACGGACCATCTTCTACTATGTCCCAAAGTTTGTAATCCTTTGACTTTATGAAGAACTTCATCCTTGTCTTCCAATGGGCATAGTGTGTTCCGTCGAATAAGAGCGGTTTGTCGATTGATTGTGCTATTGAGCCGGTTGATTGAAATGTTGATCGAGCTTGATGGATCTTCTCAATAGGATGTTAATCCTCTTCAATTGAGCTAAGCTATGATACCAATTGTTGGGTTATTCGGTGCTCGATTCCTTCAACCGTTCTTGCTCTCCAAGTGGTGGAGAAGTGGAAATTTGGGTGTAAGAGGTGTGGAAGCTAAAAAGATTAAGGACACGATGATTTATGGTGGTTCAACCTTCTAACCAAGGTCTACATCCACTACCTTAGCTTCCCACTAAGAATTTCCAATCAATCCACTATTGATTCGTCCCCTTTTCTAGGCTTAGGAAGAAACCCTTACAAACCGATCAAGCTTTCTACCCAAAGCCTTGATCAAACCCTCTTTACAAAGAGATAAAATAAGCAAACTCAAATCCCTCTAATAGGTATTTGTTTGCACAATAAAGCTCTCACCCAATCCTAAAACACTTGAACAAATCTAACAAATTTGGCTCACTAGTGTTTGTCTATACAAAGAATTGACAATTAAGTGCTAAGACTCATTTTGATCATTATGATGTTGACAATTGAAGCATTAACCATTACTTGATGCTTGGAGGTCCCTTTTATACTCCTCTTTGAGTTTGTAGCCGTTACTAGCCGTTGGGGATGAATTGGAGCCGTTGGAGACTTAATTTCCCACCATAAATGCAGTTCTGCAGCTCCCCGTTTCAAAATTCTCGAACCCGTTTCGAAACACTCTTCAAATAGAAAGAGTCGTTGCAGTCTGATGCAACACCTGTATCGAAACGTCCTTGGCCGTATCGAAACGCCCGTATCGAAATGCTTATCACCGTATCGAAACGCTCTACATTTAAATGTTAGTTGGGAAATAGCTGTTGGAGGTTTATGACCGTTGAGGTCAATGCCACGTAGGCGTATTGAAGCGGCAGAGGCCGTATCGAAACGCTAGGCAAAAATCTCATCCAGATTAGAGGCTGTTTCAAAACCCGTTTCGAAACGTTTTGACACTGTAAAGACCCGTATCGAAACACCTAGGGGTGTTTCGAAACACCTGGATGGTTTTGTTGGATTTGGCTTTGAAAACACTTGAAACCATTTGAAATATCCCCTAAACATAGTTTCAAGTTGTTTGGACTTTAGAAATGGTTTTGAATTCTTTTTAACTTTGTCCAAAATATTATTCAATTATTATATCAAAACATTAGTTCTACAATTTTCTTTAATTGAAAAATATGAGAAATCATTATCACCATTATTTATCGAGTTTTTAAATTACAAAAATATGGTTAATAAAATAAGGCTTAATTATAAATAAGTGTCTAATCTATACTTCTTTTTGTAATATGTGCCTAAAATATTTTATTCTAAAATATGTTTCTAACGTTTTATTTTGGCCCGTTTTAAAGTTAATCTGTCAAAAAATCTATCACCCAATCATAACTAGACATATGACTTTTGTTTTTATTTTAAAAAACAGTGAAAATAAAATAAATAAAAAATATCTCTAAATGTTCAAAAATCATAAAACAATCTCAAATCCTTAACACCCAAACTCCAAACTCCCAAAATTAATGTCATTGTCGTCGACGATAGCCTCGCCAGACCCCACCACTATCATCACTAATGTCCCCCAACCATCCATCATCGGTAACCGTTGATAAACGTGTCAATCGAACGTTGAACGACGAACACGGAAGCCTCAAACAGATTGGGTGATGAATTTGTTTTAACAATTTAACCTTAAAACAACAACAAAATGAAATTTAAGCATTTGTTTTTTATAATAAAAAATTAGGCACATATTTCAATCATAAAAAACTTTAGGCACCTATTATAAAAAAATATTATTTAGACACCTATTTTATGATTAACCCATAAAATACCAAAAACACAGCAAGGGCAAATAGTATTTCTAACCCTCAAATTTTCAAAAAAAATAGTACTTCAACTATTTTTTTCGTCACTTTTCACTCTTGAACTTTTGTTTTTATCAAATTGAATCAACTAAGAAAAAAAGTAACGATATTTTTAGTAATTTTATATTTTTTTTACAAAATTTTATATTTTAATTTTAAATAGTTTAAATATCATATATTGAGAGATTTTTATATATGTTATGTATTGAATATTTTTTTAATGAGAAAAGAGGTGTTAACCAAACCATTTAGAGATCAAACAAGAGGAAAATTGAAGGTATGGATGATGCAAGGGAGAATGGCCGCCGGCAGCAATGGACTGTGTTCGTGGGTAAGATATCGGAAACGCTGCACTGGAAAGGGCTATGGCAAGTGTTCGATAGACATGGTGAGGTACTCGATGCGTTCATCCCTCGGAAAAGGGCAAAAGATGGAGGGCGTTTTGGATTTGTCAGGATGGCCAGTAAAGTCGACGCGGATCGAGCGATTGAACGCCTCAACAACAAATGGATTTATGGGTCTCGATTGATGGTGAGTATGGCACGATTTGCCGACCGTGGATCGTATCAAAGAAATAGGGGATTGGGTGAGATTGATCAAAAGAAAAGCGGGGATGAAAAGGGACAATCAAACAATGTGAATTCAAAGAGATTACATATTACGGCAAAGGTGATTCAAGGGCATGTTGATGACGAAAAAGTGGCTATTCTCCAACATTGTATGGTGGGCTGGTGCAATCGCCATTGGAGTTTGAAGGAATTAGCATCGAGGATGAACATCCCTAATTACCAAGGCTTATCTATCCTGCGAATTGCTGGACCGACTATATTGTTGATGTTCAAGGACGCGAAAATAAAGGAAGAGGTGTTGGAGAAGACGAGGTTTAGTGATTGCTTCTCAAAGCTAGAGTGTTGGGAGCCGGGGATGACACTACAAACTCGACGGGCGTGGATTTCAGTTCGAGGTATTCCAATCCACGCTTGGTCTTATGAGACATTTGAAAATATTGCGAAGAATTGGGGTTCGCTTGTTCGAGTTGCAGAGAACACAGCATCGCCGACATCATTCGAACGTGGTTGGTTGATGATCGAAACGGACGTGATGGAGCACATCGATACACGAATGGTGCTTGAAGTCGAGGGTAAATTGCACCATATTTTCGTTAAGGAGGTGACCATATTTGGGCCTCCTATCGATTGTGAATGCACAGCGACCAACGACAATGGTAGTGACGAGTCCTCTGAGTGTAGCTCGTCGGAGTGTGTGCCGGAATCGTGTATGGGGGAAGATTATCAACGGGAGATTTCAGCGGAGGCAGGACAAGGTCTGAAGGATTGGAAAAATAATCAGCTATGGAATGATTCTTATCGTGGAGACCAGGATGTGGTTGATGCTCCAAGGGTTGTTGCGCCTGGGTGTCAGTTGTCGACGACGGTGCAAGTTGGGACATCACAGGGCGGCAGTGAAGCTGGGCTAGAAAGAGTTCCACCAGCGTTAGGAGTGTACACTAAACTAAAGAGTCTCACGACATTAGAATTCCAAAATAGGGAAAATGCTGAAGCCTATCCAACTACAACACCTATAGCAGCTAAGCTAATCCACGGGGACAATCTGATTGTTCAAACTAGAATTCAAGATCAACGGGGGGAGACGGTGATTGGACAACAGGCGACGGCAGACTTGGTCCCTGTTCCGATAACATCGAACACTGTCGAGCAGACTGGTGTGCTCACAATTCTGGTTGAAAATTTAGGTGATGAACAGGAACCACGGCAAACTGAAGCAGATGATGATGTAATTCCGATTTGGATTAATGGCGTGTTAAAAAAGACAAAATCAGTGAATGCGCTATCGGGGGCAGAGAAAAATTTGAAACAGGGGAGGGGAAGACCGAGGAAGAGCGGAGGCCGTGATTCCCAACCTATTGTTGCCGACGCATCGATAACAGATTCGGATTTCCACCGTAGACAGCAAATACTCCACTGTGAAGCAACAACAACAGCGGCATTAGGGAATTTGGTGGGAGTGACATCGTTAGGCCGCGAGGAAGAAATTTTGCATGATTTGTCGCGAGTGCTGCAGGACGGCATTCGACATTTGTAGCAATGCGACTAATGAGCTGGAATGTCAGGGGGTTGGGATCTTTGTTGAAGAGAAAATGGGTGGGGGAAGTAATTAGAAGACAGCGTTTTGATATGGTCTTGCTGCAGAAGTCGAAGTTAGAGGAGCTGGTTCCGTCGATTGTTGCTGGAATGTGGTACAGTGATGGATTTGAGTTTTCGTTTTCGCCATCCGTGGGAGCTTCGGGTGGTGTACTAGTAATTTAGGAAGGCGACAGATTTGTAATGGAATCGGTTGATATTGATAGACATTTTGTGGTGCTTCAAGGGCGATGGAAGCATGAGGATATAGTATGTTGTATTATGGCGGTATATGCCCCTTGTGACGTGTCGGAGCAGGAAGAGCTATGGCAACGGTTGGTGACAGTGATTGACGGTTACTCGGGACCATGGTGCGTCGCGGGCGACTTTAATTCGGTGTTGTGCCCGTCGGAGAGAGCAGGCTGTCACTCGCTGTCCAGAGGTATGAACTCATTTGTTTCGTTTGTAAATTCTGCATGTTTGATTGATTTGCCGCTGAGAGGAAAGCAGTATACGTGGTTTGGGAGGGATAGTCGAAAAAGCCGCATTGATAGATTCCTTGTATCAACGGGGTGGTTGGATTGTTTTGCTAGAATTGAACAGATGTCTTTGTCGAGAGGTATCTCAGACCATGCCCCTATTATTTTGCTGTGTGATGATATTGACTGGGGTCCGAGGCCTTTCCGTTTCATTAATGTGTGGTTGGAAGAAAAGCGAAATGTGAATCGTATGGCTGAGGAGTGGTGCAGGTTGACGGGCATGGGCATTGGCAATTCAAACATTTCTGTGAAGCTTAGACATTTGAAGTTGTTTCTTTGAAAATGGAATAAAACGGACTTCGGGGATGTAGAGAAAGAAATCTCATATATACAAGGCCGTATTGATTGCTTAGATAATGGTGAGGAGGAGCAAGTCGTGGGGGAGGGTGGTGAGTTGAGCGATCGTAAGAGGGCTTGGTTGCAAGCTCTATGGCGAGCGATTCGTAGAAAAGAATCGCTATGGCGACAGAAGTCGCGAGCGACTTGGCTTAAATTGGGTGATAGGAACACTGCGTTCTTTCACAGGGCAGCAAAGTTGCGAGCGATACGGAATGCTATTGTTGGGTTAAATATAGGCGGTACTTGGGTAACAGATCCGAACAGGTTACAGAAGCATGTGGTGAGTTTCTTCTCTAAGCACTTTGCAGCGGAAGCGAGGGCTTGTAATTGGCAATTTGAGGGGGCTTTTAACGGGGTGAATGACAGTGAGAATTCGGCTTTGATTACGCCTTTTTCTATGGGCGAGGCATGGGCTGTGGTGCGAGGGTTCAAAGTCTCCGGGTCCGGATGGTTATAGTATGGAGTTTTACAAGAGGTGCGGGGAGGTTGTTAGTGTAGATGTGGAAAGGTTCTTGGCTGATTTTTTCTCCACCGGAAAGTTACCATTGGGCGTCAATAATACGTTTCTTGTACTGCTACCTAAAGTGGAATCGCCAGTTTCGTTGCATGAGTATAGACCAATCAGTTTGCTGAATTCCATTTATAAAATTTTAGCTAAAATTTTAGCTAGGCGTTTACAGGTGGTGTTGGGTGGTTTGATCAGTGACCATCAGTCAGCTTTTGTCCGTGGACGTCAGATAGTGGTTGGAATTTTGTTGGCGAATGAGACGATACATTCTATGCGCAATAGCCGAGTTGGGGGATGTGTGCTGAAGCTAGACTTTGCGAAGGCCTACGATTGTGTCCGATGGGAATTCTTGGATCAAATTATGGGGTCGATGGGCTTTAGCGAAACTTGGAGGGGATGGGTGATGGAATGTATTGGTACAATTCGCTTATCCGTCTTGCTAAATAGGAGTGCAACGAAGGAATTTGATATGAGACGGGGGTTGCGACAAGGCTGCCCATTGTCGCCGTTATTGTTCGTCATCGTGGCTGAAACGTTGCATCGGTTGTTAGTACAAGCGGAGGTAGTAGGGCTGATTCGGGGGGTGGTAGTGGCTCCGGGGGTGACGTTAACACACCTTCAGTTTGCCGACGACACCGTTCTTTTCTTTGAAGCATCAGTAGAAGCGGCTTTGAACATCCGCAGGTTACTGTGTTGTTTCCAGGTATGCTCAGGTTTGCGAATAAATTTTTCCAAGTCTTCCCTTTATTCTATTGGTGTGGATGAGGATTTGGTTGCTTCCATGGCCGAGGTACTGTGTTGCCGTCAGGGGGAACTACCGTTTGTTTACTTGGGTTTACCGCTGGGAGTAAATCCGCGAAACATTGCTGTATGGGAGCCAGTAATCACATCTGTTCGTCGAAAGCTCGCAGGTTGGAAGAAGACATCCTTATCGTTTGCGGCACGAGTCACATTGGTAAACTCAGTTTTATCCTCTCTTCCAGTTTATTATATGGGTTTGTTTCGAGTGCCGAAAGGGGTGATTGCTGCTATAGATAGGCTGAGGCGAGCTTTCCTATGGGGTGGGGTAAATTTACAGCGTAAAATGAGCAGAGTGAGTTAGAGTTTGGTGTGCCAGCCTCGCCATCTTGGAGGCTTGGGGGTGGCTGATCTAGAGGTTCGAAATAAGGCACTCTTGGCGAAGTGGTCTTGGAGATATGCTCGGGATGTGACATCTTTATGGCGAGCTTTTATTGTATCCAAGTATGGTGAAGCGACACAGTGGTGGCGGTTTAATACCTCGGTTAGGGGACAGATGTCTGTGATTTGGAAACAAATAGTGCAAACTGTTAGTTCAGAGGGTGTGCAAAAACATATGAGCGAGGCTTAATTCGTTTGGAAGGTCGGCTCGGGGGAACGAGTGTTGTTTTGGTTTGATGCTTGGTGTATTGAGCAGCCACTAAAAGATGTTTTTCCTCGCCTGTTTTCAATTGTGGTTAATCGGCTAGCCATGGTAATGGATGTCGCGGTTGATGGGAATTTCCAGCATGTTCGGTGGAGTGCTTTGTTTCGCCGTAGTCTACGGTCATTTGAGGCTCGGCAATTGCAGGACTTACGAGCGTTGGTGTGTCAGATACAGCTGCGACAAGGTGAGTTCGATATGCTCGTGTGGACACCGGATAACCATGGGAATTTTTCAGTCAAGGGGCTGACTCGCTTGCTTATGATGGACAAAGTGGGTGAGAGTGAATTTGGGGACTGCTTTGCGTGGAAGGTCCTGGTTCCTCCTAAGGTCCATGCGTTTCTATGGTTTGCTTGGTTGCGCCGTTTGCCGACGTTTGCATTTTTGCGGATACGTGGGATTGATTTGGGTGACAACCAAGGATTGTGTAGGTGGTGCCGCGAGAGGGAGGAAGATATTGAACACCTGTTTTATTCTTGCCCGTTTGCCCAAAGAATGTGGGATTGGTTTCGAGGGTGGTGGGCGATTTCATTGCCGTTGCCGAAATCTTTGGCGGATTTTCTTCTCCCGGATATGCACTGTTCGTTCAAAGGCATCTTGAGGAAGTTGTGGGTGTCGAGTATTGCTGCTTTGTTATGGTCGTTGTGGCTTGCGCGCAATGACTTGGTTTTTAATGAAAAATTCGTTCTAGCAGCGGAGATAGGCTTCTTGGTCAAGCTACGTTCGTTCTATTGGGTGAAGACCCTCAAAGAGGGATTGTCGGTTAGTGAATCTCTTTGGTGGGACTGTCCGAGTTTGTATCCGGAAGGGTTTGATAAGCAATTGGAGCGGTTGGGAGTGTGTTGGGAACCCCCTATCGGAGCTACTGTGAAATTCTCGGTGGATGGTTCCGCGCGTGGGAAGCCAGGGCCAGCGGGCTTCGAGGGGTGTTGCGTGATGCTCAGAATCGTATCCTCGCGTTGTTTTCAGGGCCACTTGGTTCTCTTGATTCTAATGTGGCTGAGATTCGGGCGATAGCTTTTGCTTTGGAGTATTTTGTAGAGTCTAAATGGGCGGATCGTCCTCTTATCGTTGAGTCGGATTCCAAAGTTGCAATTGGGTGGGTGCTGCAGGTGGAACGTCGCCCATGGCGTTTGTGGGAGTCTTTTTGTGCAATTGACCGTGCTTGTATGAGGTTAGGCTCTGTGTGCTTTTCTCATATTTTCCGGGAGGCGAATGGGCTAGCTGATGCGCTAGCAAAGGAAGGGGTGTCTCGAGTCTCTCTGTTTCAGGCTTCGATATGATGTTTTGTAAGGGGGGAGCCTTTCGCTTTGCTTTAAAGTCGACATGTCGTACTCTTTTCTTCCGTTAGGCTTAGGGAGGTTTTTGATGAGGTGCTTGTCCGACTTGCGTTGTATATTTACCTTAATAAAATATACTTCGCTTTGCTGATAAAAAAAATATTTTTTAATGCTTTTAATTTTGCATAAAAACAAAATAGTTAAAGTCAGTATTGATGAAAAGATAAAATAGTCACATCAACTTAACAGATTCATCTCTTTTCCGGCAGTTGATTTAATTTTGAAAAAAACAAAATTGAAGCTGGATGGTCAAAGACGAAAAAAGTAATGATTAAAACAATTCTTTTGAAAATTTTGAGGGTAAAAATGTCACGAAACCTATTAACAGTTTAAAACTAATTAAAAGTTTAAATAAAATGCATTTTTAATACATTTGTAAATTAAAAGAAAATTTAACATCCGTATATAAAAAATAAGTAAAAAAAAAAAACACAAACGTATGTTTTTGACTTATTAGAGAACATAGTTTTTTTACCAGTAACCTAATTTCAGATTTTTAGCTATATATTTTTTTTGGTACAATGTATTTGATTTTAAATTATTTAATTTTTATCAATTAAATATTTAAAATTGATTTTAAAATACAATTCGGTACCTAGTTTTTTTTTTGTCGAACCAGTTAGGTATTGGACATGACCTTTAGTTTCAAATTAATACTTAAATTTGACTTCATAATTTAAGTAAGCCGTTTATCGTAAATACCAATATAGACTAAGAATGAATTTTAGCTACCAAATTAAACCAATAAATGAAATTCATGCACTTAATTGAAAAAAACCCCCAAATATACAATTAGATTTATTTTCAAACATCTAATTGGACAAAAATGTTTAGGTGTCAAATCTTATATTAAAACCAAATTTAAATATTAACATTTTTAAATGAAAAATAGGTATAAAATAACATTAAATTAATTTAAAAGTAATTTTACATATTAATTTTTTCTTATACTTTATTCGCAATAATTAATGAAATGTATCTTTTTATTTTTTTAATTTTATCTTACCCCATTAGGGATGGGCACGGGTCGGGTCGGATCGGGTTTTTGGCCCACCCGAACCGACCCGAAACTAAGTATCCTAAAACCGAACACGACCCGACCCGATCTAAATTTTTTAAAAACCCGACCCGACCCGAAAATAAATATTCTAAACTCGACCCCGACCCGACCCGACCTATAGAAAAAAAATTAATTTTAGGGACCTAATTGTAAAAAATAATTTTAAGAGGCATAATTATAAAAAATAATAAATTTAAGGACTAAAATGTAAATAAAAAATTAATTTTAAGGACCTAATTATAAAAGAAATATATAAAGAAGGGTATTATTACAAATATTCCTAAAAATTTAGGGGAAAATTACACTATTAGTCCCGGGTCGGGTTGGGTCGGATTTTTCACCATAAAACCCGACCCGACCCGACCTCACCCTACATAAAAAACCGACTCAACCCGACCCGAACCTGATTTTTTTATAGAAATACCCGACCCGATCGTGCCGGGTCGGGTCGGAACCCGTCAGATCCGGGTGAAATGCCCATCCCTATACCCCATCCCATCAAATCAAAATGCATTTATTTTTATTAATTATCCAATCATTTAATATTTAGTTGATAATATTTTAATAATAAAAATATATATCAAATCAATCAATCTAATCAATTTGACAAAGAACTCATTCATGGTAAGATATTTTAATTTTATATCTCACACATTTTTTTTTCAAAATATTTTGGCCCCTAATTATAAATTGTTAACATAATTATAATTAAATTATTAATTTACTATATTTTCAGTTTGATCATTGTACTGTTGTATTATCATCTTCATTGTCACATTGATTTTTTGCTAAAGGAAATTGCGTGGCATGTATAATAAAAGTTGAAACAAAATTCAAACAAAATAAAATCATAAATACAATCTAAGAAAAAAATCTAAAAGTCAAATTTTATGCCTTTGTACTATAATACGATCATGAGAAATTATTTTATAGGCTCGCCTCACCACATTATTTATAATTTACATTCACTAAGAATTACTCAATTAATTTTTTTCCATGTCACTAATCTATTCATAATTAATTTTTATGTAACCACGAACAATTATATCACAAGCCCGCTCGCCACGTCATCCATGTTCTTAATCAATAAAAATCATCAATTCATTAATTTTTCTATATTATATTTTTACCAAGTGAATCTTCAATCATATTTACTATAAGCTAAATTAAAAAAATAATTTTTACCAAGTAAAGATTCATTTTCGGTAAAAAATGATATAAAAAATTAATTAGATAATTTTTAGTGGACGAGACCATAGATGACGTGGTGGACAATGACCATATAATAATTTTTCGTCATCACATTGATTTTTCACTAAAGAAATTACGTAGCATGTATAATAAAATTTTAAATAGAATAAAATAGTTTTAACTTATAAAAATCTTAAAAAATAAATTCTACGCTTTTGAATTTATATTTTTTTTCTTTCAAAATTATAATTATGTCTAATTCATTTTTAAAATTTAATAATTTATAAAATCATTAAAAAAGTATAAAGTTCATTAAATTTTGATTTTTTAGAAAATTCTTAAAAAAATCTGCAAAGAAATTTTGGATTTTTTTAATTAAGGGTTTTTCATTTGAAATATATGTTTTTAATAAAAAATAATATTTTATTCAAGGATGGAGTTAGAATCAAGTATCGGGAGTGGAAAAAGTCTATTAAATTTTTAAATTTAAAAATTGTGAGGTACGAAAACTTTATTTATTTAATATTTAAATTAAATGAGACCTAAAATACAATTATACTAAAGAAATATGAGAGGGAAAATAGCTCCTCCCAATTTATTAATAGTTCCGTCCCTGGCTTTATTTTCTTATTAACACAAGGCAGCATATCATTGGTCTATGTCAGTTTTTTTATTAAAAAATGCGATGATTTATTGTGACAGGTAACAAAAGCTAAAATGATAAGAAAAATTCTTCAAAATATCACTGACAATTTAATTATACGGTAAACTACTGGAATGATCACTTATGTTTAGGGTTTGTACACTTTTGATTATTATTTTTAAATTCGATCGTTATCGTCACTTACATTTTTTATCTGTAAACTTATGGTCACTTGGATATTTGTTGCGGTTAAACGTTAACAGGAGGCTGGTCTGGCACATTTAAAAGAAAAATAAATTATCTAGATAGTCTCTAAACTATTACGTCGCTCCTATTCTTACCATTGAAATAAAAATAATTTGTATAATTACACATTTAATCTTCTATATTTATATATATTTTTTTAATTTTTCTCCCCTCCACCATCTTCCGTATTCTTCTTCATCTAACTCAATCCCTAATTTTACACTATATTAATCCTCAATTCACACTGTATATTTTTGGACTAGATGATAAATATTAATCCCTATTCTTATTTGATTGATTATTATTTCTTGCTTTAACTTCCACCTTGTAATTTCATTTTCTTTTAATTTAGTCCTATTTTACTTTGTTATCTAATTTCATATACTTTTAATTTAGTCATATTTTGCTTTGTTATCTAATTTCATATACTTTTAATTTAGTCATAGTTTGCTTTGTTATCTAATTTCATATACTTTTAATTTAGTCATATTTTGCTTTGTTATCTAATTTCATAGACTTTTAATTATACCTTTAAATTTTACTTTATTTGAATTCTGTCATTAATTTAAATCTAACTCAGCTTTAATTTGTGCGATTAATTTACATCCATTTATAGTTCCATCCTTAGTTTAGATAATTTGTTTCCAATCATGCATTGTAATTTTACGTTTACAATTAGATCTTTGTGATTACTTTAAACTATTTAAATACACCATTTAAAAGGCTCAGTTCACTTCTCAATAACACGGGTAATGTTCTTTATTTCAAAAATTAGAGGGATAGTGATCCTAAACAATTGGATTACGACTTCTCCGTTGATTCGAAATAAATGAATATCCTTCATTATTGAATAAAATTAAGAGTAAACTACTGGAGTGTTGTGAATTGGGGATTAATATAGTATATAATTAGGGATTGGGCTAGATGAAGAAGAATATGGAAGATGGTGGATGGGAGAAGAAATAAAAAATTATAAATATATATGATTAAATGTGTAATTATACAAATTATTTTTATTTCGATGGTCAAAATATGAGTGAAGTAATAGTTTAGGGACCATCTAGGTAATTTGTGCTTTTTTATTGTGCCAAACCAACCTCCCATTAAATGTTTAACGGAAACAAACGTCCTAGTGACCATAAGTTTACAAATTGAAAACGTAAGTAACCATAACAGCCGAATTTAAAATCAATGACCATAAATGTACAAACCCTAAACATAAACAACCATTCCAATAGTTTACCCTTAATTGTAATACAAGGACCAAAGCATAAACATTAAAAGTCTTTTTATTTTTTTTAGTTTTGCTTTACGCAGCCCTAGAAAGGATGAAAATCGTCTGCCTCAAACTATGTCTATTTCTACGTCTCACACTAAAAATTATATTTAAGTTTAGGGTCTAGAGTTAGGGTTAATGTTAGTGTATAGAGAATTGAAGGTAGAGTGTATCTTTTAGGGTGTAAAGTTTAGAGTTTAGTGTTTGAAATTTAGGGTTAGGGTTCATAATTTAATTTTTAATGTATTTTTAGTGTTGAGGTATGAGAATGAGCATAAGTAGAGAATTTTTATTCATGCATGAAAACTTACAAATTTTTATAATTAATGTTTTTTTAACTTTTTCAATGAAATCTAGTAGAATGTTTAATACATAATTAAATGTAGATATAATTAATACTCAGTAAAAAAATTTGAACTCGTCAATTTAACTAGTTTGCTAACATTTAATTAATACCTTAAACTCCAAACCTCAAATCTCAAGTCATAAACTCCAAACCCTAAGTCATATACCCAAATATCAAACCCTAAATTATAAATGAACTAAATTAATGGTTTAGGATAGTAATTAGATGTCAGGAAATAGTCTAAATTAATGGATTCGAAATTCTTTTACTAAGTGATTAAGAATGCTCATATTGCTCTATCTTGTATGAGTTCGAATCTCAATATAAGTGTAACGATCTCATTCCGGATACTTTGTTTCGGCGTGGCAGCTCTCATTTATGGCGGAGTTTGATGTCGGTTTGGCCGGAAGTTCGTAATGGGCTGATGTGGAAAGTAGGGAACGGAGAGTGTGTCGATTTTTGGCGCGATAGATGGCTCCGGAATGTTGGACCACTGGCGGATAATGTTGCTTTACCTATCGATCAGCAGGATTGTTTTGTCCCATTGACGAACATGACCACGACCGAGGGGCAATGTGATTTTACTCGGATCGAGCACATGCTGCCTAGGGAAATTGTGGATGCCATTGCAGCCGTTAAACCCCCTGATGAGTCGGATGATGCGAATGAAATTGGATGGCGGTGGAGTGCGAAGCTGAATTTTTCGGTGAGTTCCGCTTATGCCATGATTCGATCGGAAGATGAGGTTAGTAGTTGTAACATATGAAAGCATTTGCAAAAGTTCATGGGGCCACAACGAATTCGGTTATTCTTATGGCTATTATGGAAAGGACGTGTGCTGACTAACAGTGAACATGCTCGACGGCATCTTGCGGACACGGCAGAGTGTTTGGCGTGTGGACATGGTGAGGAAACAATCGATCATGTTTTTCTTAGTTGTCCTGTTGCTAGGAATCTTTGGTTGCGGTTAATCCCGTTGGCTAGCCAAGGATGGTTCTTTAACTATTCGATCGATCATTGGGTGATTGCAAATTTGCAACCGGGAGTTAATGTTGGCAATGGAGTGGAGCAATGGGGACTGTTGTTTGGATCGCTGGTGTGGCAGATTTGGTTGGCACGGAACAAGCTTATTTTTAGTGATATATGGCCGAATGTCGAAGAAATTCCGGAGAAGAGTCGTCGGATGGTGCATGAGGCAAGTCGAGCATGGGCACGGCGGCTGACTGTGGTGCGTCACGGGGCTGGTGTTGATGCGCAGCCTACTGCAAACTGCCGGCAGGGGTGGTGTTTGCCGCCCGATGGATGGTGGAAACTTAATGTTGATGGGGCATGCGATCGACATGAGGGACGTGCCTCATGTGGAGGAGTTATCCGCGATCATATGGGAAGGTGGATTAGTGGTTTTGCGAAGTTGGTAGGTCGATGTAACGTTCTTGAGGCGGAACTATGGGCGATACATGAGGGGTTGGTGTGTGCGATTAAGTGTAATGTGAGGGCGGTTATTATTGAAACCGATTGCCTTGAGGTGGCTCAGCTGTTACGTAAGGAGAAGACTAGCGTTGGTTCGCTATCTTTGTTGGGTGCTATTCGTCGTTTGCTAGCGAGTGTTCCTGAGTATGAGATTCGGAGTATATCGCGGAACGCTAATCACGTTGCCGATGCGCTTGCTAAGTTGAGACCTTGGGATGGGTATAAGGTGAGCTATTATAATAGTCCGCCGGATGCGGTTTTTGTTTTGTTACATGAGGATTTAGCTAATCCTATGTCTTAGGTTTGTCGTTGTTATGTGCCAGAGAGTCTCCGCTTTTCTGTAATACTATGGTTGGTACTCTTTTCCTCCATTTAGGTTAAGGAGGTTTTTAATGAGGCCAACTCTGGTATCCCTCTTTTATGAATCAAAAAATATTCTACTAAATTTCATTAAAAATAAAATAAACCGTAATTAGATGGACTTGACTCACCATGTTATCATGGTTTAAGCTAATAAGACTCATCCACCTCATTTTAACTTCTAAATAACTACTTATTTTTTTTACATGTAAGAAAAAGATAAAGATTCACTTTGAAAAGAAAAGACATGAGAAAATATTATTGGATAAAACTATAGATAACATGATGAGCCAGATCCATTCAATTTTTTTGTTGTTGAAAAAACGTATACATCGCAGGACGCGTTTTTGGTGTAAAAAAAGTAAGCCATTTGGCCAATTGCCGATTGCCTCTGCTGCGCCCATTGCCTGTGGCTGTCACAAGAACATCGATTCTTTAAAAAAAAGAACCAAACTTTCGTTTTAATGCAAACGGGATCTCTTCAAAACACATTAAATTCACAGAAACGAAATCGAATTCCCAAATCCCAATGTTCATAGCGTAGAAAAATCAACAGTTTCCCATTGTTTTTGACAGCTGACAGTCATTGGTGTTGCCTTGAAAACGTGTTGAACATTCTCCCTTTTTCCTTTCTTTCTGAAAAACCTCAGCTTTACTTTTTCATGTGTGAAAACTACACTTTAGATCTCAAGTGTTGCGTGTTCTTGGGTGTTATTTAAGCACTTCTCACTCTTGGGGTTTTCATATTCTTCTTCCCCTTGCTTTTGGTTTCTCTCAATTCCTTTTCTTGGCTGCTTCTCAAGGTAAAATTTGAGCTTCTCTTGGTAATTTTTCGTTTGGTTTTTGGTTTGCCTTTAGTATGTTTGATAAAATGTTTGTTTCACATTGGGAAGATCAATCCTTTGGAAATTTATGAAAAAGTTGTGTTTGTTTGTAATCGTTGAGTGAAGATTGTTTGTTTCCCAAGAAAATTTGTGTTGAAGTCTCGTTCTTGTAGGTTGTGGAAAACTGAAGAAATGGTGAAGATTTGTTGCATTGGAGCTGGTTATGTTGGAGGTCCAACAATGGCTGTCATTGCACTCAATTGCCCTTCGATTGAAGTCGCCGTCGTCGACATCTCGGTTTCTCGAATCTCGGCCTGGAATGGTGACCAATTGCCAATCTACGAGCCAGGTCTTGACGAGGTGGTCAAGCAGTGCAGGGGAAAAAACCTGTTCTTCAGCACCAATGTCGAAAAACATGTCTCGGAAGCTGACATAATCTTTGTCTCCGTGAATACTCCGACGAAAACCCGAGGCCTTGGAGCTGGCAAGGCTGCAGACCTTACATATTGGGAAAGTGCAGCCAGGATGATTGCTGATGTATCGAAATCGAACAAGATCGTTGTCGAGAAGTCGACTGTCCCGGTAAAAACAGCGGAAGCGATCGAACGAATCTTGACACACAATAGCAAAGGGATCAAATATCAGATCCTATCAAACCCGGAATTTCTCGCCGAAGGGACTGCAATCCAGGACCTGTTCAATCCAGACAGAGTTCTCATAGGAGGCAGGGAAACCCCTGAAGGTTTTAAAGCAATTCAAGCACTGAAAGATATTTATGCTCATTGGGTGCCCGAAGACCGGATCATTACAACCAATCTTTGGTCCGCTGAGCTCTCAAAGCTGGCCGCCAATGCCTTTTTGGCTCAGCGGATTTCATCGGTTAATGCTATGTCGGCTCTCTGTGAGGCCACCGGTGCCGATGTTTCCCAAGTATCCCATGCTGTCGGTAAGGACTCGAGAATCGGACCAAAGTTTTTGAATGCCAGTGTTGGTTTTGGAGGATCTTGTTTTCAAAAGGACATATTGAATTTGGTTTATATATGTGAATGCAATGGACTGCCTGAAGTTGCAAACTACTGGAAACAAGTTATTAAAGTGAATGATTACCAGAAGAACCGATTTGTAAACAGGGTTGTTTCGTCGATGTTCAACACGGTTTCGGGTAAGAAAATTGCCATCCTTGGATTTGCATTCAAAAAGGATACAGGCGACACTCGGGAGACTCCGGCTATCGATGTTTGCAAAGGCCTGTTGGGTGATAAGGCACGGTTGAGCATATACGATCCGCAGGTCACCGAGGATCAGATCCAGAGGGATTTGGCGATGAACAAGTTCGATTGGGATCACCCGATTCATCTCCAGCCGATGAGTCCCACCACGGTGAAGCAAGTGAGCGTTGCTTGGGATGCTTACGCAGCAACCAAGGATGCTCATGCTTTGTGCATTCTTACAGAGTGGGATGAATTCAAGACACTCGATTACGAGAGAATTTTCGACAACATGCAGAAGCCTGCGTTTGTGTTTGATGGTCGTAACGTGGTGAATGCCGAAACGTTGAGGGAGATCGGTTTCATCGTGTATTCGATCGGGAAGCCGCTCGATCCTTGGGTGAAGAACATGCCTGCTGTGGCATAAGAGATCAATCTCAAGGCTCTAGAGATTATACAACAACTAAACTTGGAGAAGCTCATTTTAGTTATTTAAAATCTGAAGATTAAAGTTTATTATTTATTATTTATTTTTTAATTGTTGCTTCTGGCTTTAGATGTAGTTTTACTTAAACTGGCTGACTGATGCCAACTCTACCTCCATATTCTATTTATAATCATATTATATTCTCATGTGTATTCTGATTGTAATATCAAATATGTATTAAATATAAGACATAATATCAAATATTGTCTCTAATGTTTAACTGAATAGTTGTTCTGGTTATTATTCTTTTTGAAACACTTCAATCTGAACTTTTATTTTAGAACAAAATAATTTTTACATTTGAGATGACTTGACAAAATGACATCCTTAGTCAAAAAATAATTTTATATTTTATATTATTTTGTCAAGTAATCACATTTGTCTATATGATATTATCGCGTCAATATACAATGTAATGTTATTTTAAGGTGTTAACTGTTAATTGAATAATGATTTTTATTTTCGGAGAGAACATTTTGAAGGGTCAAAATGGAACATTAAAGATTAAAATATTTAAAAAAATTACCAAATGGGTTGAAAATTCTATAGTGTCCATTAAAATATTATAAATGAGTCTCCCCAAATCAGACAAGTTTTGTTCCAGGCAAACAAATTACGGATAATATTATTCTTACTCAGGAAGTAATGCATTTCATGGCAGTGAAGCATGGAAGGAAGGCTTGAATGACGATTAAGGTGGACATGAAAACGCCTATGACCAATTAGAGTGGAACTATATTGAAGATACTCTTATTCAGACTGGCTTACCAACTCAGACTATTTCTCATATCATGACTTGTGTGAAATCAGTTTCTATAAGATATTATGGAATGATGAACTAATTGAAAATTTCAAGCAAACGGGTAATATTCGGCAAGGAAATCAATTATCTCCTTATCTTTTCGTTTTATGTATCAAACGTCTTTCTCAAGCTATTGATGAGCAAGTTAATATGGGTAACTGAAAAAAGTGAAATTGGCTCGTTTATTGTTCTGGTTTGTTGCACCTTTTTTTTGCTGATGGTTTGGTTTTATTTTTTGAGGCTTCTTTAGATTAATTGGGGTTATATGATATTTTATAAAAAGTTTTTGTGTTCCTTCGGGTCATCGTATTAGTACAACGAAGACAAATTTATTTTTTTCATAATTGTTCGATCGGTACTCGCAACACTATTGCTAGCTCCTTTGGTTTTATTGAAGTTAACGATCCCAACCATTATCTTGGTGTGCCTTTACTTCACCGAAGGGTTACCAAAGCCACGTATTCCTACCTCTTGGAACAAACACGCTCGCAGTTAAGTGGATGAGCTACTAAAACTCTTTCTTTAGTAGGAAGGATCACTCTTGCCAAAACTGTCTCACATACGATACCTTCTTATATGATGCAGTCGACATAATTGCCCAAAGAAATATGTGATGATATGGAGAAACCCATTCGCCGTTTTATTTGGGGGTTCGATAATGCTACTTTCGGTATACCGCTTGTCAAATAGAAGACAGTCTAAAAGTCGATTAAGAATGGTGGCTTAGGCTTAAAAAACTTGCATCAACAAAACAAGGCTTTCTTGTTAAAAATTAATTTTCAATTGGCCTATAATGTGGACAAGTTGTGGGTGCAAATCTTGCGCGCTAAATATAATTGGGAATAGACAATGCCACTTACGATAATTTGAGTCAATTCTTCTCATCTTTGGAAAGGGTTATGTGATGTTTGAGAGGACATCAAGGAGAGCATGTGTTGAACTATAAGGGATGACTTCTCTATGGACTTTTGGTATGAAAATTGGCTTTGTTGAGTTGTGAGGGGCTCGATTCCTTCAACCGATGTTGCTCACCAAGTGGTGGAGAGGTGGAATTTTCGGTGGATGAGGTGAGGAAGCTAAAATAAAGATGACACAATGATTTTAGAGTGGTTCAACCTTCTAACCAAGGTCTACATCCACTACCTTAGCTTCCCACTAAGGATTTCCAATCAATCCACTATTGATTCGTCCCCTTTTCTAGGCTTAGGAGGAAACCCTTATACACCGATCAAGCTTTCTACCCAAAGCCTTGATCAAACCCTCTTTACAAGAGAAAAGAAAAATGCAAACTTAAATCCCTCTAATAGGTATTTGTTTGCTCAATAATTCACTCACCCAAAACCTAAAACACTTGAGCAAATTTGACAATTTTGTCTCACTAGTGTTTATCTATACAAGAATTGACAATTTAAGTACAAAGACACTTTTTGATCATTTGTTGATTGACAATTGAAGCATTAACCATATCTTGATGCTTGGAGGTCCCTTTTATACTCCTTAATGAGTTTGTAGTTGTTACTAGCCGTTAGGGTTGAATTGGAGCCGTTGAGGACTTTATTTCCCACCATAAATGCAGTTCTACTGCTACCCGTATCGAAATGCTCGAACTCGTTTCGATACGCTCTTCAAGTAGAAAGAGCCGTTGCAATCTGATGAGCATCTGTATCGAAACGCCATGGGCCGTATCGAAACGCTAGGCACCGTATCGAAACGCTCTGCATTTAAATGTTAGTTGGAAAATAGCCGTTGGGATTTATGACCGTTGTGGTCGATGCCACGTAGGCGTATCGAAACGGCATAGCCCGTATCGAAACGCTGGGCAAAATTCTCATCCAGGAAAGACCCGTTTCGATACCAGTATCGAAATATTTTTGCTACTGGAATACCCCGTATCGAAACACCTGGATGGTTTTGTGTAGTTTGGCTTTTGAAAACATGTAAAACCCTTTTGAAAACATACCTAAACATAGTTTCAAGTTATTTGGACTTTGGAAATAGTTTTGAATTCTTTTTAAATTAGTCCAAAACATTTTTCAATTATTATATCAAAACATTAGTTCTACATGCTTGATTCGAATGGTAAATTAGCATTTTCTTGTCCTACTAATATTGTTGCTCGTCCTATTATGGTGTCAGATATGGTGGATGAATCAGGGAATTGGGATTGGGAATTATTTTTGTCTTATTTTCCGCATAATGTATTAGAGAATATTTCCACGGTCAAACCTCTCCATCATAATTTAGAGGATGATTTACCGGCTTGCGTTGGGAAAAAAGTCGACAATTTATCACTAAATCAGGTTATTGGGCTTTAAATTCGATAACCACTAACCATGTGGATTGCACATGGAACAATGTAACCCCCTAAACCCGACATCATATTTAGGCATCAAGCCCAACCCAAAGCATAAAATTTTCCAACTAGATTTAGCCTAAACCATCATCATTTCATAAAATCCAAAATTTGCCATAAAACAGTGTAATATAAAATCAGTTTAAACGTTTACATGGAAGCTCCAATTAAAACCAAGTTAAACAAAACATTCGACATGACCAAATAAATCCAAAATAGAGTTGCAGACATAAATCAAAGGTCATATGAAT
Source organism: Hibiscus trionum (assembly GCA_030270665.1). NCBI lineage: Eukaryota > Viridiplantae > Streptophyta > Magnoliopsida > Malvales > Malvaceae > Hibiscus > Hibiscus trionum. Next base: position 3,167,015 of record BSYR01000027.1, read on the forward strand.
ACATTGCCCGACAAATCTAAGTATTGTACTCTTGATCACATCAATGTGCTGAAGTCCTACTCCGATGGGGTTTCTTCGATGCAACACTGCAACCTAAAAACCTATGAACGAAAAAAAAGATTCTGAACGCTGAGCTCATAAAGCTTTGTGGATACACCTCTACTCTACCATGCTTCATGCAAATTATAAACATATGCATGTAGCTAGATATGATGATATGACAGTTTAAACGATACATGGCGCAACATTAGTCGCCTAAACACACACCATCATCATCAAGAATTATCAACGTGGCACACATGGCCCAAACATTCCATACCACAACAACACCGGAGTGAAGCCCGAGTTACACAACCTTAGAAGCGTACACTCTATGGGTGAGGCTGGGTCACGTAGCATGGGAACATACACCTTGGGTGAGGCCGGGTCACCTAGCATCGGATTATGCACCCATACTCGAAATCCCCCATCGAGTACATTCGAATGAGGCCCAGGTCACATAGCATCGGTAACTTCCATTCGATATTTCTTTTACCATGGTGTTGCAACACATCTTGGGTATTTTGATTCCATTAATCAAGTGCCTACACGACACACCACATCAACATTTAGTCATGCCATCCTAATTCCTATGGTTGCTATCAACGTATAAGTCACACAAGACTTTTATCGAGTTCTTAAGTTTTATGCTCGAGCATAAGGATATTTCTTAGTTTCTCAGTTTTACAACTCATTTTAGGCCATTAAGGATCTATTGGATCAAACAATATAATTTTCCAGCCTTTTGGGCAGAAGTCGAGATTTTTGGGCAAATTACCTAGTGGGTACTACTATAGGTCATTGCGTACTGATACGAGTACCCTTTGGGTACCGGTACGCATAGCGTACTGATACGAAATTGGCTCACTAGAATTTCTCAATGCCTTAGCATACCGATACAAGATGACCCGTACCGATACCTGATTTCATGGTGTACCGATACAAGTTGAACACTGTACCGGTACCCCTTCATTTTTCATCCAATGGAACAATGTTCTTTAAACCCAGACCACTAGGGTATCGGTAACGCCTCCCCATGTACCGATACCGAAGTCCAGAAATGACTTTCTAAGCTCGAGAAATCACTTCTCGAGCCCTCAAGACACAACCTTTAGCCTTTAAAATCAAACCTTCTTCTCATAGGAGTCATTAGGGTAGTTTACTATCGTTTTTTACAATTTATAAGCGAGAGATCTAAGTATTACCATTAAAGACCACATTCAAGCATTCAACCACCCAAATCATCAAAACAAGCATACAAAGAATCATCCTTAGGATGTGCATGAAAGAAGGGAGTTGGAAGTGTACTAACCTTTTTCCAACATCTAAAAAGGAAGTCCCTTTTGCTTCAAGCATTCCCTTTTCCTTGATTATTGGAATGCTCTCCAACCTTCTTAACTACAATTAAATATTGTAAAACAAGTTACAACACTGCTAAAATAATTGAAGCCGCTTTGCAGATCGACATGAAGAGTAAGAGAATCATAAATACTTGCAGTTTTAACGTTTCAAACTTCAAATCCTCGATAATCTTTCATCGGACAAGCACAGCACGGACAATATATGGATGAAACCCTAGCTGCTTCAACTTTAGCGCTACCGCTGGTCAACCCAGCTGCTGGAACATCCGATATTACCCGTTGCAACAGAGTATTCACGTGAGGTTAAGAAAGTGAATAATCGGGAATTAGGTTAGACAAGCCTAGTTGTAATCTTATCGAAGGGAAGGTTGGCTCGGTAACTACATTGTAGGATGAGATTATGAGCGACCAAAACATTGAAACTGGTACGTCTGAGATCAATGCAGAAGGTGTTGGTCCTTTTGTTGGTAGCGTGTTAGGCAAGGAAACTTACGCAAATATGGTTGCACGCAACGCTCTCAGTATGGGTAAAGCTCCTACACCGGCGAGCTTTTCTAATGATGAGGTAGTTGTTCGAGAAGAGGATTATATCATCGATAGGTCTGGTTTGATCCCTTCGATCAAATTTTCCAATAGGGTGCATGATTAAATCGATAGGAACATGAGTAATACATTAATAGTTCGCATGCTGGGAAGAACTAACATTTTTAAAACTCCGCACTCGCGAATTCTTGCTATATGGAAGTCGTTGGGGAATATACAATTGATTGATTTAGACCATGATTATTACTTGGTCCGATTCGAGAAGGAAAACGACTACACAAAAGTCTTAACAGAGGGTCCATGGACAATTTACAGTAGTTATTTGACTGTGCAACTCTGGAACAAGTCTTTTTCAACCTCTGACAAACATCCATCCCATGTGGTAGTTTGGATTCGTCTTCCCGAATTACCTTATCGTTACTACTCTAAAGCTCTGTTTCGCCTCATAGCTTCTGTTGTTGGAAGGGTAGCGCGGATTGATTACAATACACATGAGGGTGAGCGGGGTAAGTTTGCGTGTTTGGCAGTAACGGTTGATTTAAATAAGCCCATTTTATCGTGTATTAATATTGATGGGAGGATTCAAAAATTAGAATACGAAGGTCTCTAATAGATATGCTTTGGGTGCTAGGTTACGGGCAATCGAAGGAAAGTTGTGGTAGTATTTTTGAATACGGTGGATGGTCCGGTTAAACAAACTAATGGGCTGGAGGAAATGGTTCCGGAAGCAACGAGTGAACCAAGCGAAAAAGCGTTGTATGGTTCCTAGATGTTGGTCGACACGAGACATCGTCGATCTGCTGTTATGGGCGTTGTTTCTAGGGATGCGATGGAGAAGAGGGTGATGACGGGAGTACCTAGTGGTTCCCGGTTCGCTTCGTTAGCATAGAAAGATAATACAAATGTGGTGCAGAATATTAGTACTACGTCCCAGGGTCGTGTTAGAGACAATGTGAATAAAGACAAGGCAGTGGTGGGCAATGCTCAAGCTGGTTCAAGGCCGACGTCTGTGACGAAAAACGCTGCTTACATGGCCTCAAATTCGGAAAAGAAATCAAAGGGTGCTGCGCGTTCCACAGGAAAATTGAACGTGGTTGCTATGTTTGATGATCATGAGGTTGAGTGCGTTGTACATGACAAGGTATAAGATCTGGAAAACACGCTGTGGTTACTATTTCAGACAAACAAACAACTACGACTGGAGCAGCCGAAAGTAGTTTAAATGATGAAGGGCGCCGGGGATTTCAAATGAAAAAACCTACATAAATTAAAACTGGTACACAATCATGTTTACTGGATTGAATGAGTAGCTTTGCTAAGGAAATTGATTCGGTGCAACCTCCTACAACAGTGAGCCGAGAAGCTTGGAGGCCACTGTGCCAAGAAAAGTGGGTAGCTCTCCTTTGGCTCCGGATAAACCATTAGTCGTTACGGATACTCCGATGGCCGCGTGTAGTGCTGATGGCTCGGCTGACACGGTGCAGGTTATGGAGCAGTAAGTTCTCTTTTTTTCTGTTCATTTCTTTAATGACGAGTCTTTTATTTTGGAACTGTCAAGGCGCGGCAAGCGCCCCTTTTCGTCGTATTTTCAGATCGCTTATCCAGGAACATCGGCCGAAGGTGGTGTCCCTGTTTGAACTGCGTGTTAGTGGTAGTCAGACAGACATGGTTATTACATCGCTGGGTTTTGATAGCTCGTTTCAGATTGAGGCGCACAGATTTAGTTGTGGCTTGTGGTTGTTATGGGATGAGTCAGTTGTGCTAGAGATTTTATCAGTTTCCAATCAATTTTTGCATGGTCGTTTCCGCACCGAAAGGGTTCATGATTCAATTTATTTTACCTCGGTGTATGCCAGCCTAGAGGCGTCGAAACGTAAACATGTATGGGCTAAATCTTGTTGCTTTAAATCCGGGGGTAGATATACCGTGGGTGGTTGGGGTTACTTCAATGTTGTCCTCTCATAGGATGAATGAAGAGGTGGGACTGGAAGTGTTGGGAGTGGTAGCTGTCTTTTTGCCGATTTCTTATATGATGCTGGTTTAATGGACTTGGGTTTCCGTGGCCAGCCTTTTACTTGGAGCCGTGGAGATCTCTATGAGAGATTGGATCGTTGCCTGGGTAATAATCAATGGAATTGGTCCTTTTTGGATTCTTATCTTCAACACCTTGACAAAATTGGTTCAAACCATCGCCCGCTCTTATTGCATCTTGTTGTTTCGCATCGTTCAGTGAAGAATCGTCCGTTTCGTTTTGTTGCATCTTGGCAGAAACATCCTCAGTTTCAATAATTTTTGTTATCTATATGAAAGGTGGATCTACCCTTCAAGGATAATGTGGCCAACTTCCAGGATAAAGTTGGGTTTTGGAATAAGAAAGTGTTTGGCCATATCACTAAGAAGAAGAAACAGATTTTAACCAAGTTACGAGGAATTGATCGATCGTTGCAATTGTCGCACTCTGAGTTCCTGGTAAATTTAGAGAAGCAGCTGAAAGATGAATTGGATATTGTGCTGGATCAAGAAGAGATCCTTTGGAAACAAAAGGTGTGTATTGATTGGATAGTACATGGTGACAGGAATACAAAATTTTTTCATGCATCCACTATTGCTCGGTGTCGACATAATTATATTTCATAACTCAAAAGGGATGATGATACGTGGTGCTCGGATCCTAAGGAGTTAGCATCCATGGTGTCACAATTTTTAAGAACCTGTTTGCGAGTGATTCTGGCTCTACCGCTACTTATGAAGTTCGAGGGCAATTCCTAGCGGTACAACAGGTGCAGCTTGCAGATTTGGCTCGGCCAGTCACTAATATGAAGGTTCGTTCGACGGTGTTTGATATGGGGCCGTTGAAGGCGCCAAGGGTGGATGGCCTGCATGCACTGTTTTACCAACAGAACTGGGCTATTATAGGCGATTCTGTTTGCAAACTTGTCCGACGGGTCTTTGAGGAAGGCGTACTACCGAATGATATCAATCGTATCTTGTTAGTCTTATTACCGAAAGTTGTTGCCCCAGAAAAGATGAGTCACTTTCGGCCTATCAGTTTGTGCACGATTTTGTATAAAGTGATTTCTAAAATCATTGTTAGTATACTGCAACCGTTGCTACCGACGTGGGTTTCGGAAAATCAGACGAGTTTCGTCCCAGGGAGGGCTATAACAGATAACATCATAATCACTCAGGATGTCATTCATTCGATGCGTCGAAAAGTGGTGCGTAAAGGATGGATGGAAATTAAGATAGATCTACAGAAGGCGTACGATCAATTAGAATAGAGTTTCATTGTTGATACTCTAGAGGATTTAGGTTTACCGTCGAGTTTGAGACAATTGATTATGCATTGTGTATCGTCTGTCACTACGCAAGTTCTCTAGAATGGTTCACAGGTGGAAGCTTTCTCGCCATCACGTGGAATTCGGCAGGGGGACCCTTATCTCATTATCTTTTCGTTCTTTGTGTTGAACGTCTTGTGCAGGAAATCAAGCTAGAGGTGGTTAGAGATTCTTGGAAATCTTTTTTTACTTCAAAGCACAATCATGGTATATCACATTTGTTATTCGCGGATGATATGCTCCTATTCTCTGAGGCGTCCATTGGACATTGTCACATTGTTCGGTCAGTGCTTGATAAGTTCTGTTCAGCTTTCATACTCAAGGTTAGTCTTGCTAAGACAACTATGTTTTTTTCGAAGAATGTTAGGCGTGGCGTAAGAAACCAGATTATTGAATTGTTGGGGTTTAAAGAAGTGTCTGGTCTAGGGAGGTTGTTGAGATGTGAGGGTGCTCGATTCGATCTATAACACCCCCTTCCCGGCCTGGTAGAGAACTGGGTCGGAGAGCGCTACCGAAAAACAATACGGAGATCGGAGACATAAATCCAAAGTTCAAAAATCATTTCAGATTATTTTATTAATCTCTTTTAAGACTAAACACTTAACTTATTAACAACTTACTCAAATTGGGGTCAGTTTTAAACTTTTTCAAACTTAGGGACTAAATTGTAATTTTTACAACTTAGGGATCCTTATCTGAAATTTGTGACATTATACTAAAATTAAACTTACTAGTTATTAGCCTGTAAAATCTCATTACTAACAGAGATCATTTACCTATCTGATTAGACGATGTAATATTTAGTGACTATTTTGTAAAATAGTCAAATCTATTTCTTTTTATTATCTTACTAAAATTCTTTACATGTCTAACTGAGCCTAACAACTCATAAAAATCTTAGAGTCCTTTAATCAATATTTTAGTACCAATTATGTCAATTTTATTACTAACTCAATAATCAATAAGACAGTATCTAATATATAAAAAAATATTAATCAACTCGATACCAAAACTTAAACTAACTAGAGATTTGAGCTTACCCCGTCGTCGGTAGAAATTCGATATTACTATATCGAAAATATCGGACTACCAATCGAACATTGGATCGTATGCTACTATTTTTTTTCTTTCTTTCTTTCTTTTTTTCTTTCTTTCTTTCTTTCTTTCTTTCTTTCTTTCTTTGCTGTGAATTTCATCAATTCACTTGCCCCTTTATATACTATTTTCAGCGTGAACCATTCCCCCACTAATTATTATTTTATTCATTATCTTAATCAAAGTGGCCAATTTGCCTAATAACAACAACACCCATTTGCTTAGTGGTATGCCTTACACGGCAATCCACCTTCTATATTTTTTTATAATAATAATAATAATAATAATAATAATAATAATAATAATAATAATAATAATAATAATAATAATAAACTATCATAAATTAACCCGAATAATATTTATTAGTTCAGATAAGATCGAATAAATTATTCAATCGATAAAATATTCGGTCACCGGAATTTAATTCCGACTAGACCGGTTTTTGGGATGTGACACGATCAACCGTTCTTGCTCGCAAAGTGTGGAGAAGTTGGATAATTGGGTGTTTTAGTGGGAGGTGAAAAATTTGCAATTTGACACAAGGATTTATAGTGGTTCAACCTTCTAACCAAGGTCTACATCCACTACCTTAGCTCCCCACTAAGGATTTCCAACAAATTCACTAAGAATTTCGTCCCCTTTTCTCGGATTAGGAGGAAACCGTTACAACCCTCAAAGCTTTCTACCCAAAGCTTGAAGGAACACTCTCTTTACAAAGAAAGACTTAGCAAACTAGAAATCCCTCTAAAAGGTGTTTGTTTGCAATTCTAAGCACTCACCCAAAACCTAGACACTTGAGCAAATTTAACAATGTAAGCTCACAAGTGTTGTCTAAGCAAGAAATAAACAATTTAAGCTCTAGACAAATTTTGACATCATAAAGTTGTAACAATTGAAGCATTAACCATTACAAGATGCTAGGAGGTCCCTTTTATACTCCCAATTGAGTTTGTAGCCGTTGCTAGCCGTTGGGATCAATTTGGAGCCGTTTGAGTCTTTATTTCCCACCATAAATGCAGTTCTGCAGCTTGGCGTATCGATACTCGTCCAACCGTATCGATACGGTCTTAAAGAGGAAAGAGCCGTTGGGCTTCTTCAGCTGATGCGTATCGATACGCTTACCTAGCGTATCGGTACGGTCCTGCAATTTAAAAGACCGTTGGGGTAGTTAGGCGTATCAGTACGCGATACAACCGTATCGGTACGCGACTAGCCGTTGGGCTATTTCAAAGCTCACCGTATCGATACGGCTAAGCGTATCGGTACGGGTTTTGGCTACTGGAAAATCTGGTGGCTTGAAACCCTAAAACGTATCGATACCCTTCTATACCGTATCGATACGGGCACATAAAAATACAGGTTTTGACCACTTTAAATGTACTTTAAGTCCATTCCAAAGCCTTTAAAACCCTTAAACATATTTTCAAGTTGTTTTTGACTAAAAACTCATTTTAAATTCTTTGCAATTTAGTCCAAAACATTTTTCAAATATTATATCGAAACTTAGTTCTACAGAGGTACTTAGGGGTTCTAGTTCTCTTTAAACGAGTCACCAATGCATCTTATAAATACCTGGTTGAAATGGTTCAAAACAAACTATGTGGGTGGAAGGCGCGTTCTTTATCGATGGCAGGGCGAGTTACTTTGGCCAAGGCGGTGCTCCCGGCGATTCCATCCTATACTATGCAAATGGTTGTGATTCCTAAGAAAACTTGCTTAGAATTGGAACGTTTGTTCTGAAGGTTTATTTGGGGGATCTCCGAGGATGGTAAGAGGGTGAATTTAGTGAGATAGGCGGATGTGTGTCGTCCTTCAGACCATGTTGGTCTTGGCATTCGGCAAGTACAACTGCAAAATGATGCGTTCTTGATGAAGGTGGCGTTTCAGTTACTAACTAACAGAGCGGCGCTGTGGGTACGATTTCTTCGTGCTAAATACAAATGTAACACAACTGTTTCACTCGCTCTCTAATGCCGCAATGTATCTTCGCTTTGGAACGGACTTAGCGTCATATGGAAGGATGTGAAACATAATATAATTTGGAGCATTGGAAATGGTTGTGAGGTCGACTTTTGGATAGATCCGTGGGTGCCCAATATTGGTCCTTTGCGTGACCATGTGTTACCGAACCAACCTAGTGTGCTTGCCGGGGTAAGGGTCGTTAATATGGCACTACCTGATGGAAATTGGCAATGGAATTTGTTTGTCTATAAGCAGCCTCCTTATGTTCTCTTGCATATCGCAGCTGTTAAAGGCTTGAGTAGTATATGATGAAATTTGTTGGAATGGCGACAAGATTCTCCGATTTACCCTGCGGTCCGCTAATAGGTTACGTGCAACCTTGCCTTTCGGTCCTCATGAAGATATTTGGAGGGTCATATAGAAGTTTAGGGGTATTCAACGTATTAAACACTTCCTTTGGCTTGCGTGTTGCGACAAATTAATGACGAATGTTGAGCGTGTTAAGCGTCACTTTGCGTCGGGTAGAAGTTGTTATATATGTCACTCGGAGCAGAAGGACACGAATCATTTACTGTGTTTATACCCGTCGGCTCTCGCCGTTTGGATAGCCTTGATCAAGCATGAATGCCTCACTGTCTTTTGTTCATTGGAGTTCAAGGAGTGACTGAAATGTAACTTGAAAGGCTCAGCACAATTTGCGAAGGATGGCAAAGATTGGGACCTGCTGTTTGGGATTGTTCTTTGGCTGCTTTGGAAGCAAAGAAACTCCATTGTGTTTTAGGATAGTGCGGATGATTGTGGACCTATTTTAGATACATGTCGACGGTTGCAAGAGTCGATGGTGCACGCTGCAACTCAAACTATGGTGACCGGAAGTTTGCGGGGTGGGTTTGTGAGACCGCCTGCGCGGTGATCGTCGCCAGTGCCAAGTTGGTACAAGGTTAATACGGATGGTGCGAGACGGGTTATTGATGGGACATCGACTTATGGTGGTAGTATTCACGATTCCTCAGGGCATTGGATGTTTGGCTTTGCAAAGTTTTTGGGTGCATGTTCAGTTGTGGATGCTGAGCTTTGGGGTGTGTTTACGGGCATGTCTTGTGCATGAGATCTTCGTCTTCGGAATATTGTGGTTGAAACGGATAGTCTCAAAGCCTTAAGACTAATTCTGTCGGAGTCTCGTTCCCAAGGGCTACCCGGATTAGTTTTGAACATCAAGGAGTTATATGGAAGACAATGACAGGTTTTATTTCGACACGTTCAGTGCGAGGCTAATAAAGTTGCTGATCATATGGCAAAGCTAGCTGACATAACAGTCTTGGATGTTAGGGCGTTTCATACACCTCTCGAGTCGGTGGAGTTTCTGCTTAGTGCAGACGTTGGAGATTGAATTTGTGATGTGGGTTTCATGGTTGTATGTTTTCTTTGTGATTCCTTTTAGTCGAGCCTAGCTCGTTGTTTTCTGTACAAATTACCATGTGTACTCTTTTCCTCCAAATAAGTTTAGGGAGGTTTTTAACGAGGCACATGGTAATTTCCCCCTTTTCATCTAAAAAAGGTGATAAAAATAACTAATGAAAATTTTAACAACAAAAACGGGGATTCAATCTTCTATTCACGTTCATCTTTCCTAACCTCCATCAAGAATTCATTTTCTCCATTCACCACCATCTCTTTTCATTTTTACCTTAATTGGTAGATCATTTGATGATGAGAAACTTTCTCTCTACCACCAATCTGAGATTCTCACAAAAGAAGGTAAAGATTGCACCTTTGTTGATATTTTAGGGAAGAGATGAGATAATGGGTGAATGAGTACAAAAAGGGACAAAGTGAGATCATCTCCCTCAAAATTCTACAGAAAGAATTATAAGGGAGTAGCCTTCACTCTTTCAAAAGAGGGATATTACACTTTTACCTCTCCATCCTTCCTCCAACTCATAACCAAACCCAAGCCCAATAATAAGAAAATGGCCCAGAGATGCCCCTTTGAGCCACAACACGATTTAAAAATATGGCCCACTCAATGAGACTCGAGGTTCGGGTGTAACCGTCCCACTAATTTCGAAATCTGGGTCATTACAAACAATGTTTAGAAATTGTCCATTCCACAAAGGGTAATAGTCTTTATGTGGCTTGTTCTTCATCAATGTCTACTCACAGATGTGGAGCGCTATAGAAGATTGATTGTATTCGAGGTATGTCTGATATGTTATAGTGATGTCGAATTTATTGATCATGTTTGCGTTCTTGTACTACAGCTCGTCGGGTGTGGGGAGATGTTGAACCCCAGCATTTGCAACTCTTTTTTTATTTACCCTTTGCGGATTGGATACATCAAAATATGGTTGAGAGTGTTAACTATGGAAGAAATGCTACCCATTGGTAGATCTATTTTTCTATCTTTTGTTGGCTTATTTGGAAGCAATGACGCACTCCCATTTTTTATGATCAACGTGTACAACATTTCGACATTGTCTGTCATGGTATTCTTGGCCGAGGAGTGCATCAATGCGTTGGGTTCTTCTAGTCTGCCGCAAAACGACCTCGGCAATGCGCAGCCATCATGGAAGCGTCCAGCTTGTGGGTGGGCAAAATGGAACTATGATGGAGCGGTTCGTATCAATGATGGTCTGGCTGCGGTGGGTGGAGTCATCCGTGATAATCTCGGCAATTAAAAGTTTGATTTTACTCGTAGCATTGGTGATTGTTCAATTCTTCTCGCTCAACTTTGAGTTTTACATGATATTTTTCCTTACGCTCTCGACAAATGGAGACTGAAACAGATAATTTAAAGGTAACTAAAATCATTGATTGTTCCTCGAATGCTTGACATGTTCTGTTTTGGTTTACTCTATTTTAAAATTCACTCGTCAGCAATGACCATTTGTTATTCGTCATGTGCAACATAAAAAAATGAAATTATAGATAAGCTAGCAAGCATGAGTAGGTTTAAGAATTTTTTTTTAATGAGACATAGAGTAGTATATCCATATTTATCAAGAAGTATTTTTCGACATTATTTCTAAATATAATGTTAGACATAAATACAAAAAAAACAGCAAAAGTTTTCATAAATTAAACAATAACTGAGAAGTTAAAGAGAAATAACCAAAACTGATGAGGCAAAATATAGCTAAAATCGTCGTCTTCTTTTCAAAACTTGAAATTTAATTCATACAAATGTGATATTTGAGTATTTCTCTATTTTCAATTCCAACTTTCAGCTGTTTTGATATATATAGTATATATTATATTGATACAAAAAAAAAAAGCTGCAGATAATGCTAAAAAAGGGTAACAAAAGAATACAAATATTAATTGAAGATTCTGGTAATCAGGCTGGTTTCTTCTTGACACTTCTGATTAAACCAAGAAATCTGTGTCTGAAAGTTCAAGGACCTTGTGTGCACCGATGGGGTTTACTCCGGGTCGGAATCCGTTCCCTTCAATATACCTGGAATTTGTATAAAAAAATGGTTAGATAATTTGTTTCCTTTTTCAAGTTTGTGGTTTCTTTGCTCATAAATTATGACATAAAACGACTCACAGTTCTTTCAATAAAGGATGCTTATAGAATGCGTCGGGAATCCGGCCTGAGAATTGGTTATGATCTAAGTACCTGTTATCCTCGACATACGAGAGTAGAAGTTAAGCATAGCAACGAAGCATGCGAAAAAACAAAAAACATTTAACAGGAAGAAAGTGAGACTCGATCTGTGTTTATAAATAAAACTAGACTTGAGTGTTTTAGAAAATCTCACAAATATGTCAGTTTCGGAATATGGGCAAGTGCTGTTGGTATCACTCCAGACATCTTGTTATACGAAAGGTACCTGTAAACCGATACAAAAAGGTAAGAAAAGTTCAAGGGATACAAAAACTCGAAAAGACGATGAATCCCATAAATACAAACTGCCTAGCTTGTTACTTAAACTTGTTACTTAAACAATACATTATTGGCACTTACAGTATCTCCAAATTTGTCAAATTTGCAAGCTGAGCCGGAATTCCTCCGGTCAGATAATTGTTATTCAAATATCTGCATCAAACACAAACTTTAGCAACTTTGTACCGGATTACATGGAAAAACAAATCCTTGCACGAAAAAAAAATGACAACGAGTTACATAACACATTAACAATTAAAATATAACATACAGATTGCGTAGAACTGGAAAGCAGCCTTCAATACGAATAAGCTCTCGAATGGTACCGACCAAATGATTGTTACCAACATCCCTAGAGAAACAAACACGATCATTTGACATAATTATGAAAAAATTTGTTATAGAAAGGTACAGCAACAGGTAGACAGCAAATTACAAGTGTCGAAGGTTTTGCAAAGTGCCCAATTCGGGTGGAATTCGCCCAGTGAAACGGTTTTCTTGAAGGTAGAGATAGCGGAGCTCAGGTAGATTTGCAAGCTCCTTTGGAATCTCACCCTTAAAATTGTTAAAGCTCAAGGACCTGAAGAAATTTCAATTAGATATTTCCAAACTCGTTCTGACATGCATTTATATACAAAAACTGAAATACATTCAACAAGGAGAGAGAGATTTCAGGAAATATAAGAAAAAATTACTCACAGATGGGTTAGTCTTTTAAGCTCACCGATCTCAGGAGGAAGGACATCTTGGAGCTTATTCCACCTCAAATTTCTAGGCAATACATTGAAGTTAGTCATTGCAAATTGAAAGTAACATATGAGCAGATGAAAGATAACAAATTTCTGAAGAGAATAAAATATTTTTGTCAACAATTTTGTCTGCAATTCTTTCATTGAGAACGATGACACTTTAAAATATTGGTCTAGATATCACAACATGGTTAATACGATTATAAAGCTTGGATCAACAGATGAGTATAATGTAGAAAATGCTGATATGGTTCTAATATTTTTATAGAACTTCACCTATGTTGATCCAAATATTTTTTCTTCAAGTACCCTTACCGAAACCTATGTCTGACATTTTTGGACACGATTATGGGGATATTACCCTCCAATGTAGAAAACCATAGAAAAAATTAAACATCCCCGTGTTGAATGCATAATCGTATCCAACACTCACACCCAGGTCAAACTAACATAGCAACATGCTACATCGTAACTGATGTGTATAGTGTACTTCAGAGCCATTACTTCACTAATGATAAAGACCTGGAAATCATAATTGCTTCACTTAAGGCAAAAATGCAGTATAAATATATGAAATGAGTCAATTCATATCGATATTTAGAGAGGGCAATTCTAAAGTATCTCATATAAGTCTAGTGAAGAAGAAAACGTACAACATTCGAAGTCGTCTCAGTCGACCAATTTGAGGGGGAATTGGGCCAGTCAGCTTGTTGTTATGGAGATCCCTGTCACATTAGCAAAGTCAACAAGAAAAGAAGTTTCACTTCGAACATCTGCATGGTAGCCCATATCTACTATTATGAATATTTTGTATATATAAATGCTTTTTTGTTAGTGAGAACTGCGACTAACCACATACTAAGATACTACATAACAGATTACTTCATCACTATTTCAGGGGATTGCAATTTATGTAAACATTGAAGGCATTGAATTTGAATGAGTGATGTATAAGTTACGCCCATGAACTTATACAGACACGTAACTCCACATTAGACGTGCAAGGCAATTGATTGAGAAGATATTAAGGGTGATATCAAAAGAATCCATGATTGCATCAAGCTTTCAAGTCATCGATGAATGTTCTTTTTCTCCATTTTTAATCCACTCCATACTAGAATGTATAAGAGAAGTGCAAGAGTTGCATATTTATTCGTACATGATTCCAAATTTAAAATGCCGATTTCATCTGCATGTTCTACAGACCAAAAGCAGGAAATGACACTCAAGCATGTGCAATATTCAAACTCCTAAAAGACTTTAAAACAAATTTATGGGAACCTGAACTTGATATTGTAATTTATAGCTTGGGTGCAGTCAGGAAAAAAAAGGAACATGTTCCATTGACCTCTGAAACTTATTAGATGAGAAAGAACGAACTCACAGTCTTGTTAAATCCAACAAATTAGTCACAGCAATAGGAAAAGGACCAACAATGGATACTGCATAGACTTCCCTGTAAAAAAGAAAATAACAATAATCAGGATCTAATGTCCTGAGTCGATACAAGCCAATAGAATTAACATACAATACTGAATCAAGGCAGAAAAGTATTCATTTTCGCATAGAATGAGAAAGCAAAACTATCTAAATAAGCAGTATTCATTTTCGCATCTTTCCCCAAACCCGTAACATAAGATATAGATACAAGTTGGAACGAAACATCGAAGGGGAATCAAAAGGCCTTTGCATTGCTCATTAGATTGCATTAGTGAAACAAAGACATAGCCTTCACTAATAAGCATAATATGCATAGAATTTCTTAGATTGCATCACTTACAATTCAGTGACGACTCTATAGTCTCCTTGAATCGAACAAGTTACACCGGACCAAGGCGGTAAATCCCCATCTCCACAAGGATCGTCCCCGATCCACGCATATACAACTCGCCATCCAAGTGATGCTTTTATCTGATTTAAGGCTTTTACTGCAACAAAAAATACAAACTATCAACCCATTGCATCAAGCAGATTTACATTCTATTTTAATCTTCTCAATCATGATAACTCCAATTCTACATAACAAAACAACTTCAATGTTTCTAATTGATCTATTCAAGTTGCTCTAAAATAATTCAAGTAAATAAGCAAAATAACAATAACTAAAAGAAACATATAAGTTGGAACCCAAAAAAATGGGTTTTTACTTTTTAATAATAAAAAAAGACATTCTGGGTAACAAAAATTTCACTTTTTCAATTGTTTGTAGCCAAATTTTCTCAGCAACCAAGCAGAAAAAATAAAAGAAAGGAAGATCTAGAGTGGAAAGAAGAAAAAGGAAAACTGACCGTCTCTCTTGAGAGTTTTGCAGTGAGTAATGGAGATTGAAAGAGCGAAAATACAAATCACAGTAAGTGTCCAAAGGGAAACCATAATTTTGAAGCAGAGACAAAGATCCAAAGAAACTGAAATTAAACTCTAAACCCTTGAAATTTATATATAAGCTACGGTGGAGATCCGCCTACGCCCGGTTGGCCACCACTCTTATATATTTCTGAGATTTAGTGTGTAATTTTTACTTGGTTTCTTCGTGTTGACCTCTGCCGACAGAGATTGGAAAAAAACACTAAATTATCCCTAAAAGTATAAAATGGTTACCAAACGTTCAAAAGTTACATAATTAGCATTGAACTTTAGTTTTATTACAAAATAGTCACTGAGTCATTAATTGCATTAATCGGGAGACGTGACAGTTATGAATATATGTATAATAACATATTTAATCCTTAATATTTACACATTCAATCAATTCAGACATTAATAATGAGGGTTAAATTAAGAATAAATTGATTGAATGTGTCAATATAAAGGATTATATGTTCTATTATTTAAATTTTTGTAACTGTCACGTCACCCACTTAACAAAAATTAACGGATCAGTGACCATTTTGTATCAAAAACTAAAGTTTAATGCCTATTATATAACTTTTGAAAATTTGATGATCATTTTATATTTTTAGAGATAATTTAGTGACCATTTGTGTACTTTATCCAAACATTTAATGAGTGGGAAAATGGCAATTTACTAATGCTTCGGGACCATTAAGGAAATTTATATAAAAGGGTATAATAAAAGGCTAAAAAAACTCCTCTAAATTTCGAAATTGGCCAAATTTACCCTCCCATTGATCGGGTATTGCAAATACGCAATATCCTACTATTCTATCGATCTGATTTGTTGCTTTCACAATATTAAGATTTTAAATCAAATTTATTACAAATCGACCATATCAATTTAATTTAATTTATTTGCAACATCAAAAATTTAAATCATTGACTTTGTATAGAGGATTTAACACCTCATCTCGCTTAAGTACGGTCAAATTATCTAAACTTGACATTGTTCTGATTCAACTCAATCCTATATGATTCGCATTTTAAAAAAAATGGATTCAAAAGGGTTTTTTTGAAAAAGTTGAGTTGGGTTAGTTTTAGGTAAAAAGTCTCCGATCTAATATAATAATATAATTCTCCTCTAAATATTTAGAAATAATTATTTAAAATGTCCTCTATTTTTTAATTATTTTCCTATTTTTAAATAAAAAAATATTTGTATCGTGGAAGGCATACTTTTGTACCAAAATTCAAAGTTGAAACATCACTAAAATGTCAGATGAAAACAACCAATAAGGCAATAACCCGACTCGATTTGTGCACAACCAATATCTATAAACTTTCATCATTTATACATCATGCCAACTTAATTCTAATTAAAAATAAATAAAATTTAAATGGTTTTAAATTCAATTCCTTATATTTACTTTATTTTTAATATAATCTGATAATAATTTCCTTATCTTCCAAATTTAAATTTTAAGTAAATTCCAATTGCTAGATTTGCGTTTTCCTACATTTGGGGAACTGAGTTATTGATTAGTTTTATTTATTATCTGAATTTAAAATTAAATTTGAATATGAATATGAATATTTACTTCAAATATTTTTAGTTTGAATTATATATATATATATATATATGATGTTTGAATTATATATATATATATATATGAATATAACCAATAAGGCAATAACCCGACTCGATTTGTGCACAACCAATATCTATAAACTTTCATCATTTATACATCATGCCAACTTAATTCTAATTAAAAATAAATAAAATTTAAATGGTTTTAAATTCAATTCCTTATATTTACTTTATTTTTAATATAATCTGATAATAATTTCCTTATCTTCCAAATTTAAATTTTAAGTAAATTCCAATTGCTAGATTTGCGTTTTCCTACATTTGGGGAACTGAGTTATTGATTAGTTTTATTTATTATCTGAATTTAAAATTAAATTTGAATATGAATATGAATATTTACTTCAAATATTTTTAGTTTGAATTATATATATATGATGTTTTCTTTTTAAATAATTCCTACTTAGAAGGAGGGGAAGAGCAGAGACAGAAGCATGATTTTATATTAGGTGTGTTAATTGTTAGAGACTTGCATTAAAATTTTAGAGGGTGCGAAATTATAAAATGTTAGAGGGTGCAAACTTAGATCATACATAAAAAATACAAAGAAAATATATAAACTATACGGGAGTTTGAAATTTCCAGGGGTGCAACCACCCTTCGGTCCATTTATGGGAAGGAGAAATTTGAGTATAGGAGTATATGACCCACAATTTAAAGAAGAGAAGAAAACATCAATCGAAAAGTTTTAACCACGTGCTCTAAAGATTGTTGACATATATAGTATAGTTTGTTATTTGTTTTTACAATCCAATATTAGTATATATGATATTGATGCACATGGATATGGATATGGTAAATAAAAAAATTGAAATTAATATTAGCTTATTATTAAATTTAGAGGTCCTTGAGCAATGGAATGTAGATATTCTGATTATATTAAGTGAAAAAACTGGGTCGGTATGCAGTAGTATTACTCCTCTTATTTTATGTGCATGCTTCAATTTCGAACTCTAATTTCAAAATGATTTTTTTGATTTTATCCAAATTTATCACAAACATCTATGCCTAGACAAATTATTAGATGGATCCGGCTCACTACATCATCTGTGGCTCCAGCACTTGTATGTCTAGCATATATTTGGACATGAATAGAAGAATATGATCCTCCAAATACACAAAAAATCCAACATGTTCATATTGGGAACATATTATCTATATCCAGCACTTGTACACAAAAGCCAAGTCATGGAACATAAAAGCGAATTAGTAGTAAAGAGTTGAACTGTATTAGTAGATTATGAGAAACATAAACCAGGTGATGATCCAATCTGTATGAACATGGAATGGAAATCTACTTCCCGAGTAAACGACGAGCGCGTTGGTTTGCACCTCGGACTCGGAAGTTTAGCTCATCCACATCATCCTGGAGACCATTCAGACTTTTGTTTTGCCTGCGATAACCATTAAAGCCATGTTCATGTAATTGTCTAACTGAGGCAAAATGCACCAGAGACCGTGACCCGAATCCAAAAATCGAGTGATTTGCTCGTATTTTAGCAATGTAAAAGTTCAACATCTACCAGAATCCGAAAATCTGAGTAATTGTCTAACCTCTCAATTTCAGATCCCATATCAATGGCCATATCCTTCAGCTCTCCCAGTAGATCACTTAAGTCGGAGAGGGCATCGTCTTGCTTTGATTTTTCAAACTGTTACAACAAATCCCAGGAAAAAGGATATAAATTACATGTTACAATTAGTGGAATGTTTCATCCCTTCACTTCATACACTAATGATTTAAATCTTTTTCTTTCAAGAAAAATCGACATTTTTGAACAAGCCCGGCAGCACACACCTCAACTTTTTTAAATGCATTTGTAGGCTCTGGGGGCGGTGTTTGAGATTTTGAATGTCCCCGAGGAACAGGATTCAATCCGAGCTTCTCCCTCTGTTCCAAGTGGGCACCCCTTCTTTTAGGTGAATCATCTGTAGTCAAGTAAGTTGCACATACGGTTCAGAAAAAAACACAACAAATAGACCGATACAGAAACAATTCCGACGTTCTCCAGCAACCTCTACTTGTATGAAATTATGCATTCTGATTTCTTATCACATAGGATGAAAATGAACAGATAGTTCATGGAGGGTATGGAAAGAAAGATGACCTCTTGTTATAACGGGACCAACAATGGGACGAGTCTTCTTTGGCTTCCAAGTTTTAGAGAACATGCCTCCAAGGCTTCCCAGAAGCTTCTCACCCTGAAATTAGAAAGAACTATCACTCGGACTTGTCCGTTTAATCGCATAAGATCAATCCAGAAGAGGAAAAATCAAAAGATTTATTAACTTTTTGAAGGTCAAGAAGCATAAAGGAACAAGTTTTCATGGAATACCAGAGATAAATATTATGCTACCTGTTTCATAAACTAGTTTCCTTCCTACATAGAACCCCATGTAAACAGTCTGAAGGCGCACAACTCATGAATTACATAGCACAAGTATGCAGTCGAGATGATTGATGCTGGGTCAAAGCAATGGTCTAGCAACTGATGGTAGGCTAGAGACGTTGCAAGTGGCATTGCAAGTAAGACAACAGCTTTTACAAACTGTTGTCAGCAGGTTAGCTGAGTGATTTTATATGTCACCAGAGTCCAGTCCGATTTTATGTCTCAAGTCAATTTCTTACAACCTAAGTAACCTATTGGACAAGGTAAAAAGGGTTTCCAGGTTGGGAAGTTCCGAATTGACGGCATCAACATTTTGTAGTATGTTATGTCTAGGCCAGGGGAATATTATCTGCTAATTCCTATGGTTCGGAAGTTCAGAATCAACGGCACCAACATTTTGTAGTATGTAACGTTATGTCAGGGGATACCATCCGCCAACTCCTATAAAAGTGTAAATTCGATCATCATTGAGGATTTAAATTATATATGATTCCTTATGATCATCATGCTAACAACTTGAACAGGCCCAAATATCATCATATTTCAGGAAAGTAAGAAAGAAGAAATCATAAAGTTCTTCATGTTTTTGTATCCTAAGTCTGTTCTTCAACCATCTAGCAGCAAGTATTTATCTAAAAGACAAAAGGACATACCCGACTAAGGTCACGATCAATGCCAGCAGCCACATCATGTGTCCGGGTAATTTGTTCACCCTGTTGATGTAAGGTGACCAAAGTCTTGGCAGCACCTTCTCTCATTTCCTCCGCAATCTTCACACAGTTATTGACAGTCTTTGTAGTCTCCTCTGCCTTGTAGACAGCATAGTTCTCCAATTCTTGCACCGATTGGTTCTCTAGTCCTCCAGCATCACGGAAATCGTTCTTGTACTTGTTCCGTGATGCCAAAGTTTGCCGATACGAAGAAGATGAAGAGTTCACTTTCTCTTCATCATCATCGAACGGATTGGTCCCGAAACTAGAGGAATCCAAGGTTGGCTCAGAGGAAGTTCTTCTGGTAGGTTTAAGGGTTTGGTTGTTGTCCAATTCATCATCAGAATCAAAAGGATTGGTCCGACTCCGAGGAGCAACACGCCCGGGATCAACAATGTTGTGGTTAGTAGTCTTCAATGGAGATCTAATTAAACCCAACATTCTTTTGATGGAGTTACAAAAAACAAAACTACTTGATCAAGCAGTTGACAGGGAGAATCTGCAAATGAATCCACAATCACAAATTACAACAGAGCAGCAAAGAAATATAGATCATAACACAATTAAGAACAACACTAGCTCATAATCAGGAGAAATGTTAAAATTCCTAAATTTATCGTCAAAGACGAATTAAACTTAGTTGACTTGGGATTTTTCGTCACTTTACAAAATACCCAGAGATCAGAAAAAGGCACAAGATTCCCTCATTTTCTACGGCAGGCAACCGAACATAGAAGCAACAAAGAAACCCATGAAGCAAATAGCATAAGAAATCCAAAGAGAAAAATCAAACTCTTAAAGATAAAAACCATTCATGTAATACAAGGAGAAGAGAAGAAGAGAAGTGGGTTCTGTTTGGTTAACCTGAAAGTTGGATTTGTTTGAATAAGAACAAACAAATCAAAACAACCCATATGCACAAATTAAGAGGAAAAATGGAAGGAAGAACAGAACTTGGAAATACCTGGAAATTTAACTGCAGAAAAAATCTTGAAAAAAATTAAGAGAAAAAGAACTTCAAAAACTAAAAAAAATGTGGAAGAGAAGAAGCCTTTTTTTTAGAAAAATAATGAGGAATTTTAAAGAGAGGGAAACGCATCCAAGACCCAGAAATTTGAAACTTGTAAGAAAGTGGGCAAATTGTAATTTACCAAATATTATTTTTCGATCTTAATTAAAGGTCCCTAGCTTCAGTGGCTTGTAGGGACGGTCATAGGTCTGGTCAGGTTTTGGACGACTCACGTCCAATTTTAGTCAAACTCGGCCTGATATTTGATGATGTTTCATCCGATTTAAATTCAACTCAAATTTTAGAGTAAACATTTGAACTCAACATAAATAAAAAATACTTTTATTCATTTTTATTCGATAAAAATGTTGAGTTAATTAAAAAAAAATACATGTAAATAGGGTGAGCAAAATTCGACTCAAAAACTGAATTATTCGACTCGAGGTGAAAAAAATTGACTCGTTTTGACTTGCAAACCGAATTTCATAAACTTAACTCGATTAAAAAAAATCAAATAATGTTTGAATCGTAAAATATGACTTGCAAACTCGAATAACTCGAAATTATTTTACTCGACTCAATCGAATGCCCAACCCTACCTGTAAAGAAAGAACATTATAATAAGTATTCCATTTTTATTAGACAGAATAAGAAGATAATTGAAAAAATATATATAAAGAAGAGCACATCTAATTATTCTCAAATATTTATAATAAAATTAAATTATTATTTTGGGTCAGACTGTGTTGGGTATTTTTTACCCTAAACTGAATCCTAGTCGATCTCATCCTAAATAAAACTAATCTCGGTTTTTTTAAAATCCAACCATATCGGATCGGTCCAAGTCAAATGACCATCCTTAGGCTCGTACTATTATAAATGAACAAAAAAATTAATAGATATTTTTTAAAATTATTTTATTTAAAATTATGTGAGGCTTAAATATCTATTTGATACTTGAACTAGACATTTTTATTTAAATTGGTATTTGAAGAATTTTTGCTCCCAATTTGGTACCCGAACTTTAATTCCATCTAATATATTGATGCTTTTATTAACATATTAAGTCCTAAAACTTATACATTCAATCAATTTGGCCCTAATTTAAAACAATTCGATAAATTTAACCTTCATATTTAAAAATCATCAATTTGGCCCTAAGTTGATATAATATGTGAATAACATAGACTAAATATGTAATTATATTTTTTTTATTAACGGTCATATCACCTCTCCATTATGTTTTAACGGCAAGTGACTTAATTGATATTACTTTAATAGTTAAATGGTCTTATTGATAAATTAAAAGTATGATGGTCAAACTGAAATCACTTCATAGTTAGGTAGTCATTTATGTAGTTTACCCAAAAAATAGACTTTATTTGGAAAAAAAATCGTTTAATCCTCTAGCTCAAGATTTTGTGAATTAAAGCATCATTCTCAGCAAAAAGTTATTTTACAATTACACCACAATCCCAATTGCTTTCAATTATCAATATTCTAAATTATTTTTATATTTACAAAGCCGGCTGCCAAACTTGTGATTCAATCAATTTATTATTAATAATTAAAATAAATAAATGTAATAACAGATGAAGAGAATTTAATGAGATATCGGCTTAATTTATTTTTTTAAAATAAATTAAGTGTATATTTAATAAATTATTTGTCTTAATTGAATATATATTATATATTTTATGAAATTAATTCTGATTTATTTAATAATAATATTTATTATTAAATGTGTCAGCCTCCTAAACCTAGAAGTTATATAAAAAAATTGTCGTATTGATGTTTATCAAATAAATAATGTTTGTACATTATATTTTTCTATTGCATCTGATTTTCATCCAAATGGCAATAAAGCAAACCAATAGTTTGCATAATGTTAAAAAAATAATTATATTAAAAGAATATGTAATATGAATATATATATATTAATAATATGAAATTAAATAAACATAAATTAAAAAGAATATATATAAGAATTAATAAAAAAAATACTATTTTAAACTTTAAAACTTTTATTTACAATAAGGCTATGTATATTAAATTAATTCAGATTTATGGAGAGATCCACTAATTGTCCTAGAGACGAAGGATGTTCATATCATCCCATCTTGTATGGATTCGAATCTTGATATGAGAATGTAATACATCTCTATTTAATAAAAAAATTATGGAGAATATTGAAAATCATCTTTTTAGGCGAAAATTTAAATAAACTTAATAAAAGTGAAATTCTATTAGAGGTGGTAAAGGTTAATAATTGGTTAAAGGATTAACCGATTTGGTTATTTTTCTGGCAACTGCCCATAGTTAGTTGTAATAAACTGATCCTCTTTCAATATCAGTTTACTAACTACGTTGGGCTATAAAAACCAAATATGTGGCACTGACCCATGTCATGTATTTTGGCCTACATTTCAATCAAAAGTAAAAAAAAAAAGAAATTCTTTTCTCTTTCTTCAAAATCCTTTCTCTGCGAACCGTCTCTGTTTCTTTTCTTCTCCGTTGAATTTTTAGGGTTCCGACGTTCTCTTGCGTTCATCGTTTCTGTTTCGATCTTGCAATTACAACATGGTATCAGAGCTTTTCTCTTCCGATCCGGCTGCCTGTGTTGTCCGTTGCGGTTGATTTCGCTTCGTCTCGTCCAGAAAGAAAAAAAAATCTCAAATCCAGTGTGGTCTCTGTAAGTATGCCTTCAACTGTGGCTGATCCGAGTTCTCTGGCAGAGCAATCTGTCACGGTTCAAGCTTCTGATGAACATGAATCGTCCTTTTTCGCTAATAAACAAGTGAATGTCAAATTGGATGATTATAACTTTTTACTTTGGAAGCAATATGTTATATTGATGATTCGGGGCCACGATCTTGAGCATTACTTGGACGAGTCGCATCCGTTACCTTCCAAAGTAATTACGAACGCCAATGGTGAACTTGTTGTTAATCATGCCTATCGACGGTATCGGAAGCAAGATAGTTCACTCACCTCCTGGCTTCTTTCAACGATTGGCCCTACGGTTCTACCTCAGCTTGTCGGAGCCGAGACCACAGCTGCTATATGGAGTGCTGCTGTCAAATTGTACTCCACGCTATCTACAACCAAAATCATGAATCTCCACTGCAGGCTTCGAGCGTTGAAGAAGGGAACTTCCACGATCAGTGAGTATACCACATCCATTAAAGAGATTTGTGATCTTTTAGCTACTAGTGGTAGTCCAGTATCAGAAATCGAACAAATAGCCACTGTTCTTAATGGTCTTCCAGTGGAATATGAGTCTTTTATTGCTGCCATCATAGTTAATCGTGAACCACATACGTTTGAATATGTTACTTCTATGCTTAAAGATGCTGAGTCTAGGTTGTTAGATCCTTTGCGTATGCCAGTGGGCACCAATGTGACTCGATATAGTGGTGATAGGACTCATGAATTAACCAATAGTGACAGGAATGTGTCTCGGTCATCTGTTGAGTCAAGGTCACGTGATCAACGTGTTTCCAATCAGGCTGGAAGTAGGTCCTATAGCAGACCACGTTTTCAATGCCAAATTTGTGGAAAATTGGGGCATTTGGCAGATAGATGTTGGCATAGGTTTAATAAGGATTTTAAGGGCTCTCATCCTCAACAATTGAGGCAACCTGATGATGATCGTGCTGTTAACACTCAGGCCAATGTTTGTTGTTATGTTAATCATACAACAAATGAATGTTGTGACCCTTTTGTGAGTCCTAATGCAGGTCCTGCTGAAGGTACAGCTGATGAAAGTGCAGACACTGCTCACATAAACTCTTTGATTGCTAAGGGTGTAATTTCAACGACTGATAAGTGGTATCCAAACTCTGGAGCCACTCATCATCTTACTTATGAACAGCCAACTGGACAGAAGGCTCAATCTTATACATGTAATGGCAGGGTTTATCTTGGTGATGGTTCTATGTTAAAGATATCCCATATTGATAAGTCTGTTATTGCTACTAGTTCAAGGTCTCTAGCTCTTACCTAAATACTCTGTGTGCCGTAAATTACACGAAATCTAATGTCAGTTTCTCGTTTTTCTCGTGATAACTTTGTGTTCTTTGAATTTCATGACTCTAAGTGTTTTGTTAAGGACAACATTTCGAAGGAAGTTTTGATGGAAGGACAGCTTGAGGATGGTCTCTATTGCTTCAGTCTTGGGTCACATATTCACTCTTCTAGGATGTTATGTCACAACACTACCTCATCTGATGCTGTGCATAGTTCAGCTCCTGGTGCTTCAATTACTGCAAATAAGACTGGTCAGCACTCTAGTTTCTGGCTTTGGCATCAGAGGCTTGGCCACCCAGCGGCCAAATTTGTTGTTTCTATTTTGAATAAACTTGTTTTTGTAGATAAGTTGAGTTTGTGTACCGCGTGTTAGTTAGGAAAGAGTTACCAACTACCCTTTGAATCTTCTATTACTGTTTACAACAAGCCTTTTGAACTTGTAGAGGCTGATGTTTGGGGACCAGCTCCTCTCAAGTCCTTAGGATGGCAATATTATGTTTCATTCATTGATTAGTATAGCCGAAACTGTTGGTTGTTTTGTTGAGAAATAAATCAGAAGTTGGTGCTGCATTTAAGGCCTTTATTGCCATTGTTAATAACCAATTTTCCACTTCAATTAAAGCTCTACAAACAGATGGTGGTGGTGAGTTTAGAGCCTTAGAATCTGAGCTAATTTCCATGGGTATACAACTTAGAGTAACCTGCCCACATACATCCCAGCAAAATGGTGTAGTCGAACGAAAGCACCGTCGTATTATAGATACTGCTCTAACTCTCTTAGCTCAAGCTAGTGTTCCATTTCAATATTGGTCTTTTGTTGTGTTGAGTGCGGTGTATCTAATTAATAGACTTCCAACAGAGGTTTTGGGAGGTGTTTCACCACATCAGAAGTTATATGGTCGTTGTCCTGACTATAAATTTTTAAGAGTATTTGGTTTTGAATGTTTCCCCTGTCTCACTGCTTATAACACACACAAGTTTGATTTTTGGTCGAACGCTTGTGTTTTCTTGGGTTACTCACCAAAGTATCATGGATATCAGTGTATGGATGTCAATGGGAAAATTTTTATATCTCAGCATGTTAAGTTTAATGAACATATTTTTTCTTTTGCTTCAGGTGTGGTTTTCAAAAAATCTAATGTCAAAGATAAAGCGTTCATGTCTCCATCCTTTCCCTTGTCACATGAATGCTCCTCTTTGTTGACTGATGAACAAAGGCCTGCTAGTGACCAGAACGGATCTCCTGAAGCTCACTTGCCTGTTGGGCAAGATGCTCCCACTGAAGCTTGCAGACAACAAGGTTCAGCTCACAATGATCAAGTGGCCGATGAGACCTAAGGGAGTCCTTTATCTGCTGAACAGAATGGTGATTTAATTGCATCTGTACCATCTCGTGCCACTTCTGTTGGGCAAGATGCTCTCACTGAAGCTTGCAGACAACAAGGTCCAGCTCACAGTGATCAAGTGGTTGATGAGACCCAAGGTAGTCTTTTATCTGCTGGACAGAATGGTGATTCTATTGCATCTGTACCACCTCGTGCTACTTCTGCTGGGCATGTTGACTTTTCTACCTTCCCTTTAACTACTGAGCATACTGATAACATTGTTGAAGTCTTCACACCTACCAGTGAAACTATTTTATCCCCTGGGCAAAGTGATATGTCCCCTACCAGCGAGCCACAACAGTTGCTTGTGTCAGATGATAGAGAAGTTCAGACTAATCAAGGACACACTTCTATGAGCCGTGTTGGTGATAGTAATGATGGTTGTTTGCTTCAGCACCCCATAATACCTAGTGTTTGTCCTGCTCCTTTAAACTCTAATCAACACCTCATGGTTAGGGGTGTGAAAAACTGACCCGACCTGGTAACCTGCCTGAAACCCGATCGAGTCAGAACCTGGTTTAACCCGAGAATTTAAAGACCGAACCTGACCTGCACCCGACCGAAGTGAACCCGAACCCGAATTTGACCTGTAACTGTAGAAACCGAACCCGAACTGCACCCGACCGAAGTGAACCCGAACCCGAAATTGACCTGTTACTATAGTAACCGAACCCGACCTGCACCCGACCGAAACGAACCCGAACCCGAGACTAACCTGCCAGATAACCGATTTAACCCGACCTGAAATGAACCCGACCTGTTTTGAACCCGACCTGTTTTGAACCCGACCTGTTTTGAACCTGAACTGTTATTGACCTGAACTGTTATTGACCTGAACTGATATTGACCTGAACTGTTCTTGACCTGAACTGTTATTGACCTGAACTGATATTGACCTGAACTGATATTGACCTGAACTGATATTAACCTGAACTAATACTATTATTTGATTTGCTAATAATGATAATTATCTGACATTTAAAGAAGTTATATTTAATGAATATAAAATAATGTCAAGTATTGAAAAATTATAAAATTAATAATAATTTCAAGTATTAATAAATTACTAACTTAACTTCAATTAAAAGATAAATTGAATTAATAATAATTCTAAGTATTAATAAATTGTATTTCTAATTAACTTGACTATTATTTTAAAATAACTTCAAAGATAAACTATTATACTTAATTAACTTAAGTGGAATGAATAACCATTATTAAATTAAAATTTTATGCTTAATCAAATTAAGTTAAATGAGTAAAAATTATTAAATTAAATCTATATTCTTAATTAAAATAAGATGACTTAAATTTTTTATTATAAGAATAAATTAATGCTAAATAATTAACTTGCATTCATTTTAATTTAAGTTAAGTTAGTTATTAAATTAACTTAACTTAAGATTAAAAATAAATTTAATTAACTTGCATTCATTTTAAGTTAAGTTAGTTATTAAATTAACTTAACTTGCATTCTGATAAACTACTTAATTACATAAGTTGAATGAATAACCATTATGAAATATTTTTTTTATACTTAATTAAAACTAGTTTGAATTAAGATTTGGGGTTTATGTTTAGGGTTTTAGGTTAATTTTAATTAATTTTTAGGTTTAATATATTATTTAATTAATTTAGGGCTTTTGGTTTTGTAATGACTAATTTTGTCCCTGTCTTTAATTTTATTTCTTTTATGATTTTCGGGCTTGTATTGGGCTAAAATAATAATAATTTAAAATAAAATAAAATAAGAGAGAAATTAAGAAAATTAAAAAAAAGAAAAAAATATATATTGTTATTAAGTCATTATCATTATATTACTTACTATTACTATCTATTATTATCACCCATATATAACTACCTTTTATTATTATAAATAAATAAACAGATAAATAAAAAGCCCAAATATATATTATTTAAATGTATTTACTCATATAGGACCCAAAATAAATAAATACAAAACCCAAATGCAGCCCAAATGCAAAGCCCGTAAACCTAACAAAAAGAAAACCCTAACATTAACCCTTTTCTTTTGCAGCCGCACCAATCTCGGCCGTCAGATTTGGGGAACGCATCAACGTCCCAGATTGCACCAGAGGACAAACCCTAACAAGCCCTATCAGCCTCGCGCGCCGCATCAACGCGAACCCTTCGATCGAGTTGTATCGGACGGCCCAGATCCCTCCATTCCGAAAACCCGTGACCCCTCGCGCCACGCGCCTGACGCTTCACCAGCCCTTCACGCCTCTGACCACTTCCTCTCCGCGCCGTTTGTGTCCCTCCCGATCAGGCAATACCGGCAACAAAAAACCTCAGTCAGAAACTTTCAGATACCCAAAACGGAAAAGAAAAAAACAACAAATTCAGAAAACACAACAGCAAATTCAGAAGTCACATGCAAAGGCAACCAAAAACCGAACAAGTCAACTCTTTTTCTTTCTGCAATTGTTGTAACATCCGGTTATAAAAACCGAACCAAAAACATTGTAAAAGGGTGATTTTTGGTTTTCCCCGGCAATTATCAGAAAAATCAATACGAAAAACATTTTTCCAGAGGTATTTTGTCTTCTAAATTTTTCATTGCATGCACGAAATAGAAGAGAAAAATAAAAAGAAAGGGAGAGGAGTTTTTATTTACCGTTATCTTTTGTAGCGGCCGTTCGTTCTCCCTTTTCTCCTGTCGTTCTCCGGCAATAAGCCCCAACCGGGGTGAGCCTTCGAGATCTCGAGGGAGACGAGGGAAGAAGAAAGTGGGAAACAAAAATTTTGTCCCTAAGTTCATATCGAATAAGGGACTGTTTTCTTCTTTCCTTCCATTTCAAAATTGATTTTTAGATTCCATAAATGAAAAACTCCCCTTTTTAATTATTTTATTACTTTATTCTCATAGCCATTATAGACCGTATTCCAATGTGCATAGATGGTCTAGAGATCTGAACTGATAAGACTTATTTCCTTTTTATTTTTTTTTTATTATTTTATTTTGTTTCACCTTTAATTACTCATGTTTTAGGGTTTAATGTTCAGGGTTTAGAATTAGACATTAGGGGTTTAAACATTAAATCCTAATATTCAATCAATGAACCATAGTCCCTAACCCTAAACCCTAAACAATAACCACTACCCTCTAAACCATAAAACCCTAATATTTAATCTATAGCTCATAGTCCGTAATCTTAGATCGAGGGTTTAGTGGTTAGGGTTAATTACTCATGCTTTAGGGTTTAATGCTTTGGGTTTAGAATTAGACATTAGGGGTTTAAACCTTAAACCCTAATATTTAATCAATGAACCATAGCCCCTAACCCTAAACCATAAATAATAACCACTACCCTCTAAACCATAAAACCCTAATATTTAATCTATAGCTCATAGTCTGTAATCCTAGATCGAGGATTTAGTGGTTAGGGTTAATTACTCATGCTTTAGGGTTTAATGCTTAGGGTTTAGAATTAGACATTAGGGGTTTAAACATTAAACCCTAATATTTAATCAATGAACCATAGTCCCTAACCCTAAACCCTAAACAATAACAACTACCCTCTAAACCATAAAACCCTAATATTTAATCAATGGACCATAGTCCCTAACCCTAAACCCTAAACAATAATCACTACCCTCTAAACCATAAAACCTTAATATTTAATCTATAGCTCATAGTCCGTAATCCTAGATCGAGGGTTTAGTGGTTAGGGTTAATTACTTATGCTTTATGATTTAATGTTTATGGTTTAGAATTAGACATTAGGGGTTTAAACCCTAAACCATAATATTTAATCAATGAACCATAGTCCCTAATCCTAAACCCTAAACCCTATACATTTAATTACAAATAATAATAATAATAATAATAATAATAATAATAATAATAATAATAATAATAGTAGTAATAATAATAATAATCATAAAACTAATAATAATAATAAGCATAGTAAATATATAATAATAATAATAATTGTATTTAAGTATATAATAATAATAATAATAATAATAATAATAATAATAATAATAATAGTAGTAGTAGTAATAATAATAATAATAAACCCTTAAACCCTAAACCCTAAACCCTAAAAACCATAATCCATCAATATATATATATAATTAATGTAGGCATGTTTGTATTAATTTAAGATCACTAAACCCTACACACTAAACCCTTAAACCCTAAACCCTAAAAACCATAATCCATCAATATATATATATATATATATATATATAATTAATGTAGGCATGTTTGTATTAATTTAAGATCATTAAACCCTAAACCCTAAACCCTAGACCCTAAACCCTAAACCCTAAAAACCATAATCCATCAATATATATAATTAATGTGGGCATGTTTGTACTAATTTAAGATTACTAAACACTAAACACTAAACACTAAACCCTAAACCCTAAAAACCATAATCCATCAATATATATATATAATTAATGTAGGCATGTTTGTATTAATTTAAGATCATTAAACCCTAAACCCTAAACCCTAAACCCTAAAAACCATAATCCATCAATATATATATAATTAATGTAGGCATGTTTGTATTAATTTAAGATCAGTAAACCCTAAACCCTAAACCCTAAACCCTAAAACCATAATCCATCAATATATATAATTAATGTAGGTATGTTTGTATTAATTTAAGATCCCTAAACCCCAAACCCCAAACCCCAAACCCCAAACCCTAAACCATAAACCCCAAACCCTAAAAATTAATCAAATAGTACCAACTATATATATATCACATATACGTAATCCCCTAACCCTAAACCCTAAACCCTAAACCATAAAAATAAAAATCATAATCCGTCAATATATATAATACACATAACACAATAAACCATAAACCCGAAGGAACCCGACCTGAAATGAACCCGACCTGAAACGAAACCGACTTGAAATGAACCCGACCTGAAACAAAACCGACCTGAAAAGAACCCGACCTGAAACGAAACCGACCTGAAACGAACCCGACCTGAAACGAAACCGACCTGAAATGAACCCGACCTGAAACGAAACCGACCTGAAATGAACCCGACCTGAAACGAAACCGACCTGAAATGAACCCGACCTGAAACGAAACCGACCTGAAATCAGCCTGTCAATTAACCGTTTTGACCCGACCTGAAATGAACCGACCTGAAATGAACCCGACCTGAAATAAACCCGACCCGAAATGAACCCGACCTGAATTGAACCCGACCTGAAATGAACCCGACCCGAAATGAACCCGAACCCGAACCGAATCGAGTCAAAACAAAAAATGACCCGAAATGACCTGTAACCGATTTGACCCGACCTGACAGAGCCCGACCTGAAACCCAACTGTTGACCTGTTTTTACATCCCTACTCATGGTAACTAGAAGCAAAATGGGGGTCTTCAAACCCAAGGTCTATACTGATACATGTCCAGAGGTACCTAATAGTGTGCTACTTGCTCTTGAACATCCACAATGGCGAGAAGTTGTATACTCAGAATATAATGCCCTTCTTGACAACAACACTTGGGATCTGGTTAAGTTGCCACCTGATCGAAAGGCCATAGGATGCAAGTAGATTTTTCGGGTTAAATACAACTCAAATGGCAATGTTAGCCGCTACAAGGCACGACTCGTAGCAAAAGGTTTCTCTCAAGTTCCAGGGTGTGACTTTGGTGAGACATTTAGTCATGTTGTTAAGTTCTTTACGGTTAACATTCTTTTTTCCTTGGCTGTCTCCAAGAAGTGGCAGATACGGCAAGTCGACGTCAATAACGCCTTCTTGAAAGGTGATTTGCAGGAAGACGTCTTCATGAGGCAACCTGAAGGCTTTGTTTAATATGCCAATGATGGTTCTCCTCTAGTTTGTAAGCTAAAAAAGGCAATTTAGGGTTACGACAGGCACCTCGAAATTGGTTCAGTAAGTTGAAAGATTTTCTTCTTAGCCTTGGTTTTACAGCTTCGTATGCTGATCCTTCTCTATTTGTTTACAAGCTTGGTGTGCATGTGACGTATATTGCAGTCTATGTGGATGATATTTTATTGACTGGTTCAGACTCTAGTCATATTGATTTAGTAATATGTGCTTTGCTTGATAAGTTTTCTTTAAAAGATCTTGGGTTGGTACACTATTTTCTCGGGATAGAGGCTGTTCATACTAAGGAAGGGTTGTTCCTAAGTCAACATAAGTTTATTGAAGAATTGTTGGCTATGACTAACATGGCAGCTACTAAGTCTGTTGATACACCCATGGTTACTACACCTAAACTTAGCAAAGAAGCTGGATTACTTGATGTTGATGCTCAGCTGTATCACAGCACTGTAGGTGCGCTTCTTTACATCTGTCACACACGCTCGGATATTTCGTTTGCTGTAAATAAGGTGGCACAATATATGCAAGCTCCAAAGGATATCCATTGGTCCGTTGTGAAGAGAATTCTTCGTTATCTGAGTGGTACTTCTGGTTACGGATTGCTGTTTACATCTCAAGCTGATTCATTTGAACTCCAAGTCTTCTCTGATGCTGATTGGGCTGGAGACATAGATGATCGTCGCTCGATATTTGGTTACTGCGTGTTTCGAGGGTCACACTTAGTTGCGTGGAGTTCGAAGAAATAACGGTCGGTGTCTCGGTCAACGACAGAGGAAGAATACAGAAGTTTGGCTGATGCTGCCTCTGAAATTCTCTGGATAAAAACTGTTCTTGGTGACATGGGAATAGTTTGTGAAGAGCCGCTAAAAATGTGGTGTGACAATACCAATACAGTAGCAATGGCAGCTAACCCGGTTCTACTTGCGAAGACAAAACATGTCGAGTTGGATCTTCACTTTGTTAGGGAAAGGGTTATGACAAGAGATCTTGAAGTCAATTACATTCCAGCTCAGTTTCAAACTATTCCCATGTCACCAAGAACAACTTTTATCCAGAGAATTTCAGAGGCAACATCAGCCAAACTTCTGTATTCTGCCTCTGCCGTTGACCGAGACACCGACCGTTGTTTCTTCGAACTCCACGCAACTAAGTGTGACCCTCGAAACACACTATAACCAGATATCGAGCGACGATCATCTATGTCTCCAACCCAATCAGCATCAGAGAAGACTTGGAGTTCAAATGAATCAGCTTGAGATGTAAACAGCAATCCGTAACCAGAAGTACCACTCAGATAACGAATAGTTCTCTTCACAGCGGACCAATGGATATCCTTTGGAGCTTGCATATACTGTGCCACCTTATTTACAGCAAACGAAATATCCGGGCGTGTGTGACAGATGTAAAGAAGCGCACCTACAGTGCTGCGATACAGCTGAGCAAATTCCTTCTCTAAATCTTGTCCAAATGCACTATAAAATTATTTATGGTAATAAAATTATCTTCTATTTGATTAGTTCATATAACAAGGCTAGCGCAGGAGGTGTACTACGTGATGTACGCAGTTCATGAATTTTTAGTTTTACTCGAAATCTTGGTTGTTGTTCGGTGCTGACTGTCGGCACATGATGTCCTCTTTTATGTTTGGAGGCTTGGTTATCGGGTGAAGTTGGAGACAAATAACCGCGAGGTGGCTAGAATTTTACTCTTTGAGTCCTGAGTCAGGTAGTGCCTTAGTGGATGCTATCCATGAGGCATGAGCTCTTACGTTGTAACTCAACAACGCGTGTTCGAGAGGACAAAGATGTTACTGACATACTTGTCGCTTTAAGCCGTGGAGCACCTGTCGGAAAATTAGAGTTCTCAGAGGCTCCTGTCGAGATTGTCGCATTAGTTAATAGTGAGGCCTTTAATGTTTAAGCTCTGTGCTTTGTTTACCAGTATTATATATATAAGGGTAAACTACTTAAATGACCACCTTACTTTACAAAAAGTAGCGATACTACCACATTACTTTTTTACGAAGCAATTAAACCATCAAATTATTTAAATGGTATCAATTTGATCACTAGCCGTTAGAGACTAACGGCAGGGTGACGCGGCCAGTTAAAAAAATGGGTATAATTGCATATTTAATCTCTGCTATTTACACATTCTTTCAATTTAGTCCTACTTTTAAATTAATAAAATAAATAAATTATTTAATTAAGTGGTGACACGTGTCAACACCTTATTAGATGACTTTAATTATTTATATTTGATTTATTAATTTATTTTCCTCCTCCAATCAGGTGGTGACACGTGTCACCACCTGTTTAAAGGAGAAAAACGAAATTCAAGCTTTTGCTTAAAGAGGGAATTCGAACTTATGTGTGATAGGAAGAAAGACAATGGCTTAGGCACTGCACCAAGCACATCTGTGTGCTTCAAATCACCAGACTTTTTATATATCTCTTCTTGGTTTTTACATCTATAAGCTTAAAGCCCAAACCCTAAACATTAAGTTCACTAATTTATAACCCTAAACCCTAAATGTTTCAAATTGATTTCACATTATATATTTCAAATTAATTTAAAACATATAAACCCTAAACCCTAAATAGAAAACCCTAAACCCTAAACATTTCAAATTAATTTCACAGTAAATATTTCAAATTAATTTCAAATATATAAATCATAAACCTTAAATATTTCAAATTAATTTAAAATATTTAGGGTTTAGGGTTTAAGGTTTATATATGTGAAATTAATTTGAAATATTTAGGGTCTAGGGTTTAAGGTTTATACATGTGAAATTAATTTAAAGTATCTAGGGTTTAGGGTTTAGGGTTTAGGTTTATATATGTGAAATTAATTTGATGATTATATATGTTAAATTAATTTGAAATATTTAGGGTTTAGGGTTTAAGGTTTATATATGTTAAATTAATTTGAAATATTTAGGGTCTAGGGTTTAAGGTTTATATATGTGAAATTAATTTCAAATATCTAGGGCTCAATGTTTAGGGTTTAGGGTCATATATGTGGAATTAATCCGATGATTATATATGTTAAATTAAAAGAATGAATGTAGAAAATGTAAGGTACATATATTTAATTTGAAAAA
Source organism: Hibiscus trionum (assembly GCA_030270665.1). NCBI lineage: Eukaryota > Viridiplantae > Streptophyta > Magnoliopsida > Malvales > Malvaceae > Hibiscus > Hibiscus trionum. Next base: position 3,202,448 of record BSYR01000027.1, read on the forward strand.
TTAAAGTACAAAGATGTGCTTGGTGCAGTGGCTAAGCCATTACTTTTCTTCTTATCAAACGCATGTTTGAATCCCCTCTCAAGCAAAAGATTGAATTTTGTTTTTCTCCTTTAAACATGTGGTGACACGTGTCACCACCTGTTTAAAGGAGAAAAACAAATTAATAAAATCAAATATAAATAATTAAAGTCATCCAATAAGGTGTTGACACGTGTCACCACTTAATTAAATAATTTATTTATTTTATTAATTTAAAATTAAGACTAGATTGAAAGAATGTGTAAATAGCATGGATTAAATATGTAATTATACTCTTTTTTTAATTGGCCACGTCACCCTGCTGTTAGTCTCTAACGGCTAGTGGTCATATTGATACCATTTAAATAGTTTAGTGGTTTAATTGCTTAGAAAAAACGTAATGTGGTCATATTGCTACTTTTTGCAAAGTAAGGTGACCATTTAAGTAGTTTACCCTATATATAATTGACGTATCTTGAGATTACTTAAATGTTAAAAGTGGCTTGAAACGTAGATGTTTCAATGTCATTTAACTTGAATTAAATGAAGCCATTTAAATTGATATAAAATGGTGCGTGAAAAAAAATTATTATTTGTTGGCTTAATACAACTTTTTCCCCCTAAACTATACCTTATTTCCCAACTTGCCCCCTAAAATTTATTTTGCCTATTTTTTTCTCTTAAACAATTCACCGTTACCCATATACCCCAAAAACTGACGTCGTTTTAAAAAAACGTAACAACCAGTCAGAAGCCGCCACGTAGCCTCTTTTTTTCTTATTTCTTATTTTCTAAATATTAAAGACGAAATAGCGAAAATAAAAAGAAATAAATATAATAATAATAAAATAATAATTTTCATTCGTGCGGTAAAATTAGTCACTCCCCCCAAAGCTACCCCATTCTAAACCCATACGCATTCTGAAACCAAAATCTGATTTCTTCTTTCTTTATCAGAACAAAAAAATGACGATTGAACTTCGAAGGCTAGAGTCTATTACGATTTCTTTGTTTAGTGTTAATCGGATTTGAATTTAGGGCTTGAATCGATTCATATTTCTTTGTTTAAGGTTTGATTAATCCTTGTTTTTAGGATTCGTTTAGTTTTATGCTCTCATTTGAACGATACTGAAGCAAACAACGATTGAAATCTGTGGAGTTGAAACCCTAAATTGTAAAAAGAGGGAAAAGTAAGTTACCATTTGCAGTTACCATTTGCTCTGAAATTTTGGTTTTTTACTTACAGAGTTGAGAAGTAATTTTTTTTTGCAAGAAAACCACCAAATATATTAGCTAAGTGCCAAAAATAGCATCGTCTAGTACATCGTTCTCAATACAACTAGGAATGTCCGAAACAAAATAAAAAGGAGAACTACAATCAAGGACCCAATGGGCCAAAGAGTGCGCGACTCGGTTTGCTACCCGGTTGATATGCTGGACCATGAAGCCCGGATTGGCGTCGAGGATCTGCCTTGCTTCCTTTAGAAATATGCCTGCCACGGTTCTGTCATCAGCTTGTGGAGCCAAGCGGTTAAGAACACCAATGGAGTCACTCTCGATCATCACATTCGACCATCCATTGAGAGAGGCCATTCTCAATCCTTCCACAAGAGCCATGACTTCCACCAACTCAGCAGTGAACGTTCCTTGCAGGGTACTTGCATGCCCATCGATCATCAACCCGAAGTGGTCTCGTGCTATAACACCAATGGAAGCTTTCCCCGAGTTATCAAAGAAAGCTCCATCAACGTTGATCTTGTAAACACCTTCAGGGGGCATTTCCATCTCTCGGACCTGTTACAAACATATCCAATACCAGGTAACTCCCAGGAAGAATGAAAATCAGTAATAAGCAATTGGACATATTCCACTACAGCCCTAGCAGGTATAAGGGTTCCTTTATGAACTAATGTGTTTCTCCTATTCCATATGTTCCACAACAGCACACATAGGAATAAGAACAGATCCGGGGACAAATTCCTCAAGCATAACTCCAACCACTGTTTGTAATCTGAACCTTGGGCAGCAGGTAACTTCCTAGACAAGTCACATTGATCAAACACTTCACGTACTGCAGGGCAATCCTTGCATGCATGCATAAGGGTTTCTCCAGCTGAACCACAATGGGGACAAGTACCAGGGCCAATACGAGCAGCTGCTAGCTTCTCACCAGAGGGGAGAGCATTGTAGCATAACCTCCATATAAAAATCTTAATCTTTGGGAGCATGCTCATCTTCTTAAGGGCTTTCCATAAAGGGGAGAGGTCTCTCTCCACATTCTTGTTTCTCAGGATCCAATCATAAGCAGATCTGGTCGAATAACAACCTGAAGAGTGGTGATCCCATTGCCAGACATCCTCATTCACAGGGGATATGGGACATTTCAAGATTAAATCAGCATCAACACTTGAAAAAACATTTCTAACTTTCCTTTCATCCCACCTGGGCTCTCCAGGGACCATGAATTCCCCACAAATCACAGGTTGAACATTTCCATCCATGTAAGAATCTTGAAGAGAAACAACTTTGTCACTGCCCCATCTACTTTGAAACATCGGGCATTGACTATCAATCCCCACCCTTAGATGAAATTGATCTTTTAAAACCTCCTTTGCTTTGAACACACATCTCCACATGAATGAAGGTTTATCATGCGCCTTGGCATTAATAACATCACCATCGGGGAAGTATTTGGCAGACAACACTTTGTAACATAAGGAGTTCTTATTAATCATCAGCCTCCAAATCTGTTTGCCAAGCAAGGCCAAGTTGAACAATCGCAAATCTTTAAAACCAATCCCTCCATATCTTTTTGGTCGACACAATTTTCCCCATGCTACATGAGTCCAACCTCGACTGCCTGCCTTCCCAGACCACCAGAAGTTCCTCATTGAAGCAATGATAGGGTCAACAATGCAGTCAGGTAACAAGAAACAGCCCATTGCATATGTTGGGAGGGCTTGGGCAACTGGCTTCAAAAAAACCTCTCTTCCACCAAAGGAGAGAATATTCTTGGTCCAGCCTCCAACTCTTTTTTCAACATTTTGGAAAAGGAAACACAGTGCATCAGTCTTGTTCTTTCCCACTATAAGAGGCAAGCCTAAGTACACTCCCATTTCTGTTTCTTCTCTCATTTCTAGGATCCTCTTCAGGGCAGCTTTATGCTCCTCTTTCATTCCATTGCTGAAATAAACATAGGATTTATCCAAGTTAACTTTCTGCCCAGATGCTTGTTCATAAAGGCCCAGGATCTCCCTTACTCTAGTAGCTTCATCTTCAGAATTCCTAAAGAAAAGTAGGCAATCATCCGCATACAACAAATGGTTGACACGAGGGCCATGAACACTTATTCGCAGACCTTTAATTCTTCTCATGGCTTGTTCCTTCAAAAGCAAGGCAGACAATCCTTGTGCAGCAAGTAAGAACAGATAGGGGGACAAAGGGTCCCCTTGCCTAAGTCCCCTACCTGGATTAAACTCATCTGAAAGTTTGCCATTAATCCTGAGACAAAACCTTACAGAAGAAACACATTCCATGATCAAATTGACCCAGCTGCCATCGAAACCCATTTTAAGCATAACATCATGGAGAAATTTCCATTCAACCCTATCGTATGCTTTCTCCATGTCTAGCTTGACTGCTGCCTCTTTGTTTGGCCCAGATCTAGCTCCCTTAAGGAAGTGTAACATCTCGTGAGCAATGAAGACATTATCTGAGATCAGTCTGTCTTTGACAAATGCACTTTGATTTTCAGAAATGCAAAGAGGGATCACTGATTTGAGCCTGTTTACCAAGACCTTAGAGACTGTTTTGTACACCACAGTGCATAGGGAGATAGGTCTAAATTGTTTAATTTTAGAAGGGTTATCTACTTTAGGAATAAGAACAATCACAGTTCTATTAAACTCGGAGATATTGGCTTTCCCATTTAATAAATCCAAACACAATTGAATAAACTCAGAACCAACAATATTCCAGAATTTGCAAAAGAAAGATGAGGGAAAGCCATTAATACCTGGGGCTTTAGAGGGGTGGATTGAAAGAAAAGCCACTCGAACTTCCTCAGCAGTGAACTCCGAGCATAAGCCAGCATTCATGGTTGGTGTTACGCATTTCTCCACGCAATTGAGGACTGGTTCTGAAGGAGCTTCACCATTGGAATGGAATAGATCAACAAAAAAGTTCCTGGCCAACTCGAAGACCTTCCCTTCATCAGCCTGAAAGACTCCATGCTCATCTTCCAGACCCTTTATCCAATTCTTCTTCTTTCTTCCTCGTGCTCTTGCATGGAAAAAGCCCGTGTTCCTATCACCTTCTCTCAACCATTGAACCCTCGATCTTTGCTTCCAAAATATCTCCTCTCTGTCCATAAGCATTTTTAATTCTTTCTTAGAGGCATTCAAGTCCCTAACTGATTCTTCAGAGATGTTGTCCTTCAGCAGCCTCTCAATCTTACCAAGAAGGAAGTTTTTCCTCTTCATTGCATGGTTCCTTTTATGTTTTTGCCACCCATGAAGTTGTCTCCTATATCTTTCAGCTTATGCAAGGTTGAAGAACTTGTGTTACTCCAACAATCCTTCACAGTTTCCAAACATGCATCCTCATCAGCCCAGCAATTCTCGAACCTGAATTGATCCATATGCCTTCTCCCTCTCCCTGTATTTGGCTCAGTATCTAAAATCAGATAATGATGATTAGACCAAGGGGAATGTATTGAGTGCACTTGGCCCCTACCATAATGTTGAATCCATGCAATGCTGGCCACAAATCTGTCTAATCTTTCCTTTACTAAATTAGCAGCATTAGTACCACTGTGCCATGTGAACCAACCAATGTCGGGCTTAAGGTCCCATAGTCCATTTCTTAGCAGGGCATCTTTAAACTCTTCCATCTCGACCCTAGGTTTCCTTCTGCCTCCTTCCTTCTCCGAAAGGTCGAGAATGTCATTTAAATCTCCCCCTACAAGCCATGGTAAGTCTGACTTCGTTTTCAACATATCAAGCAGGTCCCAATCCTCTCTCTTATTCGATCTATGACACGTTCCATACATTCCTGTAAACCTAAAGCAGACATCATTCTTTGAAATTTCCACATCTATATGAGCTTTTGAAAAAGACAGTAAAGACACTTGGGTATCCTCAGACCACAGGAGCATCAAACCAAGACCTTCATCATTCCTTTCGACCACCAGATTACCAGCCATATTCACTCTCCTTCTTACATCCTCAGCTTTTCTTTTATCAAGTCTCGTATCACAGAGAAACACTACACTGAGGCACTTAGAAGCCACGATTTGCTTCAGATATTGAACTGTCCCAGGGTTCCCAAGCCCTTGACAGTTCCAAACTAAGATTTTCATGGCTCTCGGCGGGGCTGAGCATCAGCCTCCGCCGCTGGTTCAGGGGTTTTCAGGGGTGAAAGAGCCTCAACACCAACCTCCACTGTGTTTGAGACTGCAGCAGACATGGACCTCGTTTTCTTAGGTCCCACAGGATTGCTAACCTCGAATTTGCCTTGCAGGGCCCTCTTAGAGCATCTATTTTTTGTTGCTGAAACAATTACATTCTTCCCTCTTCCAGAAGTATTACTAACAGCAATTACATTTTCATCAACAACCTCATTTGCCTTTTTGAAATGACCAGTGTTCAATCCACCATTAGAGAAGTGGACTAAACCTGGCTTTGGACCTCCTTGTGCAACACTCCTTGGCCTAAAGACCACTCTCAGCCAGTCACCATATTGAAGCTGTTGATTCCTCCAGTTTTCAGGTAAAGTCGGGCAAAGGTCAAGGACATGCCCTATAATTCCACACCAATGACAAAAGTTTGGCAATCGTTCATATTTAGCCCAGCACACTCTAGGTGGTCCATCTTGTTTTTTCCCAAAGATAACACATCTGCGTAAGGGCTTAGTGATGTCTATTTCAACTCGAACACGCATATACTACCCCAAACGTCCTTCCCCTTTTCGAAAATCTGCCATCAAACACTCACCAAACTTGCTTCCCAAGGATTTCCCAATCTCAGCGGTCATCCCCACAAGAGGAAGGTCATAAATTCGGACCCAAATAGGCAGCACAGAGAAATTATATTCAGAGGGACTTAGCTTACCATCAAAAGGTTGAAGAGCTAGCAGATCTCCATTAAAAGTCCATGGAACACGCTCCAAAACAAAGTTCATGTCCTCCAACTTTTGGAACTTAAAGAGAAACTGATTTGGACCCAGCTCCAAGGCATCTTCCAAGGGTTGACTCTTCCAGACAGCCAGGAAAACTCTTGTGAGCATACCCCCATCAACAATCATAGGTGAGACCAAACGACCAACAAGCCACTTTTCAGAACCAAGGACCTCCTTCTTCAACAACATTTCCGAATCCTCCATATCCTGTAATTCTTCCTCCGAAAACTTCAGATCACTCAACAATCTTGCTACCTCATCTTCCATAGAAGTTGCCATTTGCTCCAGTAAACAAACACCCACCCCCAACTCTCTACTTTTCCTTTCAATAAAACCCTCACAGTACCAAAAAAATAGCTCAACAAACTCTACCTTCCCTCTGTATAGCAGTCTTAACGAGTAAAATAAAACCCTGGATTCGATCTCGGGACAAAATGCAGGAAAACCCCATGATATCCTCATCTCTGAAAAAGCAAGAAATAATGGAATAGGGACAAAACAGTCAATACACACTTTTAATGAAACGGTGCGTTCCATAGATAGGCAAAACATCGAACAATTTGCGTGCTCTATAATAGCCGTTATAGAACCGGGCCCCACCACTGTGACAATGCGGGCATGTTCCCCAACATTCTTTCTGCGCGCAACAAATTCCATGTCCCTCGATGTTTGGCGCCGCAAATCCTGACGCATCCAATCTCGTACATCCCATCCTGCCGGGCACTCACGGGACCATCCATGCACGTGAAAAAAATACGTCATCTTCCTTATCAGAAAAAATTGCATAACGTCGAGCACCTCCCAGACTATATTACCAGGAAAACTCCGGCGAATCTTTCCTTTTTCCGATCTGCTCCAAAATCCAACCATATCGAAATCCAAACTCACTTCCACCCAGAAACCAGCTAAACACCTCGAGTACATCATCCTTCCTTTATAACTCCGGCGATCTGGAAACCCAAAAACACTCCGGCGAAGGTCAGAAACCCCCGTACCATCTCTAAAACATCCCCTCTGCCCTCAAACCTTATGTAAAACCCCTAAAACCGCAGAAAAACTTCCTCTGCACCCAAATCCAACAGTACCAACCCTTCGTTGGAAACTGCTCCCTTCAAAGAACCCTCATCGGAAACCTTAACCCTTAAAAACCTCAGCCATAACAGACCCAGACTCACCTCCATTCCATTCCATTCCATGGTGAAACACCTTCTTTGCCAGTCATGCAAAAGAAAAAACAGTGAAGTAAACGAACAACACCGGCCATTAGCGTCGGACTTACCCTCTTCGTCCAAAACCTGACTGCTAAGGCGACGCGGGAACCTAAGGCCACCATCAGGCCTATCTAGACTCATCGTACGCCGATCAGAAGGACAACGGACCATCACCGGGCAAGCGTCGTACTCTAGACGCGAAAAAAGGACCCTCGCCGGAACCTCAAAACGGAAAAACCCTAAGGAAAATTTCAGAAAGAATTTTCCCTGTACGGACGCGCTCGCTCGCTCCCAGTAGACACTGACCTCTACAGAGTTGAGAAGTAAGCTTGTTTTTATTTGCTTCGTTTTTGCAGGTTGTGTTAAGGAGCTCTTAGTTGACAAGTAAGAAAATGAATGCATTGTCATTTTGCAGAGTCACATGGTGCAATAGAATAAAGTTGACTTTTTTTTTTTACTTTGGTTACTGTTCAATTAGTGGTGGTTGTAGGAAATTACTCCTTCCATGTTTAGTTTAATTAGTGGTGGTTGTAAGAAATTAAATTCTTTAGTTAGTGGAAAGGCTTAATACTGTTTAGTTGTAATAACTGTGGAAAATATTGTTTAATTTCTTTGGTTAATTAACTGTTCAATTAGTTGATTTGTTCAATTAACTGTTTAAATGCTTTGGTTGGTTTGTTTAATTGATTTGTTTAATTAACTATCAAATTGTTGTTTTGGTTTAACTATTTAATTGATTTGTTTAATTATCTGTTTAATTGATTTGTTGTTTTGGTTAAAGAGAATTAATGATTTGCTGTTTTGGTTTAATTTGGTTTAATTGTTTTGTTGTTTTGGTTTACTTTGGTTGATATTATAGGTCTGTTTTTGGATATTTGTGTAGGTAAAATGGCATGGATAGAGCAGTCTTTAGTAATACATTTTGGGGGGTAGATTTAGTCACTTTCCTAAGTTTGATTATGTGGGGGCAAAGAAGTAGAAAAAAAGATCGACCCTGACTACATATGTTACCCCACTATTGTTTCTTTTATTCAGGAGGTAGGAATTCCCAAACATAACATTGGATATTTAGCATATTTAGAACCAGGTTTTAGTTTGGATGGAGGTTTGAGGGTCTTAGGTAGATAAAATAGCACTTATTTGGATTTGATTAACCATTTGTTAAGAGAAGGAAGCATACACATATATGTTGTTGGAGATTTTGGTGAAACTGCTTGTAGTGATGAAGATGAGCCTGTTGTTGGAGAAAATGATGCTAATGGGGCAATGTTGGGAGAAAATGATGACATTAATGCTAGCGGGCTTGCTGCTAATGGGCCTGCCACAAATACAAATGATGCCAATGATGATGTCCGACTTGAGGGAGTAAAAAGGATGTTTTAGGGTTGGGAGATAGTGATAGCAGCTTCTGTGAAGATAGTGAAAAAAATGAAGATAGTGATTCTGAAGATTTTAGGGATGAAGGATGGCTTACTAATGAAGATGATGAGGAGATAAGTAGGATTTTTTAGAACAAGAAAAGATTTAAAAAGAGAAGTTTGGAGAATGAGCAACAAGGGGTAGAACCTAGAAGCATTGGCACTAGTTCCCAGGAGAAAGAGGCAACCACTGTAGAAAATGAAAATAGTGATAGTGACACTGATTACATTGAATCAGATGATCCAGGCAGCTATGAAACTAATTCTGAAGGTGAGATTTGTGTTAAGAAAGGTAAAAAAATTCTTCCATGAAACTAGTGAGGTTCCTAGGATTGAGTTGGGTATGATATTTGAGAGCTCAACATAGTTTAAGGAAGCTTTGGGTGCTTATGCTGTTACAAATAGATTTGATTATAGGTATTTGAAAAATGATCCTGATAGGACTAGAGCAAAATGTAAGGGGGTCGGGTGTCCTTTTCTAATATATGCTTCTCTGGGAAAAAAAGATGGGGTTTATAGGGTTAGAACATTTGTGAACAAACATTCATGTTCTGTAACCTTTAAAAACAAAAAGGCTAATTACAAGTTTATTGGGAAACATTTCTTGAGTAAACTTAGGATTTTGCCTAACTTGAAATTGAGGGACATGATGAGGCTTGCTAAGGAGGAGGTTAAAGTGGAATTGAACAAAAATGTGTGCCACAGAGCTAGAATTTGGGCTACTGAAAAAATTAAGGGTAGATTGCATGAGGAGTTTAATAAATTGTTTGATCATGTGTTTACATTGAGGGAAGCAGATCCAAATGGTACATTTGACCTTTTTGTTGAAAAACCTACCCCATCTTCTAACCCTATTTTTAGAAGACTGTATGTATGTTTTGGTGGTTTGAAGGAAGGATTCAAGAGATATTGTAGACCGGTTTTGTCTTTGGATGGTTGTTATCTTAAAGGAGACTTTAAAGGTGAAATACTAGCTGTTGTAGGTAGGGATGATAATAACCAAATATTCCCTGTTGCATGGGCTGTGGTGGAGGTGGAAAATAGGGAAACTTGGGCTGGTTTTTGGAACACATTAAAAGTGATCTGCAAATAGGAGATGGGGATAAGTTTACTATACTAAGTGACATGCAGAAGGTAAAAAAAAATTTCTTAATTGATTTTGTTTAATACAATTGTATATTGTTTATACAAAATGCTTATCTAAACTACTTTCTCAACTGTTTTAGGGACTTTTAGAAGAAGTTCAAGTTGTTATTCCAGAAGTTGAGCACATATTTTGTGCAAGACATATGTATGCACATTGGAAGAAGGAGAACACTAGACGTGAAATGCAACAACTTTTTTGGGCATGCTGCAAGGCAACCAATATAGCAGATTTCCAGAAGCAGTCTACAAAGATAAAAACTATGAAGCCCAATGCTATGTCAAGTTTAATGAAGAGAGATCCAAAACATTGGTCAAAAGCATTTTTCAAAACACATTCAAAGTGTGATGCAGTAGACAAAAATTTTGGGGAGGCTTTTAACTCAGCAATCATTGCTGCAAGGTACAAATCTGTCATCTCTCTATTTGAGGACATTAGGCATTATGTGATGAATAGAAATCTTGCACACAAAGTCAATTTTCAAAAATAGGAAGGTCTTTTATGCCCCAAAATTGCTAAGTTAGTTGGAAGCCACAAAGCCTCTTCTGCATTTTGTCATGTCACTTGGAATGCTAAACATGGGTATAAGGTTTACTGTAGTGGGCAAACATATGTTGTTGATTTAGAAGGTCATAAATGCACATGTAGATATTAGGATCTAACTGGTATTCCATGCGAACATGATGTATGTGTCATACTGTTCAATTGTGAGCCACTTGAGAGGTATGTTCATGAGGCAAACAAAAAGGAAAGATACCAGTCACTTTATGATTATGCATTACCAACCATACCTAGTGAGGCTTTCTGGAAAGACACAAAAATGGGAACAATTGTACCCCCTTTGAAAAGGAAGCTCCCTGGAAGACCAAAATTAAAGAGAAGAAGAGAGGAAGGAGAAACAAGTAAGGGGACCAAGTTTTCTAAAAAAGGAAACAAGTGGACATGTAGATCTTGTGGGGTGCTTGGACACAATAGTAGAACATGTCCTTCAAAAAACAAAGAAGTAAGTGCATTTTAGTTTAATTTCTTCTTTGAATTCATGAATTATTACCTACTAACTGATTTTATAATTTCAGTCTTAACAATCACATGAGTCTGCATCTTCTCAAGCAGCCCCTAATGCCTCACAACTGCCAACTACTCATTCCTCACAACCAGCAGATACTTCAACAAGGGCAAGAAAAAGTCAACCAATGCAAGGCATTGGACTGTACACAAATGAAAAAACAGGCATGTAAATTCTCAATGTGAGTGATGCATCAAATATTATTCATCATTTATTAGATTTTGACTATGTTTTAATCTTATGTTACTTTGTTTTTTGTAGCCTGACAGACCAAGTCAAATGATGGTAAGGAGGCCTAACACCAGATCTCAAGTGAAAGGGATGTCAGAACCTCTAATTCCAGCTCAGTCTGCACCATTGAGTCAACAATCTCAATCCAGTCACCCTGTAGTTATGTCAACAGCACCATCAACTTCAACTAACAACAAGAATAGAATTCCTAAGTTAATCCCAAGAAGGAGGCCAACTTAAGCTTAAACAAGCATTGGGACTGCTTTATTTTGTGATATTTAGTTGTATTAAACCATTATGCCCTTATATGTGATATTTTGTCAACAACTCAGTGTTATGCAACTATTATACCCTTATATGGGATATTTTGTCAACAACTCAGTGTTATGCAACTATTGTGCCCTTATATGGGATATTTTGTGAACATCTAGTATATGTGTTATGTAATACAATTTTATGTGTTATGTAAATCGTCTTATTCAAATCAATTCATTTCATAAGATTTTTAAACACAATTTTATGTGTTATGTAAACTAACCTTCCATTGACATAAGATTTTTAAACACAATGTTATGTAAACATTAATTAATTTCAGTTGAAAAACATAACATTCAAATTAAACACAATTCACCTTTGACATAACAATCCATTGACATAACAAAACAACATCAATTCATCATTCACATTTCACCAGTCACATATCATAAACCAATCTTCCATAACATTCCATCCTTCACATAACATAACATTAAATAACAACAATGGAATTCATGTCTTCTACAACATTAAACCTACCATTCTCAGTTCACTTTAAATGAAAAACTTGAGTACAACATGACAGAAACATGAAACAATTAAAATACTCTTGTAGAACATTGCATCATTCCTCAATTTCCTTGTTTCAACTTTGAATTTTTCTTTCACCTTTTCTAGCCTTTTCTCCAATCTTCTAACTTCATCAATATTGACCATCTTCTTCAATTCTGCATTCTCAAGTCTTATTTCCATGTTCTCAACCAGTAATTTATGAACTTCATTCCTTAATTCTTTATTTTCATTCAATGTTGCATCATCATAGTCAAGCCACCTAAAGAAATTACATCCAATCTACAAAATATGTACAACAAATTAAATTAAACATTTAGCACAATATTTCTAATCTAACATATAACTAACATTAGAATCTTCTACCTTTAGGACATCCATTGAACTCACAGTTACATTGAACATATAACTAACAGTAGAATCTTCTACCTTTAGGACATCCATTGAACATCCAATCATACATTGAACATTTAGCACAATATGTCAACTGAACCTTCTACCTAAAGAAATTAATCTAACATTGCCAAAAAAACAACAACTTACATCTCGGCCTTTAGGACATCCATAGAATCTCCTACCTTTACTCCGCGGAACAGTAGAAGTGAAAATTCGTGCTTTCAACTCATAGTTACATTGAACATCTCTTTCAACGACAAATTTCAAACTTTCGGTTGACATGCTTCTTTTGTATTATTGGGTATCCTACAAAACAAAAAAATGTTAAGATGGTGAAGAATCGAACGAATTGAAGAACCCTAAATCGAGTTCAAAACAACATTTACAATTTCTTCCCCAAATCGAACGATCTGACGAACCCTGAATCGAACTAATTTTTGATTTAGGGTTCAAGGTAAGCAACTCGTACTTTTAATTAAGGAATGAAAATTATTATTTTATTTTTATTATTTTTATTTCTTTTTATTTTCACTATTTCGTCTTTAATATTTTCACTAATTTTCACTATATTCATATACACTGCTTATTATCATGTGAATGCGTCAAAGCTTGATCCTAAAGCAAAGAAGGTTATCTTTATGGGGATTACCCATGGAGTGAAGGAATTTAATCTTTAGTGCCTAGACACAAAGAAGACAATTCTTAGCAGAGATATTATCTTCGATGAATTTGTCATGTTGAAGAAGGTAACAAACAGAGATGTTCAGACAAGCAGTACTCCACAGCAGATGGAGTGCATTCCAAAATAGGTGGAGCATTAACGAACGATGATTAGCTCAGAAATTGATGTTACTGATTCTCCAACTCCAATGGAAGAATCAAAAAAAAAAAAGAAGATGTTCAAACTCAAAAACTATTGGAGACTCCAGAACCACTTGCATTTAGAAGGTCAAAGAGATAAATTCGTAGACCTGCTCGATTTACAAATATAGTGGCCTATGCCCTTCCGGTTGTTGATGATGATATTCCTCACTTATCAAGAAGTAATACAAAGCTTAGAAAGTGACAAGTAAACAAAATGCCATGGATGAAGAAATGCAATCTCCCCAGAAGAACAACACCAGAGATTTGGTGCATTTACCGAAAGGTAAAAGGGTAATTAGATGCAAGTGAATATTTGTAAAGAAAGTCAGATCTCCTAGCAAGAATGATGTAACACCCCGAAACTCGGTCTAGTCGAAATTAAATTTTGATGACCGAGTATTTTATATTAGTATATATTTTACTCGAAGTTATTCGGCCCAATTTATAAATTCGGGGTTAAGTTCTGACGGTCGAATATTTTTATTTTGATTAAAGATTGGTTCGATCTTGCAGCCAAATAGAAAATACGACTTAAGTATACCGATTTATTAATAATAATAATAATAATAATAATAATAATAATAATAATAATAATAATAATAATAAAAGGGGGAAGGACGTGGCAGCCAAAAGAATTTGCCACCACAATAGACCATTCGACCATTTGAAATTAAGTGTGGCAAATTGCCATGAAACGTGGCAAATGGAAAATGAATGTGACAATTGCCACTATGTGTGGCAAGTAAAGGAATAAGGGTGGCAACAATTTAGACAATTGTTCACCACGTGGCAGGGGTAAATAATGCCCTTAAATTGGTTGCTTCAAAATTGAAGCAAAGGGGACGGCCAAATTCTAGTATAAATAGGGGTAGTATGCGCCAATGAAGGAGTGAGAGACGGTCCATTAATAAATACGGTTCAATATTAAATTTATGGTCTGATATTTTCGATATAGTAATATTGAATCTCTGCCGACGTAGGGGTATGCTCGAATCCTCAATTAGTCTAAGTTTCAGTATCAAATTTAATTAATATTTTCGTATTAATTCAATACTGTTTTATCGATTCTAACCGATTCTTATTAATTAACCTAGTTCAAGAGGTCGATAAGAAACAACCGCAAAAAATCAAGGATAAAGACGTTATTATTCGAGATCTTTAAAAATATCGGGTTATCGAGGTGAGTGTAGTCGGAGTCTCAGGAATTGATGAAGAGCCTTTCCGAATTCATCGTTATTGATTTCATTTGATGTATTAATCATTGAAATGAAGTGTCTTGCATAAAACATTATTGAAAGCTATATTGGTAAGTCTTGGTAAGTATTGCATCGAATTATTGTCCGAGGCGTTGTTATTGTATCATGGAAATCATTGAAGCATTGACATATAGAATCATTGATATGTGTTTATTGCTATTTCCTATTGTTATAGCTACATGATTATTGAGACATTGTCATTGAATCATTGATATCGAAATGTTGTTATCGAACCTTGAGATCGAAGTATTGGATACAATTGACATGCCATAGAATTCATGAGCTTAGTGGTACAAAGATTATACGGTGTAGTGGAGGGATGTGATTTGCGTGGTCAAAACGGTATAGTGGAGGATATTGGACCATATTACTCATTGTTGGCGTAGTGGTGGAATTCATGTATCCAAATACGATTGAATCGATCCAAGAAAATTATTGAGTGTTGCTATTGATTATTAATGCTATGATATTGATTATTGATGCCATGATAGTTATTGTTGTTATTGAGCATGGAAATGATATTTATGTTCATGATGTAGTATAATTGATGATATCAAGATATTTTGCATCATATGATAAGTTCATTCATTGTCTATGGCTACCTCACTTAGACTATATAAGTCTAATGCAATCATTGTCCATACATTTCAGGTTAAGAGATATCGTTTCGAGATCGGAGTTAGTTGGCAAGACGACAAATTACCTCGGGCTTAAAGTAAAGTATTTTGTCCCTATGAACTCCTAGAATGATGGCAAAGTAGTTAAAGTAGTTGATGATGATGTTTTGTCTATGTGCATGAAGACTATGTGTTATGTGTGGATAAAGTTCCTTAAGTGACTTGTTATGTTTGCTTGAAAATGGCTTAATATACATATTTGGCTTAAAAATGTGAAAACATAGTAAACGTATTCGGATGATCATAAAATTTGGCATGCTAGTAGTTTATACTATTGAAATGATGTGTGTAAAGTTTTATTGCATTTGGAGATTATTTCTTGCGTGTAGTGTGCTATAAATGATGCGCAAATATGGTGCAAGTATACACGTCGAACGAGTAATAAAGTGATGAGTGAGTATCGTCTCCACATGGATTGGAGGTATTCACGGTTTGCTGTAACAATAAAGATTGAACTTTTTCTAGATGACAGTGCTATAGTAAAAGAGATAATGTAAAATAATGCTGAAGCAAAATAGTGCAGAGAAAGATAAGATAGCAATATGATGAACATGTGCCCTTTCGTATGCGAAACTCACTACGGAATGACTAGCTGGGAATGATGGACAACCTAACCTAAGCTTCTTAATGATACTAAGACTCTTCAGCTATCTTTTATGCTAGGCGGGATTTGCTAAAGGTCTTCCTAAACTATCTCTAGCCAGGAAACTAGGAGTCAGAAATGCTACAGCCATACCTCTCAGCTTAAACTCTTAACACTCCCCTACCTTTCACGTACTATCCTTTTTAGCCCTTGAAACCTATCACTTATCTCTAAGGTAGGTTAGAGTCTGCCTCTCGACAGCCACTCCATTGCTTATGGGGGTTTTAAGGTTAGCTCTCTCGATTACTAACCTCAACACACACTTAAAGAATGGCCAACTCTCGAGGGCTCTTACAACTTTAAGGAAATGAAAATGCAAAAGCAAAAGGCTATAGCATGCATTAAAAAGTACTCAAAATAAAATCATCCATCAAACCCAAGCCACCTAAAACAGTTCGTGGCTGGGCAATATCATCCAACATATCATTGCGATAACATCACCAAAGATAAAGATATGAAAAGGAAATTCTATAGCGACATAAAGAAAGGTGAACTCCCTCTCCGCCATGGACTGCCCGACTGTCTTAGGCCCATCGCCTCTCTCGAGGCCGGTGAGGCCACTCCTTGGAGCTTCAACGATGGAGAACACCAAGTGGAGAAGATGAAGATGAAAACTTCTTTCTCCTTTTAACTTTCTTTCTCTTCCGCCTCTCTTTCGCGACACACCTTTCTCCAAGCTTCTCTCCCCTTTATATAGTGGAGGCTTCTAGGGTTTTGTGCCCTAAAGATACCTTGATAATCCCAAGGAATATCCTCCGACAAGGTCTGCCACGAGGGGACAAGGAGGACAGTCTGCAAGTGGATACCGGCTGCTGCACATGTTAGATCGTCCTTTTCTGCATGTTCACGTGTTTCTGCAGCTCACATGCTTCTCACGTGCTGGCCAATATCCACTTCCACTATGCTGTAGCAATTCCTGGTACCAACTTTCTCTCTTGACTCCTTTTCTGCGCACCAACAAACCCAACCTTCCGAGCAGTACCCCTCAATATGGACCAATAACCAGCAAAGATAAAGATGCACCCAGAAGAAGAAAATGCAACCTAAATGCTATGGTATGAACTCAAGAACAGGCAAATGCTATAGCAAAAAGGTATGAAAACAAGGATATCTAAGCAGTTATCACACCCCCAAACTTAAGCTATTGTTTGTCCTCAAGCAATGAGTAGAACAGAACAAAAAAAATACTATGGAAAAGATTTAACCTAGAGGATTGCTATGGCAATATCTCAGTCCTCATAAATAACATAGGCAATTAAATATAAACAATTAGAAGTGAGATCTTTAAGAACATTCTTTAGGACTAAGTTGTGTGCGTGGTTGCCTTCCTCCTATACTTAAGCTAGTGAGATAAATTTTCAAGGAAGTTCCCTAGCTATACCCTAACCATGTTATCTAGTTCCTTTCCAATTTTTAGACTCCCAAAGATATAGGTTTTCTGCTACGAAGGGTGTCAGCTCATCACACCTACCGTCCTTAACTCTAGATGAGCAGAGAGCAAACCTCTCACCCCCGAGCTAGTAGGTAGAGTCATCCCGTGAAAACTTTCATTCACTCATATGCTATAGCAAAACTTCATTTCTTCTTCTTCTTTCTCTTTTTTTAATACAATATGCTATAGCAAAGCGGAGTGTCCTTCTACAGATATGCCGTAGCATTTATTCGTTTGTTTGAGTACATGGTCGTCTAGTTTTTCTTAAGTTCCCTAGAGTTTACATATCAGAGTTCACTAGGGTTCTTCCTAAAAAAATCTAACGAACTTACTTATAGAAAGAGAGCAGTTGTGTAACAAATTTTTTTTATAACAACTAGATCCTAAGGTCAGTTCTACAGATCTCAACTAGTTGTGTTTTTTCTAACTTAGTTCAAGCCTTTAAGATTTCGTCGTTAGACATCATAATTATATCCATAGGTTGTCTCTAGACTAAACAGAATGCCATAGTAAAAATTTTGTTCTTTCCTACTATGCATATGCTGAAGCAAAATATTAACTATGAACACTAACACCCCCAAACTTAAGAGATGCAGTGTCCTCAATGCATAAACTAATCTACACTATATGCCATGAAAAATGAAATAAAATAAAAAAAAAAGTTAGTTACCTCCTGGGTGTGGAGGCTATGTGGTGCTGCTGGTGTTGTCCATTGATGTTTCAAATGAGTAGTGGTGGGGATCTACGACATCGTCCACACTCTCTGAGGAGACTGATTGAGCACTATGTGAAGATCTGACACGTTCAACGGTATGTTTGATGCGTGTCTTTGGTCTGGATGTTGTAGCATCCTTTGTTTGTGCTTTTGTTAGCTCAGACGTAGGTGTTGGGGTTGTCTCCTTTTGAGAGGGTCCTCATGATCACTTGATATATGTTCTGGCTCAGGAAGTGGGTTTTACGGTCGTGACGGTGTAGGATTAGTTGCCTTCCTGGTACGTTTCCTTTTCTTGGTCGGGGTAGCCACTGGGTCGGTCTCTTCTACAGTAGGTGGAATAACGGGAGTTTCTTTTTCTTGCTGGGCAGTCGGAGTCGTAGGCTTTTTCTTTCTCGGAGTCTTCTTCTTGGCAACGGGTTGGACAGAGCTAGTGTCACTGGGGGGACACTGTGCTTGCTGTAGCAGTGGTGGGAACTTGCAGTAACTCTATGGGGAATAGTGGAAATGACACGTTCTGGTCTGGTAGGAGTTTGTTGAAGCAGGATGTTATGGCACCATCGCGATGGTGGGCATACTTGAAGTACGCCCGCTGGTGTGCCTTCATCAGGTTGAGCTCAGCGCTCAGTTCTTTCGTTGTGGCCACCAATGATGCTACTCGTGCTGCAGCAAAACTTTTAGCTCCTCATTCCACTGTTTGCTGAGGCACATCTTCATTGAATCCTCAGAGTTCTGTGACTAGGGTTGGAGTTAAACCTATCTTTCCTAAAATAGTTGCATCCACTAGATCGTCTATAAAGACGTCTTTTCTTTTACACAAAGCAGTTATCAGGTTAGGGAAAACAAGAGGACTACGAGGCCTTTTCAGACAAGCATACACTCCATCCACTATAATCTTTCCTATGTCAATGCGTCTACCATGTAATATTGAATGGAGAAGAAAAAGTCTAGAGATGTGGACTGTGGCAGTGTGTAATGTGGGCATAAGCTTATGTCCCACAAAATGGTTCCATACCTTGGCCTCAGGTTTGAGGCGTCCTCTCTCGACTGACATGTTGTTGTCCAACACCGTTCCCCCAAAACAAATATCCTCTAGCACCTCATGCTGTGTCTGAGCATCCATAGTCGTCACAAAAGTGGTGTGATGGTCTACAGTGTGCTTTAGCCCATAGAACTTGTTAATTGTTGCAACAGTAAACTTTATCTACTCGCCTCGCACATGAACCGTAGACTGTGTTGGACTTGTGAGGTGTGCGTAGAACTCCTTTACTAGTGAGGTACGGATCTCCTCAGGGTGAGCAGCGAAGGTTTTCATTCATGTTTGCCAATGACGTCCATGACTGCCTGATCGAACTGGTCGTCTTCCTCTTTAGGGTATTTAAACCCTAGCTCCGGAAGAACATTCCTATCTTTGAGTTTTTTCCATCGCTCCTTTGCTGCCTCATCGAAAAACTTAGAGATTTCTAGGACTGGTGGTTTCTTAGGGCGATCAGAAGTTTCAGGGGCATTCTTGCAACGAGCCATGGAGGGTTTTGTTGAAAATAGGGGAGGAGTGAATATGTGAGGGGGAAATGGTGAAGGGTGTTTTGTGTGTTTAGGAGAAAATCAGAGAGATGGAAGGGAAAAAGAAAAGGTTGAGTGTTGAAGAAGATGAAGAAGTTGAGGGGACGGGTGATGAAGAAGGAAATATGGGAAGTTGAAAAAGGTGAGGGGAAACAGACGAATTAATGGAAGAGGGGAGTGATGGGGATGTGTGTTGGCTTTAAGGGAGAGAGAAAAGGTGGGAGTTAATGTGATGGTTGACTGTTGGAGAGAGAATATGTAGGTTTTTGTGGCTAGGGTTTCACCTCATTAATTAGGTGAATATTCTCTCTCTTGCCTTTTGTTTTTTCTCTCTCTTTTAATCCATCCTCCCCCACTTTTTCGGATAAAACCTCTCCTTATCTTTTTCTTTTCCCTTTTTTTTTGTACTTCCAAAAGTAGATAAAAACAAACTACATGTCCTTCTCCCTTTTGCTACCAACCCCTATAGACAGCATGCTCTCCTGCCTTTGTACCTGACATCGTACTAGGAAAGAGAAAGCTTGTATGAGGGTCACGTGAAAAGATATGAAAATAAAAACAAAGATACCATAAAAACTAAACTAAAAAGAAAAGCATTATTTATGAACATGCTATAGCATAAAAGATAGAGTTTAGAGAGTCAAACTTTCAAGGATCGTGTAGATCCAGGTGTGAATTGTCTCTGAGGATGGGGGCTCCACTGTACACTATCAGACGTTGGCCATTGACTTTGAAGACTTCACCATCGTCCAGCTTCTTGATATCATCCGCGCCATGAGGGTACACCTTGTGTATGACGAATGGTCTGGACCACCTTGATTTCAGCTTTCCAGGAAAAAGCTTTAGCCTGGAATTGTAGAGAAGCACTTGTTGACCTTCTGAGAAATGCCTTGGCAAAATGTGTTTGTCATGCCACTTCTTGGTTTTCTCCTTGTAAATGTGAGCATTCTCATATGCTTGGGCTCTAAATTCTTCCAGCTCATTAAGCTCTAGCAACCTTCTTTCACCAGCTAGTTGGGCATCCATGTTGAGTTTCTTGATTGCCCAATAAGCTTTGTGTTCAAGCTCAACGGGTAGATGGCACTCCTTGCCAAATACGAGCTTGAAGGGTGACATGCCCAAAGGCGTCTTGAAGGTTGTCCTATATGCCCAAAGCGCTTCATCAAACTTGGGGGACCAATCTTTTCTCTTAGGATTAACCACCTTCTCCAATATTTGCTTGATTTCACGGTTGGAAACTTAAGCTTGTCCATTTGTCTGCGGATGATATGCTGTAGCAATCTTATGCCTGACTCCATATCGATGTAATGCTTTAGCAATAAGTTTGTTGTCAAAGTGAGTTCCTTCATCACTGATGATGGCTCTAGGTGCTCTAGACCTCGTGAAGATGTTCTTGTGAAGGAATTTCATGACCGTCTTGGAGTCGTTCCTTGGGGTGGCAACAACCTCCACCCATTTTGACACGTAGTCGACTGCTAGCAAAATATATAGATCACCATATGATGCGGGAAACAGGCCCATGAAGTCAATTCCCCACACGTCAAAGATTTCAACCTCCAAAATATTTTGCAATGGCATTTCATTTTGCCTGGAGATGTTCCCCGTTCCTTGGCATCTATCAAAAGTCTTCTAGAACTCGTGTGCATCCTTGAAAAGTGTAGGCCAATAGAATCCTGATTGAAGAACTTTTGCAGCAGTCCTAGCACCACCAAAATGCCCTCCACATGGTGATGAATGACAATGGTACAGAATGCTATGGTATTCTTCTTCTGGAACACATCTCCTTATGATCTGATCAGGACATTGCTTGAAAAATTAGGGTTCATCCCAATAGTAGAATCTTGCATCTTGTCTGAATTTCTTGAGTCCCTGACTAGATAAATCAGGAAGCAAAATACCACTAACAAGATAATTAACAATATCAACATACCACGAAATTGCTGTAGCAGCTAACAGTTTCTCATCAAGGAATTCCTCCTTAATTTCAGTTTCATTATCTTGTGTGATAGCATTTTCTAGCCTAGATAAATGATCAGCTAGAGTAGGTGCATGCTTAAGGGAAGGCTTAGGAGGTACAAATTCTAAAAAATCAAGAGGTTCAAAGTGCGTACCTGGTCTAGCTTTGAGTCGTCTAGACTGCTCCAGTTCCATTGAGAGCTCTTCTAGGTCTGAATTGTCATCTTTGCAGAGTGCTTCAAACTCTTCCATTTGCATCTCATTGCTACAACAAAACTCATCAGTCGCATTCTGTGCTGTAGCATCTATATGTTGGCATACTCCTGGATTGTCTGCATACTTGAGGGTGTCATGAATATTGATCGTGACCGTCTGATCAGCCACTCGCATCGTGAATTCACCCTTCTCACAATCAATCAAAGCTCTCCCGGTGGCTAAAAATGGCCTACCCAAGATAATGGGTGTGTTGTTGTTAGCTTCACAATCGAGGATTAAGAAGTCGACTGGAAAGATAAATTTGTCCACTTTTACCACAACATCTTCAACTTTTCCTTCTGGGCGAACATGAGAATGACTTGCTAGCTGTAGCACAACCTTGGTAGGTTGTGCCTCTCGAATTCCCAGTTTCAGAAAAATCGACTTAGGCATCAAGTTAACACTTGATCCCAAATCACAAAGTGCTCTTCCACCAAACTTGTCACCAATAGAACATGGGATAGCAAAACTACTTGGGTCCTTCCTCTTAGGTGGCAGCTTGCTCCACATAGAATAACATTCTTCTGCTATAACGATAGTTTCTTGCTTCTCGAACTTTCTCTTTTTTGTAACTATATCCTTAAGAAACTTGGCATATGTTGGCATCTGATCAATGGCCTCCAAAAATGGGACATTGATATGTAATTTTTCTAGGATATCTACAAATTTCTGGAACTAAAGGTCTTATTTTTGCTTCTTGAGTCGTTGAGGAAAAGGAGGTGGGGGTCTAACTTTATTTCTCTGGACTGGTGGAGCTACATCTTTTGTTGTAGCAAAAGCAGGCTCCTTCTCCGATGTTTGTTTTGCTATGAATTCCTCACCCTTCTCTTCAACTGGAGGATCTTGTGAGTTATCTTCTTCCTGAGGCAAGTTGGGCTGAGATTCCTCCTTCTCTCTTCCCCCAAACTTGCCTTCCTTGCTAATTTTCTTGCCACTCCTTAATGTGAGTGCACTGCATTGTTCCTTGCTATGGTGCTTAGTGGCTTCAGTGTCACTAGGCAGACTTCCTTGTGGTTGTGCATGCAAGGTTTGAGCTATCTGACCAACTTGTGTTTCTAAGGCTCGGAGAGAAGAACTATGGCTTTGCAATAAGGCTCCTTGATTCTTAATGTTTACTACATGATCCTGTAGCAAAACTTTCGTGGTTCCCATGAAATCTTTTGTCATAGCCATAAATTCTTTGAATGTAGTCTCCAGCGAACTGTTTGATGAAGATGTTGCTCCCTTGTGACCTTGCCATGGCATCATCTAGCTAGAAGATGGTGCTTCGATCAGATTTTGCTGTGGCGCTGGCTGTGCAGAATTCTGTGCCCTTGAATACCCCAACTAAAATCTGGATGCTGACGTTATCCTGGGTTGTAGGTATTGGAGTATGGATTGTTGTTGCGGTTATAATTCCCCACATAGTTGGCTGACTCTTGATTGTCAGGGCATTCACTCAAATGGTGATTGCCATCGCATCTGAGACATGAGGTTGCAGACTTCACTTCCTTGACTTCGTTGGGACGTTGGAGGTTCTTTAGCATATTTGTGATAGCAGCTAACTGGGTGGCTATCGAGTCATCAGCTTCACTGTCTCGAGCTACTTGGGTTCTCCTCCCCGTTCCAAGCCTTGTGGTCAAAAACTGGTAATCATTATTGGCTACCCTATCAAGAATGTTGAATGCTTCCTCCGATGATTTGTCTAACAAGGTCCCATTTGCTGAAGCATCTAACATCATCCTTGTAGGAGCATTTACCCCCATTATAAAACATAACCACTTGAGTCTAATAATGAAAACCATGATTTGTGCACTTCCTCAATAATCCCTTGAATTGATCCCAACACTCATACATGGATTCGTCATCAGCTTGACGAAAAGAAGAAATATCATTTCTCAACTGAGTGTTTCTATTGGGTGGATTATACCGTAACAGAAAACTTTTACATAAATCTATCCAGGTCTCCATTGATCTAACTGGCACTCCACTTAGCCATGCTCTATCACGATCACGTAAAGAATATGGAAACAGTTTAAGCTTTAGCACATCCTCGTGCACTTCTTGTTGTCTGAATGAGTCACACACTTCCAAGAAAGCACGGATATGTTGTCTTGCATCTTCGTGAGGCATGCCTCCAAACTGACCAATAGTGTTCAATATGTTGAACATAACAGGTTTAAGCTCGAACTGTGCTGCCTGAATTTCTAGAGCTACTATTCCAGGATAGAGATCGTCCAAGATAGGAGTCAAATGATCTATAATGGCTCGAGGTCGAGCTGCTTCTCCCTGGCCATTTGCCATAGCATCTTCGTTACCTTGAGGTGGTGGTATTTCTCCGTTCATGTTTCTAGTCTCTTCTCTTCGAACATGTCTCCTAAGTCTCAAGAAATGCTCGATTTCAGAAATAGGTGATTGCAGAGGTCCTCTAGGTCGTCTTCTGGTCATGCACTGGCAGGACACCTGAAAAAGAAAAAAATGAAAAACCTAAAATAAATATGTACAAAAACAAAAAGAACAAGCGATATAAACAAAAACCGTAAACAACCAATTGTCAATCCCCGGCAACGGCGCCAAAAACTTGTTGCTTGCGTGTAGTGTGCTATAAATGATACACAAATATGGTGCAAGTATACACGTCGAACGAGTAATAAAGTGATGAGTGAGTACCGTCTCCATAGAGATTGGAGGTATTCACAGTTTGCTGTAACAATAAAGATTGAACTTTTTGCAGATGACAATGCTATAGTAAAAGAGATGATGTAAAATAATGCTGAAGCAAAACAGTGCAGAGACAGATAAGATAGCAATATGATGAACATGTCCCCTTTCGTATGCGAAACTCACTACAGAATGACTAGCTAGGAATGATGGACAACCTAACCTAAGCTTCTTAACGATACTAAGACTCTTTAGCTATCTTCTATGCTAGGCGAGATTTGCTAAAGGTGTTCCTAAACTATCTCTAGCCAGGAAACTGGGAGTCAGAAATGCTACAGCCATACCTCTCGGCGTAGACTCTAACACTCTCCTACCCTTCACGTACTATCCTTTTTAGCCCTTGAAACCTATCACTTATCTCTAAGGTAGGTTAGAGTCTGCCTCTCGACAGCCACTCCATTGCTTATGGGGGTTCTAAGGCTAGCTCTCTCGATTACTAACCACAACACACACTTAAAGAACGACCAACTCTAGAGGGCTCTTACAACTTTAAGGAAATGAAAACGCATATACAAAGCATAGAGCATGATAAACACTAAAAAGGCTATAGCATGCATTAAAAAGTACTCAAAATAAAATCATCCATCAAACCCAAACCACCTAAAACAGTTCATGGTTGGGCAATATCATCCAACGTATCATTGCGATAACATCACCAAAGATAAAGATATGAAAAGGAAATGCTATAGCGACAGAAAGAAAGGTTGACTCCCTCTCCGTCATGGACTGTCCGTCTGTCTTAGGCCCACTACCTATCTCGAGGCCGGTGAGGCCACTCCTTGAAGCTTCAACGATGGAGGACACCAAGTGGAAAAGATGAAGATGAAAACTTCTCTCTCCTTTTAACTTTCTCCCTCTTCCGCCTCTCTTTCACGACACACCTTTCTCCAAGCTTCTCTCCCATTTATATAGTGGAGGCTTCTAGGGTTTTGTGCCCTAAAGATGCCTTGATAATCCCAAGGAATATCCTTTGACAAAGTCTGCCACGAGGGGACAAGGAGGACACTCTACAGGTGGGTACCGGCTGCTTCACATGTTAGATCGTCCTTTTCTGCATGTTCACGTGTTTCTGCAGCTCACGTGCTTCTCACGTGCAGGCCAATATCCACTTCCACTATGCTGTAGCAATTCCTGGTACCAACTTTCTCTCTTGACTCATTTCCTGCGCACCAAAAAACCCAAAACCAACCTTCCGAGCAATACCCCTCAATATGGACCAATAACCAGCAAAGATAAAGATGCACCCAGAAGAAGAAAATGCAACCTAAATGCAGTCTAAATGCTATGGTATGAACTCAAGAACAGGCAAATGCTATAGCAAAAAGGTATGAAAACAAGGATATTTATGCAGTTATCAGACATCATTCGGTAGGTCAAATCGAATAAAAACCAGCAAAAATCTGTCATTACAAGTCAGACACTTGTTTCGATACGGGTAAGCATAAATGTACCTAAAGAATAGGGCGTATCGAAATGGTCTATAGCTGCTTCGAAACATTTTATCATTGGAATCCATCATTTCAATATGAGTTCATAGTATATCGAAACAGGTCAAAGTCAAAGTCAATAGAAGTCAACCTGTTTCGATACAGGGCTTGCCCGTATCGATACAGTTAAAAGGGTAGAGTCAACATGGGTTGACCATCGTACACCCGTTTCGAAACAGCCCTAGGGTCTTTCGATACGGGGTTAGTTAAGTTAGTTAAAGGCTTATTTCAACAGTTTGCAATGTTCGCAAACTAGTCACTAAATTTTGAAATATTAAATTGAATGAGTTAATGAACTCTAAATTGTATGAAATTTTACAGGTCTGTTAATATTGTAGTGAATTTCAATGTAGCATGATCAATTGCATCAAAAGACCCCTAATTTATTAAATTTATAGATTGGTCCCTAAAACTTGTAATATTTAATATTTAGCCCTAATTGATTAATTATTGTTTCGTGTGGACTAATTGGACTAAGATACTTGGAGGCATTATGTTATTGTGTGTTGTTGATTTAAATGTTAATATTAAACTGAAATTTTGCCGCACCGTTTACTGTATTGATCATCGGTATCACCTTTCGACCTGGTTCTCGACCAGACCGGGAAGTGGGTGTTGCATTTGTGGTATCAAAGCTAGAGTTTAGTCAGTTCTGGACTAAACCTATGCTTTTCTGTATTTTTTATTGTGTTACCTTGCCACCCAGGAGTTATTTTTATAGAGTATTGTGAGTTGCCGACTAATCCGATCTTTTATTTATAGATGTCTAACCCTGTTAAGAATTCTTATAGCTTGAAACAAGAAATGGAGTATTCCCCTTGTAGCTTTTGTCAACGTAAGCACCCTGAAAGGTAGTGTTATAAAGAATCTGGAGCTTGTTTCTTGTGTGATAAAATGGGACACTTCCTCCATAATTGTCCAAAGAACCCCCCTCAATTTCAAATCTACTCGACTTTCTAAGACTAAAAGAGATTGGCCAATATCATTTGCAAGGGCGAGGAACTCGATGCCTGATGAATTCGAGCCCGAAGAATGTGACGATGATCAACACGCTAAATCAGGTAAGAATTCGTGGATGAATTCTTTTTAAGAGGGGGAGTGTTGTAACACCCCGAAACCCGGTCTAGTCAAAATTAAATTTTGATGATCGAGTATTTTATATTGGTATATATTTTACTCGAATTTATTCAGCCCAATTTATAAATTCGGGGTTAAGTTTCGGCGGTCGAATATTTTTGTTTTGATTAAAGATTGGTTCGATCTTGTACCCGAATAGATTATACGGCTTAAGTATACCGATTTACTACTACTATTATTATTATTAAAAGGGGGAAGGACATGGCAGCCAAAAGAATTGGCCACCACAATAGGCCATTCGGCCATTTGAAATTGAGTGTGGCAAATTGCCATGAAACGTGACAAATGGAAAATGAATGTGGCAATTGCCACTATGCGGGGCAAGTAAAGGAATAAGGGTGGCAACAATTTAGACAATTGTTCACCACGTGGCAGGGGTAAATAATGCCCTTAAATTGGCTGCTTCAAAATTGAAGCAAAGGGAACGACCAAATTCTAGTATAAATAGAGGTAGTATGCACAAATGAAGGAGCAAGAGACGGTCCATTAATAAATATGGTTCAGTATTAAATTGGTTGTCTGATATTTTTCGATATAGTAATATCGAATCTCTGTCGACATCGGGGTAAGCTCGAATCCTTAGTTAGTCTAAGTTTTAGTATCGAATTTAATTAATATTTTTATATTAAATCGATACTGTTTTATTGATTCTAACCGATTCTTATTAATTAACCTAGTTCAAGAGGTCGATAAGAAACAACCGCCAAAAATTAAGGATAAAGGTGTTATTATTCGAGATCCTTAAAAATACCAGGTTATCGAGGTGAGTGTAGTCGGAGTCTCGGGAATGGGCGAGGAGCCTTTCCGAATTTATCGTTATTGATTTCGTTTGATTTATTAATCATTGAAATGAAGGGTCTTGCATAAAACATTATTGAAAGCTATATTGGTAAGTCTTGGTAAGTATTGCATCGAATTATTGTCCGAGGCATTGTTATTGTATCATGGAAATCATTGAAGCATTGACATACAGAATCATTGGCACGTGTTTATTTGTATTGGCTATTGTTATGGCTACATGATTATTGAGACATCCTCATTGAATCATTGATATCTAATTATTGTTATCGAACCTTGAGATCGAAGTATTGGATACAATTGGCATGCCATAGAATTCATGAGCTCAGTGGTACGAAGATTATACAGTGTAGTGGAGGGATGTGATTTGTGTGGTCAAAACGGTCTAGTGGATGATATTGGACCATATTGTTCATTGTTGGTGTAGTGGTGGAATTTCTGTATTCAAATACGGTTGAATCGATCCAAGGAAATTATTGATTGTTGCTTTTGATTATTAATGCTATGATATTGATTATTGATGCCATGATAGTTATTGTTGTTATTGAGCATATAAATGATATTTATGTTCATGATATAGTATAATTGATGATATCAAGACATTTTGCTTCACATGATAAGTTCATTCATTGTCTATGGCTACCTCCCCTAGACTATATGAGTATAATACATTCATTGCCCATACATTTCAGGTTAAGAGATATCGTTTCGAGATCGGAGTTAGTTAGAAAGGCAACAAGTCGCCTCGGGCTTAAAGTAAAATATTTTGTCCCTATGAACTCCTAGAATGGTGGCAAAGTAGTTAAAGTAGTTGATGATGATGTTTTGTCTATGTGCATGAAGACTATGTGTTATGTGTGGATAAAGTGTCTTAAATGATGTGTTAAGTTTGCTTGAAAATGGCTTAATATGCATATTTGGGTTTAAAATGTGAAAACATAGTAAACGTATTCGGATGATCATGAAATTTGGCATGCTAGTAGTTTATACTATTGAAATGATGAGTGTAAAGTTTCATTGCATTTGGACATTGTTCGGTAGGTCAAATTGAATGAAAACCAGCAAAAATCTGTCATTACAAGTCAAGACGTATCAAAACGGGTGATGGCGTTTCGATACAGGTAAACATAAATGTACCTAAAGAACAGGGTGTATCGAAAAGGTCTATAGCTGTTTCGGAACATTTTGTCCCTAGAATTCATCATTTCGATACATGTTCATAGCGTATCGAAACGGGTCAAAGTTAAAGTCAATAGAAGTCAACCCGTTTTGATACAGGGCTTGCCCGTATCGATACGGTCAAAAGGGTAGAGTCAACATGGGTTGACCATCGTACACCCGTTTCGAAACAATCCTAGGGGTGTTTCAACCGTTTGCAATGTTAACAGACCAGTTACTGAATTTTGAAAGATTAAATTGAATGAGTTAATGAACTCTGAATTGTATGAAATTTTACAGGTTTGTTAATATTGTAGTTAATTTCAATGTAGCATGATCAATTGCATCAAAGGACCCCTAATTTATTGAATTTATAGATTGGTTCCTAAAACTTGTAATAGTTAATATTTAGCCCTAATTGATTAATTATTATTTCGTGTGGACTAATTGGACTAAGATACATCGAGGCATTGTGTTATTGTGTGTTGTTGATTTAAATGTTAATATTAAACTGAAATTTTGTCGCACCGTTTACTGTATTGATCATCGGTATCACCTTCTAACCCAGTTCTCGACCAGACCGGGAAGGGGGTGTTACAAATGAAGTTCACTAAAAGACAAGGTTGGTAGCTAAAGGTTACGCTCGGAAGGAGAAAATCGACTACAATGAAGTATTTTCCCTTGTTGTGAATCATTTCTCAAATAGAATATTGTTGGCCTTGAAAGCACATTTGAATTTGAGGCTAGCACAACTCGATGTAAAAATGGCTTTCTTGCATGGTAATTTGGAAGATGAGATCTATATGACTCAGCAGAAGGATACAAGGATGTTGTTGGTGAGAAATGAGTTTGTAAGCTAAACAAGTCGCTTTATGAATTGAAACAATCTCTGAGGCAGTGGTACAAGCGATTTGATAGCTTTATGAGGAGGCAAAGGTACATAAGAAGCAAATACGACCATTGCGTGTATTTGTGAAAGCTACAAGATGGATCATTCATTTATCTTCTCTTGTATGTTGATGATATGTTGATCGCTTCATAGAGCCAATAAGAGATAGACAAATTGAAGGATTGTTGAGTGGATCGTTGAATCCATAAATGCCAAGAGGCGGATGAATTGGATTTTTAATTTGGTTGGTAGTGAAGTGGTAAAATAAAATTGAGGACAAAGGCAATTATAGTGGTTCAAGTTCCAAATGAACTCTAAATCCACTACCTTAGCTCCCACTAAGAATTTTCCAAACAACTTCACTAGTTGATCTTCCCCTTTTCTAGGCTTAGGAGGAAATCTTTACACAAATGGTCAATTTTCTACCCAAAATTGACCAACCCTCTCACAAGTATACAAAGAAGAATGTGGAAAATACAATGTATCTCTCAAGACTAATATTGCCCAAATTACAAGCACACAACCCAATTGAATCTAAAAATTAGGAAATTACAAGGATTGACAATTAGGGTTTTACAAGGATATAGGAATTTAAGCACTTGAGCTTGGATTTGATGTAGAATTGTTTTTCTTAGGATCAATAGTTGTTGCTGGTTGTTTTTAGACTCTTTTTTATACCTTCTCATTCAATTCTAGCCGTTGGGGTGGTTGACATCATCAATATAGCCGTTGGGATGCAATCTTCCCACCACAAATGCACTTCTGCAACTACCCGTTTCGAAACACATGTACTTGTTTCGAAAAAGACCAAAATAGAAATAGTCGTTGGGGTGTAATTAAGAGACCGTATCAAAACGGATACGGTTGTTTTGATACGCTAAGAGCTCGTTTCGAAACGACTTGATACTGTTTTGAAACAATTTGAAATTGTCAAAACCCGTATCGATACGTGCGTAAATCGTTTCGATACGCTTTAACCGTTTTGTGAAAATCAGTTATAAAATTGCAATAGTCATAAAATTTAAATCCAAGTTCAAATATCGTTTCGAAATGTTTGAGGTCATTTTGATATTGTCGTATCGAAACAAATCTTCTCGTTTCGTTGTTCTTCATTTGTTTCAAAACATAGGGTCATGTTTCGATACTATCGTATCAAAACGGGAAGACTCGTTCCGAAACCAAGTTTAACAGTTTCAAAACGTTCCGAAACACCTAAGGGCTGTTTCGAAACGGTGATTCAAAAATCACTGTTTTGACTTCGAAAACACTTAGAAAAATTTGTATAACCATTTGGTTTTAACTTGACCACTTTGCTTAAAAGTTTTGGGAAGTTTTAAGGAATTAAAAATTTATTTTCTATTTTCAATTTAGTCCTTAAATCTTTTGTTATATCAAAATCAATTTTTTGGTTTTACAATCTCCTCATTTTTGATATAACAAAACCAAGTATAAATTTTTTAAGTGTTTTGAAATCTTTGAAAAACTTTTAACTCCCCCTCAATTTCAGATAGGTTTTAAAGTTTTGAAAAGTTGAAATTTAAAGCACTTGAAACTTAATAACAAACTTAAAAACACTTAGGCTCTTAGGAATTACTTCTCCCCCTTTTTGTTATATCAAACATATAATCAAGGCTAAATGAGAATAAAAGAGGCATAAATCATAAACCAAACAACATAATAGCATAGATAGCATTAAGTTCATGAAACAAATTCAAACAAAAAATCAAACTCAATCCTAAAAACATGAAATCAAAGCATAGGTCTTAAAACAAACAAATACAAATAGGTGCATAAACTCAATCCTAATATGACAAAATAAAATGATATGCAATAAAACTAAGGTGCCTTACCGTCTTCATCACCTCCAAGGTCATCCAAGAAATCATCATTCTCCTTCTCTTGATCCTTGAGAAAACGCCTCCAATCACCATAGAAGTTGGTGAAGGAGAGATCCATGGATGATTGTTGGGTTTCAAGCGAGGTAAGGCGATTCTCCGTGCCAAGAACACGATCTTCCAAGGATGTTAATCGAGTGTTGATAGCTGCAAACCCGGAAGCCATGTTTGTGTCCATGGTGTTGAACCTCTCAATGAGGAAGGCCATGAGAGCATCATTGTTAGGAGCCACAACGGGAACTTGAACTTGTGGTTGAGGCTCTTCTTGAGGCACTTGAGCTCTACGATCAACTCGAATCCATTCACCATTAGTGTATCGAAATTCGGATCTTACGAGAAAAGACTCACCGAGATTTTGCTTGTGTTGTTCAAGAAAAATGTACGAGACATCAAGGCCAAGGCGAACAAAAATGTAGCTCAAAGTTGTCCCATAAGTGAAAGAGATGATGGAGTCAGATTGACGATGCCTTACTAGATGGATCATCTCGGCAAACATTATCTTCACCAAGTTAGGTTGTTGTGATTGTCGAAAACACTCGATCCAAAAGGTGTCAACTTGACGGATATGGGCAAATTTTCCTCTGGATGAGCGCAAGAACCAAGATATGATTAAGTGCAAGAAACGGTCGTGGGCATCCAAAGTGAGAACCGATCCAGTTTGAGATCCAAAGTGGGTTTCATCCTCAATACCCTCATCAACAAGCCCAAGAAGGTTCACTAAGGTGGATGGTTCAATGTGAAACTTCTTTCCCAAGAGGTAAGACTCGAGAGCAATAACTTCGGAACGATCCTCATTGCTAATAAGATGAGCATTGGAGTAGAAAAACAATAACGTGTTTTCGTAGACAATGTCGGGAATATTCATGAAGTTTAGGAAACCCCATTGTTGCAAAAGAGGTAGGTACTTGAAGTAGAAACGCTCAGAATCAAGGAATGTCATGTCAACAACTCTCTCTAGTCGAACAACAGCATCTTGACGAGTTTTAAACCGATTCCTAGCCTCTTGGTTTCTAAGACTTTTGACATAAAGGAGGGTAAGGTTTGGACGAACATCGTCACCGGGGTTCGAACCTTCACCCCCTACAATCTTTCTTTTCTTTTGCAAATCCATTAAAAACACCTAAAAACAAAGCAAGCAATAAAATTTAAGTGTATGCATTAAATCCTAATTCGATCTAATAAGAATCTCACTAAGGTTTTTAAAACCACTTTGAAAGCATATACATAAAAATAAAATTTTGATGAAAACATATTTGAAAAATAGTGTTAAAAATACGATTAAAATAAAATATATTCGAACAAAAAAAAATTGAGATTTAAATTTTTTTACAAGATTTTGAAAACCCATAATGTAAAACAAGTATTCTATACAAAACTATAATTTTTTTAACATAATATTCGAACGAAATAAAAAGAAAAAGAAAAAGGATAGAAAATACCTCAAAGATGGGATTTTGGAAGAATTTGTGGATGAAATTGCACAAAATTGATGAAGCTTGCTTAGATTGATGTTTAGGAGTAAAAGCCCTCAAGTTTTGATGAAAAACAAAGAGATTTGATGGGTTTTTATAGATGAATTCGGTCTAGGGTTTTGAGGGGTTTTGGGTTTAATTAAAAGACTCTTATTGATTGTTTCGGTACAGGTTTGACTGTATCAAAGCCCAAGAGATTCCCGTATCAAAACGAAGAGGGGTCATTTTGATACAAGTTTTAACAGAACCAAAACGTTTTGAAACACTTGGGAGCGTTTCGAAACAACTTGGTTTATATGTGTTCTTTAAAGGTACCCCATATCGAAACAGGATGACCCGTTTCGATACCAATAGCCCTGAAAGAGTAGATAAGGCTCTAAAATGCAGAAAAATTGAACTTTGATTGAACCTAGATGCATGAATGAGATGTATGAGCAAGTTTAAAATATCAAAACATAAACATACTCCCCTAGCTATAAGCAATGATGTAATTGAGATAAAAAAAACACATAAGCATGGAATTTAACAAGAATTCAAGCAATTTTAAGCACAAAGGTTCTAAAAGGTCAAGATAGGCTAGTTAGACCTAACTTTCTCCTAAGGGACCAAAAACGCACTTTATCTGGAGGTTTGGTAAAGATGTCCGCTAATTGATTTAAAGTGTCTACATGCTCTAAAACAACATTTTCCTTAAGGATGTGATCTCTAATGAAATGATGCCTTATTTCTATGTGTTTGGTTCTAGAGTGTTGGATGAGATTTTTGGTAAGACATATGGCACTAGTGTTATCAGTGTCTACATCAATTCCATAGTCTAAGAGTTGTTGTTTCATCCAAAGGACTTGAGAACAAAAACTCCCTAATGATATGTACTCTGCTTCGGTGGTAAATAAAGCTACATTATTTTGTTTCTTAGAGAACCAAGATATGAACATACTACCTAGGAATTGACAAGTACCGAAAGTACTTTTCCTATCTATCTTACAAACCCTGTAATCCGTGACCGAATAAGCATAAAGGTTAAAGGTTGAGTCTCTAGGATACCAAAGGCCTAAACAAGGAGTATCTCTAAGGTACATAAAGATCCTTTTAATGGCTATAAGGTGTGACCCTCTAGGACTAGCTTGGAACCTAGCACACAAGCAAACACTAAACAATATACTTGGTCTACTTACGGTAAGGTAAAGCAAAGACCCAATCATAGAACGATAAAGCTTAGAGTCAACACACTTACCTCCTTCATCTTTGTCAAGCTTTGTGGAAGAGCTCATTAGTGTAGCTTGAGGCTTTGCTTGCTCCAAGCCAAACTTCTTGAACATATCTTTGATGTACTTAGCTTGATTGATGAAGATTTCATCCTTCATTTGTTTGATTTGAAGTCCCAAGAAGAATGAGAGCTCCCCCATCATGCTCGTTTCAAATTCACCTTGCATCAACTTAGAAAAATCTTGACAAAGCAACTCATTAGTAGATCAAAAAATAATATCATCAACATAAATTTGAACTACTAAGATATCTTTGCCATTGTTTTTAACAAATAATGTTGTGTCCACCTTTCCTTTTTCAAAACCTTTTCAACTAGAAAACTTGATAATATTTCATACCAAGCTCTAGGAGCTTGTTTTAAACCATATAAAGCTTTTGACAATTTGAAAACATGGTTTGGAAAAATGGGATCTTTAAAACCCGGTGGTTGTTCCACATACACTTCTTCATTTATAAAGCCATTTGAAAATGCACTTGACATCCATTTGAAAAGGCTTGAAATCATGATAACATACAAATGCAAGTAACATCCTAATTGCTTTCATTCTAGCTACGGGTGCGTAGGTTTC
This sequence comes from Hibiscus trionum, assembly GCA_030270665.1. Taxonomy (NCBI): domain Eukaryota; kingdom Viridiplantae; phylum Streptophyta; class Magnoliopsida; order Malvales; family Malvaceae; genus Hibiscus; species Hibiscus trionum. Next base: position 3,237,663 of record BSYR01000027.1, read on the forward strand.
ATCAAAATCAATTCCCTCTTCTTGAGTGTAACCTTGAGCAACAAGCCTAGCCTTGTTTCTCACTATGTTACCACTTTCATCTAGTTTGTTTCTAAATGCCCATTTAGTTCCTATAGTAGATTTGTTTCTAGGCCTATCAACTAATGTTCATACTTTACTTCTCTCAAATTGGTTTAACTCGTCTTGCATGGCCATAATCCAAAAGTCATCTTTTAATGCTTCTTTAACATTCTTAGACTCAATGCATGAGATAAAAGCAACATTATTAAGCATTTTAAGAGAAGAACGAGTAGTTGCCCCCTTGGATGGATCATCCAAGATCTCACCACCTTTGACATAGTTGTACTCCCTTGGGTAGCTCGCTTCCTTTTCCTCAAGAGACATGTCTTGCAATGCTTCTAGAGGTGGTTCTTTTGCTTCTTCCTCTTTGGTTGGAATCTCATTCACCTTTGATGATTCTCCACCATCATTGGCTTCAATAATCCCTACATCATCATCATCACAAGAATCCTTCCTCGGAAAGAGGTTATCATTAAAAACCACATGGATAGATTCCTCTACAACTAAATTTCTTTTGTTAAACACACGATAGGCTTTAGAGTTTAAAGAGTAACCTAAAAAAATAGCCTCATCACTCTTTGCATCAAATTTACCTAAATTATCTTTTCCATTGTTTAAAACAAAACACTTGCAACCAAAAGGATGAAAATAGCTAATGTTAGGCTTTTTAGATTTTAAAATATCATAAGGAGTTTTCTTCAAAATAGGCCTAATCATTACTTGGTTTATAATGTAGCAAGCGATGTTAGTGGCTTCTGCCCAAAAATACTTAGGTAAATTATTTTCACAAAACATAGTCATAGCCATTTCTTCTAAAGTTCTATTTTTCTCTCAACTACCCCATTTTGTTGAAGAGTGAGAGGAGCCAAAAAATTATGGCTAATCCCATTTTCATTACAAAAAATTTCAAAACTCATATTTTGAAATTCGGTTCCATGATCACTTCTAATATGTGAAATTTTAAGTTCAAGATCATTTTGGGTTATTTTTGAAAATGTGATGAAGTTTTCTAAAGCCTCACTTAAAAAGAGAACCCATGTATACCTAGAGTAATCATCAACAAGTACAAATGTATATGATTTTCCACCCAAGCTAGTAGTCATAATTGGCCCAAAGAGATCCATATGGATCAATTGCAAACATCTACTTGTAGAAACATCATTAATGGACTTGAAAGATGCTCTATGTTGTTTACCTTTAGCACATGCATCACAAATTTTATCTAATGAGAACTTGAGCTTAGGTAGGCCTCTAACTAGATTAAGGGAAACTAATTTTTCTAAAACGCTAATGCTAGCATATCCTAGTTTCCTATGCCATAACCATGTATCATTTTCATTTTGTGCAACTAAGCATGCATGTGATGTATGAATGTCATCTAGATGCACCATATAAATATTGTCTATGCGATGACCAATGAGCATTGTTTTGTTAGATTTAATGTCTACTATTCTACACCCATTTACATCAAACATGACATTAAACCCTTTATCACATAATTGACTAATGCTCAACAAATTGTGTTTTAGACCATTGACATACAAGACATTTTCATTAAGTATGGAAGAGTGATTACCTATGGAGCCAATACCTTAAATGTGGCCTTTGGAGTTGTCACCAAAAGTTACTACTCCTCCACTTTTTGGCTTTAATTCCATGAATCGAATCTTGTCTCCGGTCATATGTCTCGAGCATCCACTATCAAGGTACCATGAATTTTGACTTTGTGCTTGGGCCTTGTAGCATTGCTCCCCCCAACAAACAAAGAGTTTAAACTTTGATTTTTGGTACCCAGATCATTTTGGGTCCATGAGTGTTAGCTCCCAAAAGATTGGTTCCCTTAGGGATCCAAGATGACAAGGCATTAACATTATTAGATTTTACAAGTTCCTTAGGAACCCATACACTTCTAATCTTTTTATTCCTAGAGTGCCTATAGGAGCCACTTTGTTTGTAGTTCAAATTCTTTCTTTTTTTAAAGTTGGTTTTTGAAGATTCACTCTTTTCAAGCTTTTAAGAATCAACACTTTTGAAAGAATTTTTAAGCTCATTGAGCTCATTCACCAATTTTTGGTGTTCATCATTACATTGAGAAAGAAGGTTGTTCAAATCAATATTTTCTTTTTCAAAGAAATTTAGATCATCTTGCAAGCTTAAAACCTTTTTCTCAAAATCCGAGTTAGTTTTAGAGAGTAAATCGTTTTGAGCTTTCAAATCCGAAATGACCTTTTTGTTTTTCAAAACGGATTCCTTGTATTTCTCTACTAACTCATCATATACCTATTGTAACTCATCATATGCATCATGCAATTCATCAAATGTAAAATCATAGCAAGATGAGTTAGAGGTTACCATAGAATCTTTTTAGTCCTAGAGTGCCTATAGGAGCCACTTTGTTTGTAGTTCAAATTATTTCTTTTTGTAAAGTTGGTTTTTGAAGATTCACTCTTTTCAAACTTTGAAGAACCAACACTTTTGAAAGAATTTTTGAGCTCATTCACCAATTTTTGGTGTTCATCATTACATTGAGAAAGAAGGTTGTTCAAATCAATATTTTATTTTTCAAAGAAATTTAGATCATCTTGCAAGCTTAAAACCTTTTTCTCAAAATCTGAGTTAGTTTTAGAGAGTAAATCGTTTTGAGCTTTCAAATCCGAAATGACCTTTTTGTTTTTCAAAATGGACTCCTTGTATTTCTCTACTAACTCATCATATACCTCTTTTAACTCATCATATGCATCACGCAATTCATCAAATGTAAAATCATAGCAAGATGAGTTAGAGGTTACCATAGAATCCTCCTCAAGAGCCATGAGGCAAAGGTTGGCCACTTCGTGTTCCTTATCCTAGGATGACTCCTCATCACTCCAAGTAACAATCTTAGCTTTGAGCTTCTTCTTCTTCTCAAAGCCCTTCTTCTTGAGTTGAGAGCAATCGGAACGAATATGACTCGGCTTCTTGCACTCAAAGAAAATGATAGGATCCTTTTCCTCTTCTTTGCTCTTGTTCTTGAAGTCTCTCTTTCTTTGAAATTTCCTCCCTTTGTTAGACTTCATGAACTGTGAGAAGCGTTTGGCTATCATTGCCAACTCCTCGAAATCATCCTCCTCACTAGAAGAGCTCTCATCTTGTAGAGAGGCCTTGAGAGCAACTCTTAGCTTCTTTTTCTTGTTCACCTCTTGCTTCTCTATTCTTCTTTCTTCTTTCTTCTTTTCCCCTTCTCTTCCTTGTTTTATAATTTCATGAGTAAGATGAGAACCAACTAGCTCATCAAGCTTCAAGGTCTTCAAATTCTTAGCTTCGATGATGGCCGTTCTTTTACCATCCCAAGATTTCGGGAGAGAATATAGAAGCTTCCTAACTAGCTTGTCTTCGGGAATCACTTCACTGAATCCTTTTAGACCATTGACGATGATCGAAAAACGATCAAACATCTTGGAGACACTCTTATCGGGATCCATCTTAATGTTCTCATAACTTAAATTTAGTAGCCCAATCTTCGTCTCCTTAATATTGCTAGTTCCTTCATATGTTGTCTCAAGAGTGTCTCACACTTCTTTGGCGCTCTCGATTGAAGAAACCTTAGAATAGATGTCCGGACCAAGTGCACAAATGATGATGTGCAACACTTTATCGTTGACTTGCATCCTTCTTCTATCTTCTTCGGTCATCTCCGATTTCACCTTTGGGACAAGTCTTCCTTTATCATTTCTTTTCATCGGAATGTAAGGCACTTCTTCAACTACATTCTAAACCATGTATTCGGTGGATTTGATGAAGAGATGCATCATGTTCTTCCAATATGGGTAGTTGTCCCCATTGAAGAATGGTGGTTTAGTAGTGGAGTAAGACTCATAGAGGTTGGAGGTTGAGGTAGATGTCATGGCTTGACTAGAAATTTGATCACACTCTTCTAGGATCTCCTCTTGTAGTTGTTAATCCTTCAAAAGAGGTAGGCTCTTATACCAATTGTTGAGTGGATCGTTGAATCGATAAATGCCAAGAGGGGGTGAATTGGATTTTTAATTTGGTTGGTAGTGAAGTGGTAAAATAAAATTGAGGACAAAGGCAATTATAGTGGTTCAAGTTCCAAATAAACTTTACATCCACTACCTTAGCTCCCACTAAGGATTTTCCAAACAACTTCACTAGTTGATCTTCCCCTTTTCTAGGCTTAGGAGGAAACCTTTACACAAATGGTCAATTTTCTACCCAAAATTGACCAACCCTCTCACAAATATACAAAGAAGAATGTGGCAAATACAATGTATCTCTCAAGACTAATATTGCCCAAATTACAAGCACACAACCCAATTGAATCTAAAAAATAGGAAATTACAAGGATTGACAATTGGGGTTTTACAAGGATATAGGAATTTAAGCACTTGAGCTTGGATTTGATGTAGAATTGTTTCTCTTAGGATCAATAGTTGTTGATGGTTGTTTTTAGACTCCCTTTTATACATTCTCATTCAATTCTATCTGTTGGGGTGGTTGTCATCATCAATATAGTCGTTGGGATGCAATCTTTCCACCATAAATGTACTTCTGCAACTACCCGTTTCAAAACACCTGTACCTGTTTCGAAACAGACCAAAATAGAAATAGCCGTTGGGGTGTAATTAAGAGACCGTATCGAAACGGATATGATTGATTCGATACGCTAAGAGCTCATTTAGAAACGACTTGATATCGTTACAAAACAATTTGAAATTGTCAAAACTCGTATCGAAACATGCTTAAATCATTTCGATACGCCTTAACCGTTTTGTGAAAATCAGTTATAAAATTGCAACGGTCATAAAATTTAAATCCAAGTTCAAATCTTGTTTCGAAACGTTTGAGGTCATTTCGATACTACTGTATCGAAACGGATCTTCTCGTTCCATTGTTCTTCATCCGTTTCAAAACATAGGGTCATGTTTCGAAACTATCGTATCGAAACAGGAAGACTCGTTCCGAAACCAAGTTTAACAATTTCAAAACGTTCCGAAACATCTAAGGGTTGTTTCGAAACGGTGACTTGAAAATCACTGTTTTAACTCGGAAAACACTTAGAAAAATTTGTATAACCATTTGGTTTTTACTTGACCACTTTACTTAAAAGTTTTGGGAAGTTTTGAGGACTTAAAAATTTATTTTCTATTTTCAATTTAGTCCTTAAACCATTTGTTATTTCAAAACCAATTCTTTGATTATATAAGGATCAGTTAAATTAAGAGTTCGAGATGAAAGGATCTAGGTGAGGCCAAAAAAATTCTCGGTATGGAGATAAGTAGAGGCAGAGAGAGGGGCAAGCTTTGTTTGACTCAAAAGAAATATCTTAAAGGTATTACAATGTTTTGGTATGAATGAAAACACAAAACATGTAAGTACCCTACTTACTTCTCATTTGAAACTTAGTTCTCAATTATCTCTTAAAAGTGATGAAGAGCGAGAAAATGTGAAAAAGTTTCATATGATAATGCAGTAGGGAGCTTGATGTATGTGATGGTGTGTACGCGGCTTAACATTTCACAAGCAGTTGGAGTTGTGAGCAGGTACATGCATGATCCTGAAAAAGAACATTAGCAAGTTGTGAAATGGATTCTACGGTATCTCTAAGAAATCGTAGATGTTCGTTTAGTTTTTGATCAGGATGAAGAAATTGGTCAGTTAGTGGTTGGATATGTTGATTTTGACTATGTTGGTGATTTAGATAAGCTTCGATCAACTACTGGATATTTGATTACTCTAGCAAAAGTCCCAGTGAGTCAGAGGTCTACTTTACAGTCTACGATGGCTTTGTCTACTATAGAGGCAGAGTATATGACAGTTTCTGAAGCTATTAAGGAGGCTATTTGACTTAACAGATTGTTGGAAGACTTGGGAGTTGTTCAAAGTCACATTAGTCTCTATTGCGACAATTAGAGCGTTATTCACTTAGCGAAAAATCAAGTCTATCATTCAAGAACTAAGCACATAGACGTGAGGTATCACTTTGTGCGGGAGATCTTTGAAGAAGAAAATATTCTACTTCAAAAGATTGTGACGGCAGAAAATTACGCAGATATATTGACCTTGACTAAGGTGGTAACAACAATCAAGTTCAATCATTGTTTGAACTTTCTTAACATTCTGAGAGTTTGAGCACCTTCGGGTGTATGACGCTCGTGTGCGTATTTGAAAGCACTACAAAAAATAACTTTATTTTTAAGGAGTTGAAGAAGATTTTGAGAAGCTTGTTGAATTTCAAGCCAATATAGAGATTTGTTAAAAGTGGCTTGAAACGTGGATGTTTCAATGTCATTTAACTTGAACTAAATGAAGCCATTTAAATTGATATTAAATGGTGTATGAGAAAATTATTATTTGATCCCTGAACTATTAGGATATTTATAAGTTTTGTCCTTGGAGCTCAACTATAAATAGGCCTCAACCTTTTCATTTGAAATCATCTCTCCCATTTGGTTTTCTCTCCCATTTGTTGCATTTTAGATTTTTTGAAGGTATTTCATTTGTTTGTATCATTTTGGTATAGTGAAGTTATCATTCGGTGGTGATGTCTGAGGAGTAGACGACATTTCGTCGAACCTCATAAATTATACGTGTTCTCTCTATTATTTATTTTCGTTGTTTGATATTGGGTTTTTTCATTGAATTACAATATTCAATAGTTTGACGAGTTTGTCCGCTGTGCAAATTTCGATAATTTCGATCTTGACATTTCAACTCAGATTTGAGGCTACGTTCGTGTGAGAAATAACTCAGTTTTTCCAACGTTAAAAGTATATATATTGATATTATGGGAAATAACTCGGTTTTCCCAATGTGTGGGAAATAACGTTCGTGTGGGAAATAACATATTCGGTATAGTATTGGTAGAAGTATTATTTTTTAGGGTAAACTACTTCATTGACCACCATACTTTTAAAAAAGTTGCGATTTGACCACATTACTTTTTTCGAAGCAATTAAACCACCAAACTATTTAAATGGTATCAATGTGACCACCAGCCGTTAAAACCTAACGGAGGGAGTGACGTAACAGTTAGTAAAAATTCGTATAATTACACATTTAGTCCTCATTACTTATACATTCTATCAATTTAGTCCTAATTTAATTTAATAAAATAAATAAATTATTTAATTAGGTGGTGACACGTGTCACCACCTTATTGGAAGACTTTTTTAATTTAATAAATTTATTTTCATCCCCCAATCAGGTGGTGACACGTGTCACCTGATTGAAGGATGAAAATAAATGGAACAAAACTGGGTATATGCTCCCAGCGTGAATCAAACCTGAGTAACCTGGGGAAGAAATCGCATGGCAAAGCCACTGGGCCAAAGCCAATTTTGTAATACAAAATGCAAATAATTAATATAAGTCATACTTGGTTCTTTATGCCAAGGAAAAGTAAATAAATATGGATTAACGAGATTCGAACATGGCACGCTTATAATGCATAAAAACATCTAATTCAATGAAATAAATCTAATAAATAAATTATAATTTAAAATTATATCAATTCATTTCAATTATGTTCGTAAGTTTGTATTCTCTAAATAAGTTTAATATAGTTTTAAAATTTTAAAGATGTAATATATATATATAGTAATTTAATTAAATTTTTAATAAATATTAAAATTATAAATTGAGTTAAAAAAATCAATTCAACGATTATATACATGAAATTATAAAAATAAATGCGAAAAAGAAAAATATATTAAATTTAGTTTAAAAATACAAAATTCTTAAAACTGTTTTTATTTTAAATTGTGCACTAACTATATTTTAAAATATATACAAAATGTTGTTAACTTTAATTTAATTATTAGATTTATTTCATTGGATTAGATGTTTTTATGCATTATAAGCGTGCCATGTTCGAATCCCGTTAATCCACATTTATTTACTTTTGCTTGGCATAAAGAACCAAGTATGACTTATATTAATTATTTGCATTTTGTATCACAAAAATGGCTTTGGCCTAGTGGCTTTGCAATGTGGTTTCTTCCCCAGGTTACCTAGGTTCAATTCATGCTGGGAGTAAATACCTAGTTTTGTTCCATTTATTTTCATCCTTCAATCAGGTGACACGTGTCACCACCTGATTGGGGGATGAAACTAAATTTATTAAATTAAATATAAATGGCAAAGTCTTTCAATAAGGTGTCACCACCTAATTAAATAATTTATTTATTTTATTAAATTAAAATTAGGACTAAATTGATAGAATGTATAAGTAAGGAGGACTAAATGTGTAATTATACAAATTTTTACTAATTGCCACGTCACTCCCACTGTTAGGTTTTAACGGCTGGTGGTCACATTGATACCATTTAAATAGTTTGGTGGTTTAATTGCTTCGAAAAAAAAATAATATGGTCAAATCGTAACTTTATCAAAAGTATGGTGGTCAATGAAGTAGTTTACCCTATTTTTTAATACTAACACATAAAAAATCGCTAACTGGAATTATTTTTCTAGTCGTTTTCTCATATTTTTCTCCTACGTCATTTCTTTTTTATTTCTTAAAAAAAAATCATCTTCGACAACGATACTAATTTTAAGTTGATCATCAACCACCGATATTTCCTCCATCTTTCCCTTTATCATTTTAGACCTTTTTTTCGAGTTATGTTATTTTATTTTGTTTAATCCAATCTTTCTTTTTCGTGTAAAAATGATGTATGATTTAGGTCATGTTTGGTAAATAATTTTTTGAGCTAAAATTAGAGATTTGAAGTATTTTTAGAGGTTTGACCAGTCAAATCCGCTAATTTAGATGTTTGCTAAATAGCGGATTGTATTAGCGGATTGAGGTGAAACCTCTCATCTTGAAAAAGCTCCTTTTAGGAGCTTTTTGAGTTAGAGGTTTGAATAAAATACTTGTAAAGACTATTTTGTCCTTGATAATTATATATTTTTTTCTAAATAACATAAATTTGAATAACTAATAAAATTTAAAAAATCTTAAATAAAAAATTATTTTTTATCGGCAAGTAAGTATTTATTAAAAATAAGAAATTAATATATAGATTAATATATACATCTAAATTTTATAATTATTAAAATTATACTAAAAAGAGAATTTCACAAATAAAAAATAATATATACATCCTTTGTATATGCTTAGTAATGATATTAAAAAATTAATTTTCATAATCCAATTAATATTTATAGATTCAAAATATTAATAACTAATGAATTATTCAAACATATATTGAATATAATCATGTCCTTATATGTTATTTTGCTTATTTAAAGAATAAAACAGCTATCAGCTATCAGCTAATTTTACCAAGCACTTCTATACAATCAGCTAATGCAATACGCTAGTTAAATCAGCTAATGCAATCAGCTATCCGCTATCAGCTATCCGCTAATTGTTAAACAGGGCCTTAGTCTTCTTTCATGACATATTTTTTCTTTTATTTTTTTTAGGATTATATTTAGCATCACATCTTCAAATCAGTGACGGATATATAAATTTAAGAATGAGCTCCAATATATTGTTTCTCAAATGGGCATGCATATATATTTTTACCTTTACCCATTAAATTAGTTTTTTTTTTTTAAATTAACACTAAATTAAATATGCAATTGCTCTCACCGCATACATTCGCCTCTGCTCCAAATTATGTTTATTATGTTAAGGGAATTGGAAGCTTAAAACCCTAACACAAAATCAGTGATTACAAGTAATATCTGTTCTAAATATACTCTCAACCATTTGACAATTAACGCTCAATCACCCTTCTGCAGCTGCTGGTGCTCGAACCCATGACCTCTAAGAACAACAACCGTTCCCTTAACCACTGAGGCAAGTTGATTCGTGCTTTTAATTAGGATTCTTAATTTAGACATCTCACTATGTTTTCCGCAAAACAAACTTTGAAATATCCATGTTCAACACATACTCGAATATAAACATAGAGAGACCCCCTCCAAAAATCTTCTAAATACATAAAAATTTAAAAACTTGAACACATCAGATTCAACAAACACTTGAGTCATGACATAAGCCTGCATGCTAAAAAAAAGTTAAAAACATCTATAAACAGAACAAAATATGCATTTAATCCCTTTTTACACCCCCTGTTTTTTTTCTTTCTACAAAAAAAGATTTACACAGCAGACAAAGCAGTTCAATTTAGACAACAGACTCGGTTCCAGTACGGTTGGCACATACAACTCGAGTAACAACCGCAACAATCAATACAAAATCTCCATGCATAGTCTTTAAGTGGCAGTTCTCCTTTTAAGTAGTCGCAGCTTGCTTCTTTACCATGGCGGCGGCATGCTTCTGTCCGGTAAGATGAAATTCGAATACCTTTTGACTATTGCATACAACGTTGCAGATAGTGCATACTCTAACGGAAGCGGCAGCTGCTCCACCTTCCATAACTTTCCGTTTCTTAGTCTCCAAATCCTCTTTTGATGCTTCGGGCTGTGCTGCCACCGGGGATTGTGCATTAATAGCACCGTAGCTACTATTTGCTGCTGGGTTCTCTACTGGTTTAATTGCTAGATTTGGATTTGTTGCAGCTGGTGTACCCATGGAATGATCACGGGTTCCATTCTTTGATTTTTCTAAATTCTCCAGGTTCTTTAGGTGCTTTTTCCCGGACAAGTGTTGTGCATAGGCATCGTTGCTGTTACAATTAATTTGGCAGACATCGCACCACGAAGATTGAACGATCTTTGTTGTCTTCTTGCCCTTATTCCAAAAGTGATATGGTCCGATGCTATCAACAGAAATTAGTCCAGCCTGCATGATCACATGTACATAAAAGAATCATAATATCATATTTAAACCGAACTTACAAAGATAACAAATGGATTAACAAAATAGGTTTCGGATTGGAAAAAGTTACGAGAAAGCATTTGCGAGCAGGCAGCAACAGATTTCCTAGTTTAATAATTAATCTTACCTGAGCAGCATGTCTCCTCCCAGACAGATGTTTAGCAAACACTTCAAGGCTGTTACAAGCAACATTGCATATGGTGCACATTCGAACAGAGTTAACAGCTGCCCCGGAATTTAAAAGCTTTTGCTTTTTCCTCTCCAACTCCCAAGCATTCACCGCACAGGAAGAAGCCCTGGACATCATTGCATTGGAAGATTCCGGGAATACGGCAATAGTGGAACTAATCTTTTCTTGCAAGTTCCTTCGATGCTTCTTTCCCGTAATGTGTTTATCATAAACATCTTTTGTGTTGCATTCAATGTTGCAAACATCACATCGCATTGATTGAACCAGCCCGGTTTGATTCGGCATGCTTACTACGGTATTCACCAAGGACTGGTTCAACCCATCGTCGGAATTCAAAGCCACTACCGATGACTGCAAACCCCAACATATAAATGACTAAAAGCCATTCATGTACTCATCATCCAATGACTAAACTATGATCGAGACAAACACAAATACTTTAGAACATAAAACACAAAATTTCATCTATATTACTCCAATTTTTCATTTTCCTTGAAACATCCGAAACTAACACCCATGTCGAGCACATTTTCGGATACATCCATATTCTATTCTCAAAAACCGAGTCTGAGCAACATCACTCCTTCCATTACAAACTAAAACAAATCTTAACACATGTAACTAAATCAACTATAGACATTAAGGATAATGAATGAAATGAATGACATGTATATCATACAAAATTCCAGAAAGCATCAATTCCACAGCCTATGAATGAATTTCATTTAGGAAAAAAAACCCAATGCTGGTAATGAAGTTATGATTAAAGCAAATTATAATAAAACACATTCGAAAAATGAAATCCAAGTACCAAACGAAAAACAGCAAATTTCCAGTAAAATAAATCCAAAATTCACATCAAAAGAAAGGGCAAGAAAAACTAACGGTGGCACCATATGTAATCGGATCAGACTGTTGAGTTGTCCAAGTGTGAGAAGCCCAATTTGGGTCCTCATAAAACTGAGCGTTCACTTGGAATCCAACATGGGTTAAGGAGAACTGGGGCTGCTGGGCATAGGGGTCTGTCCCCGGAGGATACAGAAATTGTGGCTGAGAGGGAAGAGTTGGTGGTTGAGGATATGGTAATAGAGGATTTGAGGATTGGGGGAATGAAGATTGTTGCGGTTGCTGCTGCGATTGATACATTTACGTGGATTTTGAAAGATTATTAATTAGGGTTAGGGTTTAAACTTTTTTTTTTTTGAGGATTTTCACGTTGCTGCTGTCATGGATTTGTGCTTTCCTGCAAATCGAATGGAATAGAAGACGAACTTCTTATGGGCACCATTGGAAGTTGGGCCAATGGCCACTGTTTGATTTCCGCCTATTGGGCCACAAGAAGTAGATTTGTTTATAGAAATCTTGATATTTAACGAATCCGAATATTCAACCGAACCGAAATTTATTTTGGTTAAAATTAAAATTAAAGGTGTTCCTGGCTTCCTTGATTTTTATATTTTTTATTTCAATTAGAGGTGTCCATTATTCGATTAAGATCGATCACGGTTCAAAAGATGGAGACTCTTCAAAAGTTGGTGTCATGCAAGTAAGGTAAGACCACTACATCAAAGTAGGTTTTTAGCGGCGGTTTTTTTAAGTTTATAGCGGCATTTATAAGCGTCGTTAAAAACACTTTCGACGCTAGAAAATATTGTGAGAAGTGCCGCTGAATCGAGCGTCACTACAATTAGCAGCCTTTGTGAAAAAAACGCCACAAAAGATCGATGCCTATAGTAGCTTTTGGTAATTCAAACGCCGGTAAATGTCTTGGGCTATCGCGACGCTTAACAAAAAAACGCCACTATTACCTTGTCTTTATTGACGTTTTTTCCAAAAACGACACCATATGTTTGTGATTATTAGTGGCATTTTATCTAAAAACGCTGCTATTGCCTATGTATTAGTGGCGCTTTTCTTGACAAACGCCATAAGAGTCTGACTTGTAGTGGCATTTTTATTTGCGAACGCCTCAAGAGCCTAACTTTTAATGGCGTTTTGTTTTTCAAATACCACTAAGCTTGGTGGAAATAAAATTATATAAAAAATCAATTTTCATTGTTTCTATTTGTCAAAAAAATGTAAATTACAAAGACAAAATATTTGTTAAATAAAATATTTATTTCATCCGAAAAAATATAGTAACTTAAAGTATTTGTTAAACATATCAACACCCAAATCAATCTCTGTGTTGTTCTTTCACTATGCTTTTTCATCATCATCACGGGTTTTAACTATCACTAGAGAAGGTGGCCCTCACAAAATAACCTCGAACGTGGCCGCCGGCAATGACTTCTTTGAGGCGATATATGGAACCAATCATCTTACATGTCTTTTGTCAAAAACCCAAAAGGTAAAAAAGAAATGTCAATCTCTAAATATACAATAGATAGAACATTGATGAAAGAAAACAAAGAAGATGAAGCAAGGGATAGAGAATTAAGAAGGCAGCATGCTTAAGATGCACAGTGTTATCGCGACGCTTAACAAAAAAACGCCGCTATTACCTTGTCTTTTGACGTTTTTCCAAAAACGCTACTATATGTTTGTGATTATTAGTGGCGTTTTATCTAAAAACGCCGCTATTGCCTATGTATTAGTGGTGCTTTTCTTGACAAACGTCATAAGAGCCTGACTTGTAGTGGCATTTTTATTTGCAAACGCCGCAAGAGCCTAACTTTTCACTGTTTCTATTTGTCAAAAAATGTAAATTACAAAGATAAAATATTTGTTAAATAAAATATTTATTTCAACCGAAAAAACATAGTAACTTAAAATATTTGTTAAACATATCAACACCCAAATCAATCTTTGTGTTGTTCTCTCACTATGCTTTTTCATCATCATCACGGGTTTTAACTGTCACTAGAGAAGGTGGCCCTCACAAAATAACCTCGGACGTGGTCATCGGCGAAGTCATTGAGGCGATATATGGAACCAATTACCTTACATGTCTTCTGTCAAAAACCCAAAAGGTAAAAAAGAAATGTCAATATCCGAAGAGACAATAAATAGAACAATAATGAAAGAAAACAAAGAAGATGAAGCAAGGGATAGAGAATTAAGAAGGCAGCATGCCCAAGATGCACAGTGCTATAATAGTTTAGCTTTAAGACAGCCGCCTACAGCAAAAATATATTCCAACTTCAAAAAAATTCAATTTCATGAAATAAACAGTTGCCAAGTTTCATAAACTTTGATAATGTTGAATAAACAGTTGGCAGCCATATGTTTTCTAAACCAATTGATATTAACATGCAGGTGTTACAGAGCAACGATCCTTGTGAAGCAATGAAGTGATTCTTCACTAAATTTGACATAACCACCCATCTAGAATTCTAGATTTTAAATGCTATTCACTGTTTAATTTTATAATTTAGGAAGCATTTGCTTTCAAGAAAAATATCTGAAGTTTGAGATTTAATTTTATTATATATGTCGACATATATAGTAGTAATAAGTATTTGGCTACCTGACTGAGTTCAATTTTAATTCCAGGTTTTATATATGATTTGAATTTAACACCTTAGGATAAATCACATATGATAAGTTTGAGATTCGAATCTCAGCATCACAATAGTTTCTTTTACTTTAAAAAATTTCCCTAAGTAAATAACGAACATTTTTTATTTTGTTCAGTTCTATTCCGTTAACATGGTATAGTTTCGACACGTATTTTGACTATTTTTGTTTTGTACTCGTGTTGAGAGCGTATTAGATACTTGAAACAATGCACATTTGATGTACTCGTGCTTAGGGATGTAAAAACAAGTCAGAACCTGGAAACCCGACTGAAACCTGCTCGAGTCAGAACCTAATTTGACCCGAGGTTTTGATGACCTGAACCCGATCTGTAACCGACTGTTGTTGATCCGAACCCGAATTTGACATGTTACTGTAGTAACCGAACCCGACCTGCGTCCGACTGAAACGAACCCGAACCCGAAGCCGACCTGGCAAATAACCGAATTTACCCGACTGAATTGACCCGATATCCGATTTTACCCGACCTGAAATGAACCCGACCTGAAAATGGACCCGACCTGAAACGGACCCGACCTGTTTTGAACCCGACCTGCTTTAAACCCGACCTGTTGTTGACCTGAACTGAAATTAACCCGAAATCTATGACATGATGAATTAAAAAAATTTAGAAGTTGATATACCATATACATATATAATGTATATACATATACACCTACATATATTGATGTACATGATGTATATGCGCGTATACATATATATATATATATATATATATATATATATATATATATATATATATATAAGTACTAAAGTTAAAAAAAGAATAAGTAATTGATAATTTATGAACTACAAAAATTAAATGAAGAGTTGTTTTTAATTTTTAAGTTTTCTCATTAACTTGAATAAAATTGTAGACTTACAAATTATAAAAAAATAAATAACAGTTGTATAAGTCTTTACCGTTAATTTATGCATTTGGATTGATTAATGATGCTCATATTTTTCCTATCTTGTATGGATTTGAATCCCAATATGAAAATGTAATACCTCTTATTTAATCAATAAATATTTAAATCAAAGCTTCATGTGTATAATTGAACTAAATTAAAGTTTCAACTTTCATGTGTACAATTACATGTTTACATTCAAATAAAAAATTTGTGTATACTTATTTTAAACCAAAACTAATAATAATAATAATAATAATAATAATAATAATAATAATAATAATAATAATAATAATAATATCCAAATTGAATTAACTTATTAAACTTAAGATCTAATTGAGCTAAATTAAAACATATAAACATAAATTACTTTAAATTTGGACTCAATTAAATTAAATTAAAATTTAAAAGTACAAATTTAGGACTTAATGAAAACATCTAAAATCAGAAGGGCTAAGGAAATAATTTCCCCTAACCTGAAAAATAACCGGCTCTTTCTCCCGCCCTTCCATTTCAATTAAGAAAAAGGGGGAAAACATGATAATTGGTTAGGGAAAAAAAGGGGGGAAGCCACCACAATTCAATTAGAAAAAAAGAAAAAAAACATAGTTAAAAAAGAGAGGGAAACAGATAGAATATGGAGGGAAAAAAACCTCCTATTTTTTTAGAAGAGTTTAATTACCTTTTAAGTTTTATTGTGTTAAAATATTCTATTTTAGTCCTAATATTTATTTTTAATTTTTTGTTTAATTCAATTTAGTCATAAATATCCTTACGATATGGACTTCGGATATAGCAATCCCCTTCATAAAGTGATATTTAATCATTAAAATTTTACTTTTAGTCAAATTTGGCCCATATTTCTTTCTAATTTTTATAATTTAGTCTAATAATTTCAATATGCTAATATTTTTGTTTATTTTAGTTCATAAGATTTATTTTTTAGCCAAAATTGACTCATTTATTTCTATGGTAAAATTGTGAAATTGGTCATTATACTCAAATTTCTTCACTTTCAAATTGTCAAATTAGTCCCTAATTTCGATTTTATGCTATATATTTATGGTAAAATTGTAAAATTTGTCACTAGACTCTCAATCTTCTCTACTTTTAAATTGTCAAATTGATCCCTAATTTCAATTTTAGACTATATTTTTATGGTAAAATTGGTCCCTAATTTTAGTTTATGACTTATGTTTTAGACTTTAATGTTAATGGTTTAGGGTTTATGGCGTAGTTTAAGATTACTAGTTTATGAGATTAATTTCCATGGTTTAAGGTTTTATAGTTTATGATTTAGTGTTTAATGTTAATGGTTCAGAGTTTATGGCATAATTTAGGATTATTATTTTATGAGATTAATTTCCATGGTTTAAGGTTTATAGTTTATGGTTTAGTGTTTAGTATTAATCGTTTAAGATTATTGATTTATGAGATTAATTTGTATGGTTTAAGGTTTATGGTATATCTTAGTGTAGGAGATTATTTTCAATTGTTATATAGTCTATAGCATATAATATATATATATATATAACATATCATACACGATGATATTATTATTAATTTATTACCATAGTCTATATTAATGTATGAACTTTAAACCCTAAACTCTAATGTATGTAAGTATGTATAAATATACCTATCAATGTATGAACCCTAAACCCTTAATGAATTTTCTCTTAACCCAAACCCTAAAACCATAAACATAAACCCTAATGTATGTGTGTATTTATGAATATATGAACCCTAAACCCTAAACCATACACCCTAAACCTTAAATCATAATATATACAAGTATGTATGTATCTATCAATTATGAACCCTAAACCATTAATGAATTTCCCCTAAACCCTAAACGCTTTAAATCATAAATCATAAACCCTAAATCGTCCAATGTTTTATAATTTTAATTTGATATTTCTGTTCATTATAGCCCTTAAATCTTCATTTCTATTCTAAATTGACCCCTACTAATTGTTTTTTTAATTAGTCCAATAATATATAATTTTACTTTGACATTTTGTTCATTCTAGTTCCTAAACTTTATTTGTATTCTAAATTGACCACTTTTTATTTTTTTAAGTAGTCCGATGTTTTATAATTTTAATTTGATATTTTGTTCATTCTAGTCCCCTAAACTTTAGTTTAATTCCAAATTGACCCATATTTATTTATTGTTTTTTTTTAATTCGTCCGATGTTTTATAATTTTAATTTGGTACTTTGTTCATTCTAGTCCCTTAACTTTATTTCAATTCCAAATTTACCCCTATTCATTGTTTTTTTAATCCGTCCAATGTTTTATAATTTTAATTTGATATTTTCATCATTCTAGACCCTAAAACTTTATTTTTATTCCAAATTGACCCACATTTATTTTTTAAATTTGTCCAATGTTTTATTATTTTAATTTAATATTTTCTTCATTCTAGTCCCTTAACTTTATTTTAATTCCATATTAACCCATATATATATATTTTTTAATTCATCATGTTTTATAATTTTAATTTGAAATTTTGTTCATTCTAGACCCTAAAACTTTATTTTTATTCTAAATTGACCTCCACTTATTGTTTTTTTAATTACTCTAATTTTTATACTTTTAATTTAATATTTTTGTTCATTATAGTCCCCAAAACTTTATTTTTATTCCAAAATGACCCATTTTCCCTATTTTCTTTTAAATTTGTCTAATGTTTTATAATTTTAATTTGATATTTTTGTTCATTATAATCCGCGAAACTTTATTTTTAATCCAAATTGACCCATTTTCAGTCCAAATTGACTCATTTTCATTATTTTTTTAATTACTCCAGTGTTTTATAATTTTAATTTGACATGACTTTAAATAATTAACTCAAAATCAATGACGATTGACGAAGGTCAACCTAAAGTCTATCGACTACTTATACAATTGTATCGAACTCAAACTCAATATGAATTCCAATCCCGAAAATACCCTGACCTGAATTGCCCGACCTGAAACTACCCGACCTGAAATTACCCGACCTGAAATGCACCCGACCTGAAATGCAACCGCCCTGAAATGAACCCGACCTGAAATGAACCCGACCTGAAATGGACCCGACCTGAAATGAACCCGACCTGAAACGGAACCCGAACTGAAATGGACCCGACCTGAAGTGTATCCGAACCCGAATTAACCTGCCAATTATCTGCTTCGGACCCGACCTGTTTTGACCCGACCTGAAATGGACCCGACCTGAGATGGACCCGACCTGAGTCGAGTCAAAACAGAAAAATGACCTGAAATGACCTGTATCCGATTTTACCCGACCTGACAATACCCGACCTGAAACCCGTCCGATTACCTGTTTTTACATCCCTCGTGCTTCTTAAGATGTATATGTGCATGAGTTTTAGAAATTGGTATTAACACTATATACAGATAAAGCTTCGATGCTGGATGAAGTGATTGAGTACTTGAAACAACTTTAAGCACAAGTTCTAATGATGAGTATGATAAGCATTTCTCCCATGATGATGGGTGGCATGGGAGTTACATCATGGCCTAGGAATGGGCATAGGGTTGGCAATTTAACCTGTTATAGTTAGGTCTGGAGTCAATTTGACCCGAACAAAGGTATGTTTTTATTTTTAAAAGTCAGATTTCGGGCGAGACGACTTAAGGAGAAAATAATTAGGGTGGGGGCGGGTTCATGTTTAGTGTAAAAATTTTCTTACCCAACTTAATATATTTTGTATTATTTTTATATGTAATTTTGTTATATTTATGAAAATACCGTTTTATATATATGGACTGTTTAAGGTTTTTAATTTTTACCTTTTCATTTGCTTCAACCGTTTTCTCCTTTACCCCTTTCAGTACTCATTCCTCTCTTCTTTCTTTGTTTTCAGCTTTCTACTCTTCTCAGTTTATCTCTTTTTATTTTATTTTCTTCATTTCCCTTCTTCAAATCTATTATTCCTTTCTTTTGTTTAATTCCATTTAAATTTTTAACTATATTTCTCATCCATCTATCATAAGATCTCTCAATTTTTTCTTCAATTTTTTTATATCTACTGTATATTTGCAAAAATCCTTAATTTTTATGTTTGATTTTGTTGTTTGCAAGTCATTTATTCTGATTTCTTTGTTTAAAAGTTAATGAAATGCTTTGTTTTTTTCTTCTTATTTTAGAGACTGTTGTTGCTTAAATTTTGAGTAGTCATATTGTTTGGCTTGAGAGAAAATATGAGATTGAAAGAAAAGCCGGAAAATATAAGAAATTTAATATTAACTCAGGTAGGGTAGGGTCGGGTTTTGATCTAAAAAATTGGGGCGGGTGAGACATAAAAAAAGAATCGGGGCAAGTCGAGGGCTGGTTGAAGCTTTTAAGTTCCGGGTTAAGACTAGGTTGGCCAAAAACCCGCCCGCCTCGTTGCCATACCTAAATGGGCACAAGATTGCTAGACATCAATGCCGCCGCTGTGGCTCACAATGCTTCCCAATCTGTTCCTGCTCCACCGCCTTCGTGACAGCTGCGCCGCCACCTATGGTTCCTCTAAGAGCCGCTGCAGCAGCTGAAGTGAATCCAAATGCCAGCTCTAGTGCCCCAACCCATCTAAAGCCTAACTCGAGTAATAATATTCATATATGAAATAGACTCACATCCGAGTCCGAATAAGACTAATTCATTTAAGAATGATGGTTATTTTTGGTATGCAGTCTATGAACATGGAGCTCTACCTTAAGATGGCAGCATTGTATCAGCATCAAATTAATCGAACAACAGAGAGAGCAAGCAATCCATTGCCATCAAACATCATAAAAGGCGATTGATTCATTAAATTAATGAAATATGAAAAGATTAAAGTTATTATAATATATATCAAAATAAACAGGAGAAAACCAAATGTATATATAGACTTGAAACTCATGTAAACTGCAATATTTGTAAAGAATCCATACAAGAGAAACAATCCATGACAAAAAGAAAATTATCTTCCTTTTAAACTTAACCACAAAAGTAACTTCATATTACTTACTATTGTAAGGCATGAATTGAAAGCCACATCTTACTAGTGTCTGATCTATCTCCTTCGTCATACATCCACCCTCTCAATATCTTCGAGTACAAGGGTCTTCGACGGCTTCCCCAACAGATCAGTATACTCTTGGAAAGGAGACCTCGTGAATCGAGTCTCTTTCCAGAAATCAGGAGTCAAGAAACCATAAGTTTTCAGAAGACACTCAAAGGTGGCCTGCATTTACAATTGCAATAATAAGAAAAATAAGCAGAGCTGAAAGCACACTAGTTTTCCAATCGATTTACAAACACCCAGTAGAAAACCAAAAAAGGATCAGCCTGACACAAATACAAGTACATGTTTAGGGGAGTTCAACAAACATATAACATGGTTTTAACCAAGCAAAAAACATTAAACATACATAAGAGAAGCACGAATCACAAAACTTTCAAACATCCCAAGAAAACCAAAAGTTGTTAAGGATGTGAAGGAAAAACAAAAACCAATCAATGAACATCAGTTATGTCTACCCGGATAATTAGTACTACGAACCCAAACATTCCAATGGCTATAACTTTGGATGACTACGGGAAAAACATTAGCCGGAATTGTAGAATACTATATCACTCCAAGAATTAAAATCATGCTAACAACATGTAATGAAATTCAAGACAATGGTACCATGTTTTTACAGAACAAAAAAAACCAATATCAGACACTAAAATTTAGACAAAGAATAATCAATAAATCGGTTCAGAAACATGAAATCAAATTTCAATCCAATTAATTCAGCCACATTGTATCAGAGAAACGTCAGCAACAGGAAACTGAAGAAAGTAAGATTTATAAAGAAAAACTGAATACCTTGACAAAGTTACCAAGAGTCTTGGTGGAACCCCTTGAAGAAGTGAAAACATCTTCAATCCCAGCAAACTGAAGCACCTTTTTGGGCACCCTAGCAGCCACTATCCCCGCACCTCTAGGAGCGGGCACCATCCGAACAGTGACCGACCCACATTTTCCGGTAACCTTACACGGAACCGTATGAGGTTTCCCGATCTTATTCCCCCAGTAGCCTCTCCTCACTGGTATCACCGATAGCTTCGCCAATATTATAGCCCCTCTTATAGCCGTCGCAACTTCTTTGCTACACTTCACGCCCAACCCTACGTGTCCGTTTCCGTCGCCTACGACGACAAAGGCCTTGAAACGCGTGCGCTGGCCGGCGCGTGTTTGTTTCTGGACGGGAGTAATCTTCATCACTTCGTCTTTCAGTGAAGGGCCAACGAGTTGGTCGATGATTTGGTACTCCTTGATGGGGAGGGAGTGGAGATAGATTTGCTCGAGGGACGTGATTTTTCCCGCTTTGACTAAACGGCCGAGTTTTGTCACCGGAACCCATTTCTCCTCCTCGTCCTTGCGGCCGCGGCGCCTGCCTCTCGGTCCACGGTCGGACCTTCCGCCGCCGAAGCCACGCCTGAAAGCGCCTCGCTCTCTAGGCCGCCTCTTTCTGCCATTATTTGGGATTCGAGGATGCAGAAATGAATTCACGAGAGAAGGACGGCTGAGGTTAAGTTTTTGTATACGAGCGAGTATTTAAGTTAGGGTTTTAGTGCTTATGTTTATGGGTAAACTACTGTAATGGTCATTTATATTTTTGTTGAGTATAGTTTTGATCATTAATTTTTAAATTTGACCGTTAAGGTCATTTACATTTTTTATCTGTAAACTTTTGACCACTAAGACAAGACGTTTGTTGTCGTTAAATATTAACGACTTATTAATCTGGCAGTGAAAAAAGGGTAAACTACTGCAATAGTTACTTACGTTTAGTTAGTGTAAACTTTTACTCACTGATTCTAAACATTGATCGTTTTATTCACTTATGTTTTCGTTATGTAAACTTTTGGTCACTTGAATATTTGTTTTTGTTACCCTAATGACATGCATGTTAATAAAAATATTTTTTTAATTTAACTTTTAAATTTTTAAAAATTATTTTTTTCACTCAAAAAGAAAAAAATCTTAATCCCTTTTAATGCACCAATTTCAGGCTATCACCGTCTGTTCGACATGGCCTCTGATGAACCCACACCAGATTTTTCTTCCTCTTTCTTCAATCCTATAAATGTTCTTGTCGACGTTCAGATCGGTTCTTCCTTCAAGACCCAGAATGATCAGTCAGTGGAAAAGTATTTCAGCAACTTTTATGGATGTGTGTGCCTTTTAACATCGTTTGTATGGTTGAATTGCGGTCATTCTAGAAGTACATTTTTTGTGAAATTTTTAAAGCTGAAAAATTAGTGATTAACTTGATAGCCTGAATAATTTTTACAGTCAAAATGCCTTAAGCTTAGTCATAGGCGAAGTGTAACCCCCTCGTCCCGGTCTGACCGAATGACCGGTCCAAGTGGGCCACACGGGGAAAACCGAGCGAAAACCAATTAAGGTTCCCCCTCGGTTAGCAACCCTATATTTTTTTTCTTTTCTTTTCTAGATGCTTGTATTAAATCCTATGTGAGGGAACACGCAGCGAACAAACACTGACACAAAACTCACAAACCTACAATTAAACAACCAAATTTACCATTTTAAGTAGGACGTATCGATACACCTACATGGGGTATCGATACGCATTGACCAAAGTCAACCCTCTCCTCGACTCAGGGAAGGCCGTATCGATACACCATTTAGCGTATCGATACGCACCTCTCGGTCAACAACACATAGTCAACTAGTTTGAACCGTATCGATACACTTGACCCCGTATCGATACGCTTTGCACTCCACAATTCCCTCAGGATTCCAGAGAGTTTGGACCGTATCGATACACTCCACGTATCGATACGCTCAGCCTAAAATGAATCTCAGACAGTTGAGACCGTATCGATACACACCTGTGTATCGATACACCCCTGTGTATCGATACACCCTGCTTTACAATACTCTGTTTTCAGCAAAAACATATAAGGCACCCACTATAAATGCATAATTAGACCTCCCTAGACCCAACAACACACAAACAACCTTTAACAATCAAAATATCAACCCTCATGGCATTCAAACACACAAGGATCATGCATCTAAAGAATTCATACAACAAGGCAACCTAAGCATTTACAACATACCATCCCCCTTAACATTCAACAAAGTATTTCATGCTTTACACCCCAAAACATCATATATAACAAAGAGTTATAAAAACTTATACAACAACCCTTTTGCCACATTGCTAACTAATACAAAATTACCACCGTACTTGAGTTACAAAACTTGGAAGCCCTTCTTGCCTTGCTCCGAGCTAACGCCACACTAATGATCTGCATTGTTGAACATGGAGAGCGTAAGCTATAAGCTTAGTGAGGATGCTCTAAAACGAAAGCAACAACAATGCAGGGTTCAAGCATGTAATCCCTAAACCTCATATCTAACATGCATAGGCAACATCACAAGTAGTCCTAGCTAGTCCATCAAGTGGCATAATATGGCATATTACCTCATACTAAGCACCAAGCATCAATAACAATAGTCATGTTTCACCACCATATATCACCATATATGAATAAGTTAATTGGCCACTTTAAATTACCCCGATTGTGCGGATTTGAAACTCAACAACACTTTACCTCGGTGGGATTTCACTCATCACCGGCCTTGCATGGACGGGATTCCACTCATCGCCACATGCCCTACGGATGGGATTCCACTCATCATCACGTAGAAATGAATAAAAACTTCCGGTAGAATATTACATTACCGTACTCCTCCTTGGTGCCTCAACGCCACCAAGGCCACGTACGTTTTGACTCAATTTGTGTGCACACTAATCCTAATGATCGATCATTTACAACCGGTAATTATTTAGTGCCAATTATCATTTACCACATCATATTTTTCATCAATCATAACTCATGCTCATCACATATATATACACTTCATGAATATACATGTACAAAACCACCAAGATCACAAAAGCATAGTTAAATAAGCACAATAGCATATATGGATATCAACGGATAACTAACAACTCGAATTAACTATAAGTGGCCTACCAAGCACACTTTACACAAGCACACTACTCATACTCGAACCAACTTTAGAATAAGTTTAAAACCACTCACCGCCCTTCCTTTGTCAATCGAAATAATCCTCCTACGATCACGTATTCGGCTCCAAAGCTCCTTCAACGTTTCTTCTTGCTTCTAACCAACAAAACACACTTATTACACCACAATTCAATGCTAAAACTCAACTAACAACTCACTTCACAAACATAAGCCATATTCTTCAATTTCTCAATCCACAATCATCCAAAAACTCAATTTTCGTACTCCCCAAACACCTTGCTGAAAACTCCACTTCCAAACACCCAAATGACCTCTAACACATCCCAAATCACTCTCATATCATACCCTAACCATCAGCCCTTAGTTTTCAACATAAACTTCACCAAAAACCAAGTTTTAACACCTTAAAATTTAACATATGAACATAGTACGAATTTTCATCCAAATTTAACCAAATTGATATATAATGTGTATTTCATCATGATTAAGTTAAATCCCAACTCAAAACATTAAAACAATTTGGAAAACCACCTAAAATCCAAACTTTAACATAAAACCATAATTTTTCAAAGTCCCATGTTTTCAAATTTTAAGACCAAATATAGATAGAGAATAAGGAGGAGAGTCGGAAAACATAATTTACCTTTCAAAACGACGTTGAAATCAAGTTGTATGACCAATCAAATAGTGAAAAGCTTGAGAGAGTTTGATGATGGTGATTCACGTTTGGAAAGAAAGAATAGAAGAGAAGAAGAAGATGATCTCTTATATTTTAAGAGTTATCTTACTTTAATTAAAAGTTTTGGGTAAAATCGCAACATATGTCCCTCCCCTTTTATTAAAGCTCAATTACACCACAACTTAAGTTGAGTTGATTCTATTTAAATTTTATTAACTCGACTATAAACTCGGTTTACTCCTAGGCCCAAAACACGGGTGTTACAACTCTCTCCCACTTAAGAAATTTCGTCCCCGAAATTACCTGGTGGAAACAAATACGGAAACTGCTCAATCATATCCGCTTTCCTCTCCCACGTGGCCTCTTCTACACCTCTATGTCTCCACAACACTTTGACCAACTCTATGGTCTTGCCACGCAACACCTTGCTATCAGTAGCAAGTATCTCAATGGGTTCTTCAGTATAAGACAAATCTGGATTTAACTCTATCTCCTCAACGGGCATCACATGAGAAGGATCTGATCTATATCTCCTAAGCATAGACACATGAAAGACATCATGGATCTTCTCTAACTCAGAAGGTAACCTCAAACGATAAGCTACAGGCCCAATCCTCTCAACTACCTCATACGGACCAATGAACCTCGGACTCAGCTTGCCCTTTCGGCCAAATCTCATTACCTTCTTCCACGGAGATACCTTCAGAAACACTTTCTCACCTACTGAGTACTCTATCTCTTTCCTCTTCAAATCCGCATAAGATTTCTGACGATTGGAAGCTGCTTTCAAACGGTCGCAAATCAGCTTCACCTTGTCGGTAGTCCCCTTAAGCAAATCTGGCATAGGTAACAATCTCTGACCTGTTTCAGCCCAACAGATTGGAGTCCTACATCGTCTACCATACAAAGCCTCATAAGGAGCCATCTGAATACTAGATTGATAACTGTTGTTGTAAGCGAACTCAACCAACGGTAAGTGCTTCTCCCAAGAACCTTGGAAATCAATCACACAACAACGAAGCATATCCTCTAAAATCTGTATTACTCGCTCTGACTGCCCATCAGACTGCGGATGATAAGAAGTGCTGAAATGCAAACGGCTACCTAGGGCACTATGCAAACAACCCCAAAACCTCGAAGTAAACCTAGGATCTCTGTCTGAAACAATAGACTTCGGTACTCCATGAAGTCTCACAATCTCGCGGATATACAAGTTTGCCAACTTGTCTAAGGAATCAGTAGTGTTCACTGCTAAGAAGTGAGCACATTTAGTGAACCTATCAACAATCACCCAAACTGAATTCTTCTTTGAAGGAGACAAGGGCAGTCCCGATACAAAATCCATGGTGATCCTCTCCCATTTCCATTCCGGAATCTTCAAAGGTTGTAATAAACCTGAAGGAACCTGATGTTCTGCCTTCACTCTTTGACAAACCATACAACGGCTCACATACTCGGCTACATCTTTCTTCAAACCAACCCAGAAGTAATCATTCTTCAAGTCACAATACATTTTGGTACTACCCGGATGCATAGAAAAGGGACTCGAATGTGCTTCACTCAAAATCTGACGTCTCAACTCAACATCTCCTGGTACAACTATTCTATCCCTAAAGCACAACAAACCCTCACCACTGAAACTGTAATCGGTCGGTCTTCCTTCAGCTATGTCCTGAACATGAGCAATTAAACTCTCATCTTGCATTTGCTTCTCTTTAATCAATTGTATCAAAGAAGGCTTCACTTGCAATTCGGTGATCAAACCACCATCATCAGACACACTCAATTTAGCAAACATAGCCCTCAACTCTATGGCCACTTTCCTACTCAAAGCATCAGCGACTACATTCGCTTTGCCCGGATGGTACTCGATGGTCAAATCATAATCTTTTAGCAACTCAAGCCATCTTCTCTGTCTCAAGTTTAACTCCTTCTGTGTCAGCAAGTACTTCAAGCTCTTGTGATCGGTGTAAACAATACACTTCTCACCATACAAATAATGACGCCAAATCTTCAATGCGAACACAACTGCGGCTAACTCGATATCATGAGTAGGATAGTTCTTCTCATGAACCTTCAATTGTCTAGAAGTATAAGCAACAACCTTTCTCTCTTGCATCAGAACACATCCTAAACCTACGTAGGAAGCATCGCTGTAAATTACAAATTCCTTACCCGAAATAGGTTGTACTAACACTGGGGCATTTGTCAAAGCTTCTTTTAGTTTCTCAAAGGCCTTTTGTCTTGCATCTGACCATTCATATTTAACTCCCTTTTGCAACAGTTTAGTCAAAGAAGCAGCTACTCTAGAGAAACCATCAACAAATCTTCTATAGTAACCAGCTAATCCCAGGAAACTCCTAATCTCAGTCACGGACTTAGGCTGTTTCCACTCGACAATAGCCTCAATCTTCGATGGATCAACACGGATACCTTCGGCTGAAACAACATGACCAAGAAATACCACCTCTCGAATCCAGAACTCACATTTACTAAGCTTAGCATACAACTGATTGCTCAGCAATTTCTGTAAAACAACCCTCAAGTGCTCGTCATGTTCTTCTTCCGTCTTCGAGTACACAAGTATGCCATCAATGAAAACAACTACAAAACAGTCTAGATAGTCTCTAAAAATTCTGTTCATCATGTCCATGAATGCTGCAGGTGCATTCGTGAGCCCAAATGGCATCACAAGAAACTCATAGTGACCATATCTCGTCCTAAAAGCTGTCTTCGGCACATCACACTCTTTCACTTTTAACTGATAGTATCCGGATCTCAAATCTATCTTCGAGAACACTGAAGCACCTCTCAACTGATCAAACAAATCATCTATGCGAGGCAACGGATACTTGTTCTTCACTGTCAATTGATTCAATTGTCTATAGTCAATACACATACGCATACTACCATCTTTCTTTTTCACGAATAACACGGGAGCACCCCACGGAGAACTACTAGGCCTAATGAATCCACGGTCTAATAATTCTTGCAACTGGTTCTTCAATTCTTTCAACTCCTTTGGAGCCATACGATACGGAGCTATCGAAACTGGATTAGACCCTGAAATGGTCTCAATCACAAACTCAACATCTCTGTCAGGAGGTAAACCCGGCAACTCTTCAGGGAATACATCCGGAAAATCACACACTGTTCTGATATCTTTTGGTCTAGCTTCACTCATATCCGAATTCATAACATAAGCCAAATAAGCCCCACATCCAGAGTCCATCAGCTTGTGAGCCTCTAAAGCTGACACCACATTAGACAAGAACTTAACGTTCTCGCCTACTACTACTACTTCGTAGTCATCAGAAAGTTTCAGGGAAATTCTCTTTGTTTCGAAATCCACACTAGCCCGATGCTCAACCAACCAGTCCATACCCAAAATTATATCGAAACCATAAAAAGGAAGTTCCATCATGTCAACTAGGAACACATGACCCTGAATCTTTAGTGGACATCTTCTATATATACGTCTAACCACTACTGTCTCACCAAAAGAACTAGTGACATGCATACCTACATCTAAGATTTCAACAGTGATATCTAACTTCTTTGCATGCTCACTCAAAATGTAGGAATGCGTAGAACCCGAATCAACCAGAGAAAGCAAAGACATAGACCGTAACTCGAAATTACCTGCTATCACATCAGTGTCGTTCTCGGCCTCTCTCTGAGTATAAACTCTCGCTGGTCCTCCTGCCTCTGGCTGCACTGCTACAACATGAGCAAGATTCCTCTGAGCATCCACCCAAGGTGCATCTATCCTAGGTTGGAAGTAGCCACGACCGCGCCCACGGCCTCTCTGAAAATCATTGGCTCTAGCAGGAGCCTGTGCTGCTGCCTGTCCCACTGGGTGTGGACAGTTACGCCTTATGTGGTCTCTAGCCCCACAATTCCAACAAGAATGAAAATTTCCCCAACACTCACCAGTGTGGTTCCTCCCACAAGTAGCACATGTAGGCAACTTCCCACCAGCCTTCTGGTTTTTGATGGCCTTTACCGTGGTTACCGTCACCACGCCTATTATCATACTGAGGTTTGTTGTCCCGATGCCTCTTGGCATCATCTCTGTCAAAGTTACTGGATCTCTTACTCGAACTAGATCCACCTGACCGCCTGGTCAGACTCAAACTGTGCTCCAAGTCCTTGGCCCTCGAAACCAAGACATCAAAATCAGTGTAGTCTGAAGCTAGAGTATAAGTCTTGATTTCTTCATTCAATCCATAACGGAACCGGTTACAGAGTTCCACCTCAGTAGGAACAAGTTCAGGTGCATACTGACTTAATCTGACAAATCTAATCTCATAGTCTGTCACGGATCTAAGTCCCTGAATTAAAGCCATGAACTCCATCTTCCTCTCGTCGATGTATCGTGGACCTAGATACTTCTTCCGGAATGCTGACTCAAAGAATTCCCAAGTGATCTCAGCGTCATCCATACTCGAAGTAACAGTGACCCACCAAGTGTAAGCATCGCCTTGTAGCAAGGACTCAACACAGCCCAACTTGCGATCACCAGTACACCCTATCTGAGCCAGGATACGGACGGTCTTCTCAAGCCATAACTCTGACCTCTCCGGAGTAGACCCCCTGAACTCTTCAGCTCCAAGACCCCGAAGTCTCTCTAATGGCAATCCGGTGCCCTCACCATGATGATGTGCTGCCTGTCCTCCAGCTACTGCAGCCTGAAAAGCCCCGGCTATCGCCTGAACCAACGGAGCTAAGTCAATTCCTGCCGGTCCTTGGCCACCTTGGCCACCCTGACCTCCTGGTGGTCCCTCTCCTCCGGCCTCAGCCTCGCCTCCCACTCCTGGTGGAGGAGGTGGTGGTGGTGGAGGTGGTGGAGGAGCTCCAATTCTAATCACAGGCTCTCCCACTTGAGCCTCAGCTCTAACTACTGGCTCTCCTCCTGGAGCCTCTACCCGTGGTTCCGGTCGAAACCTCCTAGGCCTCCCACGTGGTCTCATGGTACAGCTAACAAGGTATAAACTACAACAAGAAACATATAAGGATTTCGTTAGTCAAAGCAAGGGTCCAATAATGCTCAAGTACTCCTCTTTTCAAAATCTTTGTAAATTAAGTAATAGTAGCAATGGGCACACACTCTACACCAAACACATCAATTCATGCTTCAAAACATCATGCGAATAGTCAAATATCAAAGAATCCATAGCAAGACATGCATCGAACAACATAATTACTCAACATAACAAGTTTACCTCACTTACCTGCCCGAGGTCTCGATAACCTCAGGCTCTGATACCAACAAATGTAACCCCCTCGTCCCGGTCTGGCCGAATGACCGGTCCAAGTGGGCCACACGGGGAAAACCGAGCGAAAACCAATTAAGGTTCCCCCTCGGTTAGCAACCCTATATTTTTTTTTTCTTTTCTTTTCTAGATGCTTGTATTAAATCCTATGTGAGGGAACACGCAGCGAACAAACACTGACACAAAACTCAAAAACCTACAATTAAACAACCAAATTTACCATTTTAAGTAGGACGTATCGATACACCTACATGGGGTATCGATACGCATTGACCAAAGTCAACCCTCTCCTCGACTCAGGGAAGGCCGTATCGATACACCATTTAGCGTATCGATACGCACCTCTCGGTCAACAACACATAGTCAACTAGTTTGAACCGTATCGATACGCTTTGCACTCCACAATTCCCTCAGGATTCCAGAGAGTTTGGACCGTATCGATACACTCCACGTATCGATACGCTCAGCCTAAAATGAATCTCAGACAGTTGAGACCGTATCGATACACACCTGTGTATCGATACGCTCAGCCTGATTTGAATCTCAGAGAGTTGAGGGTGTATCGATACACAGGGGTGTATCGATACGCCCTGCTTTACAATACTCTGTTTTCAGCAAAAACATATAAGGCACCCACTATAAATGCATAATTAGACCTCCCTAGACCCAACAACACACAAACAACCTTTAACAATCAAAATATCAACCCTCATGGCATTCAAACACACAAGGATCATGCATCTAAAGAATTCATACAACAAGGCAACCTAAGCATTTACAACATACCATCCCCCTTAACATTCAACAAAGTATTTCATGCTTTACACCCCAAAACATCATATATAACAAAGAGTTATAAAAACTTATACAACAACCCTTTTGCCACATTGCTAACTAATACAAAATTACCACCGTACTTGAGTTACAAAACTTGGAAGCCCTTCTTGCCTTGCTCCGAGCTAACGCCACACTAATGATCTGCATTGTTGAACATGGAGAGCGTAAGCTATAAGCTTAGTGAGGATGCTCTAAAACGAAAGCAACAACAATGCAGGGTTCAAGCATGTAATCCCTAAACCTCATATCTAACATGCATAGGCAACATCACAAGTAGTCCTAGCTAGTCCATCAAGTGGCATAATATGGCATATTACCTCATACTAAGCACCAAGCATCAATAACAATAGTCATGTTTCACCACCATATATCACCATATATGAATAAGTTAATTGGCCACTTTAAATTACCCCGATTGTGCGGATTTGAAACTCAACAACACTTTACCTCGGTGGGATTTCACTCATCACCGGCCTTGCATGGACGGGATTCCACTCATCGCCACATGCCCTACGGATGGGATTCCACTCATCATCACGTAGAAATGAATAAAAACTTCCGGTAGAATATTACATTACCGTACTCCTCCTTGGTGCCTCAACGCCACCAAGGCCACGTACGTTTTGACTCAATTTGTGTGCACACTAATCCTAATGATCGATCATTTACAACCGGTAATTATTTAGTGCCAATTATCATTTACCACATCATATTTTTCATCAATCATAACTCATGCTCATCACATATATATACACTTCATGAATATACATGTACAAAACCACCAAGATCACAAAAGCATAGTTAAATAAGCACAATAGCATATATGGATATCAACGGATAACTAACAACTCGAATTAACTATAAGTGGCCTACCAAGCACACTTTACACAAGCACACTACTCATACTCGAACCAACTTTAGAATAAGTTTAAAACCACTCACCGCCCTTCCTTTGTCAATCGAAATAATCCTCCTACGATCACGTATTCGGCTCCAAAGCTCCTTCAACGTTTCTTCTTGCTTCTAACCAACAAAACACACTTATTACACCACAATTCAATGCTAAAACTCAACTAACAACTCACTTCACAAACATAAGCCATATTCTTCAATTTCTCAATCCACAATCATCCAAAAACTCAATTTTCGTACTCCCCAAACACCTTGCTGAAAACTCCACTTCCAAACACCCAAATGACCTCTAACACATCCCAAATCACTCTCATATCATACCCTAACCATCAGCCCTTAGTTTTCAACATAAACTTCACCAAAAACCAAGTTTTAACACCTTAAAATTTAACATATGAACATAGTACGAATTTTCATCCAAATTTAACCAAATTGATATATAATGTGTATTTCATCATGATTAAGTTAAATCCCAACTCAAAACATTAAAACAATTTGGAAAACCACCTAAAATCCAAACTTTAACATAAAACCATAATTTTTCAAAGTCCCATGTTTTCAAATTTTAAGACCAAATATAGATAGAGAATAAGGAGGAGAGTCGGAAAACATAATTTACCTTTCAAAACGACGTTGAAATCAAGTTGTATGACCAATCAAATAGTGAAAAGCTTGAGAGAGTTTGATGATGGTGATTCACGTTTGGAAAGAAAGAATAGAAGAGAAGAAGAAGATGATCTCTTATATTTTAAGAGTTATCTTACTTTAATTAAAAGTTTTGGGTAAAATCGCAACATAGGTCCCTCCCCTTTTATTAAAGCTCAATTACACCACAACTTAAGTTGAGTTGATTCTATTTAAATTTTATTAACTCGACTATAAACTCGGTTTACTCCTAGGCCCAAAACACGGGTGTTACACGAAGCCACATGGGTGGCTGGCGCCTGGCAGGGGCCAGGCCCCCGTGGTCCACCCTTACGATCCATTTTTTTTAATTTGGTCCTGTAAAATTTTAAATTATATTTTATTTTAGGGTAAAGTACGCAGACGGTCACTGAACTTTGGTGAAAAAAATAAAATGGTAACCAAACTTTCAAAAATCACAAAATGCCAATTAAACTTTATGCTTTATAACAAAATGGTAAATAGACGTTAAAGCCCGTTAAGTGACAGATATAAATTTTGGTATAATAACACATTTAGTCCTTTATATTTATACATTCAATCAATTTAGTCTTAATTCGAAGCAATTCACTAAATTTAGCCATCGTTATTTACGCATTCTTTCAATTTGGTCCTTAAAGCAAAATTTCAAAGTATGGTAACATGATAAATAATTACAATTAAATTTTTATAGGAACTTGAAAACTCAACTCGAATCGAAAAAATTTCAAATAAAGTTTGAGTTGTAAAATATGACGCGTCAACTCGAATAACTCGAAACTTTTTTACTCGACTTGATCGAACGCTCACCTCTGTCTTAAGATATGACGCGTCAACTCGAATAACTCAAAATATTCGAATATTTTAAATCATTTTTTTCTTTTAAATTGAATATTTTTTAAAATAAAATATTTAATATCTTCATATTTAAATCACATCGATTATTTAATAACAACTTTAAATATTCGATTTAAAAGAAAAAATTGATTTAAAATATTCGAACACTTAATTAAATTTTTACAGAAACTCGAAAATTCGGCTCGACTTGACTAGAATTGAAAAAAATTTAAATAAAGTTTGAGTTGTAAAATATGACGCGTCAACTCGAATAACTCGAAATTTTTTTACTCGACCCGATCGAACGTTCACCTCTATCTTAAGATATGACACCTCAACTCGAATAACTTGAAATATTCAAATATTTTAAATCATTTTTTCTTTTAAATCGATTATTTTTTAAAATAGAATATTTAATATTTTCATATTTAAATCACATCGAATATTTAATAACTACTTTAAATATTCGATTTAAAAAATTGATTTAAAATATTCGAATATTTAATTAAATTTTTATAGGAACTCGAAAACTCGACTCGAATCGAAAAAATTTCAAATAAAGTTTGAGTTGTAAAATATGACGCGTCAACTCGAATAACTCACATTTTTTTGACTCGACTCGATCGAACACTCACCCGTATCTTAAGATATGATGCGTCAACTCGAAATATTCGAATATTTTAAATCATTTTTTTCTTTTAAATCACATAGAATATTTAATTACTACTTTAAATATTCGATTTAATTTAAAAATGTTCAATTTACAATAAAAAATTGATTTAAAATATTCGAATATTTAAAGTAGTTATTAAATATTTGATTATTTAAAAGAAAAATATTTAAAGTAGTTATTAAATATTTGAATATTTTAAATCAATTTTTTTCTTTTAAATCTAATATTTTTAAATTAAATTGAATATTTAAAGTAGTTATTAAATATTCGATGAGATTTAAATATGAAAATATTAAATATTCTATTTTAAAAAATATTCAATTTAAAAGAAAAAATAATTTAAAATATTCGAATATTTCGAGTTATTCGAGTTGACGCGTCATATCTTAAGATAAAGATGAGCGTTCGATCGAATCGAGTAAAAAAATTTCGAGTTATTCGAGTTGACGCGCCATATTTTACAACTCAAACTTTATTTGAAATTTTTTCGATTTGAGTCGAGTTTTCAAGTTCCTATAAAATTTTAATTGTAATTTTTTATCATGTTACCATACTTTGGAATTTTACTTTAAGGACCAAATTGAAAGAATGCGTAAATAACTATGGCTAAATTTAGTGAATTGTTTCGAATTAGGACTAAATTGATTGGATGTATAAATATAAAGGATTAAATGTGTTATTATACCAAAATTTATAACTACCACTTAACGGGCTTTAACGTCTAGTTACTATTTTGTTATAAAACATAAAGTTTAATTGCTATTTTGTGATTTTTGAAAGTTTGATTACTATTTTGTTTTTTTTTACCAAAGTTCAGTGACCGTCTGTGTACTTTACCCTTTATTTTATTTATTCTAATATTATAAAGTGAGTGTTGTCTTAGTGGTAAAGTGTATACAGAAAATTAAACTTATTTTACTTAAAGTGTGTATAGAAAATCAATTAAGAACATGAACATTTTTTCCCACACAATTAAGCTCTTGAACCAAGAAAATGAATTAATTAAGCCTTTTGACCAATTTTGATCATTAAATATTGAAAATTGTTTTCTTTATATATTATTGACACATGATACATTACAGTTCTATCATGTTGCATTTACAAATTTCTTAAAAATGTAGTTTTTTTTCCATCTTTTATACGTTTTTTATAGAATTTTTAGAATTTTTAAATAAAATAAATTTTTGAAAGTGTCAAGTCCAAACACTGTGACACAATGCATTGCACCAATAGATCAAAAAAACTATCGAAATTTAATGATCAAAATTAGTTCGATGGCTTAATTGATTCAATTTCTTTATTCAATGGCTTAATTGGGTGTAAAAAAATTTATGGGCATAATTGATTTTTTTCAAAAGTTCAAGAACTTTTTACACCCTTAATTTCTTTTTTATTTTCCCCTTAACTTTTAATTTCTGGATTCGCCCCTAAGCTTGATAAGCCAGCTCTTGTGTTATTCACTTATGTTTAACAAATTTCACTGCACCCAACTTAAGTTTGATGACAATGATCTTAAAAAAATGATGCTGATGAGAAAGTGGTTCAAAATTTTTCAGCCAGCCTCAAATACTAAAGTAATCAGAGTGTAAAGAAAATCAAAGATTATGTGTTGGAAATAGCCAATAGAGTGTTGGCAAAAGCACCTAGAGGATTGGAGGAAGAGGAAAGGAGCCGAGAAGTTGGGTGTGGATTCGTCAAAGGCTAGGTCGGACGGACGATGGTAATCTGAAGTTGGTAGCTTGAAAAGTATTAAGGTTTTTTTTTTGGGTGAAAAAATAAATTTTTAAAAATTCAAGTGTAAAATTAAAAACAAACATTTTTTTATTAATGTGCACATCATCAGTGTAACAAAAACAAATGTTCGAGTGATCATAATTTTATACAACAAAAACGTAATTGATCAAAACATTTAATTTTTAAAATCGGTAGCTAAAAATTTACATTGACTAAACGTAAATGACTATTGTAGTAGTTTACCCTGTGTTTATAGATGGAAATGAGGGTTTATGAGCTATGGTATACCGTAAATGCTGTTTTTAATTAAATTACATAAATGGACACTCATATTTTATTAAGTTTGCATAAATTTACATTATAATTATTAATATTATCGGTACATGGAATAAAATTGACTTCTACTCTTATAGTTTGGAGCGATAATACAAGTGTCGTAGCAATATTTATAAATTCAGTTTTTCATTTTTGATTTAAACACGTTTAACTTGATGTAAATTTTATTAGGGAAAAGGTGGCAAAACAAAAGGTTCATGTCAAATATATGTTTTTGACCACCAAGCAACCGATGGTTTAATTTAGGGGTGTTTATTGTTCGGTTAAAATTGAATTAATCGATCGAACAAAAATTTAGTTCGATTAATCGGTCGGTTAATTAGATGTTAGATTCATTAACTGTTAATTAAAAAAAATCGGTTATCGGTTAATTCGGTTTGAAACCGGTTAATTAACCGAAAATATTAAATATAATATATATTAAACATATATATAATAAGCCTAACCCAACTAAATTAGATGCTAAATGTTATTTTATATATTGTCTATTGTTATTTTGATATTTATAATATTATACAAATTATTTTATATGTAATGTTTATTGTTATCAATAATCAGATTCAAAATGTTTTTAAGTATTTTTTATTGTTATTTCGGTTAATTCAAAAATTAACTGAAAAATTCAATTCGAATAATAGTTAAAAAGAAAAAAAAATATAATTAATAAATTTTAACTAATTCGATTTGGTTGATTAACCGTTTGAACAACCCTAGTTTAGGCAAATTTGGGCTAATAAGCCAATATGGGGACAAATATTAGGGGAATAGGGTACATTGGCCGAATATTGGCAAAATAGGCCAAAAACTACAGTGGCATTGGGACCACGCCACCTGCTGCCGGCGCGGTGTGGACAACGTCACCTCCTGCTGGCGAGGTCCCTGGTGACCGGCTGGGAGAGCCAATGGCAGGCGAGCTGTGGCTGGTTGGAGCTGATTGGGGCTGGCTGGCGGCTTCACGTGGGCTTGCCCACCTCGCCTTCTCCTTATGGCGAAGTGCAGGCTGCCAGGCCTGCTGCTCACGGGCTGCAGCAGGTGTTGGCCAATAATTTTTATTTTATTTTTACATTATATTATTTGTTTGTATATATATAGTTAGGGTGGTGTGTGAGTTGGGTAAGTGAGAAGAGAAGAAGAGAAAAAAATTGTGAAGGTGAAGAATTTGGCAAAGTTGTGACTGTCGTTTCGAACAAAAGAGCTCGTTTTTCGAATTTTGAATCTGGTAAGGGCATGTATTTTTTGAGCAAAATTGTAATCTGGTTTTTTTAAAGTTAGTTTATTAGCTGTATATATTCGAAATGTTGAAGTTAATATATATTTTTTTGTATATATTCGAATGCTAATTGTTTTTTAGCTGTAGAAATAGATAATGGCATCTGAAGGAGTTTTGTTGTACCGTGACCATGAACACATTTCGTCTAATATTCACGAAGAGCAAGTAAGTAAATGTTTTGTAATTTAAAAATTCATATTTACTATGTAATTATTATAACTCGAAATTATAATGAATTAATTATAGGATGTAGAGCATATGATACGCCGTAGAGGAATGAAGATAAAGGAACCTGATGAGCGTTTAGTGTATTACTTACAGCGAGCTGGTTTTTATAATGCCACCTTTCTCCGTGGGTTTAAGATAATCCCTGGGTTGATTACTGCATTGATTGAACGGTGGAGACCAGAGACCCACACATTTCATTTTCCATTTGGTGAATGTACAATAACCCTGGAGGATGTTGCGGTACAACTTGGTATTCCAACAAATGGGACACCATTGGTTGGACAAAATAATTACAATACATATGAGCTTTGCATGCAGTACCTGGGCAAAGCTCCTCCTCGGAGCTGTGTGGACGGGCTACGCGTCAGAGTATCATGGTTGCAGCGTGAATTTATTGTGACCGATGAATCTGGTCATCAAGAACTTGAGTGTGCAGCTCGAGCTTATATACTGCAACTTATTGGTGGTGTGTTGATACCAGATACATCTGGTAATATGGTTCACACACAATACCTGCAGTTCTTGGGTAATTTGGACACAGTTGGTACATATAGTTGGGGGTCCGCAGTATTAGCATTTTTGTACCATGAAATGTGCAAGGTCACAATTATGCATGGTGAAAACCCAAATTCAGATATGGGTGGATGTCAACTATTACTGCAGTCCTGGGCGTGGTACAGGCTGCCTTATCTAACGCCCATTTTTTCTGTACCGATAGATATGGAGTTTCCGCTTGCTGGAAGGTAATAATGTGATTGCAGTTGTATATAAATATTTGTTGATATAAAATTTATATCCAATGACTTCGAAATATAATTTCAATATATCTTTGCAGATGGAGGCATCCGTTGAAGAATGCGGGAGTGGTTCACAACACTGTCAGAGAGACGAGATTAAAGATCCAACCAATAGGAAAAAATCTGGTTCTAGGTAAATAGGGTTCTGTTCACCTACATGTCCCCTACACACTGGCAAGTCAGGCAAGTGTATGTAGCACGTCCGTCTATTGAAGGGTAAATAGGGTTCTAGGTACGGGCTATATTTATTAAAACGCCTCATATTAAAGGGTAAAATTAAATATGGTTCGATGGATATTTTAATTTTAAAATTAAATTAGGGTGTGTAAAATTGGGTTCGACTAACCATTTGTAAATTGTTCCGGTCAATCGGTAAGTTCGTGTCACTCAAATCTCGACCCTATATAGTAACCATTCAACCAGTTAACAGTTTATTCGGTTAACCGAAATGAATGTTTCGGTACAATCTAAATTCAATGATTTTTTTTACTTTGTTTATTAAAAAATTTAAAATTTAATAATATGTTAAATATTCGGTACAATCTGAATTCAATCTTAGTATCTTTTTTAAAACATTTGAAAATATTTACAACCCTAAACCCTAAACCATATACCCTAAACACATCCATATCTCTGACCCTAAAGCCAATCCTATATGCAAATGCATGGCACATGCACATGGATAAAGCCTGACGTGCCTGCATGGCACATGCATGAACAACACCTCGCCATTTGCAAATGGTGAGGTTCTGTTCATGCATGTGCCATGCAGGCACGCCAGGGAGAAGCATGCAGCTTCACAGCTGAGCCGCCGACGCTGCCAAGCCTGCGTCCAACAGGACCTCGCCAGCAGGAGGTGGCGTTGTCCACACCTCACCGGAAGCAGGTGGCGTGGTCTCAATGCCACTGTAGTTTTTGGCCTATTTTACCAATATTCGGCCAAGGTACCCTATTCCCCTAATATTTGTCCCCATATTGGCTTATTAGCCCAAATTTGCCCCTAGTTTAACTAAGCCACTATTCAAGACATATTTTCAGTTGTTTAGACACAAGATGTATATATTGAGTTCTTCTGGAATTTGCTGAAATAAATCTTGGTGAGAGGAAGCAGGGAGAATATTGAAGATAAGTACAGTTGGTTTGCAACCGAATTTGTTAAGGCAATGTAGCCCGTTTGGCATTTTATCTCGAGATGAGTCTGTCACGTTCGACGAGTACCGATGAACATCGATGAATACCATTAATTCAATTTATAAAAATTAAAAATTTTAAAAGACTCATCGTATAATTATAAATTAATTAAAAAATAAAAAATAAATTAATTAAAATATATTATTTTGATTTAAATTTTCTTTTAAACATAGATCAAAATACCTATCTACCCCTAAATTATAAAACCTTATTTTTTGTTCATTTGAAATTCAAGCCGTTGTCGTTACCGCCGTCGATGCCGCCACTATCATCACCACTCTAACCGGTAACTACAAATCACCCGTATAATTAGAAAAAATTCCCTTACCTCAATCATTCGGCAAAGTTCCACCGGCACAAAAAAAAACATCATCTTCATTCCTAGTCTATTAGGAATCATACTTAAATTCTCGCTAAAGTAAATTCTAATAGGTTAGGAATCTTTTTTATAATGATTCCAGCATGCCTTGATTTGAATGAGATGTGAAATTCATCAAACAATTTGCATTCGCGTTTGTTTGGTTTAGGAATAAACAACCGTGTTGATCAAGGTTTCGTCGGTGGTGACGACAATGGCCCACTGTATGTTTGATCTATGTTTAAAAGAAAATTAAAAATAGAATAATATATTTTAATTAATTTACTTTTTAATTTTTAAATAATTTATAATTATACGGTGAATCATTTAAACTTTTAATATTTATAAATTGAATTAATAGTGCTCATCAGTGTTATTTGTCAGTGGTGCTTATCAATGCTCGTCGAGCGTGACAGAATTTTCTTATATCTGTGAGTAACATATTAGTTTGTTATTCTTACTTGAGCTATATAAATAAAAAGGTCTGCTAAATCTTGGCCCACTGTATGTTGAGGCTTACATTCTATTTCTATCAGTTACATATTTTCAAACCCACCCTTCACAATAATTATAAAATATTTTTCTTCCAATTTCACTAATTGTAAAAAAAAAATAACTATTTGGTATAAGGTGATTTACCTCTCAATGATATGAGTTCAAAAAATGACGTCTACATAATATGTGAAAGGAATATGTCTAAGCATAAAATGTATAAAAGAACTACTTTATTCTACTCACACGTTTTAAAAATGTAAGGTCTAAAATTCTTTCGACACATCAGTACAAGAATCTTTATACTTTTATCCTTTATTGAAAAAATCTTTTATATTTTTAATGTTTATATATTTCAAATTAATTTAAATATGAATTAAATTGAAAAACAAAACATAAATTATATCCAATAACATAAAACATGGCATGATTACATAATATAAAGGGACATAATACAAAATAAACTAAAAAAAAGTAAATATAAAAAAGTTATAAATGCATAACATTAATGATTATTATCCTATACACTGGCGATGGAAATTAAAAGTTTCCACACACATATTAGATTTAGGGTTTATAGTGTAGGGTTTAGGGGTTTGGGTGTATGGATTTAGAATTTAGGAATATTGGTTAGAATTTAGGGTTTAATATTAAAATTTAAAGTTTATAGGTTAGGGTTTAGTTTTTAGGGTAATATGGTGAGGATATAAGTTTTAATCTATAAACCATAAATTATAACCCTAAATTGTAAATTTCAACCTCTATCCATAATTTCAAAACTCATACACCTAAACCTCTAAACTATACGCCCTAAATTAAGTCCTTAAACCCTAAAACTAAGGCACTTGTAGAAACTTTAAGTTTTCCATCGTCGGTGTATCAAATAATTACCCTAACATTAATTGTTAATTAACTACAAAGTGTATTATTCTAAGGGAAAATATATGATGCGCTGACGGTGAAAACATTTTGTTTTCACAAGCGCCCTAATTTCAGTGGATATGAATACAAATTATGGCTTATATTTTAGGGGTTTAGGTTTAAGGGTTTAGTATTTACAGTGTGTGGTTAGAATCTAGGGTTTAGGGTTAACATTTAAGGTTTAGAGGTTAAGGTTTATGTTGTAGAGTAATATGTTAGGGATTTAGGTTTTTACCTATAATCCCTAAATTCTAACCCTAAACTCTAAATTCAATCCATAATCTCTAAATTTTAAGCATATGAACAAAATCCTAAATTTATGAACCATAAATTAAATATCTAACCCTTAAAATTAGAGCGCTTGTAAAAATAAAATGTTTTTCATGCCATTACATGATATAATTACTCTTATTCTAAATTAAATTTGTATGATAAAAAAAACATACAAATATAAGCATACGCGAAGCCACATGGGTCCATGACAAGTCTGGCGCCTGTGGTAACTCTTACAATTTATTTTTTCCAACCTTAGGATCCATTTTCTTTAATTTAGCCTCGACAAAAGTTTTAAATTATATTCTTTTTTGCTTACTTTGATATCACCATATACACACACGTATATATATATATATATATATATTGCGGCGGATTTTAATTTCGACAAAAAAGGTCAGTAATGGATAATGAGATGGTGATATCATTTTCTTTGAATTGTGGGTTTGTTCAAAGTGTAATGACTTATATTGTTTCATCCGATTTTTTCAATTGTTAGAATTTCATTATTGAATCAATCACTAAAATAATTATTGTATTAGTGATAAAATGTATAAGTGAAGAAAAAAAAAACTTGTTTTACTCGAGGCTCCAAGCTAATAGATCAAAACCTACTATTAAAATTTTTAATTTTATTTTTTTCTTCTTCAAATTTCTTTATAGCTCTTACAATAATATTTTATTCTCAATCTCATTAACTTTTAATTACATAAATCATTATATTTAACTAATTGTAACACCCCAAAATTTCCTCTAAATTAAAAATTTGTAGAACTAATGTTTTGATATAATAATTGAAAAATATTTTGGACTAATTTGAAAAGAATTTAAAACTTGTTTTTAAGTCCAAACTACTTGAAATTATGTTTGAGGTATTTTAAGATGTTTTTGGCAAAGATTTTTCATGTTTTTAATAGCCAAACTTATGTTTTCAAAGTACCCGTACCGATACGGTCTTACCCGTATCGATACCTTTTTGCCCCAGTTTGGCCACTGTCAAAACCCGTATCGATACAGGCCTTTGCCGTACCGATACGGATCGGGATCGTTTCGATACGCTAGGTAAGCGTACTTATCCCCTTTCAACCACCCCAATGGCCATTCAAAAGTAAACCCGTACCGATACGCCCTCAAGCGTATCGATACGCCTAGGCTGGCAAGAGCCCAACAGCTAGTTTCTGATGAAGGCCGTACCGATACCGTTCCACGCGTATCGATACAGATAGCTGCAGAACAACATTTATGAAGGGAAATAAAGTCCTCAACGGCTCCAATATGATCCCAACGGCTAGTAACGGCTACAAACTCAGTTGAGAGTATTAAAGGGACCTCCAAGCATCAAGAGAAGGCTAATGCTCATATTGTCAAACATCAAATGATCAAAGATTGTCTTAGAGCTTAAATTGTCATTTATTGTATAGACAAACACTAGTGAGCCAAAATTGTCAAATTTGCTCAAGTGTTTTAGGTTTTGGGTGAGTGCTTAATTGTGCAAACAAACACCTATTAGAGGGTTTTAAGTTTGCTTTTATTGTCTCTTTGTAAAAGAGGGTTTTGATCAAGGCTTTGGGTAGAAGCTTGATCGGTTGTAAGGGTTTCCTCCTAATCCTAGAAAAGGGGACGAATCAATAGTGGATTGATTGTGAAATCCTTAGTGGGGAGCTAAGGTAGTGGATGTAGACCTTGGTTAGAAGGTTGAACCACTATAAATCATTGTGTCTTTTTACATTCTAGCTTCCAATACCCTTCTACTCAAAAATCCATCTCTCCACCACTTGGTGAGCTAAATTGGTTGATCGAATCGAGCCCCACACATCTCAACAATTGGTATCAGAGCTTGGCTCAATCGAAGAGGATTAACATCCTATTGAGAAGATCCGGCAAGCTCGATCACTATTTCATCAACCGGCTCAAATGGCACAATCAATCGACAAACCACCTTTCTTTGACGAAACCCACTATGCCCATTGGAAGACAAAGATGAAGTTCTTCATCAAATCTAGAGATTACAAGCTATGAGATATAGTTGAAGATGGTCTGTTCATGCCTCAAAGAAGCAAAGCAGAGTGGAGTGCCGACGATCGCAAGAAGATGGAGCTTAATTGCAAAGCCTTGCACATCTTGTTTTGTGCTTTTGGCCCAACCATCTATGAAAAGATGTCTTCTTGTGAGAGTGCCAAGGAGGTATGGGACAAGCTTGAAGTCACATACAAGGGAACCGATGAAGTCAAGGAGACCAAAATTGGGCTCCTAACCTTAGAGTATGAGAACTTCAAGATGGATCCGGAAGAGAACATCGAGAATATGTTTGATAGGTTCTCCACCATCACAAATGGTCTTAAAGGTTATGGAGAAGCCATCCCGGAAGAAAAGCTTGTCCGAAAGCTCATCTACTCACTTCCCGAGTCATGGGACTCAAAGAGGACCGCCATTATCGAAGCCAAGAATTTGAAGACTTTGAAGCTTGATGAACTTATGGGGTCACTCCTTACTCATCAAATCATGAAGAAGAACAAAGATGATGAGAAGAAGAGAGAAGAAATTAGAGCTATGTGTCACGGGGTCAGAGTCTTGGCGCAGGGACGTCTACCCGTGCGGC
The DNA here is from genome assembly GCA_030270665.1 of Hibiscus trionum. NCBI lineage: Eukaryota > Viridiplantae > Streptophyta > Magnoliopsida > Malvales > Malvaceae > Hibiscus > Hibiscus trionum. The sequence continues at coordinate 3,282,269 of BSYR01000027.1, forward strand.
AACCCAGGGCTATTACCAGCCAAGGGCTAAGCCTTTTCCATCTTCGATGCTCACTGGTTTCGCCCTCCCATGGGCTCATCAGGGAAGCGGGAATAGCTCCCGACCAGTGTGGTGCCTACCAACGCGTCTATGCCGAGGACTAGACGGCTGTACGGCACGTACTACACCCTTAATAGCTATCCCGCATCCTACATTAAGCACAACCAGCAAGCATCTCGCGCGGTCCCGCGTGTCACGACGAACGGTCCGTGACATTCTCCCCCACCCGATCTCGCGACGCCCTCGTCGCGTGGGGAGAAACTCTACCCCTGGATCTAGTGTGCAATTCCCTGCCTGCTCGCCCTCTTCGCTTGAGGCTACGGCGCATTGGCTACGAGTGCTTGGCGAACTTTCACTATGGCTTCCTGCCTACCCGTCCTCGTCTCAGTCTCTTTCTAGAGGACCCACTCGCGGACACCCCTACACTCGGAGTGCGAGCTACACACGCTCGTCCACGGATTGACCCGCTTGCGAACACTCCTACGGTCGGAGTGCGAGCTACACACGCTCGTCACGGATTGACTCGCTTACACAGCATTGAGGCGCTTGGCAAACTCACAGCTAGCACACAGACTGGCTCTGATACCACTTGTCACGGGGTCAGAGTCTTGGCGCAGGGACGTCTACCCGTGCGGCAACCCAGGGCTATTACCAGCCAAGGGCTAAGCCTTTTCCATCTTCGATGCTCACTGGTTTCGCCCTCCCATGGGCTCATCAGGGAAGCGGGAATAGCTCCCGACCAGTGTGGTGCCTACCAACGCGTCTATGCCGAGGACTAGACGGCTGTACGGCACGTACTACACCCTTAATAGCTATCCCGCATCCTACATTAAGCACAACCAGCAAGCATCTCGCGCGGTCCCGCGTGTCACGACGAACGGTCCGTGACATATGGGAGAGAAGAAAATCAAAGGGCTTGGCATCAATGCAAGTGTCATGACTCTCAAGTCCTCCACTTGCCATCATGTCTACTCAAGTGAAGAGGAGGATGAAGATGAAGAGATAGTTCATCTCTTCAAGAAGTGTGCCCCGTTCATGAAGAAAGCTTTGAGAGAGCTTGAATGAGAACCCAAGAGAAAGAAGAGGGCAAACACTTCAAGCCATAAGAAGAAGGCACATGTGGCTACTTGGAGTGATGAGGACTCCACTGACGATGAACAAGCCAACCTTTGCCTTATGGACATCGAAGAAGATTCAAGGGTAACTTCTAATTCATCTACTTCATGTTCTTATTCCTTTGATGAATTACAAGATGCCTATGATGATTTGGTTTTAGATTTTAAAAGCCACATTTTGAAAAACAATAAATTGATTTCAAAGTTAAAAATTCAAAATGATTTGCTTTCTAAAACCAAACTTGAACTTGAAGCAAAACTTGAAGAGTTTGAATTAAAATGTTTTGATTTACAAAAATTGCTTCAAAAAGTTCAAGAAGAAAAAGATTTGATTTCCAAAGAGCTAGAAAAGAAAAACAATTTTGGAAAATCAAATTTCTATGTTAGACAATCTAGTGCCCCTAGATTTATAAAATGTAAATGTTTTAGAAGTGTTTGGGTCACAAAAGGACTAACCACTTCAATTAAAAAGGATGACATTGAAAAACGGATTCCTAAGGGGACTAAAATTTGTGCTACTAACGTTTATGGATCCAAAGCAATTTGGATACCAAAAATTACTAGATTGTCTATTGCTAGGTGTGATGGAGATGTTCAACAAGTCAAACATTGAGGGGGAGCTCCATGCACACAAGGAAGAACACTTGAAGAAGGAAGGCTTCACATCCTCCCTTGGGTTCAAGTGTTGGTAAAATTCTAGTTGTTTTTGCATTTACTTGTTTTATTTTTAGTTTATTCAACTAGATGATCATAAATGTTGGACTAACATTTTTTAATGATGCTTTGAGTAAGGGGGAGCCATTTTTAAACCAAATTCTTATTTGTGTCAAAGTTTTTACCTCTATTGTTATTTTGAACATAATGTTTTAAATTCTTTTTGATATAACAAAAAGGGGGGAGAAATGGGTTTGAAAAATTGAATTTTCAAATGAATAAGGGGGAACTTTATTTGATTTCATATCTTTAATCTCTTATTCATATTTTTAAAGATAAAGGGGGAGAATCCCAAACAATTTTTCAAGATAGTTTTATTATATCAAAAATGGGGAGATTGTAGAACTAATGTTTTGATATAATAATTGAAAAATGTTTTGGACTAATTTGAAAAGAATTTAAAACTTGTTTTTAAGTCCAAACTACTTGAAATTATGTTTGAGGTATTTTAAGAGGTTTTTGGCAAAGATTTTTCATGTTTTTAATAGCCAAACTTGTGTTTTCAAAGTACCCGTACCGATACGGTCTTACCCGTATCGATACCTTTTTGCCCCAGTTTGGCCACTGTCAAAACCTGTATCGATACAGGCCTTTGCCGTACCGATACGGATCGGGATCGTTTCGATACGCCAGGTAAGCGTACCGATCCCCTTTCAACCACCCCAACGACTATTTCCCAACGGCCATTCAAAAGTGAACCCGTACCGATACGCCCTCAAGCGTATCGATACGCCTAGGCTGGCAAGAGCCCAACGACTAGTTTCTGATGAAGGCCGTACCGATACCGTTCCACGCGTATCGAAACAGATAGCTGTAGAACAGCATTTATGAAGGGAAATAAAGTCTTCAACGGCTCCAATATGATCCCAACGGCTAGTAACGGCTACAAACTCATTTGGGAGTATTAAAGGGACCTCCAAGCATCAAGAGAAGGCTAATGCTCATATTGTCAAACATCAAATGATCAAAGATTGTCTTAGAGCTTAAATTGTCATTTATTGTATAGACAAACACTAGTGAGCCAAAATTGTCAAATTTGCTCAAGTGTTTTAGGTTTTGGGTGAGTGCTTAATTGTGCAAACAAACACCTATTAGAGGTTTTAAGTTTGCTTTTATTGTCTCTTTATAAAAGAGGGTTTTGATCAAGGCTTTGGGTAGAAGCTTGATCGGTTGTAAGGGTTTCCTCCTAATCCTAGAAAAGGGGACGAATCAATAGTGGATTGATTGTGAAATCCTTAGTGGGGAGCTAAGGTAGTGGATGTAGACCTTGGTTAGAAGGTTGAACCACTATAAATCATTGTGTTTTTTTACATTCTAGCTTCCAATACCCTTCCACCCAAAAATCCATCTCTCCACCACTTGGTGAGCTAAATTGGTTGATCGAATCGAGCCCCACACATCTCAACAAAATCAAAATTTGAAATCCCTAGATTCAAAACCCTAACATTTGGGGATTTTATATTCAAGATCCTATTTGAGAAATGGAAATTAAATTGAATTTTAGTTATAATTTTTAGTGACCTAATTGAATAGGACCAAGTAGAGAAGAGTATATCATCTTTCTCCCCGAATCTGTAAAAGCGCGCACAACATCAAGATTATCCGATTTCACCACCACATTCTGCAATCGAATTTCATGGCACACTGTAGCCCTTCAAATACAGCCAAGAACTCAGCCTCCAAGGCCGTGCATTTCCTAATAAACTCAGTCCACAACAATTACTCTTGTTAAAGCTAAATTTTGTTATGACAATTTCTAATTATAATTATAATCTTATATAGAGGATAAGAGAAGAAGAGACTTTAGGAGAGAAGGAATAGAGTGTTCCTAGTGGGTATAAAACCCGTGACCTAAGTATATATGATGAACAAATGTGCTTGTTAGAGCTAAATTGACTATACAACTCAATATTTATAATAATTTATAGAATGACTAGAGCAAACGTTATGCACCGATATGTATCACTAATCATATGCACTAATATGCACCATTAATTATTTTAATAATTTTTAAAATCATAAGGATTTAAAACGTGATTATTCTTATTTAAAATAAAATATGTCAAAACATTTTTTTACCATTTTCCATTTTTTATTTTTAATTCAAAAACAATAAAATTATTAAATAAAAAATAACAAAAAATTAAAAAAATCTGAAAAGTAGCCTAAAAATATTTTAATGTATTATTAAAAAAAAGGAATAATCACGTTTTAAGTCATCATGATTTTAATTTTTTTAAAAGTAGTTAATGATATGTATTAGTGCATATAACTAATGGTACATATCGATACATAACATATACTCTAGAATTTTCATATTCTATATGAGTTATAGTTGTTACTCCAATCAAAATTTATAACTTTTAAGATCCACTATTGATCAAGTAGCCAAAGATGCATTTATCATCGCATCTTGTATAGATTCAGATTTCGAAATTTACCTTAAAATGTAATATTTCTTTACTTAATAATTTTTTTATAATTTCTTTATTAACTACCAAGATCTCTAATTGACATAATGGCTAAGGATGCTCATATTATCTCATAGTGTATAAATTTAAATTCCGACATAAAAAATGTAATTCCTCCCTATTTTAAAAAATATTAAAATAAAATAAAATTAAAAGAATAAACATTTATAATATTCAATCTTACGAAATAATAGAATAATTCAGAGGAGATGAATCTGAGTGTAGTTCAAATAGAATTTTAAAACTGTTGCGTTAAGGAAACGCAGCATATTTCTCCAATCACAACCCTTAAAATCCACCATCACTGAAATCAACGGCTCCAACACCATATGACTCGTCCTTCACTCCCCGAGCTCACTGGATAACAACGAATCATATCTGGAAAACCCTAAAAACTCCGTAACATCAAACAATTTCTATAAATAAAAAACGCCCCGCCGCCCCCAAATTGTTGCCTTGTAGAAAAGCGTGGAAAATTTTTAAACCCGGAAATGTCGGACGAGGAGCACCATTTCGAATCTAAGGCCGACGCCGGCGCCTCCAAAACCTACCCTCAGCAGGCCGGTACCATCCGCAAGAACGGCCACATCGTCATCAAAAACCGTCCCTGCAAGGTTGCCTCTTTTGAATCTCGAAATTTATTTGTTTTTTTGGTTATATTTTGGAATTTAGGATTTGGATTTGTTTATGGATTCTAGTTGAATTTTTGATGTTTCGGAAAATTGAGATCAAAATATTCCGATTGGTATTGAGTTCTGATGTTCGAATTTTATTTATGTATATATGTTATTCTGTTTCTGGAATTAGTTCTAAGTATTTGTTGAAGATTTAAAAGATTTAGGAATTGTATATGAATTTTTTTACTTCCGATGAAGTAAAATCAAAATTGAAGTGAAAAAGTAACAAAAAGAACAAGTGAATTAGAGTGTATAATATTAAGAAATTAATTGTTTCTAATGAATCTTCTGATTATGTTCAGGCTGATTAAAGTGATAATAGTTATTGGCATGTGATTGGTTAATATTTGATGGGTTGACTGTTGAATTGCATCCTGTGGTTGCTATATAGATTTGGGTTTATTATGATTTGCAATTTTAGCTAACTTGATTGCTCTTTCATGGTGGCGTGTGCCAGGTTGTGGAAGTTTCCACCTCCAAGACGGGGAAGCACGGTCATGCTAAGTGTCACTTTGTTGCAATCGACATCTTCACTGCCAAGAAGTTGGAAGATATTGTTCCCTCCTCCCACAACTGTGATGTATGGAATAGAACATAAATTGTTACATTTTTTCTCATTCTCAGTTATAACATTTAATGCGCCATGTGATTGCTTTGACAAATATCAAATGATTTTGTTCCTGTTTTTTACAGGTTCCACATGTGAATCGTACTGACTACCAGTTGATCGACATTTCTGAGGATGGATTTGTATGTTATTTTGCTTTGCTTCTGCTAGATTTTTGTTTGAGTGTATGTGTGTTCTTAATTAGTTACATTAACTTCTTTTCAGGTGAGTTTGCTGACTGATAGTGGAGACACCAAGGATGATCTGAGGCTCCCAACTGATGAGAGCTTGTTGAAACAGGTCAATTAACTGCTCCCCCCTTTGTGTTTTTTGACAGATGACTCTTTTCTATTGAGATGTGCATTTGTTGTTTAATTTACTGACATTTGAGTTCTAAGGTTGAACACTTTGTATCATATTATGCTGGTGCAGTATGATTGGACCCTTTTTGGTCACATTTCCCTTGTGTGAAGGGGATCCACTGGCATCACGGAAGCTTATGCCTGATGGAGTTTCATGTTTCGTTTTCTTTTTTGTTTTGTAGGAGTAATAGGGGACCGAGGGGTGCTAGGGAGCAGTCACCCCTTGAAATTTCAAATTGTCGTATAGTTTTACCGAGTATAAAAGTTCCCACCCCTAATGTAAAATCCTGTGGCCGTCCCTGGGTCACTGAGCATCCTGATTGAATCCCATATTCTTGTGGGGAATAGTAGTTGTTTTGACTGGCTTCATTCATTGCATCTCTCATATTTGATGTGCTGAAACTGAGATTGGTTTTCTATACCATCACAATGATAGTTGTATATTTTGGCAACTGCAGATCAAGGATGGGTTTGCTGAGGGGAAAGACCTGGTTGTGTCGGTTATGTCGGCAATGGGGGAGGAGCAGATCTGTGCTCTCAAGGATATTGGTCCGAAATAGTTTGAGATTGATTCTCAGTGTGTTATTGCAATCTTAAATGGAGTTGTTTTTTATGAGAGGTTTGCATTTCCAAGACTTGGGTAGGTATAAATGCTGTTTAAATGGGTGTCTTTTGTTTGGTTTGGATATTGAAAGAAGAGAAGAAAAGAACCACTATTACCAGTTTCCAGTTATATGTTTTAACTGATTTATGTTTCCGAGCCCTTTTCTTTGTTGTTGGTTTCATCATTTTAATCTAATTGTGTGTTGATATTTTTCAAATGTTGGCACCATTAACAATTTCACCATGATTTGTTTACTATAAAGTATGCTTATGAATTCATACTAATATACTTCTGAAGTCATCCAACAACATATCATGCACTTCTGAAAAAAAATGTAAAGATGAAACAATAGAGATAGGGAGACCAGATGGGTCAGTTCCGAACTTAAACAGGTGCGCTTCGTCATTTGAAATTCTCTTCATTTTCATGAAATGAGAGAGAAGTTTGGAACCAAAAAAGCTTTCCCTCCGAGGCTTTTTTCGATCTTGTTAACCAGGAAGGATTTATCACCACACCCGTATTGAAAAGCGACATTTAACCAAAACACATAGGGAATCTGGGGAAGATAAAATTGCACTTTCCCTTGGAAGTGAAGTTACTTTTTTTTGTTCAAAAGAGATAGGATTTCATTTCACACCAAAATTAAAGGTTTGTACACCAAAATTAAAGATACAAACTTACAGAATGGAGCAAGTTGGGTCCCCAGATCGTCTGACAAAGCGTATTCCTAGCAAATTTGGCTAGAAAATCTGTTACCTGATTGCCAGACCGAGAAACAAAGAAAAAAAACAAGAACCTAAAGATTTTGCTTTAACTCTAATGTCTTCTTCCACTGTAGAGAAAGTCCAATCTGAGAAAGATCCCAAACATATCTTTTTGATAACGTCTTGACAATATGCTTCCATGATAATATCTGCGAATCCGTTCATGGAAGCAAGAAATAAGCCTAATCTAATGGCAAGAGCTTCTGCCACTGTTGCAGATGGAGCTAATGCTGAATCGGTTAATCCTTGAATAAAGGTACCCGAGCAATCGCGTGCAATAGTCGCCAAAGTTACTTTTCCAGATTAGCAGTCAAACGCCGCATCACAATTGATCTTTACCCTGTTGGGAGGAGGGGGACCATAAGACCGATTGCTTAGTCATATGGGACTTCTCTGAAGGTCTTGCTTCATTTGCGAGACTGAATTCTTTAAAGTCCCGTTCAGCACGCAACCAGACGTCCCACGGGAGATCTTTCCTTCCTTAAAGATCAAAGCATTCCTTGATTTTCATAAAGCCCAGAGAAGAAAAGCAATTAGAGCACCAACATCATCAAGGTTATCAAGTTTACGAAATTCATAGATCTCACTCTACCATTTAGGAAAGCCAGGGAAACTCGAAACGGAAGGCACATAATTGAAGCCAGAAGCTTTTCATATTGCCTGTGCAAAAGGGCATAAGAAGAGGAGATGCTCGATGGATTCCGTCTGTTGACCACACCTAGGGCAGAGATCGAAATCTTGAAATTTGCCATGAAAACGCGCTGCGAGAGTACTTTTGGTGGGAACGATGTTGTGGCAGAGCCTCTAGAGAAAGGATCGAATTTTGGACGGAACCTTCAAATCCCAAATGAAATGCTAGAAAGCCTTGTTGTTTCGCATGGAGCAGCTTGAGGAGGGTTTTTCCGCTGAGCTTGGGCTTTCCTCAATGAATCTATATCCTGACTTGGCTAAATACTCTTCATTCTTTGTTCCGGCCCATATCTTTGGTTTCTGGACCTCCAATCGAAATATCAAGGATCGCTTTAGCCTCAGCCGATGAGAATGTGCCCTCGATTTTGGATTCATCACAAGACCTTTGATTCGAGTTCATAAGACTACAAACAAAGGAAAAGGGGTGGTTTGGCGGGGGCTGGGTGGAAACCCTGAACTTCTGAAGTTTTGGTATCCAGTTGTCGTTCCATGTCGAGATGCGTCTACCATTTTCGACTCGCCACAAAGAACCCACCCTGATCACTTCCAATCCCCCCTTATACTAGCCCAGACCCATGAAGGTATTGCTTGTGCAACAACCTTAATAAGCACTTCTTTTTCGGCCTGATTTAAGAATTTTGCTCTCCATCCCCTTAGCCTATTCTGGACCCGTTCCTTGATGAAGGTCAAGGCCTCTTTTTTGCTTCTCCCCCAGAAAGAGGGTAACCCAAGATATCTATTGTCCTCCTCCATTGGTCAGAATCCGAGCACATTAAACAAGTGAAGTTTGAGGTTATTCTTGACATTGGGTGAGAAGCTCACCGAGGATTTTTGAAAATTAACTGATTGACCTGTGGACTGTTGGAAAAGATTTAGAATTCGGACACCTTCACTATTCTTCGTGCTCGCCCCAAAAAACATAAGACAATCATCGGCAAATAACAGATAACTAAGGATCGGGCATTGTCTTTTTATTCTTAACCTTTCAAACTTGTCCAACCCTACCTCTTTTTCCATAATCCACGACAGGGTGCTTGATATGAAAGTGAAGAGGAAAAGGGGCGCTCGACCCCGCTTTCTTTCCGGGCCGGGTTGGACGACCCGCTCCCTACTATGAGTTTTTCATACTTCGGGCTACCTTGTTTTGTTTCCTTTACAACTTAGTCACAAATTTCTTGTATTTTGACTCTTCAGTTTTCAATTTAATTCAATTTACTCATTTTCCAATTTTAATTTATTTGTTTAATTGTTTAATTATTTATTTGTTTGCATCTATTTTAAATTGAGCATGCAGTTTTATATCTTAGACAATTTGGTCACTTAATTAATGTAAATAATTAGAGCCTTTAGCCTAGGTTACTTAATTACATAATTAAATAGAAAAATGTCATTGTAGCAAATAGATGAATATTTGAAACAATATTAGAATATTCAATATTGGTTATTGTCACAATGAAGAGTGATGTTAACCAATAAATATTACGATGAAAGTTTCAATTTTTCATTTCAACTTAGAAAATGGAAATGAATCACAATTAGATTAATTAAAATTAAAATATGACTAATGATTAGAATCACTCTAATTAGGGAATATTGTTACTTTTAGACTCATTAAAGATAGTGTCCAATATTATTTTGGACGTTATCATTTATGTCCAAAAATTAATAATATTCATAGATTTTTAATTAAATTAATTAATGGAGCCTAATTAGGGTTTACTTAAAAATGACAAGACAGTAATTGGTCATGCATTCAACCTTTTGTGTTGAAATACATTTTGAATATAAATTGAAGTGCCCTAATGTAACTGGACGTTTCATACTTATATTCGTCCAAAATGTATTTTCCTACAAAAGGATACCCCCATTCGGAATAAAATTCATTTTACAGTTAAAAGATTTAATTAAATTAATATTAATGTTCTAAATGCCAAAATGCCACGTGTAATTAATAAGGTACCGATAACGGGCGTTTGTAGGGGTGCTAACCCCTACACGTAACCGACTCCCGAACCCGAACTTTTCAAAAAAGAATCTCTAGTACGTTTTTATGGTGTCCAACCTACCAAAGTGGCCGGTGGTGACTCCAAAACGATTTTTAAACAAATAAAAGAGATTTTGATTAAAATTGGAGAATTAATTAATTACAAGATAAAATTAATTAAAAATTCCGATTTTTCAAATTTTAATCGTAGGCTGTTTTTATTTCAAACTTAAAAAAACGGAATTTCAAAAAACGGTCGCGACAGATATATATGAGTTAGGATGCATTTACACAATGTAAATATATTTAGTTTAATAGCTGAAATTAAAACTTTTTGTCACACCCTAAAAATACCCTAGAAGAAATCATAAGAGAATAAAAAAGAAAAGTCTAAACATTTTAGTTAAGTATAATAGAATTATAAGATTAAGGTATTAAAATGTAAAATTATAATGTACAAGTGTTATGTTAATTAAATGAAGCATACATTATAAGTTAAATTAAACAAAATATATATGTATATACTAGAAGATAGTGGAAGGTTAATTGAATTAATTAAGTGTATATATATGGATAATTTACATAGATATTGTTGTTGGGTTTTTTTTCCCAAAATATTGTAGGTTCAATATTATTTCTCAAAATATTGTACATCACCAAAAGACAACCCCAGCTGAATCCGACTTTAAACAGTAATCGAATAAAAAAAGAAGTCTTCCCCAGTTGAATCCGACTTCAAACAGTGTCGGGAAAAAAATGAAGTCTTCCCCAGCTAGATCCGACTTCAAACAGTATTGAATTAAAAAGTGAAGTCGTCCCCAGCTGAGTCCAACTTCAAATAGTGTCGGATAAAAAAATTAAGTCTTCCCCAGCTGAGTCCGACTTCAAATAGTGTCGACACTATTCAAAGACGGATCTAGGTGTATCCGACTTCATGTAGTTTTCGCATAGAAAATGGAGTCTTAGGGCAGGCTGCAGCTGCCGCATGCATGCAGCATGCGTCGGTAGAGGTATTGGAGGGGCAGGTCTCGGGAATAGGTTTGGGGATTGGTTGGGATTTAATTTTGGGGTGTTAAATAGGGGTTGTAGGATGAAGTTTGAAGGGAAAAAATTGTTGAAGTTGGAGAGAATTCTTGAGAAGAAGGTTGAAGAAATATTGTAAGTATATTTAAATTAATTTAGTAGTTTAATTTTTTTTAATTTAATACGAAAATTTGATTTATAATTTTTAACCTACTGTTGATAATGTTTAATATAAGTTTAATGTTTTGAATATTTGTGTTAGGGGATTGAGGTTGAAGGTGAAAATTGAGTAAATAAAAAGAAGAGAGATTTGAAGAAAGTATTGTAAGTATTTGTGCAGATTATTATTTAATTTAAGCTCGCTATATTTATTTATAATTTTTATATTGTATGTTGTAATTTTAAGCATTGTTTTGGTTGATGTTGGATGATGATTATGCTTTATTTTGGTTGCATGTTTTTTTTATTAAATTGTATGTTGTAATTTTAGGCATTGTTTTGGTTGATATTAGATGATGATTATGCTTTATTTTAGTTGCATGTTTTTTATTAAATATAAAATGTTTGTATATAATTTAGTGGCATTATTTTTTTGGAGATTTACACACACATATATATATATTTAAAAAATTGTATAAAAATTTCCTAAATATTTTTCTTAAAATTCAACACTGAATTTTTATATATATATTATTTATTATTATTTAAATTCCACTCTAATATATATATATATATATATATATATATATATTATTTATTATTATTATTTTCTTTTATCAAAGTTCTAAAATTTCATTTATCAAAGTTGTAAAATTCTACACTATAAAATTTTAAAAATATATTATTATTATTATTATTATTATTATTATTATTATTATTATTATTATTATTATTAAGCATATATCAAAGTTGATAAATAGTGAATTTTTTTAAATAGTTTGTTTTGCCAAACAAAAAGGAAAATGATTTTTTTAAATTAAATATTAAATATCTTTGTTTTAAATCCATATAATTATAGAAAAAATTATTTTATTTATCATATTACCAATTTTTTTAGTGAGTGGGTTTGTTTTGTTTTGTATGTTTGATATAATTTAAATTTTATGCATGTAGTTTTATTTAAGTTTGTTCGAATGTTATATATTTAGATTCGAATTTTTTAAAATTTATTTTTTGAGTTGAATTTTTATGTTCATTTTTAAATTAAATATTAAATATCTTTTTATCTTTGTTTTGAATCCATATAATTATAGAAAAAAATTATTTTATTTATCATATTTCTATTGTAAGAAAATTGATAAATCATATATATTTTCATGTTTTTATTATTGAGAATTTATTATTTATATATATTACCAATTTTTTTAGTGAGTGAGTTTATTTTGTTTTGTATGTCATATATAATTTTAATTTTATGCATGTAGTTTTATTTAAGTTTGTTCGAATTTTATATATGTAGATTCAAATTTTTTAAAATTTATTTTTTGAGTTGATTTTGTATGTTCATTTTAAAATTAAATATTAAATATCTTTTTATCTTTGTTTTGAATCCATATAATTATAGAAAAAAATTATTTTATTTATCATATTTCTATTGTAAGAAAATTGATAAATCATATATATTTTCATGTTTTTATTATTGAGAATTTATTATTTATATATATTACCAATTTTTTTAGTAAGTGAGTTTGTTTTGTATGTCATATATAATTTTAATTTTATGCATCTAGTTTTATTTAAGTTTGTTCGATTTTTAGTATGTTCATTTTGAGTTGATTTAGTTTATTCAAATGTTATGCATGTAGATTTGATATATGTTTTGAACATGCAGAGAAAATGAGCAACAACAACACATTTATAACTATTGTCCATTACAATGGACAGATGGTGAAAACTGATGCCGGGATTGTATTTGAATCTGAAAGGAGTACGAAGATGAGATTTGAAAAAGAAGTCACGCTTAATGAAATAAAGGAGAAAATATCACACAAAATTGGAAAAAGGATTCATGGCTTACGTTACCGGTGGATGACATGTGAAAATCCAGTCAAATATTGTGCATTCAATCTTGAAGATGCTGATGATGTTCAAATGATGATTGCAGAGCATGAATCCATGGGGATTCGATATATCGAGTTGTTTGCCGAGGTGCATGATGTTCCCGACCCATTTAGAAACGTCGCTGGAGAATCTGCTAGAATGGATTACGGTATTGAGCTTGATATGCCCGGAGGTAGTTTTGTCTCATTGTTGGCTAGTGGGACATCGAGTGCATTTCATCCAGCCGGGCCTTCGACATATGGTTCATCGTATGGGCCGACTGTTGATCCGACCATTGGTGCTGATGTGAAAAACCTACGCGGTCCGTGGGGAGAATCACTTGACGATTCTAGCGAAGATGAAGATATTGATGATCCCGATTTGTTCCCTGATGATGTTGGTGCTACCCCTGATTTTGGTTTTGGGGAATTTGTTCCGACCACAAGTGATATTACATTTTATGAACCTCCTGCTCACATGGGTTCAGTAGATTTTGATGCGATGATAGCGCCTCAAGTCCCGGAAATTCCCCGATTAACTTCGAGTCAACATGGTGAGTTATCGGAAAGGCTTCAATTTGATGAAAAGAATGAAGCTACATTGGCAGTGAAAGAGTACAGTATCAGGAACCACGTGGACTACGATGTTATAGAATCGAGCCAGAGGACTTTCTATGCCAAGTGTGTGAAGTATGAACCAGAATGCAAATGGAAGATTCGAGTTTCGAAGCTTAAGAGGTTAGGTCGTTGGGAGGTCACAAAGTACAATGGAGATCACACATGTTTAAGAACTTCTATCGACCAGGACCACCGAAAATTAGACTCAACTGTGATAAGCCATCACGTGATGAAGCTGGTAGAAGCAAATCCAAGGGTTCCGGTTTCAACGATTCAAGCAACCATTGCGCAACAATTTGGATACCAGATAAAATACAAGAAGAGGTGGTATGCAAGAGATAAGGCAATGGAGTCGGTGTATGGTGATTACGATAAGTCATACAACGAGCTACCAGCTTTATTACTAGCAATGACAGAATTCATCCCAGGCACCATAGTGAGGTATCAGACCAAGGATGCATACGATCGACAAGGCCAACTTCTTGAAGGGTATAAATTCTTTCATCGACTCTTCTGGGCTTTCAAGCCTTGCATTCAAGGATTTCCTTATTGCAAACGTATGATCCAAGTGGATGGCACGTGGCTGTACGGGAGATACTCTCATGTGTTGTTGATTGCCGTTGCACAAGATGGGCAGAACAATATCTTCCCGATTGCATTCGCTATTGTTGAGCAGGAGACAGCAGAAGCTTGGAATTTCTTTTTGACCAATTTACGTGAGCATGTCGTCCGAGAAGACGGAGTTTGTATTATATCCGATCGAGGGACAGGTATCAAGGCAGCAATTAATCGAGAAGGAAGTCGTTGGACACCTCCACACGCATACCCCGCATATTGTGTCCGTCACATCGGTAAGAACAACTATGAGAAGTTCAAAAATTAATACCTTCGCAATGAGATTGTGAACATGGGTAAGCATCATATCTTTTCCAAACTAAATTATATGAACATATCGATTACTTATGTATGTGTTTTGATTACTCTCGATACTAACAATGTTATGACACAAGATGTCTACTAACACGACCAGATTTTGAGAGGAAGATGGAGAATTTAATGAAGTACGGCGAACGTGTATGGAGTTGGGCAAACAATATTGAGAGAGAAAAATGGGCTCAATCGTATGATGAAGGTGGTAGACGATACAGACAAATGACAACCAACCTTGTGGAGTGTATAAATTGAGTATTAAAAGGATCACGTCATCTCCCAATAGCAAGCCTGGTGAAAGAGACGTACTACAGGTTGGCGAAAGTTTGGTCAGTTAAAGGGAAGGAAATTCAGGCCTTAATAAATAGGGGGCAAAAATGGGCTCCCAAGCTTGTGAAGAAAATGCAAGATAATGTGTCCCTTGCAACATCGATGCAAGTTCACAGCTTTGACCGATACAATAAGACATGTGATGTTGTTGGCCCCAGAAGCAACAACGAAGCACCGCACTCAAATGTATTTCGAATCGATTTCAAACGAGAGTGGTGTGATTGTGGAGCGTTCCAAGCATGGCGATATCCATGTAGTCATGCAATTGCAGCGTGTATGTTTTTCAATGTTGACCCATACACCTATGTTAATGAATGCTTCGATCTCTATCGGATTATCGAAATTTACAAAAGTGAGTTTCAACCGATCGCGAATTCAAAGTATTGGCCGTCGGTAGAGCATGAAACATGGTTACCGGATCCTACACTCCGCAGAAGTCCAAATGGCCGACCTAGATCGACTCGCATCTATACTAGTATGGATCTTCATCATAGAGAGAAGGGTCAACAAAAAAGATGTTGGGTTTTTAGCACGCTCGAATCGATCACCGAAACCGTCAAGGAGGGTTGTAAATGTTTGGTGGTTGAATTGGCTAAAACCGAAATAAAGGTAGACAATTTGCACGAGAATTTTAGAGTGGTTCGACTACTCAACCGAGTCTACATCCACTACCTTAGCACACCACTAAGGATTTCCCAATTCACTCAACAATGAATTCGTCCCCTTTTCCAGGCTCAGGAGGAAACCGTTACAACCCTATCTTTTCAACTTGGCTAAGATAGAACCAACTCTAGTTTTTCTCTCAAGGCTAAACTAGAACCTCTCCTTTTACAAGGGTAAAAAAAAATGTAAACAAATAAACCTCACAAGGTGGGTGTTTACAAAAATTAAGCTCACAAGAAAGAGTGAAGGATAAAAACAATAAAATCACTCTTTACAGACTATGTACAAGAGAATAGTAAAATAAAGATTTAGACTCTAATTCTCTTGACCATGTTGCTTGGATGATGTCTCTTGCTTTCTTCAAGTGTTCCAGCCTTCAATTTATAGTCCCAAATGAGTTTGTAGCCGTTTATAGCCGTTGGGAATATTGCCGTTTATAGCCGTTGGGAATATAGCCGTTGGGAATATAGCCGTTTATAGCCGTTGGAATAGTACCATTTATGACCGTTGGAAATAGTACCATTTATGGCCGTTGGGAATAGTACCATTTATGGCCGTTAGGAATAGTACCATTTATGGCCGTTAGGAATAGTACCATTTATGGCCGTTGGGCTATTTCAAAATACACCGTATCGATACGGTTAGGCGTATCGGTACGGGTTTTGGCTACTGGAATTTTGGTAGTTTAAAAACCCTTTAAATACATTTTAAAACCATTCCAAAGCCTTTAAAACCCTTAAACATATTTTCAAGTTGTTTTTGACTAAAAACATATTTTAAATTCTTTTCAATTTAGTCCAAAACAATTTTCAAATATTATATCAAAACCTTAGTTCTACAAAAGATGTACCATATGTAGGGCTGGAGGACATTCCAGATCAAACTGTCCAAATGAACCAAGATTTGTGCCTTTGCATCTGTAATTTATTTTGTTTGTATTCGAAAATATTGAAATATTCATATCAAATATTCTAGTTTTCATTAGTATTTTGTTTATTTGTGCCTATGCATCTGTAATTTATTTTGGTTGTATTCGAAAATATTGAAATATTCATATCAAATATTCTAGTTTCCATTAATATTTTGTTTATTTTGTCTGTAATTAAAGAAATAAATGATTAATTAAATCGAATAAACAATAAAATACGTTAAATTAAATGAAAATAGAAATCTTGTATTACACAAAATTATTTTACACATGCATGTATATTTACACTATAAAATCCAAATTATAGATTCCTAATCTTGAATCCTAAAAAATTAAACTTAAACTCTAAATCATATATCTTAAATTTTAAGCACTAACCATATTCCTAATCTTGTTTTGTCTCGAAACTAATATATAATACCCTAAAGAAACAAATGATTAATTAAATCGAATAAACAATAAAATACGTTAAACTAAATCAAAATAGAAATCTTGTATTACACAAAATACATAAAATCATTTTTTCTTTTGCATCTTCCTACGCAATTTCTGACAATGAGCGGATATGGTCGAAAAATAAGTGTGTTTCTTTCCCCGCTTACGTTGTGCCCTCTCTTCTGCCTTGGGATCATCTTCAGCTTCCTCTTCAGCATCTTCTTCAGTTACTGAGGGCATAGGAGCTGGTGTTGTGAACATGTCTGTAAAATCGCTCTGCCCTCCCATAATCTCTGATGAATTCAGGAACTCTCTTAATTCCTGAAAATCCATGCTCGAGTAACGAGGTGATTGTGGAGGAATAAACTCGGGTGTGTATAAAACAACATCATCAAACCCGTGAGTATCTGAAGAGCTCGGGCCCACTTCTGGTTGTACATGTGTAGGACCCGGTTCCTTTTCCCATATAACCGGCTCCACTTCCGGGTGCTCCCAAGTGGTTGGCCAACCTTCGGGGTTTCTACTCCCGAGACTTGTACTTCCAGATGCTCCCTCTGCAGTCTTCGAGGATTTGCCTTTGCCACGATATTTTTTCTTATACGTTAAGCATTCTTCCCGCTCTTCGAGGGTAGTTAAGTACGGCTTTCCATGATTAAAAAAGTAGACCATGTACTCTGAACTCTCAAAATCATCAGCTTGCATTGGACTGCGATACAACAACAATGAACCTCTGTCGTTCCACAAAACAATATAATCGGCATGAACGGATTCCCAATTCGTACTTGGCCTGCCACGCCCATCAATGTCATGAAGAAAGTAGTGATCATGTGGAATTCGCGGAATGGGCTGGTGGAAGCCAAATTGCCTCAGAACCCTATCCGCAAAGTGGAACTAGATAGTGGAAAAATGGATCAGCGGTGTAACACTACACCATAAAGCTGAATCAACTAACAAATCATCCGGTAGAAAAATGCGGTCATCGTCGGTGTATGGCATCCAAATAAACTGCAAATAATAATAATAATAATAATAATTAAAAGATCACTAAAACATAAATAATACCCTAAAACCCCAAATAAACAAACTTTCCATTTAAATACCTGATCTTGACAATATGAATCAATCTCGGATCTACATACTTTAACATTGTTGTGCACCAATCTCGTCTCATGTTTTTCCTCGCACCATCTGTATACAAATCACAATAACATTTAATATATATACATATATATATATATATATTATATTTAAACATTCAACTCAAAATTATGATATTTACCTTGCCACAAGAGGAAATTGTATATGTGTTCGTGTAACCGGTGTAAAAAAGGGAAGTCGCTGCCAAGCCCACGCTTGCAGTAGCAGCAAACATCCACCAAGACCGCCTACCCTTTTACCCTTGTCTAGTATAGCGCCCTTGCACAATTCACGATACAAGCACGCTAATATGGCTGATCCCCAACTATATTGACAATCAGCTTCCCAAGGAGTATCCAAAAAAGGTAAATATCGTATACTAACCAGATTTCCAGATTTATCCGGCATCAATATCCCTCCAATCATCCGTAAAATATATGCTCGACTGGCCTTATGAACCTCATCAAACGTACTATAGTAGTTAAGTGCAAATTCATTCTCCAACCAACTCAATTTCACACGAGACCCTTTTACATTACTTCCATATGGCACCTTCCCAAGGTACCTTTCACAAATATCAGCAGTTGAACCCTCATTCGGTGCGATCAGTGGCTTACCGTTTACCGGAACCCCGATAAGATAAACTACGTCTTCTAACGTGATTGTGCATTCTCCACAAGGCATATGAAAAGTATGAGTTTCGGGTCTCCAACGCTCAATTAGAGCGGTAATCAATCCGGGTACCAACTTGAACCCACGAAGGAACGTCGCATGATAGAATCCTGCCGTATACAAGAAATGTAGGATTCTGTTATCTATGGGAGCATCTACCATATGCCGATGATGTTTAAATGTCTCATCTGTATCCTGTAATTAACACATTATTTAAATATAATTATTAATAAAAATACATAAGTAATTAATTTTGTAATAAATAAATTATTAAAAAATTTGTACCACCTCATCAACCCTAAGACTAGTAATATGTTGATCCTGTAAATGCAGCAGAGAAGTTTGCTCAGCCATCCTACAAGACAAGAAAATATTAGTAAACCAAGACTAATTTTACAACGTTAAAAAATTTGGTAATATATAAATAATAAATTCTCAATAATAAAAATATGAAAATATGTATGATTTATCAATTTTCTTACAATAGAAATATAATAAATAAAATAATTTTTTCTATAATTATATGGATTCAAAACAAAGATAAAAAGATATTTAATATTTAATTTAAAAATGAACATACAAAATTAACTCAAAAAATAAATTTTAAAAAATTCGAATCTACATATATAATATTCGAACAAACTTAAATAAAAACTACATGCATAAAATTTAAATTATATCAAACATACAAAACAAAACAAACTCACTCACTAAAAAAATTGGTAATAATAATTAGGGCTGTAAATGATACGAGACAGATCGCAAGCTACTCGAGATCGACTCGGTAAAAGCTCGGTCAAAGCTCGACTCGATTGGACTCGACTCGAACTCGAACTCGACTCGAGTTCTTAACGAGCCGAGTCGAGCTACTCGATACTCGACTCGAAAAGCTCATGAGCTACTCGAAAAAATAATATTTAAATATCTATTTTTTATTTTTAAAAATAATTGATTAATAAAATTTAGTTTTAAGTTATTTAATTTTTTTTAAAAAATATTCTAGTAATAATAGACATAATATTTGAGATTTTCAATCTTGAATCGAGCTCCTACATAAGTTTGAGAATATTTCGAGTTCGAGCTTTTCGAGTTCGAGCTTTTGGAATTCGAGCTTTTCGAGCTTTTGGAATTCGAGCCTTTCGATTTTTCGAGTTCGAGCTTTTCGAGTTCGAGTTCGAGTTTCATTTTTGATTTCGAGTTCGAGCTTGAGCTCAATAATTTTGAGCTCGCGAGCTTTCGAGTCGAGTCGAGCTCAGCTTCGAGCTTTTCGAGCTCGAGTCGAGCTCAGCACTACTCGAGCTCGACTCGGCTCGTTTACACCCCTAATAATAATAATAATAATAATAATAATAATAATAATAATAATAATAATAATAATAATAATAATAATAATATATTTTTAAAATTTTACATTGTGAAATTTTACAACTTTGATAAATGAAATTTTACAACTTTGCTAAATGAAATTAATAATAATATAATATATATATATAAATTAGTGTTGAATTTTAATAATAATAAATAATATATAAATAAAAATCAGCTTTGAATTTTAGGAAAAATATTTAGGAAATTTGTATACAATTTTTGTAAATATATATATATATATATATATATATATATATATATATGTGTGTGTGTGTGTGTGTGTGTGTGTGTAAATCACCATATAAATATATAAACTAAATTATATACAAACATTTTATATTTAATAAAAAAACATACAACCAAAATAAAGCATAATCATCATCCAACATCAACCTAAACAATGCCTAAAATTACAACATACAATTTAAAAATTATAAATTAATCTAGTGAGCTTAAATTAAATAATAAACTACACACATACTTACTATACTTTCTTCAAATCTCTTTTCTTCTTCTTTACTAAATTTTCTTGTAACACCCGGGTTTAGGGGTTAGGTGAAAATAATATTTTAATATTGTTTTGGGCTCGGTTTTATAATTTAAATAGTGGCTCGGGTTTTGTTTTCAAATTAATTAATTTAATGATTGACTATGTTTTGTAATTTAATCCCAAATAGCCATGGACTGTGTGCCCTTGTGAATACCCCATTTCATTAAGGGCAAAAAGGTCCTTGTGCCTTTAAGTTAAAACAAAACAAAAACACCCAACCCATCCACTATTCATTTTCTTCTTCACCAACGGGAAACAAGGGCTCTCTACCCAAATCTACTATTCCATTCAAAAGCCCTCTCATTTCAACTCCGTTTTGAAAGGTAATAACATTTTTGACTTCCCCTCATCTCCCTCTCCTTGAAAGTACCTTTTATTTCGATTTTCATGAAGGTTTTGGAAAATGGAAGTTTTGAATGTTTTGATTAAAAATGAGAGCTTTATGATGTTAAGTGAAATATTTTGATTTAATATGCTTAGTTATGGTATATAGAGGTCAAATGGTATATCATATGTGAATTTCAAATGATTTTGAACAATTTTCAGAATTGGGTACCAAGGGGGTTTTAGGAGGGTTTTAAAGTGGTTTTTGGGGTGGTTTAATGTTGGTTTTTGAAGGCTGATGTTAGTATGGTATATGAGGGGTTGCTTTGGGTGTGTTTGGTGGTTGTTTGGATGCTTGAAATGGAAGATTTCAATGGGTTTTAGGGGCTGCTCGGAAATTCTGTTTTGGGGTTGATTTTGAGTGTTGAATGCTTGCTAATGTTAATCCGGGTTGGTTCCGATGATGAGTTATTGATTTCGACTGTTTTGTTTGTGTTTGAGATTGATTAGAATCGAGTTTGGGCATCGGTGAAGCATCGGAAGTGAATCCGGGGAATTGAAGGTGGTTGCTTGCTTGGTCTTTAAGCTTGGGAGCTTAGGTGAGTGGTTAAATGTTTTAAATGGATTTAAAATGTTTGGTTCGGGTATATGAACTAGGTCGGGCTTGGTAGACCCACCTAGAGTTAGGATTGGGGTGGTAGCCTAATCCTAAACTTGATCTAGAGCCTTTGGATGAACTCATTTATATGGTTGTGTATGTCTCGTATGAAATGCGATATGAATGCTTATGTATATTGTGTTATACATGTGAGATGAGACATGAATTATGATGCTTGAGACATGCATGATGATGGTTGTTGGTGAGTACGTGCTAAGCACGGAATTGATTGAAATGAGTAATGTGAAATGAGTAAATGTTGGCACTAGTATACTTGAATACAAATGATCGATCATTAGGATGTTAGTGTGTACACATGAGTCAAAAGTCGCGCGTGGCCTTGGTGGCGTTGAGTCACCAAGGAGGAGTACGGGTTCGCCCGGAAATTGTATTTAAATATAGTCGATGATGAGTGGAATCCTATCGACGGGGCGTGAGGATGAGTGGAATCCCCTCCGCGAGACCGGTGATGAGTGTAATCCCACCGTGAGGTAATGTGGTTGTTGGATGTGAGTTTCCAACATGTTTATCCGCGTATTTGAGTCATAGCTAGGTGCCAATGTTGTTTGATATGTGTATCAATGTGTTGAGATATATGAGCTTTAATTGGATGCTTAAATGTGATTACCTGTATTGTGGAATTGAGCTTATGATCATGGCATGTTATATTGATTAATGCTCATGCATCTCTATCTTATGGTTTGTGGATTCTTGGTAAATATGTGATTTGCCTTGGCTAGATCGTGCTCGGACCCTGCAATGTTGAGGTTTGTTTTAAGAGCATACCCTCACTAAGCATCATTGCTTACGCTCTCTTTGTTCAACATTGCAGATCCTTAGTTCGTGGGTTGCTTGCGCAAGTGGAAGGCTCCAAGTGTGGTTGTTGGCTTGAGTACACCAAGTATGAACTTTTAAATGTTAAACGTGTAATAGTTTAAGCAATGGGACATGTGTCTTTTGATGGATGATTGTTGGCTGTTTAGGAGCTTGTTTAGACTCCATGTTATCATGCTTTTGTATGGCTTGTGTTGCCATGTTTGAATTGTATCCATGCCTAAATTGCTTATTCTGAATGTTAGCTATGTGTCTCTTGAGGTTGCCTTCATGTTTGAATGTTGATGTATGAACTTGAATGCTTGAATGCCATCTTGGGTCTATTGCATGATTTCCTTGATGTTTATACTTGTTGAGTGTTTGTATGGCTATTTGGTGGTATGTGAATGTTGTATGCATGTGTGGTTGGGGTTAGGGAAGTCATAAATTGCATCTAGATTCGAGTCTTGATCGTTTTTGCTAAGTTTGGGAGGCCTTGCTGTGCAGGGGTATCGATACGGTTGGTACGGTATCGATACCACCTTCTTGATCAGGTCTCGTGTATCGATACACTTGAGAGGTGTATCGATACCATTTTGGTCACTGGAGCTACTGTCCATTTTGGTATCGATACGGGCCTCTGGTGTACCGATACCTTTTTGGTCACTGGAGCTACTGTCCAGTTCGGTATCGATACCAGCCTCAGGTGTATCGATACCGTTATCTTAGCTTTGATCGTGGTAAGTCAACCGTTGGGGAGGGTATCGATACACCCGTTGGGTGTATCGATACGGCCTCTACGGGTTGACTTAGACCAGTTGACCTAGTCAAGGGGTATCGATACACCCCTTAGGTGTATCGATACCACCTGCAGTATAAGCTTAAAATTGGGCTGTAACATGTTTGTTTGAGTTCGTTTGTTTGATTTGTGAATGTTGTTCCGCTGTATGACCACTTAGGATCTAATACTCATCTAGACAAGATTTAAAATGAAAAAAAATATAGGGTTGTTAACCGAGGGGGAATCTTAACGGGTTTCGCTTCGGTTTTCCCCGTGTGGCCCACTCGGACCGGTCATCCGGCCAGACCGGGACGAGGGGGTTACATTTCTCCAAACCTTCAACACAAAAATATTCAAAACATCAAACATTAAACTTATACTAATTTAAAATTTTAAATAATTAAACTATACTAATTTAAAATTTTAAATAATTATATTATATTAAAAAAATATTTTCACCTTCAACCTCCATCCCCTAACACAAATATTCAAAACATTAAACTTATATTAAACATTATTAACACTATGTTAAAAAATATAAATCAAATTTTGGTATTAAATTAAAAAAATAAACTACTAAATTAATTAAATATACTTACAATATTTCTTCAATCTTCTTCTCAAAAATTCTCTCCAATTTCAACCTTCAACAATTTTTTTCTCCAAACCTTCAACACAATAATATTCAAAACATCAAACATTAAACTTATAATAATTTAAAATCTTAAATAATTAAACTATACTAATTTAAAATTTTAAATAATTATACTATATTAAAAAAATAATATTTTCACCTTCAACTTCCATCCCCTAACACAAATATTCAAAACATTAAACTTATATTAAACATTATCAACACTAGGTTAAAAAATATAAATCAAATTTTCGTATTAAATTAAAAAAATTAAACTACAAAATTAATTAAATATACTTACAATATTTCTTCAATCTTCTTCTCAAAAATTCTCTCCAACTTCAACATTCAACAATTTTTTTCTCCAAACCTTCAACACAAAAATATTCAAAACATCAAACATTAAACTTATAATAATTTAAAATTTTAAATAATTAAACTATACTAATTTAAAATTTTAAATAATTATACTATATTAAAAAAATAATATTTTCACCTTCAACCTCCGTCCCCTAACACAAATATTCAAAACATTAAACTTATATTAAACATTATCAACACTAATTTAAAAAATATAAATCAAATTTTCGTATTAAATTAAAAAAATTAAACTACAAAATTAATTAAATATACTTACAATATTTCTTCATTCTTCTTCTCAAAATTTCTCTCCAACTTCAACTTTCAACAATTTTCCCCCCTTCAAACTTCATCCTACAACCCCTATTTAACACCCCAAAATTAAATCCCAACCACTCAACCAACCAACCATTCCCCAAACCCATTCCCGAGACCTGACCAACAGCTTCCCGATGCATTGCTTCCCCCAACGCATGCTGCATACATGCAGCAGCACATGCAGCCTGCCACGCCGAGACGACCAACTATTTGAAGTGAAGTCGGATTCACCTGGATCCGTCTTTGAATAGTGTCAACACTATTTGAAGTCGGACTCAGCTGGGGACGACTTCACTTTTTAATTCGATACTGTTTGAAGTCGGATCCAGCTGGGGAAGACTTCATCTTTTTTTCGACACTGTTTGAAGTCGGATCCAGCTGGGGAAGACTTCATTTTTTTTCCCGACATTGTTTGAAGTCGGATTCAGCTGGGGAAGACTTCTTTTTTTTATTCGATTACTGTTTAAAGTCGGATTCAGCTGGGGTTGTCTTTTGGTGATGTACAATATTTTGAGAAATAATATTGAACCTACAATATTTTGGGAAAAAAAACCCAACAACAATATCTTTGTAAATTATCCTATGTATACACTACTTTCGGTGAATTAGATGAATTATAAGTATGTATATGAATAATATATGATAATTAATAAGGTAAATGTAACCATAAAATAATACTATAGTGGGATTAGGTGGATTTATAATGGAAGTACTTGGCAAGGGACCAAGCCATGTGTCCATACCACAAGCAATAACCGGCCAGCAAGGGATAGCTACACACATGTGTAATCACTTTCCATCTTCATCCTTCACCCCCCCCCCCCCCCCCCCAAAAGAACCCACCGAATGAATTAGGAAAGAGAGAACAATTTTGGAAGTTTTTAAGAGCTTAGGAACATATCAGATTACTGGAAATTTAGCTAGATTCATCATATGTT
The DNA here is from genome assembly GCA_030270665.1 of Hibiscus trionum. Taxonomy (NCBI): domain Eukaryota; kingdom Viridiplantae; phylum Streptophyta; class Magnoliopsida; order Malvales; family Malvaceae; genus Hibiscus; species Hibiscus trionum. Next base: position 3,307,815 of record BSYR01000027.1, read on the forward strand.
CATGCATGCATAATCGATTTACGTAAGTGTTCTTGCTTTAATCGATTTACATTATAATTTTGATATTGTTTTGATGTTTTCTGGGTTTCATGTTGCTAGAAATTTTGTTTATAATTGTTTGTTCATATGCTATGACGATTAGGTTTAAGTTAGATTTGAATGAAATCTGGAAATTTGCATGAATTTAACCTAGAACACAAATCTGCCCAGATTCGCACTATATGAACACCCCGGAGAAAATTGGATTTTTGAGCATGTTAGAGTTCAAACTAGAAACTTTTCTGTAAGACACATTTGTAGAAAATTGAATTTACTGTAGGATAGAGTTCTTAGATTAGCGAAAAAGTTCATAGGATTGCTGGAAAAGTTGTTAGAACAAAACTGGTCACCTATATGATTGAAACTGGAAAACAATGAACTATTTGGTAAAATTAAAAAATTTAGGGATTGATATGCTATGACATTAATTCTGTAAATATTGATTATAAATAGGTGAATTGTTGTATAAATGGATTATAAATTGATTTGTATGATATATGACTTATATGACGTGTTAAAAATGATAAGAACACTTAAAAGACCATGTTGGACCAATCTGGAAAATGATGTAATTAAAGGATTAAATTGCTCTGTTTTTGAATCAAGTGAAACTTGAAAATGTAGTGTAAAAACATGTTAAACTATGGTTAAAATTCCAGATTTAAACTTGTTAGGATTCATAGTTAAAATATACACTAAAGTCATCTAAGTTATAAGTTGGCAGATTAGGCTTTGTAAAATTCCCTGTTTTTAAACATTAAACTGTATTGATTGAGAAATAAAAAAAATATGTACTATAAATGATTTTAAATCTGTGTAAATAAAATTTCTAGATTGGTAAAGAAATCAAAATTTGGACTTATGAATAAAAAGTTATGGCCAGAATAGTGACTAGTGCTCAAACTGCCAAGTTTAAGGACAATTTCATATGTTTGGTGTTTGTGATTGTGTAAATGAATGTATATGGTTGAAATAGTCTCTAATATAATTTATATATATTTTTTGATTGATTAAGATCAAGAGTGTGAAGAATATTTGGAGGACTCAAGGGTTGGGAAGCCAAGAAGAAAGAACAAAGGCATAGTGATCAAGGAGCAACTTTAGCTTGGAGTATTGTGAGTGTATTTGATCTTAGGGTTAGGACTAGTGTCCTAACCAATGTTTATGTTTATTTGATGAATTCATATTATCTATGAAATGAATCTAACATGGATTTGGTAATTAAAAATGTAAAGGAAGAAGGACTAAAGGAAATGGGATAGTATGATACTAGTTAGTGCTAGTTGCCATTGTTGATGAACTATATGCCTTGGTATGCTTAGATGACTATATGTGCTTCATGATATGAGCTTATATATGAGATTTAGCTATTGTTTTTGATGAAGACATGATTAAATTGGTATGATATGCTTGCTGAAAATTGGTTGTTTAATGATCTTGAATGATTCTAATGCAATGTTGACATGAACATGTTATTTGACCTTGTAATGTGATTGCTATATACTTAGCTGACCTTGTTGAACATTAAAAGACTTAATAAGTCTTTGGTTGACTAGTGGTCCTTAGGTAGAAGGGCATGTCTTAGAGTCTGAGCTCTACTGATCTAAGGTGGTTAGTCACCTATTGATGCTTTGTGCATCTACTGTTACAAGTTACAAGTTAAATGGTGTAGTTAGACACCTTGATACATTGTGTATCTACTGATCCTTGATGCCTTGTGCGTCTACTGTTATATGATTGGTATTCGGTACCTAATGACTTGATTACCTAGTCCACTTAATCATCCAAGACAAAACTTAAAATACTTGCAATAAGACTATACATGATACTTGAAATGCTGAAATGTTATATGTTACATGGATTGATATGTTTAAAATCGGTAGTGACTCTATTAGAATGATATGAAAATGGGTTCAAAGAACATGATATGATACTGTGATTTATATGATTACATGATATGAACATGATTTCCTTTGAAGATGTACCCTATTCGAATGTAGTAGGTGGTATAATGCCATGTTTAAATGATTTGCTACATGATTGAATATAAACTTGGTGATATGATTCTTATTTCTTGTTTGTGTAATACAATGGTATGTTTGTTTGATATGGATTATGAGTATGCTTCTATAACTTGATGATGTGATATGAATGAAACTAGCTAAGGCTTCTTGAGCATGCAGTGAACTAGCTAGGTAAGTCTTGTTTGTTCTAAGCCTAGTTAGGTAACCATGAGCATATGGAATAAACCATTAAAAGATTGAACTCCTATGTTATAGGAACTGCCTACCTAAGTACAAATTGTACTTATCACTTTTATGTTTCCTTCTTTAAAAAAAAACAGGTTCTTGATATTCGAAAGCTATCTATTTTGATCCGGGAGCAATCACAAGCCAAGACTCAAGTATGATATAGTGTTGCTTAGACTCCTAGATGGTGGCATAGTTACATGTTAGAATGTTACATGCATTTTGGATATTTGGATATGTTAGTTTGGGGTTGTAATTATATAAGATATGTTTAAGCATGGTGTTTGATATGTTAAGAGTGAACAAGTTGTATAACCATGTTTTGAATGATGTTTATATATGAATATGGTTGATTATGACTTGAAGTAAATCATGGAAATGTTACATGTTGTTTAAGTACATAGTGTGATTCAAATGGTATATGTAAATGGGTTGATATGTTAAGTTGTTTAGGTGTATGGCATCTAGTATTAAAGGTTGTATATGTTATGTTACATGATCCTAGGAGTGAGTCATTGTATCTAGGTTGGTTAAATGTTCATGAACATGATTGTATACATGCTTTAAAAGGCTCATGATGCTATGCTAGATGATGTTTGGATTGAATAAGATTTATTTAGGTTCATTATTAAGGAAGCCGAATGCATGCAAGTTGATTAGGGATTGGTTAGATTGAGTATTGATTTAAATGTTAGTATAGGTTTGCTTATATGGTATGTAACATATTTATAAGTCATGAATTGTGTTAGCCGAATGTATTGAACATGAATAGGATTAGTTTGATTGAGTATTATGTTTCTTATGTTAGATTACATGATAGCCGAATGCTATAGGACTTGTTTAGTGTTGTATTGATTCTTATATGTTTTGGTTTGAAGGTGTATAAATGTATTAAGGATGATAACATGAATTCAAGTTGTTAAGTCATATGTATATGTTAGAAAGTTTTTGTTGGTTCACCAATGAGTATAGATTGTTATATGAATTATTGGTTGCACACTCTGATTGTCTGATTGATTGTTATATTTTCTGAAGATTGATTACAAGTGTATATGATATGTGTTATGTTTTCTGTTCTGTAATGCCTCTCGCTCCTAACCCGGGCCTGGGTGTTACACTTTTAAATTGATGATAAAATAAACGTAGAACTTTTATCATTTTTATTGCGAATCTCGTGATCTTAAAAAAAATTCCGAAAAATTACAGATTTGGTAATGCTAGTATTATTGTTTTGGTACCCTAACTATTATTTTTGGTAAAATGATACCCAATGTTACGTTTTTTGTTTTTTTTTTGTACCCTGACCGTTAAAAATTAACAGAAATAACGACGTGGCTAGGGTTAATAATGGTTTTAATCCAAAAATTTATACAATCTATCAATTTAGTCTAAGATTCTATCAATTTAAATACAATTTAAATATTATTTTTAATTTTTGGATTAAAATTGTATATTCCCCAAAATTAAGATGATGTTTTAAATTGATGAATTTTGAACTAAATTGATCATATATATAAGTATTTTGGACTGAAATTGTAATTTTACCAAGTCAAGTCATCATTTCTGTTAGATTTTAACAGTCGGGGTACCAAATCAGAACAAAAACGTAACGTTAAGTACTATTTTTCTAACAATAATAGTTTGAGTACTAAAATAATAACACGAGCATAGCTGAAGTACTAAATATGTAATTTTCTCAAAAAATTTACACTATATTAACGGATTGTATCTCTCTTTGTTTAAATAACATCAACTATACTTTAGAAAATGAAATGTTATTCCAAGATAAAGCAGGTTATATTTTATAGATATATTAGTTATGCTTGTGAAATTAAAACATTACTAGATCCTAGTATCATAAATGAATTCATTTAATTGGACTTTTCTATGACGGGTACTTTTATTGAATAAAGATAAATATAATAAAATTATGAGAAGAGTATATCAAAATTAGGATAGATTAATTATTTTAACCGATTTTTTCAAGTATTAAGGGTGTAAGAAGCCTTTGAACTTTTGAAAAAAGAATCAATTAAGTCTTGACATTTTTACACCCAATTAAGCCTTTTAAGCAAGAAATTTAATCATTTAATCTCTTGAACCAATAAATTGAATAATTAAGCTCTTTAACTAATTTTGACCATTAAATCTTGACGATTTTTTCTTTAGATATTACTGGCATATGATACATTATAGTTCTATCATGTTGCATTTACAATTTTTTTTATAAAATTATAAGTTTTTTAGGGTTTTAAAACTTTTAAATAATTTTTTAAATAAAATAAAATTTTTTAAAAATGTTAAGTGGAAACACTGTGACACGACACACTGCAACAACAGATCAAAAAAATTGTCAAGATTTAATGGTCAAAATTGGTCAAAATGATTAATTGATTCAATTTCTTAGTTCAATAACTTAATTGAATAAAAAAAAATCATGAGCATAATTGTTTTTTTTTTCAAAAGTTCAATGGCATTTTACACCCCTTGAGCTTTTTTAAAACATCAAAGTGCACAAATTAATTATTATAAAAAATAGAACCGTACTCGTATTTTTAAAATTGATGACCCATGAAAAGAAAAATAATTTATTAATATATAAGTAAAAGATAAAATTTTGATACACTAGTCGTGTAAAACTAAAATATTATAAAATTCCTAAGTTTTAGATTCTTAACCCTACCCCTAAAAACTAAATTATATATTCTAAATTTTAAACCTTATGATATAAACTACTAAACTCTAAACCCTAAATTAAAATCTTAGGCCCTAAAACTAAAAAGCACGCGTAAAATAAAGTATACACAATATGTGACGTGTGTATCAAAGATTTTTCATAATTAAAATAAAATTAAGATAATGAAGGAAGAGAATGAAAGGTTGAGATGGGTTAGGTCCATGGGTACCAAGCTGATGTGGTTCAAAATCTCAATTTTGTCTGGGCCGAGTCGCTTGCTCGGCTCGGATACAACACTACCCAATTTTTAGACAAAATCAAATTAAATCAAACCCTAAGCTCAAATTATATTACATGGTAAAGCACAAACACCTAACCCTTCACGCCTCTAAATCTGATTTAATGGACACCATAAGCCACATTGATGATCATGAAAAAACAAGAGGAGAAAAACAAGAAAACTTACAAAAACAGTAAACCTACAAGAAAATTTTCTCAAAAGAATATTGAATATTGATTTTTTTTTGAGTTTTTAAAGTTTTCTGTTTGATTATAGTATAATTTAAAGAAAAAACGACGTGGTTTTGACGCAAATCAATCCAAAAAAGTAAGTATAACAACAATCTTTAAGAGTAAGATATATGATAGTTTTGAGCTCGATTGTACTGTAATCACATCAAAACAAATACTACAACACTATCACACGGAAATTAGTTCTATATATTACTATAACGAATTCAATGAATGATTCCAATAGAAAAGAAGATGAAATTCATTTTAAAATATTCAAGTTCGAATACTCATATGCGTAAGGTGTATAAGCATTATCAAAGAATTAAAAAATATAAACAAATACTATCATGTAATCACACCAGTATATCTAATACTATAAATATATCCCCATAACTAACCTATAGAAATCTGATGGATGCTATTCAATCAACTCATCACCGTATAACCTCTCCATAAAGTACACTTAAACTCATTGAAATTCAAATGTGGATATTATCCATGAAACGTGGCTTCGTATATATTATTCAGCCGACACTCATAATATAATAAATTATAAGTGACGGAGTCAAATTTTTCATATAATGAAGTCAGAGTAGAGTATGAGTTACGAAGATTCTTGTATCACTACGATATAAATATTATTGACTTCATACACAAACAAATCAACTAAAAATAATTTTAATATTTTCATGAAAAATTTTATATTAACTCCTTGCAAATCCCATTTAATTCTTTGAAAATACCATACCGCAAAAATCAAGTGTGGTCAATTAACTTTCTAATTTACATGTGGCTCTGCCACTGTGTACCACTTGTTCCTTTTCTCGAATTAAAATATTATATATAAATAATTTAAATTTTATTAATAAATAAAAACTTATTTATTACATTATCTAATATAACGCGTTACTGTCTCAATTCAAGCTTAGCCATATTCGAAATTGAACTAACATTTAAAAATTCTGATAATTCTGGTCTAAATTTATTTAAATCGTCCCAACATGAATGATTCACATATTTAAAAAAAATTTGAAATACATATTTTATTGAATGAATATATCTAAAATTGCAATAAAAGTTTATGTTATAGTAAACAAAAGCACTTAATTTGGACATATTCTTATAACCATTAAAAAAAGAAAATTAGTGTCTTGAAATCATAACATGACCATATAAAGAAAATGTAAGATACAAATATCACTGAAGATCGACGATAAAAGATAAAACCATCAATGGACAACATCAAAATGCATATTACAACAAGACAAGTTGACAACACACTCATTACCACAACTCATTCGCGAACAAAAATTTGTGATTGTGAGAACGTATTCAAATTCATTTTGAGGGCCTAAAACAAAAAAATCAACATAATAGCTAAAAGAGCGTCATCTTAATCAATCGTGACAAAGTCAAATCAAACTTTAATAAAAAGTTAAATAAAAAATAGTCAAACAATTAATAAAGAAAAATTATGTCAGAAAACAAAAAAAAATGTATCATAAAATAAAGTAAAGCGTATCATGAAGACAACGTTATATATTCAAAAGCACATGTTCCTGGGTAGAATATTTGGCGGCCTGGAAAACAAAAGCCGAAAGCATATTAAAGTGAGCTTTGGCATTTGGTGTTTGTTATAAGGGCAGTCTTATTAGTCTCGACGGTTGCCCTATCTTCACTTCAGTTCCGTTGGTTAGGAGAAATTATTTCATGAACTGTGTTTATTACGTCATCGGTAGTCCTAGCTAATAAGGTTTATTTATTTTATTTTAATTTTTAAATAATTATTTTTTTATTGACATGTAGAAAAGAGGTGAAGATTCACCTTTATAAAAAATAAGATAGATGAACTTTATTAGCTGGGAACACAGATGACGTGGTAAGTCGGGTCCATCTAATAATTTTTCGTCGGCTTGGCTTTCCGCTTTCTCATTTTCGACAGAATATATATTTCGATTGATCATCGGTATTGGTTAATAAATTGATTAATTCGGATCAAATTTTATAGAGACCCATTATGAAGTAAATTTTTCTATCTAGTTTTCTTCGGATTAAATTTTATAATTTTACTTAAGAGATATAACGCCTCCTCTCACTGGACCAACTAATTTTACACTTTTTAATCGGTAAGTACGTAGATTAGATTCTAAATGCCGGAAATCGTCTATCCCTAACTATGCCTCCTTTGATAATTCTGGTATAAATTTATTCAAATCATCCCAACATGAATGGTTCACATATATTTTAAAAAAAATTGAAATCGGTTTATTTTATTGAACGAATATATCTAAAATTGCAATAAAAGTTTATATTATAGTAAGCAAAAGCACATAATATGGACATATTCCTATAACCATTAAAATAAGAAAACTAGCGTCTTGAGATCATAACATGACCATACAAAGAAAATGTAAGATACAAACATCACTGAAGATCGACGATGAAAGATAAAACCACCAACAAACAACATAAAAATCCATATTACAACAAGACATGTTGACAACACACTCATTACCACAACTCAATCGCGAACAAAAAATTGTGATTGTGAGCACATATCCAAATCCATTTTGAGGGCCCAAAACAAAGAGATTGTTGACACTACTCCGGTGAAGATGACGACGAAGATTAATCGTGAGAATGAACGACGGTGAAAAATTGGGAACGATAAAAAATAGAATAGTGCCCTAAAATTTTGGAGAGGAAAAAAGTCTACTTGTTTTATTAATTTTTAATGTAAAAATCAATTAAGTTACAAGGCTGAATTCGTTCTAGGCTTGTGGCCTGACTAACCTATTTATACAAAAGAAATAACAGCCTAAACAATATTCAAACCGACTAACTAAATATTAAAAACTTCTAGGCTAGTTGTCAAGACTTAGAAACTTCTGGGCTGATGTAGATTTCCAGCCTCATATTGTTAACATTCACCCCACTTGTTTCTTCTTCTAAACTTGAAAAAGAAATTACATTAACTTCTTCATAAACCCTGCAAATTGATAAGCTGACAGTGGCTTAGTCATCAAATCTACAATTTGGGAGTTGACAGGCACATAAGCAACTTACAATATACCGCTCAAGATTTTTTCTCGGACGAAATGTAAGTCTAAATCGACATGTTTTGTCTTAGCATGCATCACCAGATTTGCAGCCATTGCAATGGTGCTGGTGTTATCACGCCACACCATTGGCAAGTGATTCAGCTTAACATTCATGTCTTCTAACAAAATATTGCACCCACACAAGATCAGTTGTTGCATCAGCAAGACTTTTATACTTCGCTTATGCTGTAGATCGAGAAACGGAACGTAATTTTTTTGAACTCCAAGAGACAAGATGATTACCATAATACACACAATGACCTGAAACAGATTGCCTATCATCTTCGTCACTCCCCCAATCCGCATCAGAAAAAACAACAATTTTAAGACTAGAACTTTGCTGTGTAGAAAACCATAAACCAAAGCTGATCGTTTTTTAAATACAGTAAAATTCTTTTAACAACATTCCAATGAGGATAAGTAGGATTTTGCATATACTGAGCAACTTTATTTACTGCATATTGTCACAGGGGAACTTTTTGCGACCGAGCCAGCCGCACCCATAGGTGCGGACCCTTGCGCACCATGCCTTTCTCCCAACCGAGGGGCCCGAGTAGCTGCCGAGTTCGCACACCAAGGGGCCATGCACAACGCCCTTGGTGGTGTCCGCGCCCAAGAGATCCGACCTGGGCCAGTTCGTCCGCACCATGGGGCCTTGTCAAGCACCCCATGTGCTGCCCATGAGTCTTGCACCCGAGGGGGCCCAACACAAGCACCCGAGGGGCCTTTGCCATGCACCCTCCATGCCAGCCAAGGCATGGAGCCCGAGCCCGCACCCGACGTGCGCATCAAGGCCGAGTCCACACACGAGGGGGCCTTGCCTTGCCCCGTCCATGCCGCCCAAGGCATGGAGCCCGAGCCTGCACCCGACGTGCACGCCCAAGGAGCCGAGCCCGCACCCGATGTGCGCGCCAACAGGCCTAGGGGTTGCCCATCCGAGTTGCCCACACCCCTAGGGCCCGATTCAGCCAAAGACATCCAAGAGAGGGGATTTTGGACACCAAGATTGGACCATGAGAAGCCCAATCCGCCCAAGCATCCATATCCCATGCCAAGTTGTCATCCTTGGAGAAATACATTTGGAAAGACATCCATCCATGGGAAAAGTATTTCAAGACAACACAACAATGATGTCATAGGCTATGTATTTAGGGCAATAGTGTTTGTAATCAAGGCAAGTCAATATGAATATGACAAGCTTGCCTTGAATAGGAGATTCTTGTGTAAGACTCATCCAAGGCCCTTGGATGGAGTCATTCCTAGCCATTGGATCGAGGGGGATTAGGCTATAAATAGAGCCCTCCTCCATCCATCTTAGGCATTCCACTCATTCCACTTTTCACCATTTCTACCTTTTGTAAGCTTTTCTCTTCTTTGTTAATAAAGAAGCTTTGGTACTATTTTCTCCCCATCTAGGCTTAGGGGGAGTTTTTAACGAGGCCTTAGCTTTCTTAAACGAGTGTGCATCCCCTTCCTTGCTTTACTTTGTGAGCCATCACCCCCTTTCATTTTCCAAGAGAGCTTCCGCAATCCGAGACTAAGCCTTCCGAGCTTAGTGAGTAAGGCTGACTTGGCCACTTTCCAAGCCCATTCCGAGTGCTTCGCGACCAAGGCCGCACGAGGCTAGACCGGCCTAGACCTAGCCCCGTGACAAGTGGCATCAGAGCCATTTTCCGCATCCTACCGAGTCGAGAGATGGCGCAAAGAAGAAGGAACGTTGCAGTAAAGAAGATAGTGGAATCACAAGGCGTCTCGTATAAAAGCGAGGTGAGGGAATCTGAGTTTAGTGATATTCTTATTACAAAACTGTTGTTTTGTTTTCGTTGCAGTGAATATCACGATGACTGCCCAAAGAAGAGACCGTCAAAATGTTGGAAGTGTGGAGAGCCACACGAGTCTTTCCGATGCCCGCACAATTTCAAGCAATCCAAGGTACAGGACGAGCCCGACGAGACTGAGGCTTCGAAGCTTGAAGCGAGGTGCACTGTGCTACCAGCGAGTATGGTAGAGGCGTTCGAGGAGCGAAGCTTGCCCGATGAGACCAAGGCCGTGAAGCTTGCTTCCTTGTTCGGGGAACAATCATCAGCGAGTATGATGGTTGGGGCGTCAAACTTCAAGAGTGAAGTAAGGGAAAGGTTGCCAAGGGGCAACGAGGCCACACAACCATGGGAGAAGCCAGGTTATATGGGGTGTTCCAGCGACGATGACGAGTCATGTTGGGAGTCGAGTGTAGTCGAGAGCGACTATGAGGATGAGGGGCCTATGTTCGTCAACATAGTGTTCCGCGAGGCGACGTTGAGTGCACTAGTTGATCCAAGTGCACATGGAGTGCTCGTGTCCGTGCAAACCGCCGAGCAGTTAAACCTTCAGGTTATGAAGGTTAAGCAACAAGTTGTGACAGCCAACTTTAGCGACGAGAGAGTTGTGGGAATCGCGAAAGATGTGTTCCATCAAATCGGCGAATTCCGAGGCACAACAAACATCAAGGTAATATCTTGTGAATTTCTTGATGTGTATAAGATTGTTATTGGTGCATCTTGTCTAGAACAAATTGATGCGCTTGTCTTGTCAGAAACCGAGGAAAGGTGTGTTGCAGATTCACACCGACAAGACGTTGATGCGTTAAGTGACAAGATCGAGGCATCGCCAAGCATCCATGAAGGAGTGCTTGAGTCCGAGACAACCGAGGAGCAAATCCGCCCAACTCAAGCCAAGAGTGGCCGAGACGAGGAGGAGCGCGAGTTTGCTAAGATCGTGATTGCCAACATTGAGTTTGAGGCGCTAGTGGACTCTAGCGCAACATCTTTGATCATTTCCGATCAAATTGCCGATTGGTTGAACCTTCAAGTAGAGACGGTTCATGATGAGACCGAGTTCATCAACTTCAACGAAAAGTACATCGATGGAGTTGCATGCGACGTGAGAGTTAGCATCGGAGAATGGTGTGACACAACCAACATCAAGGTAATTTCTGATCGTTGTCTTGATGAAGATGTTATTATTGGTTATTCTTGCTTAGAGCAGATTAACGCACTTGTTTTGCTAGAAGCCGGGGGTGAGTATAATGCAGGTTTGCAACAAAGCGATAGCGAGTTGTTAAGCCAAGACGAAGGCGAGCAAGTGTGGGAGTCCGAGATAGCCAATGACGATGAAGCCATGGAAGAGTCCATGGAAATTCCCAACCCAACGGGACGAGTCTTTGAAGAGTTCAAAGACGAGGAGAAGTCTTTGGAGTTGCCAAAGGCACCAAAGAGCGAGATGGTTCATAAGGTGGAGTACCCATCCGAGCCATCCGAGTTTGATGAAGTGTTTCGAGAGCCATCCGAGTTTGGTGAAGTAGATCAAGCCGATGGAAAGGAGCTAGCAACCTTTTGCGAAGAGTTGCAAGCCGAGTTCGACGAATGGTCGAATTCCATGGACAAGTGGCATGAGTCCATGGAACCAAGTTAAAGCACCGAGGTGCCCAAGCCCATTGATGAGGGGCCTAACCATGCCAACACTTGCCTGGGGTATCGACAAGGCAAAGTGGATCGAGATGACGCGGACCTTGAGTCCGAGGTAAGTGGTTCTTTATTTGAAGAGCCCATTTTAACCCACTTTCATTTGGATGTTTGTAGGAAGCCTACAATTTTGAGCGAGGATCCAAATAGAGAAATGGGGCGAGAAGTTATCTTAGATAAGCCGTGCGACAAGGATAACAAGGAGCCGAGTGACGAAGTGGTTGGACCAAGCCAAGAGTTTCCAACCCACCATGACGAGGGACGAGTGCTAGAGAGCACCGAAGTGGGGATATTCCAAGACCCCGCCATCATCACTTGCCTTGAGTATCGACAAGGCGAAGTGACCCAAGCCAACAAGGACTTTGTGTCCGAGGTGAGTAAGTTAAGTTATTTTGATGATTTAAGACTAACTTACTCTGGTTTTGTCCTCAGGCCGCCGACGCGATCGAGCCAAGCACAAAGCAAGGCGAGCATCTATTATGAGAAGGAGTGGCGACCGTTCGAGGATCATGAGCTTGCCAAGGAGTGGCAACCGCTCGAGATTGATCGTGGACCAAGGCATGAGAGCCTTGAGCTTTGGAGGCTGTTTCCCAATGCCAAGCGGAAACATGGCGAGCCATCCATCGAAGTGCTTCAAGAGACAAGGCATGAGAGCCTTGCCCATCCGACGAGAGTTCCCTTAGCCAAGCGGGAACATGAAGAAGAGCCAAGGCCGTTCGAGAGCAAGACGACCGAGTCTCTTCAATGCCTATCGACGAGGGCGTCGATAGATTTAGTGGGGGAGAATGTCACAGGGGAACTTTTTGCGACCAAGCCAGCCGCACCCATAGGTGCGGACCCTTGCGCACCATGCCTTTCTCCCAACCGAGGGGCCCGAGTAGCTGCCGAGTTCGCACACCAAGGGGTCATGCACAACGCCCTTGGTGGTGTCCGCGCCCAAGAGATCCGACCTGGGCCAGTTCGTCCGCACCATGGGGCCTTGTCAAGCACCCCATGTGCTGCCCATGAGTCTTGCACCCGAGGGGGCCCAACACAAGCACCCGAGGGGCCTTTGCCATGCACCCTCCATGCCAGCCAAGGCATGGAGCCCGAGCCCGCACCCGACGTGCGCATCAAGGCTGAGTCCACACACGAGGGGGCCTTGCCTTGCCCCGTCCATGCCGCCCAAGGCATGGAGCCCGAGCCTGCACCCGACGTGCACGCCCAAGGAGCCGAGCCCGCACCCGATGTGCGCGCCAACAGGCCTAGGGGTTGCCCATCCGAGTTGCCCACACCCCTAGGGCCCGATTCAGCCAAAGACATCCAAGAGAGGGGATTTTGGACACCAAGATTGGACCATGAGAAGCCCAATCCGCCCAAGCATCCATATCCCATGCCAAGTTGTCATCCTTGGAGAAATACATTTGGAAAGACATCCATCCATGGGGAAAGTATTTCAAGACAACACAACAATGATGTCATAGGCTATGTATTTAGGGCAATAGTGTTTGTAATCAAGGCAAGTCAATATGAATATGACAAGCTTGCCTTGAATAGGAGATTCTTGTGTAAGACTCATCCAAGGCCCTTGGATGGAGTCATTCCTAGCCATTGGATCGAGGGGGATTAGGCTATAAATAGAGCCCTCCTCCATCCATCTTAGGCATTCCACTCATTCCACTTTTCACCATTTATACCTTTTGTAAGCTTTTCTCTTCTTTGTTAATAAAGAAGCTTTGGTACTCTTTTCTCCCCATCTAGGCTTAGGGGGAGTTTTTAACGAGGCCTTAGCTTTCTTAAACGAGTGTGCATCCCCTTCCTTGCTTTACTTTGTGAGCCATCACCCCCTTTCATTTTCCAAGAGAGCTTCCGCAATCCGAGACTAAGCCTTCTGAGCTTAGTGAGTAAGGCTGACTTGGCCGCTTTCCAAGCCCATTCCGAGTGCTTCGCGACCAAGGCCGCACGAGGCTAGACCGGCCTAGACCTAGCCCCGTGACAATATGCAATGTCAGGGCGGGTGTGACAAATGTATAATAATGCACCTACTATGCTGCGGTATTTAGTAACATCAGGAAATAACTCACCATCACATCTGCTCAGCTTTGGTGATATGGCCATAGGTGTATCAATTGGGTTTGCATCACTCATCTGGGTTCGCATCAGCAACTCCGAAATGTATTTTTGTTGATTGAGGAATATACCACCAGAAATTGTCGAAGCCTCAATGCCCAAGAAGTATTACAACACTCCAAGGTCTTTTAGGGAGAATCGGTCATGAAGTTGTTGCTTGACTTGCACCATGTGTTGTTCAGGATTACCAGTGAGTAAGATGTCGTCTACATAGACAACAATATAGGTAATTATATCCTGCTCTTTGTAGACGAAGAGTGAAGAGTCAGCAAGTGAGCACCGAAATTGTAGTGTAAGTAGAAAAGTTTTTAGTTTAAAAAATCATTGTCTCGGCGCTTGTCGCAGACCATATAAGGACTTTACGAGTTTACAAACAAAAGGAGCACCACTCGAACTTTTTTGTTCGAAACCGGGTGGCTGTTGCATAAACACTTCATCTTGAAGATCACCTTTCAAGAAGGCGTTATTGATATCAACATAATAAACCATCCATTGATTCATCACAACAAGAGATATAAGCACATTAATCGTAAGAGACTTGACCACGGGGCTAAATGTGTCCGTAAAGTCATGGCCAGAAACTTGAGAATATCCCTTCGCTACAAGTGTGCCTTATAGCGATTCAAAGATCCATCCGCATTCCGCTTCACTTTAAACAACCACTTACAGTCGATGACTTTACGCTCTTTTGGGGCATCAACCAACTCCCATGTCCCATTAACAATCAACGCTGAGTACTCAGCCATCACGACATCCTTTCAATATGCATTCTCCATGGTTTCATGAACTGTTTGAGGCACGTTATCACAATTGGCCCTTTGGCTTAAAAATCCCTCTCTTGCTACGTGTCACCATTGTATGTGTATTTCCCGAATTCGTAGTTGTGGAAACTGAAGATGATGGTGTTGCATTGATTGAGTCAGTTCAAAGTGTCATATCAGGTGCATGAACAACCATATCCGAAACATCATGAGGAGAAAAAAAAGAATCAGGAGGTGCTGGTGATGTATCATCATCGTTGTGCAAATCAGGATTCTCAGCATCATGATTGAAAGAAGATGGAAGACTCTCGGCTGGGCATTGAACTTCAGGAGCACAATATTCACAAGGATTTGGTGAATCTACTGGACTCGATTCTGTTGCACTGACATGTTATGGTGCAGCATCGATTGGCGACCCTGGATTGTCCTACACAACCACTGGAGTGTCCTGCACATCCACTAACTCTTGGGCATTGTTTAATCCTTGTTGTACAGGCTTCTTATGAGCTACACGAGTAGAAGAAATTGGAACAAGAGGAACTGAAGCAGATTTGAAACTCTCATGTGGTAAGGCCTTGCTCATGGATGAAGATGCTGCAAACGGAAAAAGACATTCATCGAATTTAGCATGTCGAGTGATATAAACACGACCATGTGAGTCTAAACACTGATAACCGTGGTGTTTAGGTGAAAAAACCCAGAAATACACGATGGCAAGAGCGAAAATCCAACTTATGCTTGTTGTACGGCCGTAGATATGGATAGCAAGCACACCTGAACACCCGAAGAAATTCATAACACTACTCCGGTGAAGATGACGACGAAGATTAATCGTAGAATGAACGGCGGTGGAAGATTAGGAACATGGAAAACAGAATCGTGCCCTCGAATTTTGGAGAGGAAAAGAATCTACTTGTTTTATTAATTTTCAATGTAAAAATCAATCAAATTACAAGGCTCAATTCGTTCTGAGCTTGTGGCCCAACTAACCTATTTATACAAAAGAAATAACAGCCTAAACACTATTCAAACGGACTAACTAAATATTAAAAATTTCTGGGCTAGCTGTCAAGGCCTAAAACCAAAAGAACGTCATCTTGGACAATCGTGATAAATCAAATCAAATCTTAATAAAAAATCAAATAAAAAATAGTCAAACAATTAATAAAAAAATGTCAAAAGACAAAAAATTATCATAAAATATAGTAAAGCTTATCATGAAAACAAAGTTATATATTCAAAAGCACATGTTCCTGGGTAGAATATTTGGCGGCCTGGAAAACAAAAGCCGAAAGAATATTAAAGTGAGCTTTGGCATTTGGTGTTTGTTATAAGGGCAGTCTTATTAGTCTCGACGGTTGCCCTATCTTCACTTCTGTTTCGTTGGCTAGGAGAAATTATTTCATGAACTGTGTTTACCACATCATCGGTAGTCTTAGTTAATAAGGTTAGGAAAGAGGTGAAGATTCACCTTTATAAAAAATAAGATAGATGAACTTTATTAGCTGGGAACACGGATGACGTGGTAAGTCAGGTCCATCTAATAATTTTTTGTCAGCTTGGCTTTCCGCTCTCTCATTTTCGACAGAATATATTTTTTGATTGATCATCAGTATTGGTTAATAAATTGATTAATTCGGATCAAATTTTATAGAGACCCATTATGAAGTAAATTTTCTATCTAGTTTTCTTCATATTAAATTTTAAATTTTACTTAAGAGATATAACGCCTCCTCTCACTGGACCAACTAATTTTACACTTTTTAATCGGTAAGTACGTAGATTAGATTCTCAATGCCTAACCTAAAAGACTCACATATTGATAGTTGTTAATATAGAACTGGTACAAGCTGAGTGATACCAATTACCAACACATTTAAGAATTTATGAACATTGAACAATAAAGATTCTAATAATGTATTGGAGAAGGTGTGTCCCCAATTATGTCATTTTCAAAAACATCGAATTTTTTTTCAAATTATTTTATTACTTTTGTGGATAATTTTCTCCCGATTGAAATTAAAGCTTAATACAGTGTTTATGTTCGTATTTTACAAAGTGATATATTTTCTATTTAGTTTTTGTAAAGGTAATCAATAATGCACTCTTTTGAAACCTTCTTATCATATTACTAACTTTGTTTGAGGATATATCGACTCTAGATAATAATCATACATTAAATCTTAATATATCGGTGGCTCGTCTGAAAGCCTATTTTGTAGTGAAAGACTATGCTTAAACTTATGGATTTTTTTATATAGTGATCAAGTGTGCATGGAGCAACAAACCTTGGCTTGTTTCTCTGACAATTTTTTCCACTTCAAGAAAAATTCTAATAGTTTGGTTCATCAATTTTTAAATTTATAGAACAATTTTTATATCCTAAAACTTGAAGTAACATTATAAATTCAA
This sequence comes from Hibiscus trionum, assembly GCA_030270665.1. Taxonomy (NCBI): domain Eukaryota; kingdom Viridiplantae; phylum Streptophyta; class Magnoliopsida; order Malvales; family Malvaceae; genus Hibiscus; species Hibiscus trionum. Next base: position 3,325,176 of record BSYR01000027.1, read on the forward strand.
AAGGATTTTTATTTTATTAAATTTTTATATGAAATTGGAGGGAAATTTAAAAGAAAAATTACAAAGAGTAAAAAACGAGCGATTACTGAAATATTATTATAATACTTGGATATTATTCAATGTATCTAAATTATTATAATATTATAAAAAATTGATATATACTTAAAACATTATCGATTTTATATTTATACATAAGTTATTAGCAACGTTATAACAATTTAAATATTATCAATAATACTTACATAATGTGTAATTGAATCGGATCTATAAAAAAAACAGGTTTAAAAGTAAATTAAGTTAAGTGGTAGCACGTGCAGCTGCCACCACTGACAAAAATCAGCACGTGCTAATTGAGCTTACTCACTTGCCTCTAGAGAGGTAAATGAACAGAGTATTAAGCGAATTGTTAGTGAATCGTTTAAATAATGTTCGTTTAAATAAGCGAGTGTGAAATGTTTGTTTAAATAAGCGAGTGTGAAATGTTCGTTAATAAACAAACGGACACGAACAAAAATGTATTCGATTCGTTTAAGTTTATGAACAAACTCGTTTATCGACTCATTTATAAACTCGTTTACTCGGTTCTACTTTTTCTTTTATTTATTTTATATATGAAGAAATATATATAAATAGCTTATATGATTAGAGAAAGTCGTTTAAATTGAAATCAAACCGCATTATAACATGATAAATAATTAGAATTAAATTTGTATAGGAACTCGAAAACTCGACTCGACTCGACTCGAATTTTATAAACTCTACTCGAATAAAAAATCAAAATAATTTTAAATTGTAAAATATGACGAATCAACTCTGATAACTCAAAATTTTTTAACTCGACTTGATCGAACGCTCACCCCTATACACCCCTACTTGCGTCCACACACAACAACACACCGGACTATATTGTGAAGTAGTAGCCCCAATAAAAAGCACCCACGTGTAAACATCCATTTAAGTCCACAGCCCTTTCGATACGACTAAAACAGTAGATCAAATCTCCTGTACATATAAAACCCGGCCCTCATTCAAGAAGAATCTTCCTCCTGAAAAAGGAGGGGCTAAAGTTGCCTGAACAACTCTCCACCTCTAAAATCTAAAAATAAAAAAAAACGAAAAACGATGCTCTGCAGTTTTTCTTCAGATTCATTTCGATTTCAGTTTCCTTCCAGCTGATACTTAGGTTCTTTTTTTTCCTTCTCCTTTTCTCCCGATCTTTACTTTTAGTTTTGTGACAATGTCCGGCGAGACGGTACCGTCTTCGGGAATCGTCTTGGAAGGAATTGACGACGTGGAGGACTACGTTTGGGTGAGTACTTTTTTGTTTACTTCTTAGGACTGTTTGGCTGCTGAGAAAAATGTTGGAAGAAGAGGATGAATACTGAACATCTTTTTGTTTCTTTCATTATGTGTATGTATTCTGATCTAATCAGGAATGTTTTAATTCCTTAATTTGTTAACGGCTGAATTTAGCATGACACAGCAAGTTCAAATTTACTTACCGTTTCTTTTGAATAGCAGCGCGTAAAATCTTAGTATCAAACAAAGTGATCCTTTTTGAGGGCTGAAAAAACAAGAGTATACGCCTTATTTCTCTGACTAATTTTGTAGTTTTACTTTTTTTTAAGAAATTAGAGTGCCACGAGTGAAAGAAATAATGAACTGTAAAATTTTCTGCATTTTCTTGGAAAGCAGACATTTGTATTGATTTCTTTTCGTTTAGTCCTTTGAAATTGTTTGTTTTGATTTGTGGTTATCCTAGAATTGTTTGGTAGCTGTCAACAATATGTGAAAAGAACATAAAATTTAACTGTCTTATTTATTTGTTTCCTCTTTCACTGTCTGCTTGGCTGCTGTGAATTCCTAGGAAACTAACATAGAAATTGAAATTCCGTGTACTTACTCTATGTATGTGTTACTTTTAACTTTATTGTCAGTTGTCACATTAAATTTTGGTCACAATAATATAAAAAGGTGTGCTATTGGTTTCAATGGCTGTAAATAATGGCTGCGCCATAACCAGAAAATAAAAAGTGATGATCTGCCCCTTTGGTGTTTGCATTTGGTTTGCAAATATTGATAAATATAGGAGTCTGAGGTTTTATTTTCTCTATGTCATCGTAAGCAATTTATGAAAAATCTACTCTTGGTATTTGGCATATTTGTTGTCGTGTGTTTCTGGTTTAAGACTATATTTGCGAGTTTAATGAACATTGACTGAAGTGTAGGCCAATGAAGGAGTGGAATTATGGGACCAATATCGTCATGTTTATGATCATGTGGAGAATGGAAACCAAGCATTCCGGCAGAATCGTTTTGAGGAGGTTAAATTTTCTCTTTGCGTAATGGCTCATTTGTTTTTTTATTGCTTTCTTCCATCCCGTTGATGGTTAATAAAATTTGTTTAATCTGGCATGGAGTTTCTTTCTTTGAGTTTCTTTTTGCATTTAAACTAAGAGGTATCTCTATTAAGGTACTTTAATCTCTTCACTTGAAAGTGGAAATGCAAAGTTACATAGTTTGAAGGGGTTTCACGTAGTTTTTGCATGTCTTTGGGTACAATTGTCGAAAGATGAAGTTGTGCCTGTATCTTGTTGTAAATGCCTCACATTTGTAAGTTACATGTTGCTGTGATGGAAAAACTACATTTCCAAATTGTCAGAAAGAAGATTGGTAAAGCTGCATGGACACAAATCTTTAACTTGTGATTATCTAGCATTATTATTGTCATGCGCGCGTGTGTGTGTGTGTGTGGGGGGGGGGAATTTAAATATTATGAACTGTTTTACACCCCTCCCTAGTCCCTCCAACAAAAAAAAGAAAGAAGAAGAAGAAGCTTATATCTGAATTTCATGTAGAGCAGATACGTTAAGTACCATGGTTTAGCCTTTTTTCTTAAAGTATCTTTCTTATCATCATTTTTAATTGTTGAGGTGTGTAAATATCTGAATATTGACACTGAAAGTTTGCTAATAAAGTGCCCTTTGTGTTTCTAATAAAGTTTTAATAAGTTTTATGTCTATACTTTTTTATTGTTATTATTTTCATTTCATCCCTTTGCTGATAAATAGTTTACTTCATGTAGGCAATCAACAATTACACAAGGGCCAATAACATGAAACCTGGTGATCCCATTATTATTGGTAACAGAAGTGCTGCGTACATGAGGTAAGCTGTTGTCAATGGTTATTGTCATTCTATTGAAGAGAAGTCTGCATAAATAGATACAACATAAAAACACATATATATTTTCCTTTTCTTTTTATCCCACATTGTTTGGCATTCTTTGAACAAGTTCTGTACTACCTACTTAATTATGGCCATTCTTATGCAGGATTAGTCAATTTCTGAAAGATAGATCTGCAACAGATTCTGAATATGGACCATTGAGTGGGCTGGATATGACAACACTTGCTGAAGTATGCCTGTTGCAGTACATTTTGTATTTTGAATTACATCACCATTACAAGCATTCTGAAAGAGTGAAACTTTTGGACATGTATTTCAGCTTGCTTTTAAGGATGCTGAGAAGCTAATGAGCTTGCAGGAGAATGCAGTGAGGTCCTACATCTTAAAGGCAAATGCTCTCATTTTGGTAAGTGAAGATTGCATTATATTTATTTTCTGGTATAAAGATGCATACAAAAGCGTCCAAGATAAAGTCCTATGGGCCTCTCCATTACATCTTATTATACTTAATTTACACATGCATTCACATATAAGCCTATTCTGTGTTGGTTTCTCTGTTTTTTTTTGACAATGTAGTTTAGACATGCTTATACAAAATGGTCCAGGCTAAAAGTTCCGTGGGCTTCTATATGTACATCTAATTATGCTTCATTTACACATGCATTTGCATATGCCTATGCCGTCATCGTTTTCTCAGTAGTTGTTTTACCATGCAGTTGGAAAGATATGAGATGGCACGTGATATTATTCTTTCTGGGCTTCAAATTGATCCTTTCAGGTAGTGTATGATATATTTATATTTGACATCTATTGATTATAATTTTTCTTGTGAATCTGAACGACATTTTGCCTGCTATTGACTAGAAATTTTGCATGTGAATCTGAATGAAAATTTTCCTGGTAATACATAGTAACATTCTCAAGGCTTCTCTTCGGAGCTTGGAGAGAATGCCATCCAGTTTCACGCGGACTAGAGACCATGACCGGCCGGAACGTACTGATGACTTTGATTGTACCCTTTGTCTGAAGTTACTATATGAACCTATAACTACACCGTGCGGGCATTCTTTCTGCCGTTCATGTTTATTTCAGACAATGGATCGCAGTGAGTATTTGTGGTTGTTGATTCTGATTCTCGCAATGTCTTTTTGTCTCCATTCTATTACCTGATATTGCACTAAAATTATAGGCAACAAATGTCCATTGTGCCGAACAGTGCTCTTCATTAGTTCTAGAACATGTGCTATCAGGTAAGCTTCTCCCCAGCAGTTATTGATTGGAGTACTTTTCTTAGAATGATGAGAAGGAATTGTGAACTCCTTCTGATGCTGTTTGCACCTATCTCATGTAATTAGTTGAGAAGAAAACTATTAATGGATTCCATTCAATGATTAGTTTAATATTTTCCTTTTACTTGTAGGCTGCTGTTCTTCTCATATATTTAAGTACTGGTCATATCCACATAAGGTCCGTGCTTACTGAGCACGGGATTTTCTTCCATCTTTAATGTTCTGCTAATTGCTAATTTGCTGTTTTATTCTGTCAAAGGTGTCAATAGATCTTTATCAAGATTTCTATTTGTTTGATTATTATTAATCACGTTACTTGTTTGATAGTGTAACACTGAACAACATCATACAAAGAATCTTTCCTCAAGAATATGCTGAAAGAAGATCAGAGCAGGGCAGTCTGATAAATTTTGGTAATGATTTGATGCCTCTTTTCGTCATGGATGTTGTCATCCCTTGTCAGAAGTTTCCGCTCCACATATTTGAACCACGCTACAGACTTATGGTGAGTCTCATAGACTCTAATCTTAATTATGCATCGTAAATTCAAGAAATTTGGGTTTGATATGGTTGTTTACATCAAAAACTATGTTGGCAGTGCAAAATGTCCTTGACCTCTGACTGTGCATAAGAGCCTTTTGGTAGAATTACCCTTATTCTAATTTTGAGTTGGGTTGTGTTTGCTAGCTGCTAGCAAGTTCTGTCTATGTCGCAACTTTTTCCTCTTTCCTTTTAACATATATTGGCAATGTTAAGGATATTGAAAAACTTCGAATCTAAACACTTGGAAGAAACATTGTCAGAAATTATTTAATTTTTAATATGGGAAGACTTACTGCCTAATTAGCATTGGTAGTGGTTTCTCGATGATTCATTAATTTATCTGTATCTCTAGTTGCCTTTCGAGGCAAGCAATAGCCTTTATTCTAGGTAGATGATCAACTCGGTAATGAGTTGTATTCATGGTCATACTTTTGGTCATAATATGCTGAAGCTGATTTACTTCCTGTGCCTCAAAGGGATTGTTTTTGGATTTGGATTTTCTTATATTTGCTTGAAAACAGGTAAGGAGAATAATGGAAGGGAATCACAGGATGGGAATGGTAGGCTCTATTTTTGTTCTTTCTTCTTCCTCTCGTGAGGCATGTTAAATGGCCAAAATGTTCCTCACTCATTTGTTTTCTTTTTTTCTCTTTCTACATTTCTTTTATCCATTATATTTGTAGGTCATCCGTGATCCCGCTACAGATTCAATTGCTGATTTTGCTTGTGAAGTGGAGATTACAGAGTAGGTGTTTCTAGACCTTTTTCTTTTAATGCAAAACCTTTGCTACATTGTTTATGTTTGAGAATATTTTGTTTTTTAACCCCTTCTCTCGTCACCTGATCTAAATATTTAGGTGTGAACCTCTTCCTGATGGACGCTTTGTTTTGGAGGTGAAACATTTTCAACTTTCTGCCTTTGATTCAATGACATTTTTCCCTTTATTATGTGCACATATAGCTTTTGTTTATGTACATTCCATCTCAAAATCTTGTTCACATCGGTATGGAATGAGTTTTAAAAATAATAAAATTAAGTCTATAAATAAGATATTAGATTAAGCTTGGTCATAGATGGGGCTTTAGGTTGTCTGAGAAATGTTAAAAAGTCGTTAAGTACGTGCTTCTTGACTTTTCATTGTGGACATATAATATTTGGATGTGTGAACAAATAAATGGTGTATTAGTTTTCATACATCTAAAAAAAGAGTATCACCTGAAATCAGATGAATCGGATGAGCACATTCATGTATTAGCCTCTTACTAGCATCTGGTTCTGTTCTGTCGATAGGTTTTTAAAAATAAACCAAAAGAGTTTACTAGCGTGCTAACAGTTTTTTTTTTTTGTCTTAATCAAAAGAGTTTACTTTCTTTTAACGTTTTCAACAGTTTCAACTTTCCTTTATTTACGAAAGTAGTAACAGGGCTCCTACAGTTTTTTTTCTCGGGTGAATGATTGACAATTGTGTCCGTGACATAACAATTTCTTCTTCTGTCTTTATGTATGATCTGAACTCTTGAGCGGTTTCTTTCTCTTTCATAATAATTGTTCATATTTAATTCTAGCAAAAAAAGAGGAAAAGAATCATATTCATATTTATTCAAACTAGATGCCTTGCAGATTGAAAGTCGGCGGAGATTTCGCGTCCTCAGATCATGGGATCAAGATGGGTTAGTTTTCTCATCATTGGATCATGCGTATTGTATGCTTAGATTCATAATTTCCATTATTTATACCTACTTGAATTTGTTATGGGACTTCATAGTGTTGTAATGTTTAACACAGGTACCTGGTGGCGGAGGTTGAGTGGGTACAAGATATACCACCAAGAGACGCAATAGACAGAGAAGATGTATGATTACCTCTATTCTTCTTTCCCATCCTTATTAATTTCTGAATGATAAAATGAAGCTAGATATATTAAATTACCGAAACAATTACAGCAAGGAGCTAGATATATCAAATATACTTATGTCCGACACGTATCCGTATTCTACACCTACACTTAAATTCAAGTAAAATAGAAGGGCATTGGAGGGGGATGGAGTCATGCTTCACAAAGCTTTGGGATACAGGGTTTAACAAATATTTTTGGATTTGACCAATCTGTCAACTAACTATTGGCCTATATGGATTGGATAAGTGCTTGTTGCTTGATGCCTTTGCTACTTTTGCTCTTTATTCATTAAAAGAAGAAATGGTATATATTTTTCTTCACGTTGACGTATTATTATTAGTATTAGATCGTTTTCATGTCATTTCATCAAAAGAAGGAATTACCTTTTAAGTTTTGAACTTGCAAGTATTCAGTGTTTGTGTATGATTCTTGCAGTTGCAGGAATTGACAAATAACGCAGCAGAAGATGCTCGGTCATGGTTAAGTACAGCAAAAGCAGCGACACGAGGTAAAAGTCTTTTGTCGCATACTTTGAAAATTAAAAATCTGAACTCAATTAGGCTTACAGTCTCGTGTTACTTTCTCCCTCATTTTCTCAAGGCAGCTGATGTTATTTTCACCTTAATATTATGTATTAAGATGAGCAAAAGCTGACATGATCAGGGATTCAAATAGCAGCCCTTTACTGCAATAGCGGTCCCTATTTAACGGTAGTGACAGTTCGAAACTGCTATTACGGAGAATAGCGGTCCGCAATGACCGCAATACATCCGTTATTGTCTGCAACTGCGATAAAACACCGCAATCGAAAATGTGGCGGCAGCGGCAATTTAAATCCCTGGAAATGATTAATTGCTTTTGCCAAAATTAGTTTTGACATTCCTTTGTTATTGAGGCAAGTTGATTTGAATCATTTTGCACAGATCGAAGAAAACTCGAGGTACTCTATAACATCGAAGCAATGATGCCCAATCCGCAAGATCCAGAGCGCTTTAGTTTCTGGGTACATTTAAATTTTTCGCCCATTATGTAGTTAATGATTTTTGGTCAAATTATAGTTTTGGCCCCTTTACAATGTTCAAATTTGAAATTTAATCTCTATTTTAATTTAGTATAATTTCAGCCTTATACTATTATAATCTTATTAGTTAGTCCTAACTTGTACTTCTGGTTCAGCTTGCTACTCTGTCGAATCGGAGGCCTTCAGAGAGATTAGAACTCCTGCGAATCAGAGACACAGCAGAGGTAAATGATTTTTATTTCATATTAATTTTAAGGATTTATATTCAATATCTTGGTGGTTAGAGTTTAAGGTTAAGGCTTTGCTTTGTATGAATGATGGAAATGAAAAAGGATGAAAAATTTGTTAATTAAATGGTTAAGATTCAAAGTAAGAAAATAGTTATGAATTTCAACCATTTGATTAATACATCTTCTATCTTTCCACATTCCCATCCTTCATACCAAGCAAAGCCCAAGGGATTTAGTTTAGGGTATAAACTCTAGGGGTTTAGAATTTAGGGTAATATGAGGAGAGATTTAAGTTTTAACCTATAAACCTTAAGTTTGAACTCTAACCATAAATTTTAACCACTATTTAAATTCTAATCCTTAAACCCTACCCCTAAATTGAATCTTTAAATCCTAAAATTATGAAGAAGAAAATTGCCCTAATTTTAAAGCTTGCTAGTGTATAGAATAATTGCCCTAATTTTAAAGCTTTTAACAAAAGAAGAAGAAGAAAATTTCAGTATGTTTTGATTTATTTTTATGGACATTGGCAACAGAATAATGTAAAATGTGGTTGTCAAATTGTGTTGTATGTATTATTACCGGTTTTGGCTTTGGTTTTGCAGAGGATAAGAAGGGGACTAATATACCTGAGAGCAGAAGCACCCGGTTGTAGAGTACAATAAATGAGCCGTAATTTTCTATTTCCTACACTATTAATTCATCATTATTAAGAATGATCCCAGTGAAAGAAAAAGAATGTGATTTACAAAATGAATAGATATTCATATTACCCTTGGATCGAATTAATAATACTAAAAAAAAATAATCTTCAGTTTGAACCCAATTTCGTTGTTATTATTTTTAAAACCTCTGAGGAATAAGAAATCAGTTGAGAAGGTAACTCTAAAACTGTCGCAGCGTTCTTCACACTTATTGCGCTGCGGTTTTGCTGAAGCTAAAAGATAACAGATCTAGCTGAGTTTTCGGAGCAAAACAGTGTTTCAGTTTCTTAAGAAAACTACACTGGAATGCCAACCGAATATTAAATACAACTCTGGATTGATAATCAGATTTATTATTATTATTATTATTATAATATTAAAATTATGAAGTGACTATGAATTAAACAACGCTTTTATATGATTGGTTCAAATAATTCTGAATCGAAATTAAAATCAAAGTGAATAAAATTAAATGGGATAATTGCTTTCCTTTCCTGTTTGTTTAGTTTATTTGTTAAGAAGGTGGTGAAGAGTTTGGTTTCAAGGTCCAACGTTTAGGTCGGGATTTGCTAAATTTTACACTTCTTGTTGGTTAATTCATTAAACATTAAACTAAACTAAACAACTTGTTAACATTAAACCTTACTCTTCTGCACGTCTCTTCCCAACGTGCTTTCAACAAACTAACCATTTCTCTTACGTACAAATTCCCATATCCCTTTCCCCCTACTCATCACCACCATCATCTACAACCTTCTCCAAACCACCACCACCATCATCTACAACCTTCTCCAAACCACCACCACAGCCACTGCCACCGCCGTGTGTTTTCCAGACAACAATGGGAGGAGATAATTATATCTTCTTCCTTTCCCTTTACTTCTTCACGTTCAACCATGCTCATGCTCTTTTATCCCCTTCTTCTTCACCATCACCATCTCCATCTCCATCATATGAGCCGTCTGATAGTTATCTCATCGATTGTGGGTCTTCCATGGAGACAAAGCTGGACGATGGGCGAACATTCATGCCGGATTCTCAATTCTCTACTTACTTATCCACTAAACAAGATATCCTAGCGTCGGTAGATTCCATTCCCACCACCGCCTTCCCCGGTTCCACCTCTTCTTCAACGGAGGATCTTTACAAAACAGCAAGGGTTTTCAATGATATCTCAGTATATACGTTTTCCATCTCGAAACCAGCCAAACATTGGGTTCGTCTTTACTTCTACCCTCTTCCTCACCCTCAATACGATCTTAAAACCGCGGTTTTCACCGTTCATACCCAGAAGTTCGTCCTTTTACATGACTTCTCCATCCGTGATGATTCCAAGGTGGTTTTCAAGGAGTATCTTGTTTATGCTACACAACATTTCTCCCTCGTTTTCGAGCCGAAAAAGGGTTCCTGCGCGTTTGTTAACGCCATCGAGATTGCGGCTGTCCCCGATGAAGTTCTGTCTGATTCGGCATCTACGGTTCCACAAGGTGGCACTGTCGATGGCTTGTCGAATCATGCTTTGGAAGTTTCGTATCGGTTGAATGTGGGAGGGCCGATGTTGACGCCGAGAAGCGATATGTTGGCTAGGACATGGCTGCCTGATGACCCATACAATGTGTTCCCACAAGGTGCTCAAGCTGTGAGCGTTTCTTATATCAGGGACAAGCCTGATAAACGGATTGCTCGGTTCATTGCTCCGGATTTGGTTTACGAAACTGCGCAAATGATGACACCGAAGGCGTATGCTCAAACTATGGAACCGAATTTCAATCTCACTTGGACGGTGAAGGTCGATGCAGGGTATTCATATCTCATCAGGATGCACTTCTGTGACATTGTAAGCAAGTCCCCTGATGACTTGTCCTTCAATGTGTATATAAACAGCTTAATGGCGGTTTCGAGTCTTGATCTCACGGCTGTAGCCGGTGGCTTGGCCACTCCGTATCACACGGATTTCGTGCTCAATGCCTCGGCCATCACAAACAATTCCATCGTGGTTCAAGTCGGTCCATCCTCGAATGAGGGTCTGCCTAATGCAATCCTCAATGGCTTAGAGATCATGAAGCTGAGCAACATTGTTGATAGTTTGGATGGTTTATATGCTGTTGATGGTTCATACAAGGGGAAATCTATGAAACTCAAAGTGGTTGCAATTTCAGGGCTCTGTATGGCCTTCTTTGCCATGTTCTTCCTCGGAATCGTTTGTATCCGGTGGAGAAAACGGCCTCACGATTGGAAAAAACAGAAGAGCTTCTCGTCGTGGCTTTTACCGATCCACGGAAGCCATTCGAATTTTTTGAGCATCTCCCCAAAATCGAGCTTCTTTGGCTCAAGAAAAAGTAAGAGTGGACACTCCAGTTTTTACTCTTCTCAGGGTCTTGGCAGGTCCTTCACTTTGAATGAGCTACGAACCGTGACAAATAATTTCGATGAAAAGACAGTGGTCGGTGTCGGCGGCTTCGGGAAAGTGTTCCTTGGGGCCCTAGAAGATGGAACCAAGGTCGCCATAAAAAGAGGAAACCAGGGATCCGAACAAGGCATAGACGAATTCAATACTGAAATACAAATGCTTTCGAAGCTTAGACATCGACATCTTGTGTCACTTATAGGATTTTGTGACGATGAATCTGAGATGATCCTGGTTTACGAGTACATGGCAAACGGTCCACTCCGCGACCATCTCTACGGCTCGAAAGACAAACCGACTCTATCCTGGAAACAAAGGCTCGATATCTGCATCGGTGCAGCGCGAGGATTACATTATCTCCACACCGGTGCAGCACAAGGGATCATCCACCGCGACGTAAAGACTACAAACATTCTCCTAGACGATAACTTCGTAGCCAAGGTATCTGATTTCGGTCTCTCGAAAACTGCCCCAATGGAGCAAGACTATGTCAGCACTGCAGTGAAGGGTAGTTTCGGGTACCTCGACCCCGAATACTTCAGAAGACAACAACTTACAGATAAATCCGATGTCTACTCATTTGGCGTGGTGCTTTTCGAGGTTTTATCGGCAAGGGCCGTGATATGCCCCGGACTTCCAAGGGACCAAGTAAGTCTAGCCGAATGGGCAATGCAGTTGCATAGGAAAGGGATGATTGAGAAAATTGTAGACCCCAAAATTGCAGGGAGTATCAATGAAGAATCATTGAAAAAATTTGCAGAAGCTGCAGAGAAATGCTTGTCTGAATATGGAGTTGACAGACCAAGCATGGGAGATGTTTTATGGAACCTGGAATATTCATTACAACTCCAGGAAGCTTCATGTTGTTCTTCAAAGAATGATGAAATGTTAGAAAGAAAACGTATAAATGCTGAGGCCATTGCTGATCTTCTTTCTGGGGTTGAAGATGATGATTCTGAGGTGAATGTTGCCTCTCAGTTGAATTTTCCAAATGTGGAAAACATCCGGGCAAGGTAAAAAAACACACATATCAGAATCAAATGGGGTTTCAATTCCTTTTTGGGTTTGTAGATTAGTGTGTTGTGCAGATTCATTCACCTTTTTTTTGGGGGTTTGTAAAATGTTTCACAGTAATGAAGAACAAAAGAAACAATGTTGTCTGTAATCTCATGAAAAATGTTATATAATTTGACTGTTTTATCATGCCATCATTTGTTGTTTGCCTCTCTCTCTATATATATGGGTGAATTCGTAAGTGTAATGCATTTAAACATACTTTGAATGTTTGTAATTTAATAATATATGTTGGTACATATTTTTAACCCTTTGACAATCTACATAAGCCTTGTAGATAGAGCATTGAACTCGAGTCTTTTTAGGGTAAATCGTATAAATTATAGTTAAATTAATTAATATCTTTTTAGAATAATGGTTAGTAAGGTTGGGCATTACGTGTTATGTCATTTCAGCTACATTGATATGTCTTTTTGTCAATTCAGCTATATAAAAGAATTTATACTATGACTCTGGCGTACTATATCAGTTATGGTCCCAATTAATAAAAACTACCTAATTTACTATTTTTTTATGTCATCAACTCAGTTACATAATAACTTAAAAAAAATTATTTTTCAAATGACATGTAAAAAATGGTAAAATGAGTAATTTTAATTGGTTGAGACCATAGTTAATATGATAAGTGGATATAGAAGGAGGAGAGTGGTTTTGGCACAAATTATAAAAAATTATTCAATAAAACCTTTGGCAAGGATTAAAGTCGCAACTTTTCTTTGGCTGGCGATGCATAATCGTTTATTGACAAATGAAGAGCGATGTAGGCGTCATCTTAGTACATCTAAAATGTGTTCCATATGCAATGGCAATGAGGAGTCCCTGGAGCATGTTTTGAGGGGTTGTGGAGAGGCGAGATGGATATGGTCGAAATACGGAACCACAATGGAGACTAGGGATGTAAAAACATAGGTAATCCGATGGGTTTCAGGTCGGGTACTGTCAGGTCGGGTAAAATCGAGTACATGTTATTTTAGGTCATTTTTTTGTTTTGACTCGACTCGGGTCGGGTGCGGGTCCATTTCAGGTCGGATCTATTTCAGATCGGGTCTATTTCAGGTCGAGTCCATTTCAGGTCGGGTCAAAACGGACTGTGTCCGAAGCAGATAATTGACAGGTTAATTCGGGTTCGGATACACTTCAGGTCGGGTCCATTTCAGGTCGGGTTCATTTCAGGTCGGTTGCATTTCAGGCCGGGTTCATTTCAGGTCGAGTAATTTTAGGTCGGGTAGTTTCAGGTCGGATAATTCAGGTCGGGGTATTTTCGGGAGTGAAATTCGTATTGAGTTTGAGTTCGGTACAACCGTATAAGTAGTCGATAGACTTTAGGTTGACCTTTGTCAATCGTCATTAATTTGGAGTTAATTATTTAAAGTTATACAAATTAAAATTATAAAACATTGGCGTAATTAAAAAATAATGAAAAGGGGTCAATTTGGACTGAAAGGGGTCAATTTGAATTAAAAATAAAGTTTCACGGATTATAATGAACAAAAGTATCAAATTAAAATTATAAAACATTAGACAAATTTAAAAGAAAACAATGAAAATGGATCAATTTGGAATAAAAATAAAATTTTAGGGACTGTAGTGAACAAAAACATCAAATTAAAAGTATAAAAATTAGAGTAATTAAAAAAAAATAAGTAGAGGTCAATTTAGAATAAAAATAAAGTTTTAGGGTCTAGAATGAACAAAATTTCAAATTAAAATTATAAAACATGATGAATTAAAATATATATAGGGGTCAATATGGAATTATAATAAAGTTAAGGGACTAGAATGAAGAAAATATCAAATTAAAATAATAAAATATTGGACAAATTAAAAAATAAATAAATGTGGGTCAATTTGGAATAAAAATAAAGTTTTAGGGTCTAGAATGATGAAAATGTCAAATTAAAATTATAAAACATTGGACGAATTAAAAAAACAATGAATATGGGTTAATTTGGAATTGAAATAAAGTTAAAGGGACTAAAATGAACAAAGTACCAAAATAAATTATAAAACATCGGACGAATTAAAAAAAAGGTAAACTATACTAATGACCACCAAACTATGAGGTTGGTGTCGATTTGACCACTATATTTTCAATTGTGTTAAATATACCACATAACTATTTAATTGGTTCTAATGTAGCCATCTGCCGTTAAATCCTAACAGAAAAATGATGTGGCAGTTAAAAACAAATTGGTATAATTACACATTTAATCTCTATTACTTAGGCATTCTATTAATTTAGTCCTAATTTTTATTTAATAAAACAATTAATTATTTAATTAAGTGATGCCACGTGTCACCACCTCATTGGAGTACTTTAACTATTTATATTTGAGTTAATAATTTTATTTTACCCTCCAATGAGGTGGTGACACGTGTCACCACCCATTAAAGGAAGAAAATAAATTTTACTCTACAATGAGAGTAGCAAGATTTGAACTAGTGTCCTCTTGGTGAGAGGTGCACTTGTTTACCATCAAGCCAAACACACATTTGTGATTTATTGTACAATATTTATTATTTATCCTTAATTGCTTTATTTTTGGCTTTTGATTTAGCACTTGTCACTTGTCAGATTCATTCCCATGCTTCTAATTCCAAACTTGCATATGTTGTCTTCACTCCTTATTCTGACATGCCAATTTTAGGAAACAAAAACACTCAAAGGCATGGTACTTGACATGTCCAGAATTCCAGACATGCAAATAAAACCTGAAGCCTTGGTGAAGATGCGAAAACTTAGATTCCTCAAATTTTATCTTTCTTACAGCTTCCAGAGCTCTCAAAAGAAATCGAAAATCTTGCTTCCAGGAGGGCTTTTATCACTTCCTGATGAGCTAAGGTACCTTGGTTGGATGGGATACCCTTTGAAAACTTTACCCTCCTAGTTTGATCCAAGGAACCTGGTTGAACTCGATATGAGGGATAGCAATGTTGAACAACTCTGGGAGGGAAAACATGTAAATTGTTTTTCAATATCAATCTATGATTTTGTAAAGTTGAACATATTTTTCAAACTCTTATGATGCATGCATGATATAGTAAATTTGAAGAAAATCACTCTCGATTTTTCCGAGAACCTTGTTAGAATCCCAGACCTCTCGAACGCAACAAATCTCGAAGATTTGAACCTTTACAACTGTACAAACTTGATTGAGCTTCCTTCATCACTTGAACATCTTGAGAAGCTAACTCGTTTGGATTTGAGATCTTGTGAAAGACTAAGGTTTCTGCCTAGCTTGAATAAGGCAACATCCCTCACCAAACTTTTTCTATGTGGCTGCTCAAATATCTTTAGATTTCCAGAGGTTTCTTTGAATGTAAGAGAGCTACGTTTAGAAGGAACAACAATTGAACAAGTACCTTCATCAATGTAGTCTCTTTGCCAACTCACTGTATTGTCCATGAAAAATTGTGTAAGGCTGGAGAACTTTCCAACTGTAGTACTTATTACTTAACAATCTAAGATCCATTGAGGTCCTTTGGCTCGGTGGCATCCCGAATATCACAACATTTCCGGAGATCACAGGAAATATTACAGACTTGAATTTAGAAGCAACTGCAATTGAAGAAGTACCTTGCTCGATCGGATGTCTATCTAATCTTCGTATATTGAACCTGAAGCGTTGCAGGAGGCTTAAAAGTGTCTCAACAAGTATTCATAAATTGAAATTAGGACTAAATTGAATGATTTTATAAATAAAGGAGACTAAATATGTAATTATACCATTTATTTTAACAGTCCCGTTAACTTTTTCGTTTTTTTAACGGCAGGTGGCTAAATTGGAACCAATTAAATAGCTATGTGGTATATTTAACACAATTGAAAATATAGTGGTCAAATCGACACCAACCCCATAGTTCGGTGGTCATTAGTATAGTTTACCCTAAGAAAAATCAATAAATAAGGGTCAATTTGGAATTAAACTAAAGTTTAGGGGACTAGAATGAACAAAATATCAAATTAAAATTATAAAACACCAAACTAATTAAAATAAAGTTAAGAGACTAGAATGAACAAAATATCAAATTAAAATTATAAAACATCAGACTAATTAAAAAAATAAAAAGTGGTCAATTTGGAATACAAATAAAGTTTAGGGACTAAAATGAACAAAATGTCAAATTAAAATTATATATTATTAGACTAATTAAAAAAACAATTAGTAGAGATCAATTTGGAATAGAAATGAAGTTTTTAGGGCTATAATGAACAGAAATATCAAATTAAAATTATAAAACATTGGATGATTCAGGGTTTAGGGTTTAAAGGGTTTAGGTTTTAGGGAAAATTTATTAATGGTTTATGTTCATACATTGATAGATACATACATACTCGCATACATTAGTGTTTAGGGTTTAAGGAAATTCATCAAGGGTTCAGGGTTCATACATAGATAGATAGGCACATATATACATACTTACATATATTAGGGTTTAATGTTTAGGGTTTATGATTTTTAAAGTTTAGGGTTTCAGGTTAAGGGAAAATTTATTAAGGGTTTAGGGGTTTATACATTGATAGGTACATGCATACATACATGCATACATACTTACATACATTTTAGTCTCAATATTAGGCACTAGAATGAACAAAAATATCATCAAACGATTTATATCTAAAATATTGGAGTAAATTACAAAAATTAAAAATTAATAAGGGTAACTTTCTGTGGAAAATAAAATTTTAGGGACTAAAATGAATAAAAATATCACCATATTAAAAATATTGGACTAATTTAGAAAAAAATGAATATGGGTCAATTTGGAATAAAAATAAAATTTTAGGTACATCAATGAACAAAAAAAATCTAAATTAAAATTAAAGACATTGGACTAAATCAATGACTAGAATTAAAGATATTGGACTAAATCAGTGACTAAAATATAAATCAAAATCAAAGGTATTGGACTAAACTAATATTGAGACTAAAATGAATCTAACTAAAACTAAAAAATAAAAAAGAGCTAACTGTCCTAAAATGCAAATAACCATTAAAAATGGGCGGGATTTTTTTCCTTATTTTTTAAACTTAATTGTTTACTCAATTTCAAATGAAATTGAAAGATGGAAAATGATCAAATGACAATTGGATGTTGGGTGAGACTTGGGATTGAGAATTAGGATTGATTATCATTCCTTGGGATTTGGGCTAAATAATGTTAATTTGGATTAAAAATTAAATTTTAGGGACTAGAATAAATTGGACTAAATTGCCAAAAATATAAATTAATATGGGACAATTTTGAATAAAAATTAAATTGTATGGACTATAATAAATAAAATTATTATTTGACTAAATTACCAAAAATAGGAATATATGAGACAAATTCAGCTAAAAATATATGTATGTATATGTGTATGTGTATGTGTATGTGTATGTGTATATATATATATATATATATATATATATATATATATATATATATATATGTGTGTGTGTGTGTGTGTGCGCGCGCGCGCACGCGCGCGCACGCGCGCGCATATATATTATAAATATATATGTATGTATGTAAGTTTTAGTATGTATAATATATATACTTATATATATATATATATGTATTGTTATAATTAATTAAATATATGTATGTATATATATATATACATATATTATATATATGTATGTATAATATATACATACATATATATTATAATATATATATATATATACATATATATATATACATATATTATGATACATACATATATATGTATTGTTATAATTTATTAAACATATGCATGTATATATATATATATATACTAAAACACACACATGTATACATACATACTAAAACACATATATATGCATGTATTTAAGTTTTAGTATGTATATAGATATGTAAGTTTTAGTATATATGTAAGTTTTAATATATATATATATATATATATATATATATATATATATATATATATGTATGTATGTAAGTTTTAGTATATATATATTGTTACAATTATATGTATATATATATATATGTATGTATGCATGTAAATTTTAGTATGTATATATTGTTATATATATATATATATTAGAACATACATATTTGTATGTATATGTGTATACCCCTAAACAATATCCATAAACCTCAAGCCTTAAATCTTATAATCACTAATAATTAGAATACAAGCCTAATCCCGTAATCCTTAAACTAATCTCATAACCCCAAAAATTAAGTTGACACATTTACCCCTAAACCCCAAACATGAATATTTAAATCTTACAGACACTATTCACTAATAATTAGAGTGCAAGCCTAATCACATAATCCCTAAACTAATTTCATAGCCCCAAACAGTCAACTTGACACATTTACCCCTAAACCCTAAACATAAACCCATAAATCTAACAAACAAAATAAATTGAAACATAAAAAGAACAAATCTAAAAATAAATTAAAACTAAATTATTAATTAGAGCCAAAATCACAAATGAATAAAAATATTAAACCTAATTACTTACCAAATCTTTATACGAGGACCAAATCAAATTTAAAGCAAACCAAAACCTTAATAATTAATCAATTTATGAAGCATGGCCTAATTGAATGAAATTTAAAGAAACTAAACCAAAAGTTAGGACTAAAAAAAACAAACTAAAACCTAAAAAACCTAAACCCTAACCATCTAATTAAGGAAGGACCTAAAGAATAATTAACCCCTAAATAAAAAAAATCCCGCCTCCACACCCAAATTTGTTTTATCCGGCGGCAACCCCCCATAATTCCCTATCAATCAAAAAAATTCCCCCAATTAATTCAAAAAAAAAAACTTCCCCTAAACTAAAAAAAATATTTTTTTATTATTTTAATAGTTATAATTAAAATTTAATAAAATATTTTTTAAATTTAATGATCACAATTGACAAATTGATTTAAATTTTAAATAATTTGTTTTAAATTTATCCATCACAACTTATTAATTTAATAAAACCTTTAAATTTTAAATATTTTTTAATAAAATAAATTTAAGTATGTTAATTCTTATTAAACTTCACAAATAATTTATATTGAACGAGTTAGTACAAAATTAATTTAATAAATTAGTACTTTACATTTATCAACACTTTAAATTTATCAAATCGTAGACTTCCTCAACTATATGTCAGGTAAATATCAAGTCAGGTTAGAAATAGGTCGGGTTCAAAGCAGGACGGGTCAATTAACAGGCCGGGTCCAAAACAGGTCGGGTTCAAAACATGTCGGGTTCAAAACAAGTCGGGTAATATCAGATCTCGGGTCAATTCAGTCGGGTAAAATCGGTTATCTGCCAGGTCGACTTCGGGTTCAGGTTCGTTTCAGTCGAGCGCAGGTTGGGTTTCAGGTCCACAGTAACAGGTCCAATTCGGGTTTCGGGTCGTTTTCTGTCGGACGCAGGTCGGGTTCGGTCACTATAGTAACATGTTGAATTCAAGTTCGGGTCAACAACAGTCGGTTACAGACCGGGTTTGGGTCATTAAATTTTCAGGTCAAATCAAGTTCTGACTCGAGCAAGTTTCAATTGGGTTTTCAGGTCGGGTCAGCTTTTTACATCCGTAATTGAGACTGGCTTTTTGGCAAGATGGCAAGCACCAACTCTTGATTGTGTTTAGATCAACGTGGACGGTGTCGTAGGGAGGAACATGAACACGACTTCGGTGTGTGGTGTAATACGGAACCACAATAGAGACTGGCTTTTTGGCTTTGCGCGTAGCATCGAAGTATGCTCAATTTTAATAGCAGAATTATGGGCAGTCTTGGACGTAAAAAAATAGATAATATGAACAAAGGATTTATAGTGATTCAAGCTTCTAACAACTTTACATCCACTACCTTAGCTCCTACTAAGGATTTCAACCAATTTACTAAGAATTCTTCCCATTTTCTTGGCTAAGGAGGCAACCAATTACAACCTAGGCTCACTCATCAAGTCTAGCAACCAAAGCTCACAAACCGAGCTTTGGGATCACTCTCTAGCAAAAGAAAACTTAGTAAACTAGGAATCCCTCAAAAGATTGATGTTTGCACTCTTAAGCTCTCACCCAAGACCTAATACAATTGAACATACATTAAGATTTAAGCTCACAAGTGTTGTCTATACAAAGAATAAGAAATTAAGCTTTAAGAGAAATTTTCATCATAATGTTGTTGACTTGTGGATCATTAGTCTTTTATAGATGCTTGAAGGTCCCTTTTATACTTCCAAATGAGCTTTTAGTTGTTGGAGACCGTTGTGGTTGAATTGGAGCCGTTGGTGCCTTTATTTCCCGCAATAAATGCTATTATGGAGCTATCCATATTGATACACGAGTATCCGTATCGGTACGCCTTCTTCAGAAATTAGCCGGTGGAGTCTTTCTAGCTGATGCATATCGATACGCTTTTAGGCGTATCGGTACGACCTGCAATTCAAAAAGCTGTTGGGAAAATGATTGTTGAAAACCGTTAAGCGTACCGATACTCGATACAATCGTATTGGTACGGATACTAGCCGTTGGGGGTTTGTAAAATGACCGTATCAAAACGCGACGTAACATATCGATACACGTCCTCTCCGTATTGGTACAGCCAAACCGTATCGATACGGATTCTGGCTATTAAAATTTTCCTGTAGCTGAAACCCTAAATTGTATCGGTATAGTGGCTTGAAAAACAAAGGTAGCTACTTTAAAGACATTTTAAATCATTTCAAAGCCTTGTAAAATTCATCAAACATATTTTCAAGTTGTTTGGACTTATTAACATTTTGAAACCTTTTCAATTTAGTCCAAAACAAAATTTCAATTACCATATCAAAACAAACATCTCAACAATCTCCCTTTTTTGATATAGTAAAACCAACTTGAAAAATTATTTGAGATTCTCCCCCTTAGTATTTAAAAATTTAAATAAGAGATTTTAAAAATGAAATGTAGTTAAAGCCCCCCTTATTCACTTGAAAAACATTTTTTAAACTATTTCTCCCCCTTTTTGTTATATCAAAAAGAATTTAAACGACTTTAAGCGCAAAATAACAATGGAGGTTTAAAATTTTTTGACAAAAATAAGAGTTTTGATTTTAAAATGGCTCTCCTTACTCAAAGCATCAACAAATAATTAGTCGAACAATTATGATAAACTAGTTGAATTAAAATAAATAAAAAAAATAAAATAAACAAAATTCAACTAATTTTTACCACACTTGAACCAAAGGAAGGATGTGAAGCCTTCCTTCTTCAAGTGATCTTCTTTGTGTGTATGGAGCTTCTCCTCAATGTTGTACTTTATTGAAAAATCTCCATCACACCTAAAACAAGAAATAAAGTAATTTTTTGTATCCAAATTACTCTGGATCCATAAGCGTTAGTAGAACATAATTTAGTCCCATTAGGAATTCATTTTTCAATTCCATCATTTTTAGTTGAAGTAATTAGTCCTTTTGAGACCCAAATACTTCTAAAACATTTACCATTTAAAAATATAGGAGCGCTAGATTGTCTTTGATAAAAATTTGATTTTCAAAAATTGGTTTTCTTTTCAAGCTCTTTGGAAATCAAATCTTTTTTCTCTTAAACTTTATGAAGAAAATTTTGTAAATCAACACATTTTTGTTTAAACTCATTGAGTTTTGCTTCAAGTTAAACTTTGGTTTTAGAAATCAAATTTGAAACCACTTTCTTGTTTTTCAAAATGTGATTTTTAAACTCTAAAACCAAGTCATCATAGTATTCTTGTAATTCATCAAAAGTATAAGAAGTTGAAGTAGATAAATTAGAAGTTACCCTTGAATCTTCTTGGATGGCCATAAGGCAAATGTTGACTTGTTCATTATTGGTGGAGTCATCATCACTCCAAGTAGCCAGATATGCTTTCTTCTTATGGCTGGAAGAGCTTGCCCTTTTCTTCTTCTTCTTCTTCTTCTTCGATTCATGCTTGGATTCTTCCCTTTTTCTCTTCATGAATCGGACACATTTCTTGAAGAGATGAATTATCTCTTCACCTTCACTTTCCTCCTCACTTGATTCTTCATGTTGGCATTTGGAGGAATTGAGAGCAATGGCATTAACATCAATGTCTTGCTCTTTGATCTTCTTCTCCTTCTTCCTCTTCAAGGGTGTATGTAAAACCAATGTTTGATTTTGATATAACAAATAATCTAAGGACCAAATTGCAAAATAAATAAATTTGTAAGTACTCAAAAGACTCACATTTGACAAGTAAATTTTAGACTTAAAATGTTTTAAAGTCAAAACTTAAACCTCTTAAAATTTTCTAAGTGTTTCAAAGCCAAATTACTCAAAATCTCCTAGGCGTTTAGAAACACCCCAAAGGTGTTTCAATACGAATTGATTTTAGGAGCTTACTGGAAAAACCCCGTTTCGATATGTAATTCCCTGTTTCGAGACTAGGGTTTCAAAACGGGCTTGCCCATTTCAATAGAACCTTCATTTGGGCTTTTGTTTTTTAAGTGTCGTTTCAAAACGACTCATAACCATTTCAATACATGGGTTAAGTATTTTCAAAATTGAGCATTAAATGAACTAGCCGTTACTTGTTAGAACGAAAATTTTGAAAATTGGTTAACTGATTCGATACACCCCTTTGGTGTTTCGAAACAACATTTTACAGTTTCAAACTGTTTCGATACAGTCCCCTTTTTACACATAACGTCACTTTCTTTTTTGAAGCTATTTCGATACAGGGCCATGTGTTTGGATACAGGGAAGAGAGAGCCCCAACAACTCTAGTGATGATCTCAACCACCCAAACGGCTAGAAATCAATGAGAAGGCATAAAAGCAAGCCTCAAAAGCACCATCAACAACTATTGAACCAAAAAGTAACATCCAAGCAATCAAATCCAAACCCTTGAGCATAAGTGTCAAATTCTTGTACCCAACTCATTTGGAGTTCTTCATTGTAAATCTTTTTAGAGTTTGGGGAGTGCTTATTTGTAATTGGGTAAATAATTAGCCTTTGAGAGGTATTTTCAAAGTTTGCCTATCTTTCTCTTGTAAAGAGTGTTCTTGGGTCAATCTTTGGGTAAAAGATTGACCGGTTTGTAAGGTTTCCTCCTAAGTCGAGAAAAGGGGACGAATTCAAGTTAGTGAATTGTTGAAATCCTCAGTAAGGTGCTGAGGTAGTGGATGTAGAGCTTGTTCAAAGCTTGAACCACTCTAAATCGCGTTGTCTTCATCTTTTAAATTTCCTACTTGCACTCTTTAATTTTTATTCTACCAATTCACCCCTCTTGGTGTTTAGCCATTGTTTGATCAACTCAACAATGTAGACATCATTTCATGGGTAAGAAGGGACCCAATTAGCTCATCAAGTTCGAGCTCTTTTAGGTTCTTGGCTTCGATGATAGCTGTCGTCTTGCCCTCACATGATTCGGGAAGTGAATAAATCAACTTCTAAACGAGCTTGTCTTCCGGAATCTCCTCTCCAAATCCTTTGAGTTTATTGACGATTGTGGAGAACCAATCGAACATGCCCGTGATGTCTTCTTCCGGGTTCATCTTGAAAAAGAATATTGAAAATGAAATAGACGGGCGGTGCCTTGTATTTAGGGATGTAAAAACAGGTAATCGGACAGGTTTCAGGTCGGGTTCTGTCAGGTCGGGTAAAATCGGATACAGGTCATTTCAGGTAAAAAAAAAATTTGACTCGACTCGGGTCGGGTGCGGGTCCATTTCAGGTCGGGTCCATTTCAGGTCGGGTCCATTTCAGGCCGGGTCCATTTCAAGTCGGGTCTATTTCAGCTCGGGTCCATTTCAGGTCGGGTTAGAACGGGTCAGGTCCGAAGCAGATAATTGGCAGGTTAATTCGGGTTCGGATACACTTCAAGTCGGGTCCATTTCAGTTCGGGTTCATTTCAGGTCGAGTTCGTTTCAGGTTGGGTCCATTTCAGGTCGGGTCCGTTTCAGGTCGGGTCTATTTCAGGTCGGGTTCATTTCAGGTCGGGTTCATTTCAGGTCGGGTGCATTTCAGGTCGGGTAATTTCAGGTCGGGTAGTTTCAAGTCGGGTAATTCAGGTCGGGGTATTTTCGGGATTGAAATTCGTATTCAGTTTGAGTTCGGCCATACAACCGTATAAGTAGTTGATAGACTTTAGGTTGACCTTCGTCAATCGTCATTAATTTTATGTTAATTATTTAAAGTCATATCAAATTAAAATTATAAAACATTAGAGTAATTAAAAAATAATCAAAATGGGTCGATTTGGACTGAAATGGGTCAATTTGGATTACAAATAAAATTTCAGGGATTATAATGAACATAAATATCAAATTAAAATTATAAAACATTAGACAAATTTAAAAGAAAACAGGGAAAATGGGTATTTTGGAATAAAAATAAAGTTTTGGGGACTATAATGAACAAAAATATCAAATTAAAAGTATAAAAATTAGAGTAATTAAAAAAACAATAAGTATAGGTCAATTTAGAATAAAAATAAAGTTTTAGTGTCTAGAATGAACAAAATTTAAAATTAAAACTATAAAACATGATGAATTAAAATATATATAAGGGTCAATATGGAATTAAAATAAAGTTAAAGGGTTCATGCATTAATATGTACACACACGTACTTACATACATTAGAGGTTAGGTTTTAGTGTGTTAAGGTTTAGGGTTTAATGATTAGGGGAAGTGATTATGGTTTAAGGATCGGGGTTTAGGGTTGAGGGTTCATGCATTAATATGTACACACATATATACTTATATACATCAGGGGTTGGATTTTAGTGTTTAAGGTTTAGGGTTTAGTGTCTATGGTTTAGGATTATGGTTTAGTGTTTAGGGTTAGGGTTAGAGTTAATGCATTAATATGTACACACGCACATACTTACATACATTAGGGGTTAGATTTTAGTGTGTAAGGATTACAGTTTAGGGTTAATGTATTTATATGTACACACGCACATACTTACATACATTAGGGGTTGGGTTTTATTGTTTAAGGTTTATGGGTTAAGGATTATTGTTTAGGGTTTGGTGTT
Source organism: Hibiscus trionum (assembly GCA_030270665.1). NCBI lineage: Eukaryota > Viridiplantae > Streptophyta > Magnoliopsida > Malvales > Malvaceae > Hibiscus > Hibiscus trionum. Next base: position 3,350,486 of record BSYR01000027.1, read on the forward strand.
TGGGGTTTATGGTTTTAGTGTTTAAGGTTTATGGTTTAGGGTTTAGGGTTCATGCATTAATATGTACACACATACATACTTACATACATTAGGGGTTGGGTTTTAGTGTTTATGGTTTAGGGTTTAGGGTTTATGCATTAATATGTATACATGTACATACTTACATAAATTAAGGGTTATGTTTTTGTGTTTATGGTTTGAGGTTTAATGTTTAATGCTTAGGGTTTTATGGTTTAGAGATTAGGGTTTAGGGTTTAGGGTATCCACTTTTATATATACATATATTGTAATATAAATTCTAAAATAAAAAAAACATGAAACCCTAATAATTTAAAGTTTTAACGAGTTAAATTGAAACCTAAAAATCAAAATTAGGACCTAAACGTAAAGTACCAAAGCATAAGAGGACTATAGCAATGATTTTCCCTAAACCAAAAAAATTGGCGGGATTGTATCCCACCAAATCTAAATTGGAAATTCTTTTCCAAATATTACATTTGTCCAAATTTGGCGGACAATTTCCCACAAAAATTTCAGATTTGATTTTTTTTCATTTTAATCCCTAAATTTTATTTTTATTTCAAATTGACCTACATTTATTTTTTTAATTTGTCCAATGTTTTATTATTTTAATTTAATATTTTCTTCATTCTAGTCCCTTAACTTTATTTTAATTCCATATTGACCCATATATATATTTAATTAATCATCTTTTATACTTTTAATTTGATATTTTTGTTTATTATAGTCCCCAAAACTTTATTTTTATTCCAAATTGACCCATTTTCATTGTTTTATTTTAAATTTGTCTAATGTTTTATAATTTTAATTTGATATTTTTGTTCATTATAATCCGTGAAACTTTATTTTTAATCCAAATTGACCCATTTTCAGTCCAAATTGACTCATTTTTATTATTTTTTCAATTACTCCAATGTTTTATAATTTTAATTTGATATAACTTTAAATAATTAACTCCAAATCAATGACGATTGACGAAGGCCAACCTAAGTGTATTAATTTTAAGTTATTTTTATGTTATAACAGTTAATTTTTTAACTTAAGTGTATTAATTCTATTTTATATCTTAACTTAAGTCTAGAATTTGTAACTTAAGACAACAATTAATTAATTTGTTCTAATTAAGTAAATCATCTTATTTTATAACTTAATCATTTTTGAACTTCAAAAATAGTAGTAAGACTTGTACGAAAATTTTTGAACTACAAAAATAATAAAATTAATTAATCTGTTCTAATTAATCTTTTTTTTAACGTTAATTTACTTAAGTCTACAATTTTAAACTTGAATCTGTTATACATAAGTTATAACTTTACTAAATTTTATAAATTGAATCTGTTAACTATAAAATAATAAAATTGTACTTACAATTTTTTTTTGTAACTTTACTAAATTTACTTAATCATTTTTGAACTACAAATGTTATACATAAGTTATAACTTTACTAAATTTTATAACTTGAATCTGTTAAGTATAAAATAATAAAATTGTACTTACAAATTTTTTTGTAACTTTACTAAATTTACTTAATCATTTTTGAACTACAAATGTTATACATAAGTTATAACTTTACTAAATTTTATAACTTGAATCTGTTAAGTATAAAAAAATAAAATTGTACTTACAATTTTTTTTATAACTTTAGTAAATTTTATGAACTACAAATGCATATACTACAACTTTAGTAAATTTTTGTAGTTTATAAATTAACGTTAAAGACTTATACAACTGTTATTTTTTTATAATTTGTAAGTCTACAATTTTATTCAAGTTAATGAATAAACTTAAAAATTAAAAACAACTCTTCATTTAATTTTTGTAGTTCATAAATTATCAATTACTTATTCTTTTTTCAACTTTAGTACTTAATATATATATATATATATATATATATATATATATGTATGCGCGCATATACATCACCTACATCAATATATGTAGGTGTATATGTATATACATTATATATGTATATGATATATCAACTTCTAAAATTTTTTAATTCATCATGTCATAGGTTTCAGGTTAATTTCAGCTCAGGTCAACAACAGGTCGGGTCACTTAACAGGTCGGGTTTAAAGCAGGTCGGGTTCAAAACAAGTCGGGTCCATTTCAGGTCGGGTCCATTTCAGGTCGGGTAAAATCGGATATCGGGTCAATTCAGTTGGGTAAATTCGGTTATTTGCCAGGTCGGCTTCGGGTTCGGGTTCGTTTCAGTCGGACGCAGGTCGGGTTTCAGGTCCAAATTAACAGGTCCAATTCGGGTTCGGGTCGTTTTTAGTCGGAGGCAGATCGGGTTCGGTTACTACAGTAACAGGTCAAATCCGGGTTCGGATCAACAACAGTCAGTTGCAGATCGGGTTCGGGTCATCAAAACTTCGGGTCAAATCAGGTTCTGACTCGAGCAGGTTCTGACTTGTTTTTACATCCCTACTTGTATTGAAACTTCGTTGCAAAAGAAGACATTGTACAATTGGACGTAGTTTAATTTTCTGGTAAATGTTGATAGGTCTTTAACTCTTAATTAAATGTGTGGTTGCGATTTCTTGCCATTCTGTCCTCTATTATATTTTTACGAGGTGGTTCAAAAGTCATATGTAGCATATGAATAAAAAAATCCATATTCGGTGCATCTTTTTATGTTTTAAATAATAATTTTAAATTCTTATTTTAAACTTTGACCTCACATATTATATTTTAATCGATTTGGGCCCATTACCTTTGATTATATAAAGGAGTTTTGGTTGGCAACAGAGATTCATCAACACTCTATACAAAAGTTAATTGCTACAAAGAATGGAGTGCAACAAGTTTGCTTTACTTTTGGTTGCAATGACAGTGGTTCTTCTAGCTGTGATGGCTCCGACTGTTACAGCTGCTCGTAATGAAGTAACGCCCTCCGCTATCACCACCAACACCAACATTAGGAACCCTTTCGCCAACATTTTCTTGGTCGAAAAACCGGTTGAAAACTGCAAACCTGCAGGGGCTACCTGCAATTATCCTAGTGAATGTTGCAGTGGCACATGTCTTTTTCCTCTTATTTATGTAGGATTTTGCTCCCGAAGGTGATGTTGAATATTCGGACCGAGTCAGCTAAATAGATGCTTTGCAGCTTGCATGCTCCGGTTGTCGTCGTCGTCGTCTTAATCTTGTTGTGTATTTTGTGGTATGGGTTGTTGTCCCCTGGACATGTGGAAAGGGTTTTGTGGGTTAATAATTTCTAACCTTTGTTTTCAATAAAATATCTTATTTAGCCGACCACCCCCAAAAAAAAAATATGAATTTACGTGCTATAGGTTGTAAGCAATAGATAAACTCGGAATTTATTTAATGAATTTGTTAGTTAGAGTTGGAGCCCACCGAAATTAAAATGATTGGAATTGAAGTAGGTAGTGAAATGATATTTACATTATATAAATATATATATCGAAGTCGAAGAGTTATTGTATAAATTGGTTCCACATACTATATGAATTATTATTACAAAATTTGGACTATTATATAATCATGGGTAGAGTTATATGATCTGAAAAAATTTAATATATTTTGTCAAAATTCGTTTAGGTCGCGTTTAAAATATTATCTAAATGAATGAGTTTAGAATAATTGTCATACATCCTTATACACTACTAATATTACACACTGTTAAATATTATTATTATTATTATTTTTAGTAAATTAAGAATTTAGTCATTCATCTATTACCACGTTTCTGTTTTGGTTACTCAACTTTTCCAATTCTCACTTGTACTAAGGTCTTTGTAGAGTTTTGGCTCTTCTTCTATGTTTGAGTGTTGTTCTTTACTTTTGTAATGCTTGATTTCTTTGAAATGCAAACCTTCTTTAAACAACAATAGCTTAATTATCGCTATTGTAGAGTGTGTTTGCTTTGTAAGTAAAAAGTTATGAGTTCAATCCTTACTAAATCCTCACCAAGAGTTTTATCGAATAATTTTTGATAATTTGTGTTTATTAGAACCAAATAATAATAGATATGAAATCTAAACCTCAGGATCTATCGTGTCAAATCATTAAGAATAATAAACTGAATAAACCGAGTGTGGAAGTGTACCTGAATTCATTGATAGATTGAAAATCTTGAATCTTGATGTTGAAATCCCAAATCTTTGGTATTGATCTTCCAAGAAGATATGTTATCTCTTGTAGTAAAACTCTTTGACGAGGAATGAGGGAAAAACAAGTTAACCTATTTCTTGGGGACTATTACCTCTTTATATAGTTGATTATTAAATCAACTATTAAATATTTATGACTCTGCCCCTCATTGAATTATAAATATATCTTATGGTATCTACACTTTTATTTCCATGTCACTTTAATACCTATGACACGCCTAACATAATTGATCAATTAATTTTGTGTCATACTTTATAATAGCAACATACATTTTACATATGTGCCCACAATTGCAGATTTTAATCCAACAAAAAGCACTACCCTCATTCTATATCCACTTTTGACTACTCATATTTCACCACCCTAAATTAGACCGAGCAAACTTGATCTGAGACCTAAACCGAGACCCGATATAGACCCAAATAAGATGACCCAAACTTAACCCGAAACCCGAAACAAACCAAACTAAACCGAAACGACCCAAATTCTAGATGAACCGACATGGATCCGAAACCGATTTGACCCAAACTGATTTAACCAGAACCGATTTTCACCCGAACTGATTTTTACTTGAATCGAAAGTAATCCGAATTTAATTTTTTTCAAAACCGATCTAAACCGAACATTGACCTGATTTTAACCCGAAAATTAAGGGAAGTGAATGAATACTTTTATTATTATTATTATATATTTTTAACAATATAATAAATAGTAAAAGGTTGTATGTTTTATTATCTTTTTGCATTATAATATTACTACTAGTTAACCACTACATTTGATAATAATTTAAAGTTCAATATCATGCTTTTTTTCTCCTTTAAAAGAAAATTTTATTTTTTGACAAACACAAGTCTTAAATAAAGAGTTCTCGTTCAAAATTAATATTTAAGTATTTATCTACAAATAAAGTCAAATATCTAAACTCAACTACTCCTACATATTAAATTCATTCAAAAGTCTTAAATAAAGACTCTCATTCAAAAGTCTTAAATAAAGTTTTTCTTCTGCGCATCGATTTTCTACTTTCCTTGCGTCATCTCTTTCTGTATTGAAACAATATGCGTGGAAACCCTAACGATACGTGTGGAAACCCTAACAATACCTCCTTCGAAAACCCAGGCGATGACCGCCGGCGTTTGGCGTCTGACGTTCCTTTGGAGGGCTTGCCAGATCCCCCTGAGGATGGTTCGATTGCAGAAAGCATGTTCACCGATCATGTGGTGCATATAGTGCTTCCGCCGGTTCTGGAAGGGAAGGTTCGCCGCTTCCCCACGATACCTTGCTTGACCCTAAACGCCCATGCGTTGGTATGGAAACAAGGGACACCGCTTCTGCTGCGGGTTCTATCTGGGACGAAAGACAGATGGCCTTATCGATGGGAGATGGGCAAGCCACTAACAGTGGGGTAACGATGGAGAAAAGCTTGTATGCTATTGCGGTTGCAGGGATAGCGACTGTAGAGAAGGGTGCCTTTTCGTCGATTTCTAATGATAAGGTTTGTGTCTTGGATGAAGATGTTAGGGTGATACGGGACGATAAATTTTTGGTCGTCCAGTTCTCTGATAGAGTGCATGATATGTTCGATGATAGCATGAAAACATCAGTGGTGGTCAGACTGATTGGGCGTCGAATAGGTTATGGAGCGTTGCTAGCTCGAATAAAGTCATTATGGCAACCTAAAAGGGATTTTCAGTTAGTGGATATTGAAAATGACTATTTTGTTGTTCGTTTTGCTCTTGGATCTGATTATGTGCATGTTCTTACTAATGGGCCATGGACAGTTTACGGTAGCTACTTGACGGTTCAGCCTTGGAGCCGCTCCTTTTCGACATCCGAACGACACCCCTCGCATGTTATTGTATGGGTTCGCCTCCCTGAATTGCCTTACCGTTTCTATTCGAAAAGTTTTTTTCGGCACATTGCTATGTCTATAAGGCGTGTTATCCGTGTTGATTACAAAACGGAGGTGGATGATTGCGGGCGTTGTGCGCGTTTAGCTATCCTGGTCGACTTGTATAAACCCTTATTACCCTGTATTGGCATCGACAACTTCATTCAGAAGATTGAATATGAGGGCCTGCCGGATATTTGCTTCAAGTGCGGAGTCTATGGACATTCTGAAGCAAATTTTGGGATGCATGATAGCACTCGGGAAACTACAAAGAACACTGAGGGTCCGAAATAGGGATATGATAATATGGAGGAGATGTTTGGGCCTTGGATGATCGCTGACACTAGACGTCGACGGACTAGAAAACCTATTGAGCATGGGAATCAGGACGGACATAGTGGTAAAGGTAACAGTGGTTCGAGATTTAACGTGCTACGGCAGGATGATAGTGAGGTTGGTGAGGTGGAAGTTTTGGAGGACAATACCTCTAATGCGAGACAGGTTGCGAAGGACTAAGTGCGTAAGGGGAAGCAGTCGATGATGGGATCAAGTGTGGGCTTGGATAATGTGGTGCGAAATAGATCAATGTGGCAGAATGGTGGTCCGATTCTGATTAAAGACAGTGTTGTGCCGTTGAAGGATGGAACTAGGCCGATAGTTGTGACACATGTGCCCAACATTCGTGAGGGTAGGCATGCAGCAGTGGTTATAACAGAGGAGGGTGAAGGTGGTAAAGGGATTCGAAAAGGTAGTGGTAAAGGTGTGGTTTCGAAAAAGGCCTCAGGATCAACGGTGAAGAAGGGTCTTAGTGTGAAAAAGCCTAATGAGTTTCGCTTTCCACCACATCAGGTGCTTTATGAGTGGGTGGGGAATTTACCGCGACGTTTAGCACCTACAACAGCAGGGGCCGACAAGTCGGATACAGATGTGGATCCAGGCAACTCTAACTCTGGTGGAATTGCGGAGGGCCAAGTTCTAAGGATACAAATTTGGAGGTTCAAGAGGGTGTTTTGGTAGATGCGATGCATCTTGACAAGGAGAACTGTGCTCTACGACAGTAAGGTTTGCGGTTTTTTGTTTATGTTTTTTAATGATTAATGTCTTTTTCTGGAACTGTAAGGGCGCGGCTAGCTCTGAATTTCGGTGTTTCTTTCGGGATTTCATGAGGTGTTATCATCCTCAGTTAGTGACTTTGGTAGAGCCTCGTGTGAGTGGTCGTAATGCTGATGAGGTTGTTAAACGGCTTGGTCTATAGAATTCTTTTCGTGTTGAATCTCATGGCTTCAGCGGTGGTATCTGGGTTTCGTGGAACTCTTGTATTGATGTGGATATTCCCATGGTGTCAAATCAGTTTATTCATTCTCGTATTAGATTGTTAGATTCTGGTCAATGCATTTTTCACACTACAGTCTATGCTAGCCCTTCGGTGGGGAAACGCAAATTTCTCTGGAATGCACTCTTGGATTTGGTGTTAGTTCCTACTGAGCTGTAGCTTATAGGAGGGGATTTCAATGCTATTATCAGTCCGAATGAACGTAGAGGTGGCTTCTTGTCTACCCTAGGTACTAGTAGTTTGTTTCAGAACTTTGTTTTCGATTCAGGCTTAGTTGATATACCTTTCACAGGCCCCATGTTTACGTAGAATCGTGGTGATTTATATCAGCGTCTTGATCGGTGCATGGTTAATGATGGTTGGCTTCAGTGTTTTGTAGATTCTCATATGGCACGTCTGGACCATCTGGGCTCTGATCATTGCCCCTTGCTGGTTACTTTATCTCAGCCCAACATGGATAGAAAAGGAAGACCTTTTCGTTTCTTGGCTGTCTGGCAAGATCATCCTGGTTTTGAACAAATCTTGACAGAATCATGGGATCATGACAAGGATGTTCATTGCAACTTGTCTTCCCTTCAAGCGAATCTTACGGATTGGAATCTGAATACTTTTGGTCATATTGGAAGAAAGAAGAATTAGTTACTATGACGCCTTCGTGGGATCGAGCGTGCCCTTCAGCGCCGTCACTTTGATTTTCTTGATGAGCTTGATCGGTCCTTACGTAGTGAGCTTGAGATGGTTCTGCTCCAGAAAGAGAGCATGTGGATTCAGAAGGCGAGATGTCAATGGGTGGTAGATGGTGATAGAAATACCAAGTTTTATCACCGCTTTGCCATGGCTCGTAAAAGGTCTAACCGGGTTTATAGTCTGCGGAATAGTAATGGTGATTGGGTTTCGGATGAGGGTAGCCTTCAATCTATAGCGGTAGATTTTTATAAAAAAAAAATTGTTCTCGAGTTCAAGGAGTGATGGTTATGAGTACCCAGTACGTGGGGGTTTCCGTGAATTGGGTTTTGATGAAAAGATTTGGTTAGTTCGGCCTGTCGCAGATGAGGAAGTGAAAACAACGATGTTTGATATGGGTGCGTTGAAAGCCCCTGGGGCAGATGAGTTCCATGCTTTTTTCTATCAGAAGAATTGGAACATTGTGGGACCGAGTGTATGTCGTTTGGTACGTGAGATTTTTGCTGGGAAAGATATGGATGAGTCGTTGAACCGAACTCTTTTAGTGTTGATTCTGAAAGTACCTAATCCCGAATCGCTAAGCCAATTTTGTCCAATCAGTTTGTGTTCGGTGCTTTTTAAAGTGGTTACCAAGGTGGTGGTTAATCGCTTAAAGTTGTTCCTACTCGATTGGGTTTGTTACGGGAGATGGGGATACCGGATAGCCTACGGATTTTAATTATGAGATGTGTGATGTCGGTCTCGATGCAAGTTCTTTGGAATGGTGTTCCCTCGCCTTCTTTTCGAACGACAAGAGGGATTAGACAAGGTGATCCTTTGTCTCCTTATCCTTTTGTTTTATGTATGGAACGTCTTACGAAGGCTATTTGGAGAGAGGTGGAATTGGAGGCGTGGAAACCTATTCGGTTGGCGCGGAATGGACCAGGTATTTCCCACCTTTTTTGCCGATGATATGGTTTTATTTTCGGAAGCTTCGGTGTCACTGATTGATGTTATTAAACGTGTTTTGGGAGAGTTATGTGAGTTTTCAGGTCACAAGGTTAACTTTCTCAAGACTGATATCTATTTCTCTAAGAACGTGGACGCGAGCTACCGGAGTTTTATCAGTGGTAGTTTCGGCTTCGCGGAGGTGTCGGATTTAGGCCGCTATTTAGGGGTTCCCCTTCTACATAAAAGGGTTATGAAAGCAACTTATCAGTTCCTTATACAAAAGGTGACTGACAAGCTCTCAGGTTGGGCTGCTAAATCTCTCTCGTTTGCTGGTTGAATCACTTTAACTAAAGTAGTTTTGGAGGCAATTCCGTCTTACACTATGCAAACCACCCTCTTGCCAAAAAGAGTGTGTATGGAGATTGAGAAATTGATTCGGCGTTTCATCTGGGGTAATGGAAATATTAGGCGTCATATACATTTGGTGAATTGGGATCAGCTGTATGAACTGGTTAGTAATGGGGGGATTGGATTCAAACACTTGGAGGAGCAAAATGCAGCCTTTCTTATGAAACTTGCATATGGCTTGGTCGTGAAACCGGATCATTTATGGGTTCAGGTGTTGCGCTCCAAGTACAAATGTGTTGATCGTGTGCCTTGTTCCTTATCGCGTAGCAGCTGTTCGTAGCTTTGGAGAGGTATGGCGATGGTTTAGGATGATGTGAGAGCTAACTTGATTTGGAATGTAGGTAATGAAAAGACCATTGACTTCTGGGATGATTCGTGGCTTGAGAATCTAGGGAAATTATGTGATTGGATCCAACCTGGGCTGCATCCTCCTCTTTGGTCGACACCTCTAATAGCAATGGTTGACGATGGTTGTTCTTGGAGATGGGATTGCTTTGATTCCATTCTGCCATTGACGGTGGTTCTCCCTCCCACGGCTGCTGCGTCGAAGGATACGGTGGGTTGGTTGGGTACTGAGACCCGAGATTTCATAGTACGGTCAGCTTACAAAATCCGAGTTACACCTCACGTTTCAGTTAAGATCCGCTATGGAAGATTATATCGAGGTTTTCAGGTAATTAACATGTTAAAATGTTCCTTTGATTGTTGGCACATAATAGATTGCTTATGAACGATGAGCGTGAGCGACGTCATTTGACCTTTGATGCACGTTGTGGTGTTTGCGGGAATGCAACTGAGATTGTCGACCATTTATTCCGGCATTGTTTGTCGGCGATGGTGGTCTAGAGAAGTATGGTTCGGCAGGACCGATGGTCGGCTTTTATTACTTTGGATTTTTGGGAATGGCTTGGAACAAACTAAGTAGGTCGGATTTTACCTTGGTGATGCAAATGAGTGGCCGACGCTTTTTGGGACGATACTTTGGATGTTGTGGAAGCATAGGAATCGTTGCGTCTTTGAACCGAATGACATGCTGCAGCAGGAGCCGATTCTCTTTGCGAGTCGCATACAAGTGTGTGATATTGCCATTGCCAAGGCTTTTCGCGCGAGGCAAGCAGGGCCTCATAGTCAGACATTTCAAGGAGCGATGACTTGGAAGCGTTCGAGTGCAGGTTGTTTTTCTCTGTGCACGGATGGGGCACGCTGCCAAGGTGATGGTAAAGCGGCTTGTGGTGGCGTGATCCGGGACGAGCTAGGGATGTGGGTGTTGGGTTACTCAAAATTCATTGGTGTATACTCGGCTTTGGATGCGGAGCTTTGGGGTATTTTGACGGAGCTTCATCATACATGGGACTTGGGGTATCGTCGTGTTAAGGTGGAGGTGGGCAATAGTGATGCGATACGGGTTTTGACCAAAAATGTGGAAAATGGTAGGCTTTGCTCGCTTATTCATATGATTAAGGTATTGCTTGACAGAAATTGGGATGTGTCTCTTATACAGATTACTCGTGAGGCTAATAGGGTGGCAGATGCGATGGCTAAGTATGGTTTTCAGTTGACCTAAGGGGATATGTCGTTTGTGCAACCGCTGGGTTTTGTTATTGACGCGTTACACGCTGATGTTAGTAGTGCTATGGTGTGATTTGTATATCAAAGGTCTACATGTGTACTATTTTTCCTCCATTTAGGCTTAGGGAGGTTTTTTAACGAGACACCTATTTTCCTTTCTTTTCTTATCAAAAAAAAGTCTTAAATAAAGAGTTCTCATTCAAAAATAATATTTAGCTGCAAATAAAGTTGAATATCTAAACTTAACTACTCCTACATATCGAACTCATATACATTGAGTAGACACAAATAATGCATGCGTAAACTATTGGATTTTGTTGTAGTCAAATCCACATAAAAACCGACAAACTCGTCATGTTCCATAGCTACATAAACAATAATTAATAATTTGTTTACTAGTGAAATGAGAAATTAAGCAATGTAACTTTTAAGTTAAAATAAACAAATGCAATAGACTAATAGTTCAAGAAGATTATGTAGTAAACAAGTTTTACTATATGAATCAAAAGCAAAATTAAGAAATAAAAACCTTACCTTCATAACCGAACAACCAACTCCGAGATGTTATAAAAGCCTCCACATTTTTAGGAATATAAGAACTTCTCCACTTATTCAAAATTCGGCCTCCTATGCTAAAAGTCGATTCTAAAGCAACAGTTGTGAGGGGAACAGTCAAATATTCCTAGCAAGATGAGAAAGCTCTCCATATCGATCCTCACATTCCTTCCAAAATTTAAGGATATCAAGTTCTATTTTTCTATTCATTTTGGGATCGTCTAAGTAAACATCCAATTGTGTTTTTGCATGAAAAGTAGATTCTTTCTTGTCATAGTTCTAAAAATACACAAAAGAGATCATATAAAAATAGAATGGAAAAAAAACAAAAAAGACCAAAAAAAACACTAATGGCTAAAAATTAGAAAAAATACCTATTACAAAAACTAGATGGTATAAACAAAAATGAAAAGTAAAATACATAAAGAACACAAAATAAAAAATAAAAAAACTTACTGCAAAAAGGTCAAATTTCCGTTTGTGATTGTCAGATGAAATGCTCATGATATTGGAGTTTGAGCCCCTTGTTAGTGATGTTTCATATGAGACACGCATTTCTGGAGCATGCTCTTTAAGTAGCATCCCTAACATAAAATGAACATCACTAACCTTCAAACTATCTTCCATTTCATCTTAAAATTTGCTTTCATAACAATACTTTAGAAAAGAAAACTTGTAACCAGTGGCGGAGCCACATATATGCTTGGGTGGGCCCGTGCCAACCCTGAACTTTTTTAAATTCATACATTTGGCTCAATTTTTCGTATTTTTTTGAATTAGTCCTCAAATTTTATAACTTGTGCCAACCTTGAAATTTTACGATTTTTATGACTTGTGTCCACCCTCAAAAAAATTTTAACTTGTGCCCACCCTCAAAAATCATTCTGGATCCGCCACTACTTGTAATGAGGATCAAGAATCACCGTAAAAGCAAATAAATTCAATACATATGCGAGGAAACAATAAGTTTTCACAAGTGCCTTACTTTTAGAGTTTATATTTAGAATTTAGGGTTTATAGGTTAGGGGTTTGGAAGTGAATGGTTGTGGTTAGAATTTTGAGGTTAGAGGTTAGGGTTTAGAGTTTAGGGTAATATGGTTATGGATTTAGGTTTTAACTTATAAACCTTAAATCCTAAATTTTTAACCACAACTCATTAATTCTAAATCATTAAACATGAACCCTTAACCTCTAAACCCTAAAACTAATGCGCTTGCAAAAACTTTTGTTTCCACCACCTAGATTTATAATTTTATATTCAATACATATGTGGTGGAAATAATAAGTTTTTAGAGTACCTTAATTTTAGAGTTTAGAGTTAAAATTTAGAGTTTATATGTTAGGGGTTTATGTTTAGGGTTTTGAACTAGATGGTTGTGGATAGGATTTAGAGTTTAGATGTTAGGGTTTAGAGTTTAGGGTAATATGGTTATAAATTTAGGTTTTAACCTATAAACCTTAAATTTTAACCATAAACCCTAAGTTTTAATATCCCACAAATTCTAAATCATTAAAAATAAACTCATAACCTCTAGACCCTAAATTGACCCAAAAATTCAAAGGCTGACATAATCCAGAACTGACCCGAACGAACTGATATTGACCCAAACTAAAAACCAGGAAGTTGAAAATTTTCAATCGATTCAATTCCCACAAATTCTTAAGTTCTTATCTTAAGAAAATGAAAATGGCCTTTTGGATATTCGATTCAATTCCCATTAAGATTTGAATAATGCTTTTAAAATTTCAATCAATACGTAAAAGTTGCATTTTTTTAGCGTATTATGTGGCAATAATATATGTAAATGTTACATGACATAATTATAGTGTATTATGTGACAATAATATCTAAGAAAAAAAATTGCCAAAAATTGATAGTCAAAATTGATCAAATAGGTTAATTAATTCAATTTATTAATTCAGTGTCTTAACCGAGTGCAAAAAAAATTCAAGAACTTAATTGATTTTTTTTCAAAAATTTAAGGGCTTCAAACATCTTTAAACTTAATTTGTTATACATCTACCTTCAAGTCTTCTGCATTCTCCACCAACACAATCTTCTGCATCAATGAAGTCTTTGTGAATTATACACAACTCAAACCAAATTGACCCGAAAATCCAAAGGCTGACATGATCCGGAACCGATCCGAACGAACTGATATTGATCCGAACCGAAAACAACTAATTTTGACCCGATCCAAAATTCGAACTAGAACCGATTTATCATAGACCCGAATCGAATCTAAACTGGATGAAGACAAACCCGAAATGACCCTAACCAAATTGACCCGAACCGAATGACCCGATTGCCACCTCTACCCTAAATGTGCCACTAGTGACGATAAATTATTATATGGATTCGGTTCACCACGTTTTCTATGGTCTTATTCACTCAAAATTGGACAAAGATTTTCTCCCTCTTTTTTGTGCACTTTTATGCTCAACACTAAAATTTCAAATTCTGAGCCATAACCTTAAATTTCAAATTCTAAACCTTAAACTATAAACCTAAAAATACATCATACTCAAATTCTCTAAATCCTAACATTAACCCTAAACCATAAATTATAAACCTAATTCTTTAGTGTGGGGCATAAATAAGGACACTGAAAAGGAACAGAGGATTTTTATTCCTAAAAATTAGCCAACTGTAACGACCTGGTTTCTGAGGTAGTAATTTAGGTCGGGTTATTGAGTTTTGAATAATTTTAATTAAGGTACCAAAATTGAAGAATCTAGATCTTTTAAACTCGATCAAATTCTGTTTCATGTTGTATAAATATTGTGGTATGGGTTGTTGTCCCCTGGACTTGTGGAATGGGTTTTGTGTGTCAATAATTTCTTACCTTTGTTTTCAATAAAATATCTTATTTAGCCGACCACCCCAAAAAAATATGAATTTACGTGCTATATGTTGTAAGCAGTGGATAAGCTCGGGATTTATTTAATGAATTAGTTAGTTAGAGTTGGAGCCTACCGAAATTAAGTGGATTAAAATTGAAGTAGGTAGGCATTATGAAATGATATTTACATTTATATATGGATAATTATTTGATACGTTGGCGGTAAAAACTTTTAGTTCCTATAAGTGACTTAGTTTAGGGTTTAGGGACTCAATTTATGGTGTAGGATTTACGGGTTTAGGTGTAATATTTTAAAATTTAGTGACTGTGAATAGAATTCGGAGTTTAAAATTAAATTTTAGGTTTTATAGGTTAAAACATAAATCATCGACTATTACCCTACAACCTAAACCCTAACATCTAAATCCTAACATTAACCTCTAAATTCTAACCATTGCCCCTAAATTTTAAACCAATACACCTAACCCCTAAACTACATCCCTAAACCATAAAACTAAGGCGCTTGTGGAAACTAAAAGTTTCCGCCGCCAGTGTATTAGATATAAATCCTTTATATATGTGTATGTGTTTGTGTGTGTATGTATATTGAAGTCGAAGAGATATTGTATAAATTGGTTCCACATACTTCATTATTTTTTTGATAAATATTAATTTTATTTTTAATCACACTTAGAGGGGAGGAGGACTCTAGGGGGAAGGATGGAGATGTTCTTAGTGGGTTTAGAACCCATGACTCAAGAAAATATGAGGAAAACAAAGATGAGCAACTTTGCCAGCTAAATGTGCTTGTTCACATGTTTCATGAATTATTATTATTAGAAAAGTTGGATTATATTATATAATCAATTAACCATGGAGAGTTATGATCTGAAAAGTTTTAAAATATTTTATTAATATTTGTTTGGATCGGACTTAATGTACTATCTAAATGGATGAGTTTAAATTGATGGTCAAACATCGTTATACCCACTAATGTTACACACCACTAAATACTATTATTATTTGGGTAAACTACGAACTTAATCACTCATCTATTACCATTTTTCTATTTTGGTCACCTAACATTGCCTCTCCTCACTTGTACTAAGTCTTTGGAGAGTTTTGGCTCTTCTTCTATTTTTGAGTGTTGTTCTTTCCTTTGTAAAGCTTGATTTCTTTGAAATTCAAACCTTCCTTAAACAATAATAGTTTGTTTATTGTCTTTGTAGTGTAGTGGTAGTGTGTTTACTTTGTAAGTAAAAAGTTGCGAGTTTTATTTTTTGATAAATATCATAATACCACCATGTACCTCGTTAAAATACATTTCTAAATCTAATCAGAGGAAAAAGAGTGCGCGTGATAACACTTACAGGAAAAAAATATGAGACAAGTTCGACAAAGAACGCAAGATAAAACACATAATACATGAAAAAAATTAAGAAATTCCTTAACCCATATCATAATGGAATGCATCAACCACTTCCACAGGCGAAGCGTAAAAGAGTCGTTCACCCCGCTGAGCTCCCCGGATCATCTTAGCCAGACGATCAGTAGTTTCGTTGGCCATACAACCAATGTTTGTGTCCTAACCTACCAGTAACGATTTTTTTTTGAAAAGGAAATGGTGTATATTATTAGATAAATCTAACTAAGACATGTGCCTCATTAAAAAACCTCTCTAGGCCTAAACGGAGAAAAAAGAGTGCAACATGTCTAAGTCCAACTTTAGTACACGACTTATGTAACCCCCTCGTCCCGGCCTGGGCGGCCGACCAGTCCGAGTGGGTCACACGAGGATAACCGAGGCGAAACCCATTAAGGCTCCACTTCGGTTAACAATCTGAGAAAATTTTTTCTTTAATTATCTTGTCTAGATGAATTCAATTAGACCTATGTGAGAAGCGACAGCGGAAAACAAGACTAAACCATACAAACGGCACGTAATTTGATTCAAATTTACCATGTATTCAAGTTAGGTTGATTTTTTGCATCACGCGACCAAAACACACATAAACGATTACTAACAAGGCTCACAAGAAAGCTAACATCGAACAGGGCCTAATACCCAACGCTTGAGAACCTTTAGAGATGTCAAAAGCTCACATTCCAGGCATGTGTTTCGAAACCGGCTTGCCCGTTTCGATACACGAGCCCCAGTTTAAAAAGCCAAACCATCTGTTACGATATGCTCCACCCCGTTTCGGAACAGAGGTCCATTCGCCTAGGCATTCCGAAACACGTTCCGGAACAGGCCCTCACAGTAGCCAAAACGTTTCGAAACACGTATCGGAACAGGGGTTCACAGTAGCCAAACCGTACCGGAACGCGTTCCAATACGGGTGTCCCTAGAACCACACCCGTTCCGAAACAACCTCCCTCGTTCCGAAACCCCTACAACCAGTGAGTTTCCAAAACCAGTTTTAAACATCTCTAAACGATCCCAAACGACCCGAACAACTTCAAGAAGAAAGACACAACATGCACACACAAACTCTAGAGGCATACACCCTAGTACAAGCATGCTTAAACACTTAACTCACATGTACATAAAGGGCAACCAAAAGGATAACCAAGCATTCATTAAGGTACAAAGCAAGCAAGGTTCACAAGCCTTAGAACAACCACCTAAGCATAAGGATAAGGGCCACCTGGCCAACATACATGCCAAGCAAGCCACACACAAACGTCAACGTACTAAAGGAGTCTAAACAAGCTCCTTAACACGAGCAACAATACAAATCCCCATTGCTTAACTATTACATTAATTACTTAAAAGTCCATACTTGAAGGTTAAGATAGCACACTTGGAGGCCTTCTCCTTGCACAAGCAACCCACGAACTAAGGATCTGCATTGTCGAACAAAAGAGAGTGTAAGGGTAAAGCTTAGTGAGGGTAAGCTCAAAAAACAAACCTCGACAATGCATGGTCCAAGCACGAGCAACAAAACCAAGGATTAATGAATGTTTCCTTACCTTCGGAACCACATGAATCAAATATATAAAATGCATGAACATATCATCAATTATCATGCCATGCTCAATCATGTCCACAATACAACCATATGGAAACACATTTAACAAAACGTATTGGCACCCAGCTATGACCCAAATACGCGGATAACAACCGTTGGAACTCACATCCAACAACTCAACCATTACATTACCTCACGGTGGGATTACACTCATCACCGTTTCACGCGGAGGGGATTCCACTCATCCTCATGCCCCGTCGATGGGATTCCACTCATCACCGACTAAAATATAAATGAAGATTTTCGGGCGTACCCGTACTCCATCTTGGTGACTACCATCACCAAGACCGCGCGCGCATTTCAACACTCGTGTGCACACTAAACATCCTAATGATCGATCATTTATACCCAAGCATACTAGTGCCAATACTAACGCATTTCATAGCTCAACCTCACAACATTCTTACCAATTTCCGTGCTTAGCACGTAATCACCATGATCCACCATCATGCACCCACATTCCAACAATTACATGCATATCACAATACATAAATGAATCATCATGCCTCGCCACAACACATATGCACAAAATGCATAGCCACATCATTCACATTTAATACATGAGGCATAACACAACATTTAGAAGTTCAACCAAAGTCTTCTAAACTAAAGCTTGAGATTAGACTACCAATCTAATCCCAACTCTAGGTGGGTTTACCAAGCCCGACCTAGGTTTACATGCTCGAACCAACATTTGAAAACCAATTTAAAATCGAAGAACCACTCACAGGACTTTCCAAACACAAGCAAACAACCGATCAAGCTCCCAAGGGTTCCGGATTCGAAAGTGAGGCTTCACCAACACGATTCCTTGTTTCTAAACAATCAAATACACTCTATTAATCACCAAAACAAACACAAACCACTGTTGTAAACCCCGAACACCAAAACAAGCTCAAATTCAAGCCAAGAACACCCTCAAAACCCATATTTTCGTACAGCCCCAAAACCCAGCAAAGAACTCCTATTTCCAACATCAAATTCAACATCCAACACTCCCAAAATAACCTTTAAATATAACATAACATAACCATCAGCCCCCAAGTTCTTACCCAAAATGGCCCCAAAAACCCATTTTAAAGCACTCAAAACCCCACTTAAACCCAAATCCGAGTTTCTTAATAAAACTTCGTGAAAATCAACTATGTTGGACCATTTGGGCTAACAATAACATATCTAATAATAAGAAATCAAAAGCTTTAACAATAGACCATAAAGTTTGGATTTTTAACTTAAAACTTGAAAACTCTAATATGCAAAATAATGAGTTTCATTGAAAATTAAGAACATGAGTAGCAAGGGGAAGATGAGGACAACTCAAAAACGTTATTACCTTTCAAAAATCACCAAGAATGAATGAGGATGGTGATGGAATAGTAACTTGAGGGGAAGGGGAAAACTTGTCGTTGGTTTTGAAGAGGAGGGGGGACGAAGATGATGAAATTGGGTGTTTTATTGTTTTGTTTTGTTTTTAAAGCCAAAAGACCTAATTACCCTTAATGAAAATGGATAATCACAATAGTGTAAAATCCATGGCTAAATGGGTTTTAATTCAAAACAAGCCCAACATAAATTTATTTGTTTTGAAAATACAAGGCTTAAAATTATATTTTAATAATTTAATTTCACCCGACCCTCAAACCCGGGTGTTACAACTTACCCCCACCTATGATTTCCCACACCGTTACAAGAGCCAGCTAAGACCCAGCACTACAGATTTGCCTACTAATCACGATTAAAATCCATCCTGATGTGGCAAGGGCACTGGATATCCTAACCAAAGCTCTAAACCACTACTTACAAAATACACACTCTTGTTGCATCTTTGGTTTTGCAAAGCGTGACCATCTCTCTGGTTCACTAGCATGAATCAACTTTGTCTCACATCAACTAGATCACGTACGCAGGAGATACCTCGTTTTGCAAGGTTGTCCGCTATAAAATTGGCTTCTCTAGAGATTAGTTGAAGTCTCCAATCAATGCCATTGTCGCTCTTCAAAATGTGCTGGATAATATCTCGATAATTTGATGGAGAATGATGAACGTTATTGACCTAAAGAGCGATGTTGATGATGTCGCATTCTATGATAAGTTTGTGCGTTCGAGCCCACACTAAAGATCTGAATAGAAAGACAGCTTCTTTAATGGCTAAAATTTCCGCTGATGAAGCATCAGTCAAGCCGGCATTCTTCGAAAATGTACTTCAAATTTTCCTTCATGATTCCTTATCACTCGCCCTATCCCCGTAGCTTCGAAACTTCCACAGACTGCACCATCTGTATTGAATTTCAACGTGCCAGAAATGGGAGGCAGCCACCCACTCGATACTTTCTTTACTGAGACCAGCGACACTTCCTTTAAGGAGGATGGGCTGTTCAATATACAAGAAACTGCTGGAAAAATGGCAGGCCATTTTGCACTTCCCCGCTTGCACAACCTCAGGATTGATAACTGAAACATCTGGTCCAAATCTAGTGATGTTTTACGAAACACCACTTCATTTCTAAATGTCCACACCGTCCATGTCGCACTGAAGAAAGCCATCAACCATATAGAATGTTCCTTAAATCCGCGGTGAACTTGATCCCACACTAATAACAAACTTTTAGGGTTATAGGGAATAATAAAGTTTACACCCCCTAAACAACACCACTTTTGCCATAGCCTCCATGTAATATCGCATTCACAAAATAGATGGTTAACGGATTCAGGGAATTTAAGGCAAAAAGGGCAAGAGACGTTACTTAAAGACGTGACCCCCCTCTTCGAGAGCTCAACCTTTGTAGGAATGTGCCCATGCATCAACTTCCAAATAAACGCCTCGACCCTTGGTGGTGCCAAATTGACGACCCGTACGAGCTTCCAAACCTCATCTGTGAGCATTTGAGAAGAGTTCAACAGTTTGCAGTATATGGATGGTTTATATACTCCAGTTGAATTTTCCACCTATCTTATTGAATCTTCTTCAATTAGTCCTATCTTGAAATTCGCAAGAAGAGCATTGAACGAGTTCCACACCTCGGTTTCTCAGTCGAAGAGCCTTCTCATCAAAGCGATACTCCAATTCCAGACATCGTCTATGATCAAACCAAAATCTGAAATGTTCCCCTGTTTTCGGGTGGCTAGAGCAAAAATTCTTGGGAAAAGCAGTTTCAGGGGGTAGGACCAGTCCATTCATCCTCCCAGAACTTTATCGCCTTACCATTCTCCACTACATATCTGATGTGTTGGCTAAAGTCGCATGACCGATTTTGTAGGGCCTTTAAAATATCTTTCCAAATCCAAGATTTGTTTGACTAATTAAGGTTGCGAGGAAGAATGCTCCGCAAACTCCTTTCATACTTTGCATTTATAACCTTTCGCCAAAGTTTGTTGTGTTATGTGTCGTATCTCCACAGCCATTTGTTTAGGATAGCTCTTTTTTTCAACTTTATGTCACAAAGACCGAGACTACCGTGGTGTTTTGGCTTGCATAGCGTTTCCCACCTAAGCCAATGAATTTTTTTATGGTCCGATGCAACCCATATAAACTTTGCAATTAACATGTTCAGCTGAGAACTAATAGAAGTTGGCACGTGAAATAATGACATATAAAACACTGGAAGGTTGAGAAGGACCGATTTTGCCAGTGTAATTCTGCCTCGCCTCCAGAGATAATAGTTTAGCCTTCCAACTCGCGAACCTCTTTTCGATCTTCTCTAGTACTAACTTCCACAAAGCAAGCGAATTCTTGGAGTTGCCGAGGGGTAAGCCAAAGTATTAGCATGGGAAGGATTCGCTTTGACAGTGGATTGAGTCAGCCCAATTAGCAACAGTCTGAGCATCAATGTTTGTCCCGAGAATATTGGATTTGTTCAAATTGAGTTTTAGACTAGAAGCAATCTGGAAACCACGAAGGATGCAGATTATATATTTAATGTATGCTTCGCTTGCTCCACTGAAGATGATTAAATCGTCTAAAAATTGTAAATGTGAGATGGAAATGCCTTGATTTCCGATCGTCACTCCGATAAAAAAGCCCATCGAAACAGCCTTGAACAGTAGGGAACTAAGAGCCTCTGCCACGATATTGAACAGTAGGGGTGAGAGAGGGCATCCTTGATGCAGCCCTCTACTTATCATGAAAGAATTAGAGGGGGATTCGTTGATTAAAATAGATATCGATGTTGTAGAGATGCAAAGCTGGATCCAATTTCTCCATTTGGGACTAAAACCCATTTTTTCCATTACCAGGACGAGAAAATCCCAATTCAATGAATCGTAAGCCTTGCTGAAGTCAACGCCATCGACTTCTCATTAAGGATATCAACAATTGTTCTATTATCCATCTCGAGCACCACTGTTGAGATGGTTGTTTTGATATAATAATAGAAAAATTGTTTTGAACTAAATTGAAAAGGTTTCAAAATGTTAATAAGTCCAAACAACTTGAACATATGTTTGATGAATTTTATAAGGCTTTGGAATGATTTAAAATGTCTTTAAAGTAGCCAAACCTTTATTTTTCAAGTCATTGTACCGATACAGTATACCCCATATCGATACGCTTAAAGGTTTCAGCTATAGGAAAATTCCAGTAGCCAAAACATGTATCGATACGGAGAGGATGTACATCGATACGCTACGTGGCATTTCAATACGGTTGTCTTACAAACCCCCAACGGCTAGTATCCGTACCGATACGATTGTATCGAGTACAGATACGCCTAACGGTTCTCAACGGTCATTTTCCCAATGGCTATTTGAATTACAGGCCGTACCGATACGCCTATAAGTGTTTTGATATCCAACGGCTAGTTTCTGAAGAAGGTGTACCGATACAGCTACCCGCGTATTGATACGGACAACTCTAAAACAGCATTTATTGCGGGAAATAAAGGCCTCAATGGCTCCAATTCAACCCCAACGGTCTCCAATGGCTAAAAGCTCATTTGGAAGTATAAAAAGGACCTCCAAGAATCTATGCAAGACTAATGATCCACAAGTCAACAACATTATGATGAAATTTGTCTTTGAGCTTAATTTCTCATTCTTTGTATAGACAACATTTATGAGCTTAAATGTCAATATATGCTCAATTGTATTAGGCCTTGGGTGAGAGCTTAAGAGTGAAAACATCAACCTTTTGAAGGATTTCTAGTTTGCTAAGTTTTCTTTTGATAGAGAGTGATCCCAAAGCTCGGTTTGTGAGCTTTGGTTGCTATACTTGGTGAGTGAGTCTAGGTTGTAACTGGTTGCCTCCTAAGCCAAGAAAATGGAAATAATTCTTAGTGAATTGGTTGAAATCCTTAGTGAGAGCTAAGGTAGTGGATGTAGAGCTTGTTAGAAGCTTGAACCACTATAAATCCTTTGTCCATTTTGTCTAGTTTTTGCTTCCACCAAAAACACTCAAAAATCAATCTTCTCCACACATGGCGAGTAATTCGATTGAAGGATATCGAGCCTAACAATTGGTATTAGAGCAAGGCTCAATCAAGAAGGTTTAACCATCTATTGAGACAATCCAGAAGCTCAATCAACAAACAAGTCAACTGGTGATAAATGGCGCAATCAATCTACAAGCCACCATTCTTCAACGATGATCATTATGCCTATTGGAAGAATAGGATGATGTACTTCATCAAGGCCAAGGAATACCATCTATGGGATCTTGTTGAATATGGACCGTTCGTTCCTCAAAGAAGGACGGTGGACTGGAATACCAAGGACAAGAAGATGATAGAGCTTAATTGCAAGGCGTTGCACATTCTCTTTTGTGCTTTTGGCCCGGAATTTTATGCAAAGACATCTTCTTGTGAAAGTGCCAAGGAAGTATGGGACAAGCTTGAAGCTACATACAAAGGAACAAACGAAGTAAAGGAGACCAATATCGGTCTTCTCAACTATGAGTATGAGGGTACATTATAAATTTTACCACACAATTTTTTTCTCACTCTTATCTTAATCATAAAATTTTAAAAAAAAATCAATTTAATCACTAAACTTCAAAGAATGATGAAGTGTTTGAACCACCTCTGATCGGGGTTATATGGCAAACCCCACGTTTTGGGCGTAGTTATGGTTCATTCACCCTACGGGTTCGTACCATTTCCTCTATTTACGATATATTAATTATATATTAAAATTTCGGTTACTTAGATTAATTAATTGGTTTGAACTCGAATTAATCGATAACTGAACTTTAAAAAAATTTTAACCGTTAACTGATACCCTACTCATGGGTTCGTACCATTTCCTCTATTTACGATATTACAATGTTTTATTCGCGTCCCTAAAACTTATGAAAGTCATTAGGGTTTGTTTACTAACGCATTCAATCAATTAATATTAATTAATGACTTCATAATTATTTAATCAAGTATTTATCGCTTAAGCATAATTCACATCAAATCACGTCAATCTATTAGAACAAACATACAAGGAATCATGATTATCAATCAATCAAACAATCATCAAGTAATTATACGAGCACCTCAAACATATATCAAGTCTTATGATATCAGTATCTCAGCATGCTTATTTATCATCTACCTATTTTGCAGACACTAACACACAGAGCAATCATATTTATGATGCTCATGAAGCAATATGAGTTCGAGGTGTACTAACATTAAGCCAAAGCAATAAATCCTCATCCAAGCTCCTTCAACCGTCTCTTTAATTCCAATATTCGAGTCCACAAAGCCCTCAGATAAAACAAATATGATTACAAAAGCAATTTCGCATCATCAGACTACTTTAGGGGATAAAACACATAAAAATAGCTTATCAGGTTCAAATTGGTGAAACGGAATGTGCCAACAGACTTAGAACGTTGAAAAACCCTGAATAGGGTCCCCGGAAAAAAACCAACAGCGGCGGCGGCGGCTCAGCTCAGCAGGCCGACTCAACAGCCTAGTCCCATTATCACCGGCTGACTTAGCCAGCGTTGCACGCCCACATGCATGGAACAGCGCGTGTGGCATTCTTCGATGGCCAGACGGCGGCGGTGAATGGTCAAATTGTCTGTCTCGATGCTGGTGAACATGATGGCGACCTCGATTTTGCATTTTGAGCACTCAAACTACCCTTACTCGATAGCCCAAAACTTTCTCTCTCTCACCCCTCCGACGGTGACTCCGACGATGACACCACGACCACCGCCTGACTTGTCTTGGGGAGGTGAACACAATAGCGTAGGGGGTGTCAAATATAGACTCTCCGTTGGTAGTAGATCAGACACGAAAATTGATAGAGGAGGAGAAAAAAAGTGAAGAAAGGGAAAAGGAAAAGAAAAAGAAGGAGGAGAGAGAGAGAGAAGAAAAATCTGTTTTTTCCCTCTTCTCCCACACCCATCTTTTTCAAATAATTGGCTTTAGGGTGAAATTGGGTGAATTACACCCAAGCCCTCAAATCTTCAACCCATTATCCATAAAAGTCCTTAATTTCCTTAAATCGAGCTTCAACCATTAATTTCACTCAGTTAATTTGTCAACTTAACGGATCCAAACCCAGATCCAAGGTCCAAAATATTAACTCGGAATTTGGGTCGTTACACCCGCTTTCAATTTTCTATATGCGTCGTCTTTGTTAAAACAAATGTATCTTGAGTTATTAATGTCCGATTAAGATGTTTCAAGATGTGTTAGAAAGGTAATTGAATGATGGTCAATTGATTAGAAGACATCTCGACTCAAAGTATTCATATTGCATTTGAAAAGTCGTCACAAGTTAACTAATGTTCCAGACTTGAAAACGGTTGGATAGGTTAATCGTTCTTATACTTGTATCACGTTCATATTTAAGTTATCAAATATGCTTCATTGACATTGATATTATCCGTTAAAGTATGAATTACTTGCTAGTCCATGATTGCAACCTCTTAGAGTTATCCTCCCAACTATGGATGTTCAGTCGATCGGTTCGGTTAACCTATCTAACTGAACTACCCAAAATTCATTAACTGGATTTTTTTCCTTTTAACCATTAACCGAATAAAAATTATTTCAAAATTTTTAAATCAAATCGAAAAAAGTCCGATTACTTCAGTCGGTTTTCAAATTAACTAAAATTTATTATAAGATTTTGGGTAAATTACACAAATGGTCATTAAACTATATTAAAATGATTCTTTTAGTCATTGAACTTTTATAAGTTATAAAACAACCATTAAACTTATTGAACTATTATAAAATGGTCATTGACTCATTGCACGTTATAAATTATTGATAAATATTAAAAGGCTTAATGATCATTTTGTGCAAATTTGATAAAGTTTAATGTTACCTCCTCAAAAGTACTGATTTTATACCTATTTTACAATATCTTTGCTTGTCTTTGAGCACATTTAGATGCATTTAGTTGTTAATTGCATGCATTTGCATAAGGAGTTTTGAATATGGCTATGCCAGTGTGAAGGGTGGTTTGTTGGCATGCTTGCAAACACGGTAGAGCAGAATAGCGCAAGAAGGGAACGATGGGAATACTGGTAGCTATTGGCAGCGAAAGACCAAAAATTGTCGAAGCACTGGTTGGCAGAGAAGAGATGTTTGATGCCAGGTCGAGTGGACGGTGAACCAATGATGACGTCAGCCCTAGGATTCAAACGAGGGATAAGATGAGCACATCCCTTATCCTCAAGCGTTCAAATTCAAATCCAAAGCTTATCCTAGGTCATTATCGTGCGTCTATTTTAAGGAACTCAAGGAAACACTTGAGGGGAGATCGACAATCAGGTTTAGAAGGCTGCACCAAGGAAACGTGGTTCGACCAAGCTTGACCAAGGCCCTGGATTTTGAAGGGCTGCATCGAGAGATCCCCTTCTTACCCATTCTTTTCGTTTAAGTTGTTTTTATTTTTATTTAAGATGATGATGTTGAGATACGATTATGGTTTTTGGTTGGAAACCCTCACCATGAACTAATTTAATAGTTGGTGAGGGATGGTTGCGTTGAACGCTATTATCTATGTTTAGCTTTTAATAATTGGAAATGCGATGGCATTGTTTCTTCTATCTAACATGATCTTAACTATTTTCAAAAATACGATGCCAAGCGAGAGCTGGCTTTGTTGACTTATTGAACTTTAATATCTTAACCAACTTAGGGAACAATGAACAAATACTGGATACTAAGGCGAGATGCTTTGAGAGAAGATGTTCAAGTAGATGAACTTACTTCGGGAGTGAAATCTACCCCTTAGGAGCAAAAGATTAGAACTTAATCAAATTAATTTATGAAAAAGCTGTTTTATAGAGATATAAAAGTTTTTGCATAGTTAATTCAGGGCATTGCCATCGAGAGAGGTAATGCTACTTTAGAATCTGCTCTGCAAACAATGCCAAGACATTATTTATTAAAAGCTGGCATGGCATGAATAGCATGAAACCATGTATCCCTTCCCAACACTCATCATACATTTTAAACCAGGGGATTGCCATCAAAATTTATTAAAACTCTCATTACCAATCTTTGTGGGATTGATAACTCAGCTTACTGCTATATTACTTGGAAGACCGTGTATACTTGCACGCAAAAGACTCTTTCTTGGCACCGTTTATTCATTACCAACACATTTTCACCCCTTTTCCCCAGATCTCACACGGGTCCAATGTTTAACGACCATTTTATAATATATCAAAAATATTTAATGATCTTTTTATAATTTTAAAAACAAACTTTCTACAATGGATTAAATGTACAAACGAGGACTGTTGTTAATAGTTCGACAACCGTTTCATTGCTTGACAAGAACTATAGGGAGGCTGTGGGTATCTTTGAGAGTATTTTTTTATCGGCAAAGCATGATTTTATTGATGAAAAATCATATAAAGCACAACCAACTAGCCTCATTAAAAACCCCCATAATCCTAAGTGGGAGAAAAGAGTACCGTCGGTTGTGACAAAGAAGTTACACGATAAAGATCAGCAAGCTCGCTCCCATATCCATGATGACCTGTCAACACCCCCCTTAGCAAGGGTATCCGCCAAGTGATTAGCTTCACGAAACACATTCGAGAAGCACACCCTGGGTAAAGCCTCGCACGCGTCGTCTATCTGATAGAACCAAAGCCACAATCTACACGGCCGACGCTCAAACCCTGAACCCATGCTACTGCCACCGTCGAATCAGATTCAATGATCGCCTATTAAATCACATCCCATGACATCTCCCGTAACATCTTCAAAGCGAAGGCAATCGCCTGTAATTCAGCCTCATTAGAGTCCGCCAAACCAATCGCCCCTGAAAAGATCCCCACAATCCGACTCTCCCAGTCCCGTAACACTCCCCCACAACCCGCCATCCCTGGTTTACCCCGAGCTGCCCCATCCACATTAAACTTCCACACCCCCCTCAGGGGAGGTGACCACACCACACCCTGTCGTTCCGAAGGCGACACCCTCGACCCGCCCAAACACTGAAGCGGACATTTCCACCACGCCACCTCGCATAAAGCCGAGGGCCCAAATCGTATCCGAGTCCAATGGAATGACCGTAACTGAGCTAGGAAAAAGATCCCCTGGCTCGTAACATGCTTGTCCTGAAACATAAGCTCATTTCTAGCTAACCAAAGCGACCATAAAACACTCGAGCAACCAATGATCCACCAATGTCGCATATCACTAGAAAAAAAGCTGTGAAAACATTGGCTAATAAACTCCCTAACCTGCCATGGCCTCACCACCATGCGAAAAAATAATTCCAAACCAACCATGCAATTTCACAGTGCCAAAAGATGTGGTCGATCTCATCCTCGCCTGCTCTAAAACCACGACACATAAGCGAGGTATCCCTTAATAGCAAACCACGGTCCGCTAGCATCCTCAACGTTGGCAACCGGCCAACCAAGATGAACCATAGAAAACACTGGATCTTCGGCATCAAAGGCAATCTTCAAGACCAGCTCACCTCTGATACATCCGAAATGCCAAAAGAAGACATCAACTTATGTAGTGCCCCAACCGAAAAATTTCATGTCGACTCATGAACCCAAACAAGGTGATCCTCCACCCCGCGTCTCAATGAAAAACCCTGCACACACGCCTTCAGCTCACGAAACAAGCCCATCTCAAAGGATCGAAGGTCCCGCCGAAAGCACGTTTCCCACTCGGCAATCGGCAAGTCCAGCATATCACACACTCGCACTACCTTATCACGTACCAGCCCAAACAAGCGAGGAAAAACATGCTTCAACGGCTCCGAAATGCACCAACAATCATGCCAGAACAGAATACACTCGCCATTCCCTACAATCCAAACGAATTGAGCCACATTCATGAACCTTGACACACACTCATTTTGTTGAACTTCCACTATCTGTTTCCACATAGCCGACATAGACCCCTTGCTTCTATGGTGTATCCGCCACTTTAGGACCTCCGTCCCATATTTTGCATCAATAATTGCCCTCCAAAGAGAGCCCTTTGCCTCAGCATATCGCCATGCCCATTTCGCCATCAAAGCCATGTTCCGATCGTGCAAGTTCACCACACCCAAACCTCCCAATCGCTTTGGACGGCACACTACATCCCAATTGACCCGACTGAGCTTGGAGTGCTCCTCCTTACCTCCCCAAAGAAAATTCCGCCGGATACGATCGATTTTTAGAATGATACGCTTCGAAACCAAAAACACACCCATGTAATACACAGGCAAGGCAGATAGAACGGAATTAACCAACACTAATCTTCCTGCAAACGACAGCGAATCTCGCTTCCACCCAGCAAGCCTCTTGCGAAACCGTTGAATCAAAGGATCCCAAATTTCCTTACCCCTTGGTTGGACACCTAACGGTATACCCAAGTACTTCATCAGTAACTCACCCCTCGGACAACCCAAGATACTCCCCATTACTAGGTTAGGTATCGGAAAGAAAACCAGTGGGAAATTGAAGGTCGATGAATTAACGTCCATCCATGCTGAGATTTCTAACCTCACTAGTATGGTGAGAACATTGCAAAAAAAAATGAGCCTCAAGAAGTGAAGGCATTAGAACAATTCTACACCACCTGTGGAGAGAGCAACCATGTGGATGATTGCCCCGCCAACCCTGAGTCGGTAAATTATGTTGGCAACATAAACAACAATTTTATTCCTAACTCAAATACTTATAATGTAGGATGGAGGCAGCACCCGAACCTAGATTGGGGGAATCAATGATCCAACCAATATAATGCCTAACAATAGAACAACAATGCCCAACGTCAGAATAATGCCATGCCAGGAGTCAATCAGAATGTTGTGCAGCGGGCGTAAAATAATTTTCATGAAGGACAAAGGAACAACTAGGGGACTTTAACAAAATACATGGAAAGTAATGATGCCACTATCCAGAGTTTGGCAGCTTCAATGCGGAACTTGGAGGTCCAGATTGGGTAGATTGCCAATGCATTCCGCAACAGACCCTAGGGAGCTTTGCCAAGTGACACAGAAGACATCAGGTAGAGGAACAATGAACAATGCAAAGCCGTAACTCTTCGAAGTGGTAAGCAATGAGAGGCTGAGAAATTCAGCAACCAGCCAGTTCATCATCAAAAGGAAGAGAAGAGACCAGTACATGTACCACAAGAGCCGGAGAACAAAGAAGAGGATGGAAACATTGCCAGCTATCAGACTAATGTTAATAAGCAAATTAATGCAGTGAGCAGAATGATGCCAGAAAAAAGTCTGATACCAACAAACTGTCTGCAAAGCCAGTAGAACCAACATACATTTATCCACCTCCACCCTTTCCGCAAAGGTTACAGAAGCATAAGCAAGATCATCAATTTAAGCATTTTTGGAAGTGCTAAAACAATTACAGATCAATATACCATTAGTGGAAGCACTCGAGTAGATGCCCAATTATGTTAAATTCATGAAAGACGTTCTGTCCAAAAAAAGAAAATTGGGAGACTTTGAGACTATAGCTCTTACCGAAGGATGCAGTGTTAGGATACTCAATCGATTGCCATTAAAATTGAAAGATCTAGTGAGTTTCACTATCTCGTGCACTATTGGCAATAGATTCATGGGTATGTCACTGTATGATCTAGGGGCTAGCATTTACTTGATACCAATGTCGGTGTTCAAGAAGCTTGGCATTGAATCAAGGTCCACTGCCGTGACACTTCAGTTGGCGGATCGATCTTTCGCACATCTTAAGGGTAAGATTGAGGATGTGTTGGTAAAGGTAGATAAATTCATACTTTTAGCCGACTTTAATATTTTAGATTATGAAGCTGATTCTAATGTCCCAGTTATATTGGGAAGACCTTTTCTTGCTACTGGTAGAGCTTTGATTGATGTACATCAAGGAGAATTAACAATGCGCATGAATGAGCAGCATGTTACATTTAATGTGTTTCAAGCTTTGAAATGTGCAGATAAATTAGAAGAATGCCAAGAAGATGATAGGATGGAGTCCATTTTCAAGGTGGTCATGGCACAATTGTGCCAAGAAACTGATGATGTCATCGAGACCGATAGTGAAGAAGAAATTTTTGAAGTCGAAGAAGTGAGCTATATTGAGATGATTAAGCAATGTCGAATTGGCCAAGAGGGGGTGAATTGGCTTTTAAATTGAAAGGGAGCAAATTGTAAAATAAAAATTGAAAACAAGAAGATTTAGAGTGGTTCAAGCTTCTAACAAGCTCTACATCCACTACCTTAGCTCCCCACTAAGTATTTCAACAATTCACTAATGGAATTCATCCCCTTTTCTAGGATTAGGAGGAAACCCTTTAAAAATCAGTCAAGCTTTCTACCCAAAGCTTGATCAAGATCACTCTTTACAAGAAAAGTTGTTGGCAAATAAAAATGAACCTCACAAAGGTGAATTTTTTTACCCCGATTACAAGTGCACTCTCCCCGATTACAAGAAATAAATATGAGTTACACAAGATGGGTACAAGGGTTTGACTCTATTTGGCTCAAAGAGATTGGATTTTTACTTGATTGCTTGTCACTTGATGAATAGTTGTTGTTGTAGCTTTTGAGACTTGCTTTTATATCCCCTCATTAATTTCTAACCGTTTGAGTAGCTGAGATCATAAATAGAGCTGTTGGAGACCATTTTTCCCGCAATAAATGTACTTCTCATGCAGGGCGTATCGGTAGACGAGAGCCCCGTATCAGTACCTGTAAGACATAAACTAGACATTGCAAGAATAAATGTAGGGGGGCGTATTGATACAGGGAAGACGTATCTGTTGCACGTTGTAAGTACTTCACAATTGGTGCAAGTGTACACGTCGCAAGTTATAGTATAGAAATATATCTTCTCCATAGGGATTGGTGCTACTTCAGAATCTAATTTCTCGCACTGAAAATAAAAACACAATTTGGTGATTGCAGGAGTTCTAATTAACAAGTAAAATAATGAGCAATTAAATAAAAAAGAGATGTGATCAAGTAAAAGAGAATAGGCTGAGCTATCGTGAGTCGTGGAGTAGTAGTTGAATAGATCGTCTTGGTAATTAAGTGCAAGAGCAACCCAATTGCCTTGCAACTGGCAACAGTCGGATTGCCTGGGCAACTGGAAATAGTCAGATTGCCTGGGCAACTGATGGAGCGATTGTAACCCCATCGACCCGGTCTAGGTGACAAACCGAACTGAACGGGTCACACGGGGAATATTAAAGTAAACCATGAAGTTTACTCCAATAAACAACCCTTTTTTATTTTATCTTATCTAGATGCTCATTATAATCCTAAGCGATAAACATCGCAGCGGAAAAATTTACAACTCGATCAAACAACGTTCAAGAGCTTAAATGCATACAAACACATTTTAGGGACCATTTTGTAATTTACTAAATTACAGAGACTTCTTCACTTTTTAAGTTACCAACCTTTAATTAATCACATTACATGCATCTCTGTCAATTATCAGCTCAAAACAATCACCCATGCTCATTTAATTGCATCCACAACATTTAGGGACCAAAACGTAAAGAAATGGAACTTCAGAAGATTCCAATATCTAACTTAACAGCTTTCTGTTTCGGAACATGTTGCCCTATATCGAAACATCCATATCGGAACAGGTTCAAGCATCTCGAAGCTCGAGACCGTATTGAAACACCCTCAAGGGTGTTTCGGAACAGGCTATTCCAGTAGCAAAGTGTACCAAAACGCTCTCTCCTGTTTCGAAACCCCTGAGCATTCCAAGTTTACCGTTTCGGTACAGACTTGAGTGTACCGAAACACTTGGGCCTATAATGAATTTTTTTTTTGGGTTTTTCACACTTTAATCCATCCAAAACCATTCCAACATGCTTCTAACATGCATACAACATATTTAATCATCTAACCACGATCATACATGGTAGAATCAACATTATAACATGTCGATATGAAACAAAGGAATCTATAGGCATGCAACCTATGCAAAATAGCCACTCAAGAGTCAAAACACAAACCAAGGCATAAACCAACAAGTAAAGGCCATTTACAAGTCATTAAAGGCAAAACAAACTTGCAACAAAACAGGGAGTTTCAAAACACATCTCCCAAAACATTAAGGCATCCTCCCATTTCCAACCATTATTACTAATAGGTAAATGTAAAATCATACTTGAGCTTAATCCTACTGTAACACCCCTTTCCAGGCCTGGTAGAGAACCGGGTTGGAGAGCGTTACCGAAACAAAGCGATAAAATCTTTTAACTTCATACTTAAAAACTTTTCCCGAAACTTAACTCTTGCACTTATTATTTAAGCCTTCAACAATATTTTATTCGAACAGGACGTTACCGGATTTACGTATTAATCCATTTTATTCTTATTAAAGCCTTAGGAAGATCAACCCCGTATCGAAACGCCCTGAGCCGTTTCGGTACGGCTTAACTAAGGTCAACTTATTTACTGTCCCTTTATAATCGTATCGATACGGTTTGACCCGTATCGGTACAGGTTGACTAACCTTGACTCGTCTTTGACCCGTTTCGAAACTAGTATCGAAACAGTGGTCTCCAATAGCCAAAACGTTCCGAAACGGAACTGCCCCGTTTCGGTACACCCTACTTTCCGAGGTTCAAATTATGCTTACCCGTATCAAAACATCATCACCTGTTCCGGTACGGGTAGGCCTACAATGATAACTTCTAACTGTTTTTAATCTTTTTTAACCTAGCAGACATGATCCAATTGCAACGAGACTTTTCCCACAACATTTTAAGGGTATAAACTATCGTCATGCCAAGTTTTAAAGCCATTTACATTCGTTTACACTGTTTTACCATTTTAGCGTAAAATATGAACTATAAGTCATGACATGTTACACGAAAAGCACTATCCAACCATTTACTTCTTAAACACTTAGACATAACATAGACATACCAAAAATAGACATATCAAACTTATACATAGACCTTGCCACCATACTAGGAGTTCGAAGGATAAAACACCTTACTTGGACTTGGTTGTGACTTGTGCAACGTACCAACTTCTCCGATCTCGATCCCAAAACTTGCTTATCCTGAAATGGATGCATGAAATGCATTAGGCATACTTTACCTAGTGAGGTTGTAACATCCCAAAAATTAGCCTA
The DNA here is from genome assembly GCA_030270665.1 of Hibiscus trionum. Taxonomy (NCBI): domain Eukaryota; kingdom Viridiplantae; phylum Streptophyta; class Magnoliopsida; order Malvales; family Malvaceae; genus Hibiscus; species Hibiscus trionum. Next base: position 3,384,399 of record BSYR01000027.1, read on the forward strand.
GAAGATTAGAGGTCAAATTAAATGATGAAGTGAATAATTAGATTGATTTTTTTTTCAAACTTTCGAATTTGAAATTTGGTTCATTAAGGACCAAACTGAAATGTGCAATAAGAATTCGGTCAATAGGCTTAATGACCAAACCGAATAAGGTGGAAAAGTTGAGGATTTGCATGCTAAAATAGAAATACATGTATTTACATTATTAATAGGATAAAATCATTGTATAATTATAGGATATATATATGATTTATTAAGATTAAGTGGGGTTATTAAAATGAGTAATTAGTGGTGATATGACATAAAGTCATATCCCAATTAGTTTTGCCCCCCATTTTCACACTACATAGCCGGCTATCACCACCCAAATTACTCATTCCATTTGCTTTTTCACACCAATAATACAACCTAGAAAACTTGAGAGAAAGTTGAGAGCTTGAGGAAGAAGAAGAAGAGCATGTATGGTGGTGAAAAACACTTAGAAAAATCAAGGAAAAATCGGAAGTAAGTAGATCATCCTCTTCTCAATTTGGTTATAGTAAAAGGTTTATTAAATCATGTGTTCTAAGGTGTCTATAAATTTATAAACATGATGTTCTTGAGTATGGTTGCTGGAAATATGGAAATATATATGAATCCTTAAGGATTAAGAGTCATAAAACATTAATAACATACATACAAAGTGTGTTGACAGATTTGTTAAGATTCATAACATGCACCTTTGAAAAATTTTAGAAAATGTTATGATAGAAGTTTGGATCTGAATTTTTGATATGTTTCACTTTAATATGTCTATAATCATAGAAAAATAATAAAACAAGGTTTTAAAGGCTGTGTTAAAATCTGGAAGTGTGAAATGGAGTAACATGTAAAACTGTCCAGCAATGCTTCTAGCTGGACAGTGAACTTTGAAAAATTATAGAAAATTAATTAATAGGAAATTCATGATGAATTTTTAATATGTACTACTTTGACATGTATAAAGTGGTATAAAAATTATAAATCTGAGTTTTGATCATTTTAGTGAAATCTGGAAGCTTAATACGAACAACATGTAAAACTGTCCTGCACTGTTCTTAGATGGACAGTGAACTTTAGAAAATTGTAGAAAATTCACTAGTAAGAGTTTAGTGATGAAATTTTGATATGTTCTACCTTGACATGTCTAAAATGGTAGAAAAATTGTAAAAAGGAGTTTTGATGACTGTGGTAAAATCTGGAAACTCATTTCGAACAGCATGCAAAACTGTCCAGTAATGCTCCTAGCTGGACAGTGAACTTTGTAAAATTGTAGAAAATAATCTACTAGGTTTTTCGACCTGAATTTTTGATATGTTAAAATTGGGTATGTTAATTGAATTTAGGAACAAACGGTGTTCGATTTGGAGTTGTGTACAGGAAATAAGAAATTAATTAAATTAGGTGGTCAGAAAGGTATATAAATGAAAAGAAGAAAAATTAAGAATTTGTGAATTATTAAAGATGTAAAATTTGATTAAATGGAGTGTTAATAAATTTATTAACAATCTGTAGGATGTGAAATCCACCAATTTTAATGATCAATTTGAAAGTTTAAGTGATTAATTAAAGAAATTAGGAAAATGGAAATTAGTCTTATCGAACCGTAAAAGTATAGGGACTGTTTTGAATAAAAATGCAAAATTTAGTCTCTAATTGCATAAATTAAATTCTGAAAAATTACTATTTTCTTGGCTTAAATGCCTTAGATCCTAGAAGTGAAAGGGTAGAAGAGGAAATTGCACCGGGATCGGCTTCTGATCGAGCGAAGGGCGTTCGGATCCCAAACTAGCTCGGCGAACTGTGAGTGAAACGGTTTTTAGAGTTGTGATTAGAGTCCCAACTGCCTTGATTTGATTTTTAAGTTTGATAAGCATGCAAATTGGACTAATTAATTATTCGATTTTAGTAAGGGAAGAAGGAATAATGGAATTTGGATTTTATGCTTGTGTTATGCGATTTTGTTGCATATGTGATTGAATTTAAATTGATGATTGATATGTTTGATTCCGAATCTGATTTTTAGTTAATCTTACTGTTTTGGATGAATTAATCATGCTGATTATTGGAAAATTATTGTGATATTGATTTCTTGTGGAAACAATGAAGTTGTGATATAGTATGTGAGTATGCAATGCTCTTACATGTTATAATTATGTTTGATAAGTTCAATTGAGTGTTGAACTATGAAATGAAATTCTGAATTATATGATATGAGTTTGGATTTGTATGAAAGCTGATCTGAAAAATGCGAATTGAGCATGTAAATTATTATATGACCATGTGTGATAACATGTTATTGGAATTGGAATTATAAGCAATTAATCGAAATGATTAATTAAGAATTTCTGAAAATTTGATTGATTATGTATCTGATTAAATTAAAGATTTAAATGCAAAGCCTTTGGTGTGTACAGTCTGTTTAGGTAGTACGGCTAGCCTAGAGTCTGAGCTCAATAAGAAAATCGGTACGTTAGTGTACTCGATATTGTGGTACGTAAGTGTACCTTCTTGCTTAATGTCTGCGGACATTATGATATGTTATACGTGATACGATTTGGTACGTGGTACCTATTACATGGTGAATTTTGATTCACAACCTCTTTTATACGTGACTTGATTACCTAGCATACTCTACTATCCAAGGCATTGCTAAATAAATTAAATGAACGATTAAAGTAATGAAATCTGAAATTGGAAGTAAATTTGTGAAATTGGTTATGGAAGCATTCGAATGAAATGTTGAATTTTATGATTTTGCCATTCTTGATATGCTATGAAACTTTAATTGTGATAATTTGATATTTGAAAGTTAATTTAGGTTTCATGGCTTGTAAGTGAAATTTTAATATGAATGATGTGAAATTAATTGCATGTATTCGAATAGAATTACATGATTCCTTGGTGCATATATTCGAATGAATTCTACGGTGCATTATAAATTTTGGATTGATTATATTGCTTGATTCATTCGAACGAACTAATGTGCAAAGTGAAACAAATTTTGTTTGATCACAATGTTTAATTTGGAAACCGAATAGAATAGGGTTTCCTCACTAAGTACGAGAAGTACTTACCACTCGAACCTTCCTGCCTTCCCCTAAATTTCAGGTTCTAACATCGTTGACCTCTATCCGTATTCTTCTCGTACGAAGCTTAAGTATGATCTTCACTGTCCTTGTCGTACTCATGATGGGTGGCCTAGTGTTCAGCATGTTAGATCAATTTGGCATAATGGTTATGTTCATGAACTATTTCTTTAGTATTGTATAAACTTATAAGAAGTTGCCTTACATCTTGATATGTAATTAAGGGAAACTAAAACACTATGGATGATATTATAGGATATGATATATATATATATATGTATATGATGAAGTATGTCCATGGGATAATCGAATGTGATAAGAAATTAAAATAGATTATGTTATATACATCATAAGATAAGTGATTGGATTACATGTGCCCACCAAGCCTTGATCGAAACATTGATATGAAATGTGTATAATTTATATGTGACATGAATGATTGTAAATTAGTGCAATTTGAATAGATGTATTCGAATAAAAAAAATATCACACGGAAAAAAAAATTGTTAACCCACTTCCGCTGCCTAATACGATTCTGTCACATGTTAACATAACGCTCCTTGCCCCTAATCCGGGGTGAGGGGTGTTATAGAGGTAGTCACATAACTATAAATATACATATCATGACTTATAACATGCTTTCTAAGAATCATAACATTAATCATGCAATATCATGGCATATTTCATATTCATAACAAAGCATATAACAATATCATAGTTCATGGCAATCATTATCTTGAGTTCATAATTTCCTTGGATCGATTCATGGTATATGGATACACGAATTTCACCTCCTCGCCAAAACACATAAATGGTCATCCCGCCGACATCGCCAAAGACCAAACATAATACATCCCTCCGCCTCGCCAAATCATATAGGCCGTAGCCCTAGGACCGTAGTCCACCCGTACACTGAGCTCATGAATTCTATGGCATGCCAATTGTATCCAATACTTCGAATCCAAGGTTCATATTTTATAATTCGTAAAAATAACAATTTCAATTATGCATATCATACTTATCACATGTAAATGCTTGCAATGAATTTCATAATTAACATGCTTAAAAATCATGGAACCAATGAAATGCTTACCATACACTTACCAACATATGATTAATGATGAAAGCCTCTAACTCAAAGGTTAGTATTGGTATTTATAACAACAAATTCGAGTAGGCCCTTGTCAAACTCGAGACGCTACTACACTCACCTCGATATTAAGGTTCTCGAATAACGACGCCTTTTTTCTTGGTTGGCGGTTGTTCTTTCTCGACTTCTTGAACTAGATTAAATAGAAATCGGTTAGGACTGACATGGCAATATCAAATAAATATAAAATTATTAATTAGACTCGATACTGAAACTTAAACCAACCAAGGATTTAAGCTTACCCCGACGTCGGTAGAGATTCAATATTACTATATCGAAAAATATCGGACAACCAATCAAATACTGAACCACCTAATTATTGTTTCTTCACTGACTCCTTATTTCTTGAACCGTCGTGCACTTCCATGGGGTTATCTCCCCATTTATAGCACTCAGCCTCCCCCTAAAACAATTTCCTCATTTCTATGTTTAGGCATGGCTTGCCATCTAATGCCACGTAGTGGCTTATTCACCATTTAAGGGCCACGTGACCTTAATTTGGGGTATTTTCCCCTTAGTGTAAGCCACGATAGTGGCTTAATTGCCACTTTTAATGTGGCTTGGCCGAATGCCCCCACTACGTGGGGTTTACATGTCAAATTCCTTCAAAATGAAGGAATTACACGGCAATTCTTTTTTTTTCTAATTAAGCATAGCTTATGAGTGCCACGTGTGGCTGATTCATATCTGTGGCAATTGCCACGATTTATTATATACATATACTGAGCCTTTGTTGAATTGAATTCAATTGTGAATTCACAATCCACGTGTAGTGGCATATGCCACACTTAGCTTAGCTTTTGCCACCTATTAAATGAGGTGGGAAAATCCCATGCAATTCATTCGGTTTGAAGGAGTTGCCGTGGGTCCCATCTCCTTTTTATAATAATAATAATAAACCATAAATTAACTCGAATAATCTAAATAAAATCAGATAAATTATTTTATCGATACAAAATATTCGGTCATCGGAACCAGATTCCGATTAGACCGGTTTTCGGGGTGTTACACCTACTCCTTGGAATCATTCTTGCCTCTTGCTGCCCCAAATATGCTAATTCTCTGCATTGTTGGAAAAAGGGAGCATAAGCAATAATGCCTAGTGAGGGATGCTCAAAACAAACCAACAACAACAATGCATTTTAAAACCATTTCTCATTTAGAATTCTCTATCTCATGCTTGAAACCATTTTCAAAGCAAAAACACATCATTTAAACCACATGTACCATCTATCTCATGCATTCATCAAAATGCAAAGTCTCGAGGCAAAGCCTTACATGCTTAAATCTCAAAAAGCATATCTCAAAACATGATCTCATATGCAATCTCATTTCTTTAAATCATTTATAAACAAGGTGCATGTGAATCTCATATATTAGCATTTTAGCAACATTACTCGGATATGCATATAGCTTGACGGAATCTCACATCGTCAAGTCCTACCCCGGTAGAATCTCACATCACCGAACTCTCATGGCGGCATCTCTCATCGCCACAAAGCTTGATGGATTCATCAAGACCTACCGTGGTGGAATCTCTTATCACCACACTCTCACTTTGGAACGGGATGTAACTACCCCCATTGCCCGAACCAAAGAGCACGTACGAATTTTGTATATTATAGTGCACTTCTCATCCTATTGGTCGACCAATTATATATGGTAACAATAATCTCATCTCATGCCAATATACTCATTTTAAACATCATTACCTATATTATTGAATGCATCAATATAAACCATTCTGAACCCATTTCAAAAGCATAAACACTGCATAGAATTTTCTCAATAAGTTTTATCTCTTTGAAATAACAAATCTATCTCATGGGATCATGTAAATCATCATATCATTTCTTAAAACATGCATAAAAATAGGTGTAATTCTATCTTCAAAACATGAGCATGATCATAAAAATCAATGGGATAAAAACCGAGAAATAAGAGTGAAACATCTCAAACTTACTTCCGGATTTAGGTTAGTGTTTGAAACTCAACCTAAATCCTAAACCTTGCTTTCAATTCTTTGAAAGGCTTTTAAAACCAATTCCACTCACCGACAACGCCTCGCTTGCTTTGCCGAAGCATAATCAAGCTTCTGGAGCCCCTAAAACTTCACCGATTGTTTATGATACGTTCTCCTTTGTTTAAACCACACAATAACAGAGGATTAATGCATCTCAATGCATTAAAACCACCAGCAATCAAAGCTACCTCACTGCTCTATCCCAAAACACCAAAACACCTATCCGAAACAACCGAAAACACATTTGATTACTCTACAAACTTAATCCAGCCAAAAACTAACACTTCCATCCAATTTTAATCATCAATTATCATCCAAAAACAATCTAATTTCATCCTTACACCTCCAGCAACACCAAAACCACATTATCATCTCAAAAACCCCAATCCTAATAATCTAACAATTAGAGATCCAACTTATTTCAGGATTACTATTATAAAACCTTTATTTCAACATCATTTAACATCCAAATCATGATTAAAATCAACCTCAAATCAATCAAAATAGTACCATTATGAAAATCTTGAGAAATCATCTTTCAAAGCTTGATTTAGCCATTATCATCAAATAGATTATAAAACCTTGTTATTAAACACAATTAGAGAGCCAACGACTTGAGAATTTAAATAAAAAACCTTGATTAGAGGAGAGAAAAGAAAGATCACCTCTAACACAAGCTTTTTCCCTTGATTGCAATGACTTAGAAAAGAAATCCATAGCTTATTAATGTAGAAATCCATGACAATCATTTAGAAATCAAAAGTGAATGAAAAGAGATAAATCTCTGGAGATTTTAGTTATGGAAAGATAGTTTAGGGTAAGAAAATGTTTTTAAAACTATTAATTAAATCTTTTAAAAACACAAAATCAAGGGAAAAGGTTGATAACACCTTGGTGTAATAGCTTCCTAAGGATTCTGTAACCCCTTCGTCCCGGTCCGGGCGACTGACCGATCCGAGTGGGCTACACGAGGGATAACCGAGGCGAAACCCGTTATGGCTCCACTTCGGTTAACAACCCGAGAAAACTTTTTCATTTATTATCTTGCCCTATCCCTAGGTCCAAGTTATGTCGATGAACACGTCTTGGATGATACCTCCCGGCGTGAATCAAAGGATGAACACCGATGTTTGTGGATTCTTCTTTAGCTTCTTAACCTTGTACCTATCCCTAGGCCAAGATGGTTTAACCATAAACTGGAAAACTCGTATTTACTCCTTTCGTATACTTAACTCTCTTGATATTAAGTAAATAGATAACCTCACAATGCTCTCTCGATACTCTTATGAGATATGAAAACCAGAGTAAATAAACTTGAAGTTTTATTGAATTGAACAGAAAATCCTAAGAAACAATTTAACCCATACAACTACTTTACAAGATCAACCCTTAGCCCTGGGGAAAGTTTAAAACATGATGAAGAAGAGAAAAAGCTAGGTTTTATGATGGAAGACGGCTAGGAGCTAGGTTCCCCCTTCTCTAGGTCGAATTACAAGCATATATATAAGCCTTGGGTACAAGTTTTCTTAATGGCCAAGAATACTAGTTCGAATTAAAGTACAATTCATTAAAGACTAAATCTCTGAATAAACATCCTTTAGTTCGCCTTATCTTCTTGCTTTGACTTTCTCCTTAAACTTTGAGCAATACCTTCCTTGTGCTTCTGGGCTCCAAAAATTATGCGAGTGGTCTATAAAAATTAGGCTTGAAATCCTCTATCAATCGAACTCCGCTTCGTATTTTCCATCTTTTCTTCTTCACTGTCGCCACCTCTGTCACGGCATATGTCACAGCAGTGATTTATAAGGAAGTTCGCTTCAACACTATCGCCACTTCTGTCACGGCAACTGTCACAACAGTGATTTATAAGACAATTTTCTTCAACCCTTCACTCCAGCTTTGCAGTTATCTTCTGTTCTTCTGCTACCCTGGATGCTGCCACGACTGTTATCTTCTGTTCCTCTGCTGCAATAGATTCTACCACGACAATTATCTTTTGTTCCTCTGCTACCCTAAATTCTGCCACGATAGTTATCTTCTATTCCTCTGCTGCTCTAGATTCTGCCACGACAGTTATCTTCTGTTTCTTTGCTGCCCTGGATGCTACCACGACAGATACCTGCAAGAATTGACCGAAATCAGCAGCATCTGTGCAAAATTATCCCTCTGTGATGTTTATGCAAATTCTATCCTAAAATGCAACTAAACATGCTTGAGTGCATCAATAATATGGATAAATGAGGGCTAAAATATAGAACATTTATGCACTCAACACACCCCCAAACTCGAATTATTGCTTGTCCTCAAGCAAATGCAATCTAACTAAGAATGGTTTTTTTGGCTTTGGCTTAACTCAATGAACAACCATTACCTACAACACGTGCACCATCAAGATCAATACCTTTTCGGATGCTTACGGACTTATACGGAGCAATACTATAACTCTCGTATGAGTGTGTGCAGGTTTTGTGAACAAATATGAGCCTAGACTCCTTAGTAACCAGAATAATTATTTTACTCATTTGAGTTTTATTTCAAAATAATTCTTAACTGAAGCCAACTTTTGGGCTCCTCTAGTTTTTTCTAACTTAGACCGAAGTTTTTTTTACTAGAGCCGGTGTTAGGCACCTCTAGGGGCAATTGAGTCTAAGGTTTTTTTTAACTCAAGTGATTAAGCTTCCTATTCTAAGTTTACTAACAGTAGTCTAGACAACATATAAGTCACAAAAATGTTTTAAGAGTTCAGAACTATAGTAAGACTCTAAATATTTCCTAAAACACTCTAAAGATACTGTCACGACATAGAATGCCGCGACAGGTAAGAGAGGTTCAAAAATTTAAGCCAAAATTTTATTATTATTTTAGACACAAAAATAAATATTTATAAACACAAAATATAATTAGTCTATTAATAATAAGAGGACCGCCTACCCCCAAACTCGAGGGTTGCATTGTCCTCAATGCATGACAGACAAAAACAGAAAGATAAAAACATCACAAATAGAAAATAGAAACACAGAGGACAGAAGGAGCAAGAAACTTAAGTTGAAGTGCCAACATTGCTGTCGTCACTGTCGCGGTAGATGCAGCTGGTGATATTGGGGCGGCAGGATGGGCAGGTGATGCTGGGCGGCGGGTGCAGGGCGGCAACATCAGTATCGCCGGGTGGCGAGTGCAGGGCGGCAACATCAGTATTGCCGGGTGGCGGGTGCCTGGTTTGCCAATCTTTAAAAGTATGCCTCCTCTGTTGCTAGGGCAGCGAAACTAGATACTACCGAGGCAGAGAACACCATGTCTTGATGGCCTTGGGTTTTTAGGTTGCTGTGAGTTCTTTATTAGAAAAGACAAGAAAAACAAATAAAATAAAAACTTAAGAGTCAAGAGGGATTTAATCCTTAAAACTCTTATCCTAAAATAACGATATTAAAAACTAAAACTAAATAAAATTTTAGGAGCGTCGTTTTCGATATTTCATATGGTCCATCCGCACCCTCCATTGAGTTACAATTTTGCCCAAAAAGGGTTGGGCAAATTTGCTCGTGGCTACTCCTTTTTGTTTTATCATGGTGGAGGTGACTTTCTTTCTGGTTCCTTTGTAGTCCATAAAGTCCTCCTATCTTGGCATTGTTTCTGAACACATGAACATATGTTTAGGAAAAATTATATCTATATCCAACCATGTACTTACCTCATTCTCATCGAAGTTCGTTATGGTGGAAAGTAGCCTTTGCTGTTGTGTCTGCTACCGCGGCAACCAGTTATTTTGACAATCCTTTGTCATGTTGCTTTGCAGGTCAAGGGGACAATGGAAAATGCCATGACTCCCCATATCAATTTTTTTTGGCCACTCGTAGGTCTCCATCAGTAGAGATCTCGATGATTCTAAATCCACCGGTGTTGGTTCCTCAAATACCTGCAATGGAATTGGTGAGTTTTCAAAGAATTCAAAAGGTTCGCTTATTACCTGCTCATATTCCATTGGAGAGGCATTTTCATCGGGTTGCTCTTGTATGTGGTTGTCAGAGTGCCATTGTGAAGGTGGATGTATGCAATCTTTGTCGGGCATAGCCAAGGCAGTGGGTGGAGGTTTTGCCTCGGCAGTGGTTGCTGCTTCAGCATCAGTCGCTGCCGAGGCGGCAGTTGATGCTTCGACTGGGGTTTCTGCCTCGGAAGTGGTTGCCGCCGTGACATTCTTCTCAACTTCACTAGGTGTTGTTGCGGCGTTGTTCCGTTCAGGCTCCTCGGTCATTACCAAGGTAATTTGCTGCTCAAGATCATCATGTGTTGGGCAGTCTCTTTCATTGGCATCCTTGTCATCTTGCCTTGGGATTTCAGGTTCATCCGTGGCATGAATGAAGACCGGTGTGCTCAAGATTGCATCCACCTTGGCGATTCTTTTGTCCATAGAAGCCGACAATTCTTGAGTGAGTGCCATGAAGGCTTGCAGTGTGTTTTCTAAGGATTTTGACTACTCTTGAGGATGATGACATTGCCAGGGCATGTCGGGTTCTGCAACAAAACTGTTATGGTACCAAAAATTTTACGGGTTTCGATCATACCATAAAAAAATTTGCTGCTGCGGCAGCGACATTTGTTGTCCCTGTTGCTGCTGTGGTGGCATATCTTGTTCTTGTTGGTTCCATCGTTGGTTGTCCATATATTAACTGAAAAAATGGGGACAAATTTCGAGTGCATGATTACCTTCACGGTAATTGCAAGAACTTTCCCACATCAGCTCTTGAATGGTTTTTCCTGACATGTTGATACCCTTGAACCTGTATTGCACCTAAGTTTTTTTCTTACAAAAGAAAAAAATACCGAATAAAATATGGCAAGAAAATAAATATAAGTGCAGGAAGAAAACACGAAGTTGTGCGCCAATTCCCGGCAACGGTGCCAAAAACTTGATGCATGTAAAAAAGTCCTATTAAATTGTAGCGCAAGTGTACACCCGTGTCAAGTTATAGTATAAAATATATCGTCTCAACAGGGATTGGGACAACTTCAGAATTAATTTTCCTGCACAAGAAAAGAGATAGATTTAATAAAGTGTTTTGAGAATTTTTGAAGGTAAACTAAAATAGATGAAGAAATATGTTGAGTTGATCACACAATTGCAAATGGCCAAGAGGGGGGTGAATTGGCGATAAAAATTTTGGTGGGTGAGAAATGAAAAATTAGAATGTGACACAAAGAAATTAGAGTGGTTCAAGTTCTCCAAACGAACTCTACATCCACTACCTTAGTATCCACTAAGGATTTTCAACCAATTCACTACTTGAATTCTTCCCCTTTTCTTGGATGAGGAGGTGACCTTACAATTTGATTAAGCTTTCTACCCAAAGCTTAATCCACTCACCTTTACAAAGAGAAGTTTTTGGTAAACTCTACAAATTCCTCTCAAAGGATAATTGTTTACCCAATTACAATTTCACACTCCCCAAACTCACAATAAAAAGATTACAATTGAGAATACAATAGTTGGGTACAAGAATTTGACTCTAAAGGTGCAAAGTTTGGATTTGAGTTCTTTGATGTTGCTTGTAGGTTCAATGGTTGATGCTTGTTCAATTGAGACTTGTTTTTATACCCTTGTATTGAATTCTAGTCGTTTGGGTAGTTAGGATCATCAATAGAGCCGCTGAGATACAATTTCCCGAAATAAATGTAGCTCTATTGCCTACCGTATCGGTATGGCTAGGAAGCGTATCGGTATCTGTATCAAAGAGGAAAGAGCCGATGTGACTGAAAACATCGCGTATCGATACACTTAGAGGTCGTATCGGTACGGTTTTAAGGGGCGTATCGATACGAAAGGGCGTATCGATACTGTATTTGTTCATTGGAATCCCAAGTTTGGTTTTAATAAAAAGCGTATCGGTACGCCTACTTAGCGTATCGGTACGCCTACTTAGCGTATCGGTACGATATAACGGTCATTTAAATATTGGGATACCAACTAACTGACAAGTCAAGGGTCGAAAATTAAATGCAAAGATTTTGCAAAGATAAGCTTGTCGTATCGATACGGTTGCAAAGCGTATCGGTACGATATCATTGAAAGAGTTTCCTAGATGAATATCGTATCGATACGGGGTAATACCGTATCAGTATGCTATATCTATTAAAATTCCAGTGGCTAAAAACCGTATCGATATGCCTAAGGGTATCGATACGCCTGGGCGTTTCGATGAAGTTTGGCTTGAAAACACATAGGAAAAACTTAGAAATATTTATCATTTAAGAAAGATTTGTCTTGAGATATTATTTGTTTTAAAAGACTTTTCATTAGTGAGACTTTGAAGAGTACTTAAAAATTTATTGTTTTGCAAATTAGTCCATAAGTTTAGATGTTATATCAAAATCAATTTTGGTTTCACAAAATCAGATTGAGAAAGCGGGATGGTATTGAATTGTTCAGTAGTGCAGGTGTTGAACTGTTTAGAGGACTTCTATTGTGTAGGTTGTCGAGCCTGTCGCGACAGCACCTGTCGTGGCAGAGGTCTGTTGATGTCCTGGCATCGAACAACAACTCTGTACTTCAAGTTCAGCAAGAACCCCTGTTGTGAGTTGTCCAATCCCTAGGTCCAAGTTATGTCGATGAACATGTCTTGGATGATACCTTCCGACGTGAATCAAAGGATGAACACCGACGTTTGTCGATTCTTCTTTAGCTGCTTAACCTTGTACCTATCCTTAGATCAATATGGTTTAACCATAAACTGGAAAACTCGTATTTACTCCTTTTGTATACTTAACTCTCCCGATATTAAGTAAATAGATAACCTCACAAATGCTCTCCCGATACTCTTATGAGATATGAAAACCAGAGCAAATAAACTTGAAGTTTTATTGAATTGAACAGAAAATCCTAAGAAACATTTTAACCCTTACAACAACTTTACAAGATCAACCCTTTGCCCTGGGAAAGTTTAGAATATGATGAAAAAGAGAAAAAGCTAGGTTTATGATGGAAGACGGCTAGGAGCTAGGTTCCCCCTTCTCTAGGTCGAATTACAAGCATATATATAGGCCTTGGGTACAAGTTTTCTTAATGGCCAAGAATACTAGTTCGAATTAAAGTACAATTCATTAAAGACTAAATCTCTGAATAAACGTCCTTTAGTTCGCCCTATCTTCTTGCTTTGACTTTCTCCTTAAACTTTGGGCAAGGCCTTCCTTGTGCTTTTGGCTCAAAAAATTATGCGAGTGGTCTCTAAAAATTAGGCTTGGAATCCTCTATTAGTCGAACTCCACTTTCCATTTTCCATCTTTTCTTCTTCACTGTCGCCACCTCTGTCATGGCATATGTCACGACAGTGATTTATAAGGCAGTTTGCTTCAACACTGTCGCCACTTCTGTCACAGCAACTGTCACGATAGTGATTTATAAGGCAGTTTTCTTCAACCCTTCACTCCAGCTCTGCAGTTATCTTCTGTTCTTCTGCTGCCCTGGATGCTACCACGACAGCTATCTTCTGTTCCTCTATTGCCCTGGATTCTGTCACAACAGTTATCTTCTGTTCCTCTGCTGCCCTGGATTCTGCCATGACAGTTATCTTTTGTTCCTCTGCTGCCCTGCATTCTACCACAACAGTTATCTTATGTTCCTCTACTGCCCTGGATGCTGCCACGGCAGATACCTGTAAGAATTGACCGAAATCAGCAGCATCTGTGCAAAATTATCCCTCTGTGATGTTTATGAAAATTCTATCCTAAAATGCAACTAAACATGCTTGAGTGCATCAATAATATGGATAAATGAGGGCTAAAATATAGAACATTTAGGCACTCAACACCTTTATTTTGGCTTTTGTTTTTTAAGTGTAGTTTCAAAATGGCTCATAACCATTTCAATACAGGGTTAAGTATTTTCAAAATTGAGCATTAAATGAACTAGTCGTTACTTGTCAGAACGGAATTTTAGAAAATTGGTTAACTGTTTCGATACACCCGTTTGGTGTTTTGAAATGACATTTTACAGTTTCAAACTGTTTCGATACGGCCTATAGCCGTTTTGATACAATCCCCTTTTTACACATAAAGTCACTTTCTTTTTTGAAGCTATTTCGATACAGGGCCATCTGTTTCGATACAGGTAGTTGCAGAACTGCATTTATGGAGGGAAGAGAGAGCCCTAACAACTCTATTGATGATCACAACCACCCAAACGGCTAGAAATCAATGAGAAGGTATAAAAGCAAGCCTCAAAAGCACCATCAAGAACTATTGAACCAAAAAGCAACATTCAAGCAATCAAATCCAAACCTTTGAGCATAAGTGTCAAATTCTTGTACCCAACTCATTTGAAGTTCTTCATTGTAAATCTTTTTAGAGTTTGGGGAGTGCTTATTTGTAATTGGGTATATAAATAGCCTTTGAGAGGTATTTTTCAAAGTTTGTCTATCTTTCTCTTGTAAAGAGTGTTCTTGGTTCAATCTTTGGGTAGAAGATTGACCGGTTTATAAGGTTTCCTCCTAAGTCTTGAAAAGGGGACGAATTCAAGTTAATGAATTGTTGAAATCCTCAATAAGGTGCTGAGGTAGTGGATATAGAGCTTGTTCAAAGCTTGAGCCACTATAAATCGCGTTGTCTTCATCTTTTAAATTTCCTACTTGCACCCTTTAATTTTTATTCTACCAATTCACCCCCTCTTGGTGTTTAGCCATTGTTTGATTAACTCAACAATGTAGACATCATTTCATGGGTAAGAAGGGACCCAATTAGATCATCAAGTTTGAGCTCTTTTAGGTTCTTGGCTTCAATGATAGTTGTTATCTTGCCCTCACATGATTTGGGAAGTGAATAAATCAACTTCTGAACGAGCTTGTATTCCGGAATCTCCTCTCCAAATCCTGTGAGTTTATTGACGATTGTGGAGAACCAATCGAACATGCTCGTGATGTCTTCTTTCGGGTTCATCTTGAAGTTCTCATACTCATAGTTGAGAAGATTGATATTGGTCTCCTTTACTTCGTTTGTTCCCTTGTATGTAGCTTCAAGGTTGTCCCATACTTCCTTGGCACTTTCACAAGAAGATGTCTTTGCATAAACTTCTGGGCCAAAAGCACAAAAGAGAATGTGCAACGCCTTGCAATTAAGCTCTATCATCTTCTTGTCCTTGGCATTCCAATCCGCCTTCCTTCTTTGAGGAACGAACGATCCATCTTCAACAAGATCCCATAGATGGTAGTCCTTGGCCTTGATGAAGTACATCATCCTTTTCTTCCAATAGTCATAATGTTCACCGTTGAAGAATGATGGCTTGTCGATTGATTGTGCCATTTATCACTGGTTGACTTGTTTGTTGATTGAGCTTCCGGATTGTCTCAATAGATGGTTAAACCTTCTTGATTGAGCCTTGCTTTGATACCAATTGTTAGGCTCGATATCCTTCAACCGAATTACTCGCCATGTGTGGAGAAGATTGATTTTTGAGTGTTTTTTGTGGAAGCAAAAAAATAGACAAAATGGACAAAGGATTTATAGTGGTTCAAGCTTGTAACAAGCTCTACATCCACTACCTTAGCTCTCATTAAGGATTTCAACCAATTCACTAAGAATTCTTTCCCTTTTCTTGGCTTAGGAGGCAACCAGTTACAACCTAGACTCACTCACCAAGTCTAGCAACCAAAGCTCACAAACCGAGCTTTGGGATCACTCTCTATCAAAAGAAAACTTAGCAAACTAGAAATCCCTCAAAAGGTTGATGTTTTCACTATTAAGATCTCACCCAAGGCCTAATACAATTGAGCATACATTGACATTTAAGCTCATAAGTGTTGTCTATAAAAGAGTGAGAAATTAAGCTCTAAGATAATTTTTCATCATAATGTTGTTGACTTGTGGATCATTAGTCTTGCATAGATTCTTGGAGGCCCCTTTTATACTTACAAATGAGCTTTTAGCTATTGGAGACCGTTGGGGCCTTTATTTCCCGCGATAAATGCAGTTCTAGAGTTGTCTGTATCGATACGCGGGTATCCGTATCATTACACCTTTTTCAGAAACTAGCCTTTGGATATCAAAATGCTTATAGGCGTATCGGTACGGCCTGTAATTCAAATAGCCATTGGGAAAATGACCGTAAAAAATCGTTAGGTGTATCGGTACTCGATACAATCGTATCAGTACGGATACTAGCCGTTGGGAAAATGACCGTCGAAAACCGTTAGGTGTATCAGTACTCGATACAATTGTATCAGTATGGATACTAGCCGTTGGGGTGTTTGTAAGACAACCCTATCGAACTGCCACGTATCGTATTGATGTACGTCCTCTCCGTATCGATACATGTTTTGGCTACTGGAATTTTCCTGTAGCTAAAACCCTTAAGCGTATCGATACGGGGTATATCGTATCGATACAGTGGCTTGAAAAATAAAGGTTTGGCTACTTTAAAGACATTTTAAATCATTCCAAAGCCTTATAAAATTCATCAAACATATTTTCAAGTTGTTTGGACTTACTATCATTTTGAAACCTTTTCAATTTAGTTCAAAACAATTTTTCTATTATTATATCAAAATAAACATCTCAACAGTGGTGCTCGAGATGGATAATAGAACAATTGTTGATATCCTTAATGAGAAGTCGATGGCGTAGACTTCGGCAAGGCATACGATTCAGTGAATTGGGATTTTCTCCTCCTGGTCATGGGAAAATGGGTTTTAGTCCCAAATGGAGTAATTGGATCCAGCTTTGCATCTCTATAGCATCGATATCTGTTTTAATCAGCGGATACCCCTCTAAGTCTTTCAAGACAAGTAGGGGTTGCGTCAAGGATGCCCTCTCTCACCCCTACTGTTCAATATCGTGGCAGAGGCTCTTAGTTCTCTACTGTTCAAGGTTGTTTCGATGGGCTTTTTCAGCGGAGTGACGATCAGAAATCAAGGCGTTTCCATCTCACATTTACAATATGTAAATGATTTAATCATCTTCAGTGGAGCAAGCGAAGCGGAAATTAAATATATAATCTGCATCCTTCGTGGTTTCCAGATTGCTTCTAGTCTAAAACTCAATTTGAACAAATCCAATATTCTCGGGACAAACGTTGATGCTCGGACTGTTGCTAAATGGGTTGACTCAATCCACTGTCAAAGCGAATCCTTCCCATGCAAATACCTTGGCTTACCCTTCGACAGCTCCAAGAATTCGCTTGCTTTGTGGAAGCCAGTACTAGAGAAGATCGAAAAGAGGTTTGCGAGTTGGAAGGCTAAACTATTATCTCTGGGGTGCAGAATTACACTGGTAAAATCGGTCATTCTCAACCTTCTACTATTTTATATGTCATTATTTCACATGCTAACTTCTATTAGTTCTCAGCTGAACATGTTAATTGCAAAGTTTATATGGGGTGCATCGGACCATAAAAAAATTCATTGGCTTAGGTGGGAAACGCTATGCAAGCCAAAACACCATGGTGGTCTCAGTCTTTGTGACATGAAGTTGAAAAACAGAGCTCTCCTAAACAAATGGTTGTGGAGATACGACACAGAACACAACAAACTTTGGCGAAAGGTTATAAATGCAAAGTATGAAAGGAGTTCGCGGAGCATTCTTCCTTGCAAAGTATGAAAGGAGTTCTGGGAGGATGAATGGACTGGTCCTACCACCTGAAACTGCTTTTCCCAAGAATTTTTGCTCTAGCCACCCGAAAATAGGGGAACATTTCAAATTTTGGTTCGATCATAGACGGGGTCTAGAATTGGAGTATCGCTTTGAAGAGAAGGCTCTTCGACTGGGAAATCGAGGTGTGGAACTCGTTCAATGCTCTTCTTACGAATTTCAAGATATGACTAATTGAAGAAGATTCAATAAGATGGGTGGCAAATTCAACAGGAGTATATAAACCATCCATATACTGCAAACTGTTGAACTCTTCTCAAATGCTCACAGATGAGGTTTGAAAGCTCGTATGGGTCAATTTGGCACCACCAAGGGTCGAGGCGTTTATTTGGAAGTTGATGCACGGGCACATTCCTACAAAGGTTGAGCTCTCGAAGAGGGAGGTCACGTCTTTAAGTAACGACTCTTGCCCTTTTTGCCTTAAATTCCCTGAATCCGTTAACCATCTGTTTTGCGAATGCGATATTACATGGAGGCTATGGCAAAAGTGGTGTTGTTTAGGGGGTGTAAACTTTATTATTCTCTATAACCCCAAAAGTTTGTTGTTAGTGTGGGATCAAGTTCACCGCGAATTTAAGGAACATTCTATATGGTTGATGGCTTTGTTCAGTACGACATGGGCGGTGTGGACATTTAGAAATGAAGTGGTGTTTCGTAAAACATCACTAGATTTGGACCAGATGTTTCAGTTATCAATCCTGAGGTTGTGCAAGCGGGGAAGTGCAAAATGGCCTGCCATTTTTCCAGCAGTTTCTTGGATATTGAGCAGTCTATCCTCCTTAAAGGAAGTGACGCTGGTCTCAGTAAAGAAAGTATCGAGTGGGTGGCTGCCTCCCATTTCCGGCACGTTAAAATTCAATACAGATGGTGCAGTCTATGGAAGTTTCAGAGCTGCAGGGATAGAGGGAGTGCTAAGGAATCATGGAGGAAAAATTTTAAGTACATTTTCAAAGAGTTTCGGCTTGACTGATGCTTCATCGGTGAAAATTTTAGCCATTAAAGAAGTTGTCTTTCTATTCAGATCTTCAATGTGGGCTCGAACGCACAAACCTATCATAGAATGCGACAGCAGCAACATCGTTCTTTGGGTCAATAACGTTCATCATTCTCCATCAAATTATAGAGATATTATCCATCACATTTTGAAGAGCGACAATGGCATTGATTGGAGACTTCAACTAATCTCTAGAGAAGCCAATTTTATAGCGGACAACCTTGCGAAACAAGGTATCTCCCGGGTACGTGATCTTGTTGTTGTGACTTGTGAGACAAAGTTGATTCATGCTAGTGAACCAGAGAGATGGTCACGCTTTGTAGAACCAAAGAGGCAACAAGAGTGTATATTTTGTAAGAAGTGGTTTAGGGCTTTGGTTAGGATATCAAGTGCCCTTGCCACATCAGGACGAATTTTAATCATGATTAGTAGGCAAATCTGTAGTGCTGGGTCTTAGCTGGCTCTTGTAACGGTGCGGGAAATCTTAGGCGGGGGTAAGTTGTGTACTAAAGTTGGACTTAGACATGTTGCACTCTTTTTCCCCGTTTAGGTCTAGAGAGGGTTTTTAATGAGACACATGTCTTAGTCAGATTTATCTAATAATAGACATCATTTCCTTTTCAAAAAATCGTTACTGGGAGGTTAGGACACAAACATTGGTTGTATGGCCAACGGAACTACTGATCGTCTGGCTAAGATGATCCGGGGAGCTCTGCGGGGTGAATGGCTCTTCTACGCTTCGCCTGTGGAAGTGGTTGATGTGTTCCATTATGATATGGGGCAAGGAATTTCTTAATTTTTTCATGTATTATGTGTTTTGTCTTGCGTTCTTTGTCGAACTTGTCTCATATTTTTCCTTATTATGCACACTCTTTTTCCTCTGACTAGATCTAGGAATGTATTTTAACGAGGCATATGGTGGTATTATGATATTTATCAAAAAATAAAACCCGCAACTTTTTACTTACAAAGTAAATACACTACCACTACACTACAAAGACAATAAACAAACTATTGTTGTTTAAGGAAGGTTTGCATTTCAAAGAAATCAAGCTTTACAAAGGAAAGAACAACACTCAAAAATAGAAGAAGAGCCAAAACTCTCCAAAGACCTTAGTACAAGTGAGGAGAGGCAAGGTTAGGTGACCAAAACAGAAAAATGGTAATAGATGAATGATTAAGTTCGTAGTTTACCCAAATAATAATAATATTTAGTGGTGTGTAACATTAGTGGTGTATAACGACGTTTGGCCGTCATTTTAAACTCATCCATTTAGATAGTACATTAAGTCCGATCCAAGCAAATATTAATAAAATAATTTTAAAACTTTTCAGATCATAACTTTCCATGGTTAATTGATTATATAATCCAACTTTTCTAATAATAATAATTCATGAAACACGTGAACAAGCACATTTAGCTGACAAATTTACTCATCTTTGTTTTCCTCATATTTTCTTGAGTCGTGGGTTCTAAACCCACTAGGAACATCTCCATCCTCCCCCTAGAGTCCCCTCCCCTCTAAGTGTGATTAAAAATGAAATTAATATTTGTCAGAAAAAACAATGAAGTATGTGGAACCAATTTATACAATATCTCTTCGAATTCAATATACATACACACAGAAACACATACACACACATATAAAGGATTTATACCTAATACACTGACGGCGGAAACTTTTAATTTCTACAAGCGCCTTAGTTTTAGGGTTTAGGGATGTAGTTTAGGGGTTAGGTGTATTGGTTTAGAATTTATGGGCAATGGTTAGAATTTAGAAGTTAATGTTAGGATTTAGATGTTAGGGTAATAGTCGATGATTTAAGTATTAACCTATAAACCCTAAAATTTAGTTTTAAACTCCAAATTCTATTCACAGTCACTAAATTTTAAACTACTACACCTAAACTCCTAAATCTTACACCATAAATTGAGTCCCTAAACACAAAACTAAGACACTTTTGAGAACTAAAAGTTTTTACCGCCAACGTATCAAATAATTATCCATATATAAATGTAAATATCATTTCATAAGTGCCTACCTACTTCAATTTTAATCCACTTAATTTCGGTAGGCTCCAACTCTAACTAACTAATTCATTAAATAAATCCCGAGCTTATCCACTGCTTACAACATGTAGCACGTAAATTCATATTTTTTTTGGGGGTGGTCGGCTAAATAAGATATTTTATTGAAAACAAAGGTAAGAAATTATTAACACACAAAACCCATTCCACAAGTCCAGGGGAGAACAACCCATACCACAATATACAAAACAACATGAAACAGAATTTGATCGAGTTTGAAAGATCTAGATTCTTCAATTTTGGCCCCTTAATTAAAATTATTCAAAACTCGATAACCCGACCTAAATTACTACCTCAGAAACCAGGTCGTTACAGTTGGCTAATTTTTAAGGATAAAAATTCTCTGTTCCTTTTCGGTGTCCCTATTTATGCCCCACACTAAAAACTTAAGTTTATAATTTATGGTTTAGGGTTAATGTTAGGGTTTAGAGAATTTGAGTACGATGTATTTTTAGGTTTATAGTTTAAGGTTTAGAATTTGAAATTTAGGGTTATGGCTTAGAATTTGATTTTTTTAGTGTTGAGCATAAAAGTGCAAAAAAAAAGTGGCAGGATTTTTTCCCCAATTTTGAGTGAATAAGACCATGGAAAACGTGGTGAATCAAATCCATATAATAATTTCTCATCACTAGTGGCACATTTAGGGTAGAGGTGGCAATCGGATCAATTCGGTTAGGGTCATTTCGGGTTTGTCTTCATTCGATTCAGATTCGATTTGGGTCTGATTCGGGTCTATGATAAATCGGGTCTAGTTTGAATTTTGGATCGGGTCAAAATTGATTGTTTTCGGTTCGGATCAATATCAGTTCGTTCGGATCGGTTCCGGATCATGTCAACCTTTGGATTTTCGGGTCAATTTAGTTTGAGTTGTGTATAATTCACAAAGACTTCGTTGATGCAGAAGATTGTGTTGGTGGACGATGCAGAAGACTTGAAGGCAGATGTATAACAAATTAAGTTTAAAGATGTTTGAAGCCCTTAAACTTTTGAAAAAAAATCAATTAAGCTCTTGAACCTTTTTTTGCACTCGGTTAAGACACCAAATTAATAAATTGAATTAATTAACCCCTTTGATCAATTTTGACTATAAATTTTTAACGATTTTTTTCTTGAAATATTATTGTCACATGATACACTATAATTATCTCATGTAATATTTACATATATTATTGTCACATAATACTAAAAAAATGCAATTTTTACGTATTGATCGAAATTTTAAAAGCATTATTCAAATCTTAATGGGAATTGAATCGAATATCCAAAAGGCCATCTTCATTTTCTTAAAATAAGAACTTAAGAATTTGTGGGAATTGAATCGATTGAAAATTTTTAACTTGTTGTTTTTCTGTTTAGGTCAATATCAGTTCGTTCGGATCAGTTCCGGATCATGTCAGCCTTTGGATTTTTGGGTCAATTTAAGGTCTAGAGGTTATGTGTTTAGATTTAATGATTTAGAATTTGTGGGATATTAAAACTTAGGGTTTAGGTTAAAATTTAAGGTTTATAGGTTAAAACCTAAATTTATAACCATATTACCCTAAACTCTAAACCCTAACCTCTAAACTTAAATCCTATCCACAACTATCTAGTTCAAAACCCTAAACATAAACCCCTAACATATAAACTCTAATTTTAACTCTAAACTCTAAAATTAAGGCACTCTAAAAACTTATTATTTCCACCACACATGTATTGAATATAAAATTATAAATCTAGGTGGTGGAAACAAAAGTTTTCACAAGCGCATTAGTTTTAGGGTTTAGAGGTTAAGGTTCATGTTTAATGATTTAGAATTAATGAGTTGTGGTTAAACGTTTAGGATTTAATGTTAGGATTTAAGGTTTATAAGTTAAAACCTAAATCCATAACCATGTTACCCTAAACTCTAAACCTTAACCTCTAACCTCGAAATTCTAACCACAACCATTCACTTCCAAACCCCTGACCTGTAAACCCTAAATTCCAACTATAAACTCTAAAACTAAGGCATTTGTGAAAACTTATTGTTTCCCTGCATATGTATTGAATTTATTTGCTTTTGCGGTGATTCTTGATCCTCATTACAAGCAGTGGCGGATCCAGAATGGTTTTTTAGGGTGGGCACAAGTTAAATTTTTTTTTGAGGGTGGAAAAAAGTCATAAAAATCGTAAAATTCCAAGGTTGGCACAAGTTATAAAATTTAAGGACTAATTCAAAAAAATAAAAAAAAAATTGAGCCAAATGTATGAATTTTAAAAAGTTCATGGTGGGCACGGGCCCACCCAAGCATATACGTGGCTTCGCCACTAGTTACAAGTTGTCTTTTCTAAAGTATTGTTATGAAAGTATATTTGAAGATGAAATGGAAGCTAGTTTGAAGGTTAGTGATGTTCATTTTATGTTAGGGATGCTACTTAAAGAGCATGCTCCAGAAATGCGTGTCTCATATGAAACATCACTAACAAGGGGCTCAAACTCCAATATCATGAGCATTTCATCTGACAATCACAAACGGAAATTTGACCTTTTTGCAGTAAGTTTTTTTTTTATATATATTTTGTGTTCTTTATGTATTTTACATTTCATTTTTGTTTATACCATCTAGTTTTTGTAATAGGTATTTTTTCTAATTTTTAGCCATTAGTGTTTTTTTTTTTGGTTTTTTTTTTGGTTTTTTCATTCTATTTTTATATGATCTCTTTTGTGTATTTTTAGAACTATGACAAGAAAGAATCTACTTTTCATGCAAAAACACAATTAGATGTTTACTTAGACGATCCCAAAATGAATAGAAAAATAGAACTTGATATCTTTAAATTTTGGAAGGAATGTGAGGATCGATATGGAGAGCTTTCTCATCTTGCTAGGGATATTTGACTGTTCCCCTCACAACTATTGCTTTAGAATCGACTTTTAGCATAAGAGGTTGAATTTTGAATAAGTGGAGATGTTGAGTTGATCAAACAATTGCAAATGGCCAAGAGGGGGGTGAATTGGCAATTAAAAATTTTTGTGAAGAGAATATTGGAAAATAAAATGACACAAGGGGTTATAGTGGTTCAAGTTCAACAACCGAACTCTACATCCACTACCTTAGCTCCCACTAAGGATTTTCCAAAACAATTCACTACTTGAATTCGTCCCCTTTTCTTGGATGAGGAGGAAACCTTACAATATCGATTAAGCTTTTCAACCCCAAGCTTAATCCACTCAAATACAAAGAATATTTTTGGTAAACTCAAGTATTTCCTCTCAAAGGATGATTGTCTACCCACTTACAATTACAGCAACCCAAAACTCTCAATAATATGACAAAAAGAAATACAAAGAGTTGGGTACAAGAATATAGCTTTGAATAGCTCTAGGATTTGGATTTTTGCTTTGATGATGCTTGAATGTGTATTGTTGATCTTCCTGGTGAAATGAAGCTTGTATTTATACCCTTGAATCAGTTTCTAGCCGTTTGGATCATTTGACTTATTGAAGGAGCCGTTGGGAACATTTTTCCAGCTATTAAGGCAGCTCCCCAGCACCGCGTATCGATACACGACAAGGCTGTATCGATACGCTAGTTTAAATTCAAACTAGCCGTTGTGCCTGAAAACAGAGTGTATCGATACACTATGCGTATCGATACGGTCCAATCTTTCTGTTAAGTTTGATGCATCAAAGCGTATCGATACGGGGGTCGTATCGATACGGTTCAAACTCTCTGTAAAACCATTTAATTTGTTGCATCAATGTGTATCGATACTGTGACCAAGAGTATCGATACGTCATAACGGTCAAAACAAATTTTCAAATAATTATGCTTGGCGTATCGATACGGTTATGAAGCGTATCGGTACGGTTGCCCAGATGAACACTGTATCGATACGTATGAAGTGAGTATCGATACGCTATGTTCATTCAGAATTACAGTAAGTTTCAAGTGTATCGATACGGTGAGTGTATCGATACGCAAGACCATTTTTGCATAATTTGGTTTTGAAAATCATGAAAAAGGTTTGAGAAACTTAATGTTTTGAGATCCAATCTTCAAACAATATTTTATACAAAACATTTTGTTAATATTTGAACCTTTAAAGAGTTCTTAAAAATTTATTTATTTTGCAAAATTGGTCCTTAAATTTTTATGTTATATCAAAATTAATTTTAGTTTTACAATCTCCCCCTTTTTGATATAACAAAACCATAATAAATTTTTAAGTTTTTGAAATCTTTGAAAAGGCTTTTCTCCCCCTTGCTTTAAGATAAATGTTTCAAAACAAATTTGTTTCTCCCCCTTACTTAAAGATAGAGAAATTTGAAAAAATTTTAACCTTTACAATGAATCCTTCTCCCCCTTTTTGTTAGATCAAAAGAAACACAAGGATTAGAATAATCAAGCATAGGAATATCAATCATAAGAATAAACATAAAGCTCCAAATTCATAAATCAAGCAAGCAAGCATAATAATCCAAACCTTTTTAAAAAAATCCTAAAACATAGAAAATAGGCATAATTCAAGTTCTAATAAAAATGCAATGAAATCCTAAAAAGTCCTAATATGAGATGCATCTACGCGTCTCCACCATCATCATGGTCATCCTCATCATCGTCTTCCTCGTCTTCGCCTTCTCGAGGTGTTTGGTTCCTTTGGTTTTGGTTGATCCAAGCACCATGGAAAGCTGTAAGAGAAAGATCCATAGAGTCTTGGCGAGCACTCAAGGTATCTATTTTCTTGTCCATGCCTTGGAGTCTTTCTCCCATCGCTGTAAACTGAGTTTCCATAGCATTGAAGCGACCGTCCATAGCATTGAACTTCTCATTGAGGAAAGTCATGAGATTTGCCATGGAGGAGGAGTCATGAGAAGCACGGCTAGAGGATGCGCGAGAGGCATTGACCGGGGCAGCGGGAGGATCAGCTTGAGGGTTGCGAACCCATTCATTACCGACAAAAGAGAAACCAGAACGAGAAAGGGAATGCTCATCTATGGGTTGGCCAAGGTTTTCGGGAAGGTCATGTGTGCAGTCAACACCAAGGGAATGAAATAGACAACTCAAGGCCGTAGTGTAGTAAAAGGATTGAACAAGTTTGGTGTAACGGTTTTGAACCAAAAACACAAGATCGGCAAACATAATTTGACAAAGATTTGGTCGTTTACCCTCCCTAAAGCATGTAAGCCAAAAATCATCAATTTGACGAATGGTAGAATATCTACCACCCGAGGGACGAATAAACCAAGAGATAATAAGATGAAGAATACGATCATGAGCATCTAAAACTTTTGCCGGACCTATGTAACCCGAACCTAAAGAGTGTTCATCATCAATCCCGACATCCTCAAAACCAAAAACAGTGCATAAGACTTTTTGATCAATTCGAATAGGAGTTCCCATAACCGAGGATTCAATGGCAATAACATGCTCATTGGCGTCATCATTGACACAATAAGCATTTGAAAAGAAGACAATGACAAGATTCCTATATAAAATAGGAGGAATGTTTAAAAAGGTTAAAAGTTTCCATTGCCTAATTAAAGGGAGATATTTAAATTTGAATTTAGCAGAGTTTAAAAACGGAATAGACACGATTCGTTCTTCCCTAAGATTGATTCCCATACAAAGCTTATAGGTTTCTCTAGCTAGGGATGTGGGAAAACTAGTTTGGATAATATGAGGAAGGTTAGGAGTAGGATTACCCTCATCCTCATTAGAAACGGAAGCGGTGCGATGTCTCTTATTCCCCTTTTTAGGTGCCATAATCCTGAAAATACATCAAAAAGGATTCGAATATGTATGCAATTAACATCCAATTTAATCCAATAGATTCTAATAATTCAAGGTAATTTGTTTTTTTTTTTAAAAAAATTGTTTTAAAGAATATTTACAACAAATCTTAGTTTTCGAAAAAAAAATTAAAAAAAAAATTTATCGAATACAAAATATATTCGAACCAAAAAAAATTTATTTTTGAAAAATTTTATGAACAATATGAAACCCATAGTAAGTTAATCATAATGTATATAAAAATCAGTTGAAATAATAATTGAAAATTGACGAAAATTCAAAAAATTGAAAAAGAAAAAAAATTTACCTTGATTTCTTAGAGTGGATGAAAGAGGGTGTGTTAGTGCACAAGATTGATGCCCAAGGATAGCCTTGATGTATGAAGTAAAATCCCTCAAGAAATTTTGAAGATTTGTGTAAAATTTTGAAGAATTTAGAGGGTTTTTATAGGGGTTTTCGGTTAGGGTTTTTGAAGAAGAGAAGAGGAGTTTTAAAATTGTGGGATTTTGATTAAAACAGCCCTAAATAGGCTCTCCGTCCGTCGAGTATCGATACGCTATGCATGCGTATCGATACGCTATAACCTAATTTTATCTTTGTCGTTTTATGTGTATCGATACAGTTGACCGTATCGATACGCACCGGTGTTGACTTTTTCCCTTGACTCTTACCATATCGATACACTATGCTGTATCGATACGCATTCATCTGCAAAAATCCCAGATTTGAATACCATATCGATACGCTGATATGCAGTATCGATACACGCTTGCCTGTTTCTGCAATTTTGGTATTTTTATGTGTAAAAATCTAATTTGAAACGCCCCTAAATGCATGTATGTGTTATATGAACAAGTTTTAATGACTTAACATGATACACACTTCCCTTAGCAATATGTGTAGAAGCAAAAAGAACAAAATTAACATAAACATGAATCACAAACAATCTCAAGCAAATTTTTGTCATTTTGGGACCAAAAAAAAAAATTAAGAGAGACAAGTTAGACCTAACTCTCTTCTAAGTGTCCAAAAGCGCTCTTTATCTAAAGGTTTAGTAAATATGTCCGCTAATTGGTTCAAGGTGTCAACAAATTCTATAACAACATCATTTTTCGAAACATGATCTCTAATAAAATGTTGTCTAATTTCTATGTGTTTAGTTCGAGAGTGTTGAATGGGATTCTTAGTGAGACAAATGGCACTAGTGTTGTCACACCTAAGGGGTATGGTTTCCATTTTAACACCATAGTCTAAGAGTTGTTGCTTCATCCAAAGGACTTGAGCACAACAACTCCCTAAGGATATATACTCCGCTTCGGTGGTAGATAAGGCTACGCTATTTTGTTTCTTAGAGAACCAAGATACGAGCATACTACCTAAGAATTGACATGTACCGGAAGTACTTTTCCTATCTATCTTACATCCCCCATAATCCGCATCCGAAAAAGCATGAAGGCTAAAAGTTGAATCCTTAGGATACCAAAGACCTAAGGTCGGTGTGTCTATTAGGTATCTAAAAATTCTTTTAATGGCAACAAGGTGTGATTCTTTAGGACTAGCTTGAAACCTAGCACACAAGCAAACACTAAACATAATATCCGGTCTACTTGCGGTAAGATAAAGCAAAGAACCTATCATGGATCTATAAAGCTTAGAATCAACACATTTACCTCCTTCATCTTTGTCAAGCTTTATGGAAGAACTCATAGGTGTGGCTTGAGGTTTTGCATTCTCTAAGCCAAACTTCTTGAGCATATCACTTACGTATTTAGCTTGATTTATGAAGGTGCCATCACTCATTTGTTTGATTTGGAGTCCCAAAAAGAATGAGAGCTCCCCCATCATGCTCATCTCGAACTCACCTTGCATTAGCTTAGAAAAATCCTTACAATAACACTCATTAGTAGAACCAAAAATAATATCATCAACATAAATTTGAACTACTAAGATGTCATTGTTATATCTTTTTATGAAGAGTGTTGTATCCACCTTTCCTTTTTCAAAACCCTTTTCAATTAAGAAAGTTGAAAGTCTCTCATACCAAGCTCTTGGAGCTTGTTTTAAACCATAGAGAGCTTTTGTAAGTTTAAACACATGGTTTGGAAATTTTGAATCCTCAAAACCTGGTGGTTGTTCAACATATACCTCTTCATTTATAAAACCATTTAAAAAGGCACTTTTTACATCCATTTGAAAAAGCTTGAAATCATGATAACATGCAAATGCAAGTAACATTCTAATAGCTTCCATTCTTGCTACGGGTGCATAAGTCTCATCAAAATCAATTCCCTCTTCTTGAGTATAGCCTTGAGCAACAAGCCTAGCCTTGTTTCTCACTATATTACCGTTTTCATCTAATTTATTCCTAAAAACCCATTTTGTACCTATAGTAGATTGATTATTAGGCCTTTCTACTAATGTCCAAACTTTACTTCTCTCAAATTGGTTTAATTCCTCTTGCATGGCCAAAATCTAAAAATCATCTTTTAAAGCTTCTTTAATGTTTTTAGGCTCAATGCATGAAAGAAACACAACATGATTCATTAATTTGAGAGAGGATCTAGTGGTTACACCCTTGGATGGATCACCCAAGATTTCACCATCTTTGACATAGTTTAACTCCCTTGGGTAAGATACCTCTTTTTCTTCATGAGCTAAGTCTTTTAAGCCTTCAAGAGGAGGTTCTTGTGAGTCTTCTTCTTTAGTTGGAATCTTATCCTCTTTTGATGTTTGTCCTCCATCAATAGTATCAATGATTTCTACATCATCATCATCACAAGATTCCTTTCTCGAAAGGAGGTTATCATCGAAAACAACATGTATTGACTCTTCAACAACTAGAGTTCTTTTATTAAATACACGGTAGGCTTTAGAGTTTGAAGAATACCCTAAGAAAATGGCTTCATCACTTTTAGCATCAAATTTACCTAAGTTTTCTTTACCATTATTTAAAACAAAACACTTACATCCAAAAGGATGAAAATAGCTAATGTTAGGCTTTTTGGACTTTAAAATCTCATAAGATGTCTTCTTTAAGATTGGCCTAATCATTACTCGATTTATTATATAGCAAGCGGTATTTGTAGCTTCTGCCCAAAAATATTTAGGTAAATTATTTTCGCAAAGCATGGTTCTAGCCATTTCTTCTAAAGTTCGATTTTTCCTCTCAACTACCCCATTTTGTTGAGGAGTGCGAGGTGCAGAAAAATTATGGCTAATCCCATTTTCATTTAAAAACTCATCAAAACCCAAATTTTGAAATTCAGTTCCATGATCACTTCTAATATGAGAAATTTTAAGTTCAAGATCATTTTGAGTTATTTTAGAAAATGTGATGAATTTTTCTAAAGCCTCATCTTTTGTACTTAAGAATAGATCCCAAGTATATCTAGAATAGTCATCTACAAGCACAAATGCATATGATTTTCCACCCAAGCTCATTGTCCTAATTGGCCCAAAAAGATCCATATGAATCAATTGTAAACATCTACTAGTAGAGACATCATTTATGGATTTAAAAGAACTCCTATGTTGTTTACCCTTTGAACATGCATCACAAATTTTATCATTTGAAAAATTAAGTTTGGGTAAACCTCTAACTAGATTAAGGGAATTTAATTTTTCTAGAACACTCATGCTTGCATGTCCTAACTTTCTATGCCATAGCCATGAGTCATGTTCATCATGTGCAACTAAACATGCATGGGATGAATGGATGTCATCTAAATGCACCATGTAAATATTGCCTATTCTATGTCCTATGAGCATTGTTTGATTTGTTTTAATGTTTACAATTTTACAACCACTTTTATCAAATAAAACATTAAAACCTTTATCACATAACTGACTAATGCTCAACAAATTATGTTTAAGACCGTTGACATACAAAACATCTTTAATGTAGATAGAAGAGTGATTACCAATAGAGCCTATTCCTTCAATGAGTCCTTTTGAGTTATCACCGAAGGTTACTACTCCACCACTCTTAGGCTTTATTTCCACAAATCTACTTTTGTCACCGGTCATATGTCTTGAGCATCCACTATCAAGGTACCAAGAATTTTTGCTTGAAGCTTTAGCCTTGAAGCAATGCTCCCCCTACAAACAAAGAATTTAGGCCTTGGTTTTTGGTACCCAAATCATCTTGGGTCCATGAGTGTTAGCCTTTAACAATTTGGTTCCCTTGGGAATCCAAGAAGCAATAGCATTTAAGTTATTAGAAGTGATAAGTTCTTTAGGAACCCAAACATTTCTAATTTTATGACTTTTAGTTTGCTTATAAAAATTTCTTTGTTTAGGTATAAAATATTTTCTTTTTGTATATTGGGGTTTAAAATGATTTTCTTTCTCAAAATTCTTTTTCCCAATATCAAAAGATGTTTTAAGATTATCTACTTCCTTTGTGTGATAATCTTGAAAATCGGAAAGAAGTTTTTCAAGTTCAAGATTTTTAGTTTTAAGATCATTTGAAAAATTAACTAAAGATA
This sequence comes from Hibiscus trionum, assembly GCA_030270665.1. NCBI lineage: Eukaryota > Viridiplantae > Streptophyta > Magnoliopsida > Malvales > Malvaceae > Hibiscus > Hibiscus trionum. The sequence goes on from BSYR01000027.1 coordinate 3,415,630, forward strand.
AAAATTTCTTTTCCAATTCGGAGTTATTTTTTAAAAATGTCTCATTTTGAATTTTTAAATCAGAAATTATTTTCTTGTTTTTCAAAATGGACTCCTTGTATTTTTCTACTAACTCATCATACACTTCTTGAAGTTCATCATAAGCATCTTGAAGTTCTTCAATAGAAAAATCTAAATTGTATGAATTAGAGGTTACCTTTGATTTATCATCGATGGCCATGAGACATAGGTTGGCCACTTCTTCCTCTTCCTCGGAAGACTCATCATCACTCCAAGTTGCAATTTGTGCTTTGAGCTTGTTCTTCCTCCCAAAGCTTTTCTTTTTCAATTGAGGACACTCGGAACGAATGTGACCCGGTTTGTTGCATTCATAGCAAGTAATTTGGTCTATCTCCTCTTCCTTGTTTTTACTCTTGAAGTCCCTTCTTCTCATGAATTTTCTTCCACGATTTGACTTCATAAACTGAGTAAATCGTTTGGCCAACATAGCCATTTCCTCTTCTTCATCCTCACTAGAATCGTTTTCTAATTGTGAAGCCTTTAATGCGATTCCAACTTTCTTTTTCTCAGCTTCCTTCTTTTCTACTATCTTCTTCTCTTGTTCTCTTCCCTTTCTCATAATCTCATATGTGAGTAGAGATCCAACAAGAGCATCTAATTTAAGAGTCTTCAAATCTTTGGCTTCAATTATGGCCGTTCTCTTGCTATCCCATGATTCCGGAAGAGAGTATAACAACTTTCTTACTAGCTTGTCTTCGGGAATGATTTCTCCGAAACCCTTTAAACCGTTGACAATGACCGAGAATCGATCAAACATTTGGGAAACACTTTCATCGGGATCCATCTTGAAGTTCTCATAGTTTAGATTGAGTAGTCCAATCTTTGTCTCCTTTACATCGCTAGTCCCTTCATATGTTGTCTCGAGAGTGTCCCAAACCTCCTTGGCATTTTTGATTGAAGACACCTTAGAGTAGATATCCGGACCAAGTGCACAAAATATTACATGAAGAGCTTTGTCGTTCACTTGCATCCTTCTTCTTTCATCATCGGTCATTTTGGCTTTGATTTTTGGAACAAGCCTTTCTCCATCTCTCCTCATGGGAATGTATGGACCTTCTTCAACTACATCCCACACCATAAAGTCGGTAGACTTAATGAAGAGCCTCATCCTATTCTTCCAATAAAGATAGTTATCCCCATTGAAGAATGGTGGCTTGGTGGTGGATTGAGATTCATAGTTGGAGGTGGATGCCATTGCTTGACTTGTTGTTGATCAAACTTTCAACTTTCCAAGGATCGACTTAAGAGGGTTGTAATCCTTCCAATGAGTGTAGCTCTGATGCCAATTGTTGAGTTGATCAAACAATTGCAAATGGCCAAGAGGGGGGTGAATTGGCAATTAAAAATTTTTGTGAAGAGAATATTGGAAAATAAAATGACACAAGGGGTTATAGTGGTTCAAGTTCAACAACCGAACTCTACATCCACTACCTTAGCTCCCACTAAGGATTTTCCAAAACAATTCACTACTTGAATTCGTCCCCTTTTCTTGGATGAGGAGGAAACCTTACAATATCGATTAAGCTTTTCAACCCCAAGCTTAATCCACTCAAATACAAAGAATATTTTTGGTAAACTCAAGTATTTCCTCTCAAAGGATGATTGTCTACCCACTTACAATTACAGCAACCCAAAACTCTCAATAATATGACAAAAAGAAATACAAAGAGTTGGGTACAAGAATATAGCTTTGAATAGCTCTAGGATTTGGATTTTTGCTTTGATGATGCTTGAATGTGTATTGTTGATCTTCCTGGTGAAATGAAGCTTGTATTTATACCCTTGAATCAGTTTCTAGCCGTTTGGATCATTTGACTTATTGAAGGAGCCGTTGGGAACATTTTTCCAGCTATTAAGGCAGCTCCCCAGCACCGCGTATCGATACACGACAAGGCTGTATCGATACGCTAGTTTAAATTCAAACTAGCCATTGTGCCTGAAAACAGAGTGTATCGATACACTATGCGTATCGATACGGTCCAATCTTTCTGTTAAGTTTGATGCATCAAAGCGTATCGATACGGGGGTCGTATCGATACGGTCCAAACTCTCTGTAAAACCATTTAATTTGTTGCATCAATGTGTATCGATACTGTGACCAAGAGTATCGATACGTCATAACGGTCAAAACAAATTTTCAAATAATTATGCTTGGCGTATCGATACGGTTATGAAGCGTATCGGTACGGTTGCCCAGATGAACACTGTATCGATACGTATGAAGTGAGTATCGATACGCTATGTTCATTCAGAATTACAGTAAGTTTCAAGTGTATCGATACGGTGAGTGTATCGATACGCAAGACCATTTTTGCATAATTTGGTTTTGAAAATCATGAAAAAGGTTTGAGAAACTTAATGTTTTGAGATCCAATCTTCAAACAATATTTTATACAAAACATTTTGTTAATATTTGAACCTTTAAAGAGTTCTTAAAAATTTATTTATTTTGCAAAATTGGTCCTTAAATTTTTATGTTATATCAAAATCAATTTTAGTTTTACAGGAGAAGTTCTTATATTCCTGAAAATGTGGAGGCTTTGATAACATCTCGGAGTTGGTTGTTCGGTTATGAAGGTAAGGTTTTTATTTCTTAATTTTGCTTTTGATTCATATAGTAAAACTTGTTTACTACATAATCTTCTTGAACTATTAGTCTATTGCATTTGTTTATTTTAACTTAAAAGTTACATTGCTTAATTTCTCATTTCACTAGTAAACAAATTATTAATTATTTGTTATTGTTTATGTAGCTATGGAACATGACGAGTTTGTCGGTTTTTATGTGGATTTGACTACAACAAAATCCAATAGTTTACGCATGCATTATTTGTGTCTACTCAATGTATATGAGTTTGATATGTAGGAGTAGTTAAGTTTAGATATTCAACTTTATTTGCAGCTAAATATTATTTTTGAATGAGAACTCTTTACTTAAGACTTTTTTTTGATAAGAAAAGAAAGGAAAATAGGTGTCTCGTTAAAAAACCTCCCTAAGCCTAAATGGAGGAAAAAGAGTACACATGTAGACCTTGGATATACAAATCACACCATAGCACTACTAACATCAGCGTGTAACGCGTCAATAACAAAACCCGGCGGTTGCACAAACGACATATCCCCTTGGGTCAACTGAAAACCATACTTAGCCATCGCATCTGCCACCCTATTAGCCTCACGAGTAATCTGTATAAGAGACACATCCCAATTTCTGTCAAGCAATACCTTAATCATATGAATAAGCGAGCAAAGCCTACCATTTTCCACATTTTGGTCAAAACCCGTATCGCATCACTATTGCCCACCTCCACCTTAACACGACGATACCCCAAGTCCCATGCATGACGAAGCTCCGTCAAAATACCCCAAAGCTCCGCATCCAAAGCTGAGTATACACCGATGAATTTTGAGTAACCCAACACCCACATCCCTAGCTCGTCCCGGATCACGCCACCACAAGCCGCTTTACCATCACCTTGGCAGCATGCCCCATCCGTGCACAGAGAAAAACAACCTGCACTCGAACGCTTCCAAGTCGTCGCTCCTCGAAATGTCTGGCCATGAGGCCATGCTTGCCTCGCGCGAAAAGCCTTGGAAATGGCAATATCACACACCTGCATGCGACTCGCAAAGAGAATCGGCTCCTGCTGCAGCATGTCATCCGGTTCAAAGATGCAACGATTCCTATGGTTCCACAACATCCACAGTATCGTCCCAAAACGCGTCGGCCACTCATTTGCATCACCAAGGTAAAATCCGACCTACTTAGTTTGTTCCAAGCCATTCCCAAAAATCCAAAGTAATAAAAGCCGACCATCGGTCCTGCCGAACCATACTTCTCTAGACCACCATCGTCGGCAAACAATGCCGGAATAAATGGTCGACAGTCTCAGTTGCATTCCCGCAAACACCACAACGTGCATCAAAGGTCAGATGACGTCGCTCACGCTCATCGTTCATAAGCAATCTATTATGTGCCAACAATCAAAGGAACATTTTAACACGTTAATCACCTGAAAACCTCGATATAATCTTCCATAACGGATCTTCAACTGAAATGGGAGGTGTAACTCGGATTTTGTAAGCTGACCGTACTGTGAAATCTCGGGTCTCAGTACCCAACCAACCCACCGTATCCTTCGGCGCAGCAGCCGTGGGAGGGAGAACCACCGCAATATGTAGCTTCACCGTCAATGGCAGAATGGAATCAAAGCAATCCCATCTCCAAGAACAACCATCGTCAACCATTGCTATTAGAGGTGTCGACCAAAGAGGAGGATGCAGCCCAGGTTGGATCCAATCACATAATTTCCCTAGATTCTCAAGCCACGGATCATCCCAGAAGTCAATGGTCTTTTCATTACCTACATTCCAAATCAAGTTAGCTCTCACATCATCCTAAACCATCGTCATACCTCTCCAAAGCTACAAACAGCCGCTACGCGATAAGGAACAAGGCACACGATCAACACATTTGTACTTGGAGCGCAACACCTGAACCCATAAATGATCCGGTTTCACGACCAAGCCATATGCAAGTTTCATAAGAAAGGCTGCATTTTGCTCCTCCAAGTGTTTGAATCCAATCCCCCCATTACTAACCAGTTCATACAACTGATCCCAATTCACCAAATGTATATGACGCCCAATATTTCCATTACCCCAGATGAAACGACGAATCAATTTCTCAATCTCCATACACACTCTTTTTGGCAAGAGGGTGGTTTGTATAGTGTAAGACTGAATTGCCTCCAAAACTACTTTAGCTAAAGTGATTCGACCAGCAAACGAGAGAGATTTAGCAGCCCAACCTGAGAGCTTGCCAGTCACCTTTTTTATAAGGAACTGATAAGTTGCTTTCATAACCCTTTTATGTAGAAGGGGAACCCCTAAATAGCGGCCTAAATCCGACACCTCCGCGAAGCTGAAACTACCACTGATAAAACTCCGGTAGCTCGCGTCCACGTTCTTAGAGAAATAGATATCAGTCTTGAGAAAGTTAACCTTGTGCCCTGAAAACTCACATAACTCTCCCAAAGCACGTTTAATAACATCAAGCAGTGACACCGAAGCTTCCGAAAATAAAACCATATCATCGGCAAAAAAGGTGGGAAATACCTGGTCCATTCCGCGCCAACCGAATAGGCTTCCACGCCTCCAATTCCACCTCTCTCCGAATAGCCTTCGTAAGACGTTCCATACATAAAACAAAAGGATAAGGAGACAAAGGATCACCTTGTCTAATCCCTCTTGTCGTTCGAAAAGAAGGCGAGGGAACACCATTCCAAAGAACTTGCATCGAGACCGACATCACACATCTCATAATTAAAATCCGCAGGCTATCCGGTATCCCTATCTCCCGTAACAAACCCAATCCAGTAGGAACAACTTTAAGCGATTAACCACCACCTTGGTAACCACTTTATAAAGCACCGAACACAAACTGATTGGATAAAATTGGCTTAGCGATTCGGGATTAGGTACTTTCGAAATCAACACTAAAAGAGTTCGGTTCAACGACTCATCCATATCTTTCCCAGCAAAAATCTCACGTACCAAACGACATACACTCGGTCCCACAATGTTCCAATTCTTCTGATAGAAAAAAGTATGGAACCCATCTGCCCCAGGGGCTTTCAACGCACCCATATCAAACATCGTTGTTTTCACTTCCTCATCTGCGACAGGCCGAACTAACCAAATCTTTTCATCAAAACCCAATTCACGGAAACCCCCACGTACTGGGTACTCATAACCACCACTCCTTGAACTCGAGAACAATTTTTTATAAAAATCTACCGCCATAGATTGAAGGCTACCCTCATCCGAAACCCAATCACCATTACTATTCCGCAGACTATAAACCCGGTTAGAACTTTTACGAGCCATGGCAAAGTGGTGATAAAACTTGGTATTTCTATCACCATCTACCACCCATTGACATCTTGCCTTCTGAATCCACATGCTCTCTTTCTGGAGCAGAACCATCTCAAGCTCACTACGTAAGGACCGATCAAGCTCATCAAGAAAATCAGAGTGACGGCGCTGAAGGGCACGCTCGACCCCACGAAGGCATCATAGTAACTAATTCTTCTTTCTTCCAATATGACCAAAAGTATTCAGATTCCAATCCGTAAGATTCGCTTGAAGGGAAGACAAGTTGCAATGAACATCCTTGTCATGATCCCATGATTCTGTCAAGAGTTGTTTAAAACCAGGATGATCTTGCCAGATAGCCAAGAAACGAAAAGGTCTTCCTTTTCTATCCATGTTGGGTTGAGATAAAGTAACCAGCAAGGGGCAATGATCAGAGCCCAGATGGTCTAGACGCACCATATGAGAATCTACAAAACACTGAAGCCAACCATCATTCACCATGCACCGATCAAGACGCTGATATAAATCACCACGATTCTACGTAAACATGGGGCCTGTGAAAGGTATATCAACTAAGCCTGAATCGAAAACAAAGTTCTGAAACAAACGACTAGTACCTAGGGCAGACAAGAAGCCACCTCTACGTTCATTCGGACTGATAATAGCATTGAAATCCCCTCCTATAAGCCACGACTCAGTAGGCACTGACACCAAATCCAAGAGTGCATTCCAAAGAAATTTACGTTTCCCCACCGAAGGGCTAGCATAGACTGTAGTGTGAAAAATGCATTGACCAGAATCTAACAATCCAATACGAGAATGAATAAACTGATTCGACACCATGAGAATATCCACATCAATACAAGAGTTCCACGAAACCCAAATACCACCGCTGAAGCCATGAGATTCCACACGAAAAGAATTCTATAGACCAAGTCGTTTAACAACCTCATCAGCATTACGACCACTCACACGAGGCTCTACCAAAGTCACTAACTGAGGATGATAACACCTCATGAAATCCCGAAAGAAACACCGAAATTCAGAGCTAGCCGCGCCCTTACAGTTCCAGAAAAATACATTAATCATTAAAAAACATAAACAAAAAACCGCAAACCTTACTATCGTGGAGCACAGTTCTCCTTGTCAAGATGCACCGCATCTACCAAAACACCCTCTTGAACCTCCAAATTTGTATCCTTAGAACTTGGGCCCTCCGCAATTCCACCAGAGTTAGAGTTTCCTGGATCCACATCTGTATCCGACTTGTCGGCCCCTGCTGTTGTAGGTGCTAAACGTCGCGGTAAATTCACCACCCACTCATAAAGCACCTGATGTGGTGGAAAGCGAAACTCATTAGGCATTTTCACACTAAGACCCTTCTTCACCGTTGATCATGAGGCCTTTTTCGAAACCACACCTTTACCACTACCTTTTCGACTCCCTTTACCACCTTCACCCTCCTCTATTATAACCACTGCTGCATGCCTACCCTCACGAATGTTGGGCACATGTGTCATCACTATCGGCCTGGTTCCATCCTTCAACGGCACAACACCGTCTTTAATCAGAACCGGACCACCATTCTGCCACATTGATCTATTTCGCACCACATTATCCAAGCCCACACTCGATCCCATCATCGACTTACGCACTTAGTCCTTCGCAACCTGTCTCGTATTAGAGGTATTATCCTCCAAAACTTCCACCTCACCAACCTCACTATCATCCTACCGTAGCACATTAAATCTCGAACCACTGTTACCTTTACCACTATGTCCGTCCTGATTCCCATGCTCAATAGGTTTTCTATTCCATCGACGTCTAGTGTCAGCGATCATCCAAGGCCCAAACATCTCCTCCATATTATCATATCCCCATTTCGGACCCTCAGTGTTCCTTGTAGTTTCCCGAGTGCTATCATGCATCCCGAAATTTGCTTCAGAATGTCCATAGACTCCGCACTTGAAGCAAATATCCGGCAGGCCCTCATATTCAATCTTCTAAATGAAGTTGTCCATGCCAATACAAGGTAATAAGGGTTTATACAAGTCGACCAGGATAGCTAAACGTGCACAACGCCCGCGATCATCCACCTCCGTTTTGTAATCAACACGGATAACACGCCTTATAGACATATCAATGTGCTGAAAAAAACCTTTCGAATAGTAACGGTAAGGCAATTCAGGGAGGCGAACCCATACAATAACATGCGAGGGGTGTCGTTCGGATGTCGAAAAGGAGCGGCTCCAAGGCTGAACCGTCAAGTAGCTACCGTAAACTGTCCATGGCCCATTAGTAAGAACATGCACATAATCAGATCCGAGAGCAAAACGAACAACAAAATAGTCATTTTCAATATCCACTAACTGAAAATCCCTTTTAGGTTGCCATAATGACTTTATTCGAGCTAGCAACGCTCCATAACCTATTCGACGCCCAATCAGTCTGACCACCACTGATGTTTTCATGCTATCATCGAACATATCATGCACTCTATCAGAGAACTGGACGACCAAAAATTTACCGTCCCGTATCACCCTAACATCTTCATCCAAGACACAAACCTTATCATTAGAAATCGACGAAAAGGCACCCTTCTCTACAGTCGCTATCCCTGCAACCGCAATAGCATACAAGCTTTTCTCCATCGTTACCCCACTGTTAGTGGCTTGCCCATCTCTCACCGATAAGGCCATCTGTCTTTCATCCCATATAGAACCCGCAGCAGTTGCGTGTCCCTTGTTTCCATACCAACGCCTGGGCGTTTAGGGTCACGCAAGGTATCGTGGGGAAGCGGCAAACCTTCCCTTCCAGAACCGGCGGAAGCACTATATGCACCACATGATCGGTGAGCATGCTTTCTGCAATCGAACCATCCTCAGGGGGATCTGGCAAGCCCTCCAAAGGCACGTCAGACGCCAAACGCCGGCGGTCATCGCCTGGGTTTTCGAAGGAGGTATTGTTAGGGTTTTCACACGTATCGTTAGGGTTTCCACGCATATTGTTTCCATGCAGAAAGAGATGACGCGAGGAAAGCAGAAAATCGATGCGCAGAAGAAAAACTTTATTTAAGACTTTTGAATGAGAGTCTTTATTTAAGACTTTTGAATGAATTTAATATGTATGAGTAGTTGAGTTTAGATATTTGACTTTATTTGTAGATAAATACTTAAATATTAATTTTGAACGAGAACTCTTTATTTAAGACTTGTGTTTGTCAAAAAATAAAATTTTCTTTTAAAGGAGAAAAAAAGCATGATATTGAACTATTAAATTATTATCAAATGTAGTGGTTAACTAGTAGTAATATTATAATGCAAAAAGATAATAAAACATACAACCTTTTACTATTTATTATATTGTTAAAAATATATAATAATAATAATAATAATAAAAGTATTCATTCACTTCCCTTAATTTTCGGGTTAAAATCAGGTCAATGTTCGGTTTAGATCGGTTTTGAAAAAAATTAAATTCGGATTACTTTCGATTCAAGTAAAAATCAGTTCGGGTGAAAATCGGTTCTGGTTAAATCAGTTTGGGTCAAATCGGTTTCGGATCCATGTCGGTTCATCTAGAATTTGGGTCGTTTCGGTTTAGTTTGGTTTGTTTCGGGTTTAGGGTTAAGTTTGGGTCATCTTATTTGGGTCTATATCGGGTCTCGGTTTAGGTCTCAGGTCAAGTTTGCTCGGTTTAATTTAGGGTGGTGAAATATGAGTAGTCAAAAGTGGATATAGAATGAGGGTAGTGCTTTTTGTTGGATTAAAATCTGCAATTGTGGGCACATATGTAAAATGTATGTTGCTATTATAAAGTATGACACAAAATTAATTGATCAATTATGTTAGGCGTGTCATAGGTATTAAAGTGACATGGAAATAAAAGTGTAGATACCATAAGATATATTTATAATTCAATGAGGGGCAGAGTCATAAATATTTAATAGTTGATTTAATAATCAACTATATAAAGAGGTAATAGTCCCCAAGAAATAGGTTAACTTGTTTTTCCCTCATTCCTCGTCAAAGAGTTTTACTACAAGAGATAACATATCTTCTTGGAAGATCAATACCAAAGATTTGGGATTTCAACATCAAGATTCAAGATTTTCAATCTATCAATGAATTCAGGTACACTTCCACACTCGGTTTATTCAGTTTATTATTCTTAATGATTTGACACGATAGATCCTGAGGTTTAGATTTCATATCTATTATTATTTGGTTCTAATAAACACAAATTATCAAAAATTATTCGATAAAACTCTTGGTGAGGATTTAGTAAGGATTGAACTCATAACTTTTTACTTACAAAGCAAACACACTCTACAATAGCGATAATTAAGCTATTGTTGTTTAAAGAAGGTTTGCATTTCAAAGAAATCAAGCATTACAAAAGTAAAGAACAACACTCAAACATAGAAGAAGAGCCAAAACTCTACAAAGACCTTAGTACAAGTGAGAATTGGAAAAGTTGAGTAACCAAAACAGAAACGTGGTAATAGATGAATGACTAAATTCTTAATTTACTAAAAATAATAATAATAATAATATTTAACAGTGTGTAATATTAGTAGTGTATAAGGATGTATGACAATTATTCTAAACTCATTCATTTAGATAATATTTTAAACGCGACCTAAACGAATTTTGACAAAATATATTAAATTTTTTCAGATCATATAACTCTACCCATGATTATATAATAGTCCAAATTTTGTAATAATAATTCATATAGTATGTGGAACCAATTTATACAATAACTCTTCGACTTCGATATATATATTTATATAATGTAAATATCATTTCACTACCTACTTCAATTCCAATCATTTTAATTTCGGTGGGCTCCAACTCTAACTAACAAATTCATTAAATAAATTCCGAGTTTATCTATTGCTTACAACCTATAGCACGTAAATTCATATTTTTTTTTTGGGGGTGGTCGGCTAAATAAGATATTTTATTGAAAACAAAGGTTAGAAATTATTAACCCACAAAACCCTTTCCACATGTCCAGGGGACAACAACCCATACCACAAAATACACAACAAGATTAAGACGACGACGACGACAACCGGAGCATGCAAGCTGCAAAGCATCTATTTAGCTGACTCGGTCCGAATATTCAACATCACCTTCGGGAGCAAAATCCTACATAAATAAGAGGAAAAAGACATGTGCCACTGCAACATTCACTAGGATAATTGCAGGTAGCCCCTGCAGGTTTGCAGTTTTCAACCGGTTTTTCGACCAAGAAAATGTTGGCGAAAGGGTTCCTAATGTTGGTGTTGGTGGTGATAGCGGAGGGCGTTACTTCATTACGAGCAGCTGTAACAGTCGGAGCCATCACAGCTAGAAGAACCACTGTCATTGCAACCAAAAGTAAAGCAAACTTGTTGCACTCCATTCTTTGTAGCAATTAACTTTTGTATAGAGTGTTGATGAATCTCTGTTGCCAACCAAAACTCCTTTATATAATCAAAGGTAATGGGCCCAAATCGATTAAAATATAATATGTGAGGTCAAAGTTTAAAATAAGAATTTAAAATTATTATTTAAAACATAAAAAGATGCACCGAATATGGATTTTTTTATTCATATGCTACATATGACTTTTGAACCACCTCGTAAAAATATAATAGAGGACAGAATGGCAAGAAATCGCAACCACACATTTAATTAAGAGTTAAAGACCTATCAACATTTACCAGAAAATTAAAGGGTAAATTACACAGATGACCACTAAACTATAGATTTGGTGTCAAAATGACCACTATATTATTTTTTGCCGCAAATACACCACACAACTATTTAAATGGTTCCATTTTAGCCACACGTCGTTAAAAAACGAAAAAGTTGACGGAACTGTTAAAAAATTGGTATAATTATACATTTGGTCCTCTATATTTATACACAGGGGCGGAGCCAGAAATTTTTTTAAGGGGTGTCATTTTTTTAACGTTATTTAAAAGGGGTTAATTATTTATAAAGAGGTGTCATTTTATTTATTAAGGGTGTCATTTTATTTATAAATGAGTGTCAATTATATATTTTTCAATTTTTTCATATACAAATTATAAAGAAAAATACGATTTCCAAAAATTTTGGGGTGTCATCAGACACCCCAATCTCATTAGTGGCTCCGCCCATGTTTATACAATATATTAATTTAGTCCTAATTTTAATCTAATAAAATAAATTAATTATTCAATAAGATGGTAACACGTGTCACACCCAATTGGAGGTGGAAAAATAAAAACTAAGGAATTGCCCTTGATAAGAATTGAACCTGGAATCTTGGAGGGTAACGCATGCAAGTTTGCCACTGAGCCAAACATATATTTATGATATAAAATACTAATAATAATATATGTGTCAAACCTGGTACCAACTCTTGCAAACCCAAAATCAGCCACTTTAGCTCGCGTGCTTTCTGTCACAAGTATGTTGGATGACTTCAGGTCTCGGTGAATGATTTGCTTCCCTGATTCATCACCAATACAACCAATCAGGCATTTAATTACACTACCTTTAATGCTCTTTTGATCTTCATTTCTGATGAACGATGTTTTCTCTTTGCAGAGTTCAACACCTGCTGCTGGCACTTCCGCTGGCATGACTTCATCCTCATCTCAAATGATGTCTCAACAGACTCCATCTCCACCTACCACTTTGCAGGGAGTCTCTTCTGGCTATCGCACCACAGTGGAGTACAATGCTTGTAATATGAAGGGTGTTTTCATGCCTACCCCTTCACCTTATGATCTTTCCTCTACTGCCCATGCTCAAAGTTCAGGTATGGTTGCAGATGGCGGAGAACAGACAGGAAGACTTCCCCCTATTCCTGGCTCCATGGAAATTATCAATGACAAACAGGTATGACAGAGTTTTATGAAGGTTACATGTGAATAGTTATTTATGCATTCTGTCACTAATTTGCCAATGCCAAACGTTGTTCAGAAATTTGATCTAAATTCCTTGCTAGAACTTGAGTGCCTGAAAATATGTTATTGATGCATATCCGTATTTAAATAATAGGTTGAAATAGCCACTGGTCATATGATCTTGTCCGGAGTGACATATTTGATATTTTGACGTATGCATATGTGCTCAGGGACGGATCTATGTTTATGGTGGGAGGGGCAATTGCCCCACCCAAAATATATGGGTTAATTATATTTTAGGTCCTTAAAATTTTAAAACCATTGCAATTAAGTCTTTTTTTCTTCCTTGCCCCTCCCAAAATTTTCATGGTTTATTATTTTTCAAAGCCATGTAATCTAAAATTAATAAAATTTAACTTTGAACCCCCTCTTTTTATGGTTTAATTACATTTTAAGACCTTTCAATTTTAAAATTTATAAAATTAAACCTAAACTCCCTTAATTTTTATGATTTAATTACTTTTTAGAACCCTATTATTTCAAAATTAATCGGTCTGCCCCCCTCCTCGTTTAATCCTGGCTCCGTCCCTGTATGTGCTTTTTGGTAATTCAGGAACTTAAGTTTATCCTTGTATCTCTTGTAAAACATAATTGCTTTGATTTTCTTATTTTCTTGGTGGTTCTTGTGATATTCATTTTCTCTTCAAATTTACTATCTCTATAGATTATTGGACTACTTACCAAGCTACCAGAACGTGATTTTGCTGGCACTCCATATGTTTCTGTTTATGTTATGCTACCAGTGAGTTTTCTAGTTCCAACTTCTTTCTCTATATTTACATCGGATCCCAATTATTCTTCAACACATAATATTGAATTTTTTGGGGTCAAATGGACACGCATAAATCTTATTCTGTTTTCACCTCAGTTTGGGTTCTTTAACACTGAAATGTTTTTCGAAGCTAACTAAGTGCTAAATGTGACTACAAAGATACTTTCCTAGTTCCAGTCTAATGATTTACTTTGACTGCGACAGCTTGGAGTCGTCAACATGAAGTGTGAGCTAGCTGATCCAGATGGTCTGCTAAAGCAGCTAAGAGTATTGAAATCAATCAATGTAGATGGGATTATGGTTGACTGCTGGTGGGGAATAGTGGAAGCACATGCTCCCCGGGAATATAACTGGAATGGTTACCAAAGACTCTTTCAGATGGTTCGTGAGCTTAAGCTTAAGTTACAGATGAGTTTTCAATATGGATGTATATGTGGTTGAATGCTTTCTTATTGCTTGTGGTAGTACTCAACATTCATTTCCGACACATATATTATTATTAGTATTTCATAACACAACTATGTGTTTGGCTTAGTGGCAAACTTGCATGTGTACACCTCAAGGTCCCAACTTTGATTCCTACCAAGAACAATTCCTTAGTTTTCATTTTTCCACCTCCAATTGGGTGTGACACGTGTCACTACTTGATTGGAGGGGGGAAATTAATTAATTTAGTTAAATAAAAATAATTAAAATCCCCCAATAAGGTGGTGATACGTGTCACCATCTTATTGAATAATTAATTTATTTTATTAGATTAAAATTAGGACTAAATTAATATATTGTATAAATATAGAGGACCAAATATGTAATTATACCAATTTTTTAACAGTTCCGTCAACTTTTTCGTTTTTTTAACGGCGTGTGGCTAAAATGGAACCATTTAAATAGTTGTGTGGTGCATTTGCGGCAAAAAATAATATAGTGGTCATTTTGACACCAAACCCATAGTTCAATGGTCATCTGTGTAGTTTACCCAAAATTAAACTTCGTCCAATTGTACGATGTCTTCTTTTGCAACGAAGTTTCAATACAAGGCACCGCCCGTCTATTTTCAGTTTTAATATTCTTTAGGGTACATTATAAATTTTACCACACAACTTTTTTCTCACTCCTATCTTAATCATAAAATTTTAAAAAAATTCAATTTAATCACTAAACTTCAAAGAATGATGAAGTGTTTGAACCACCTCTGATCGGGGTTATATGGCAAACCCCACGTTTTGGGCGTAGTTATGGTTCATTCACCCTACTCATCGGAACTATATAATCAACCTTACACTTCGGACGTTGTTATGGTTGGAGCTTTATGGACTTCACACTTTAGACGTAATTATGATTCATTTACGTGTTTTATGCACCTTTGCTCGTACTTCGAGTGCCCTTGTTCTGCTTTGCATCATGGTGCCTTATTTATCAGTTATGTATCTAGAACAATCGGATTATGTGTAACACCCCATACCTGTTTAGTAAAAAATTGAGTTGGAGACGTCATCAGAAACAGAAATAATGAATCAAAATATGTTTTTTGTTAGATACTTTTTGTTTTTAGATTTTATTTTTCTCTTTTTCGGGTTTGAGTTTAAAATTGAGATTAAAATATAAATATTTGATTTTAAGTATTATGGGTCATTGTTGGGATTTAGACTTAAAATTAAAAATATATTAATTATATATTAAAATTTCGGTTACTTAGATTAATTAATTGGTTTGAACTCGAATTAATCGATAACTGAACTTTAAAAAAATTTTAACCGTTAACTGATACCCTACTCATGGGTTCGTACCATTTCCTCTATTTACGATATTACAATGTTTTATTCGCGTCCCTAAAACTTATGAAAGTCATTAGGGTTTGTTTACTAACGCATTCAATCAATTAATATTAATTAATGACTTCATAATTATTTAATCAAGTATTTATCGCTTAAGCATAATTCACATCAAATCACGTCAATCTATTAGAACAAACATACAAGGAATCATGATTATCAATCAATCAAACAATCATCAAGTAATTATACGAGCACCTCAAACGACCCTACACGGTCTCTAAAGTCTCCACGAGTCTCATCATATTCGCAACATCATCATGCCTCACACATATATCAAGTCTCATGAAATCGGTCTCTGAACATGCTTATTTATCATCTACCTATTTTGCAGATACTAACACAGAAGAATCATATTTATGATGCTTATGAAGCAATAGGAGTTCGAGGTGTACTACCCTTTAGCCAAAGTAATAAATCCTCATCCAAGCTCCTTCAATCATCTTTTTAATTCCAATATTCGAGTCCACAAAGGCCTCAGTAAAAAAAATACGATTACATAAGCAATTTCGCATCATCGGACTACTTTAGGGGATAAAACGTGTAAAAATAGCTTACCGGGTTTGAATTTGGTGAAACCGACCGCGCCAACGGACTCAGAACGTCGAGAAACCCTTGGTATGGTCCTCCGAAAAAGGCCAACAGCGGCGGCTCGGCTCGATAGGCTGGCTCATTGGGCCTGCGACTCAGCTCAGTAGGCCGACTTAGCAGCCTAGTCCCATTATCACCGGCTGACTTGGCCAGCGTCGCAGGCCCACGCCCATGGAGCGGCGTGTGTGGCATTCTTCGGTGGACGGACGGCGGCGGTGAAGGCTCAAACCGTCTGTTGGGCCCCCTTGGTTTTGCATTTTGAGCACTCGAACTACCCCTACTCAACAAACCGGAACTTCCTCTCTCTTACCCCCTCCGACGATGACACCACAACCACCACCCAACTTGTCTTGGGGAGGTAAATACAATAGCGTAGGAGGTGTCAAACATAGACTCTTCGTTGGCGGTAGATCGAACATGAAAATTGATGGAGGAGGAGAGAAAAAAGAGAAGAAAGGGAAAGGGACAAGAAAAAGAAGGAGAGAGAGAGGAAAAAAAATCTGATTTTCCCCTTTTCTCCCACACCCCTCTCTTTCAAGTAATTGGCTTTAGGGTGAAATTGGGTGAATTACACCTAAGCCCTCAATCTTCAACCCATTATCCATAAAAGTCCTTAATTTCCTTAAATCAAGCTTCAACCATTAATTTCTCTCAATTATTTTGTCAACTTAAAGGACCCAAACCTGGATCCAAGGTCCAAAATATTAACCCAGAATTTGGGTCGTTACACCCGCTTTCAATTTTCTATATACGTTGTCTTTGTTAAAACAGATGTATCTTGAGTTATTAATGTCCGGTTGAGATGTTTCAAGATGTGTTAGAAAGGTAATTGAATGATGGTCAATCGATAAGAAGACATCTCGACTCAAAAGTATTCATATTGCATTTGAAAAGTCGTCGCAAGTTAACTAATGTTCCAGACTTGAAAAACAGTTCCAATTTCTTATCTAAACGAAGTTGTTTAATCGTTCTTATACTTGTATCACGTTCATATTTAAGTTATCAAATATGCTTCATTGACATTGAAATTATCTGTTAAAGTAGGAATTACTTGCTAGTCCATGATTGTAACCTCTTAGAGTTATCCTCCCAACTATGGATGTTCAATCGGTCGGTTCGGTTAACCTATCGAACCGAAATACCCAAAATTCATTAACTGAATTTTTTCCTTTGTACCATTAACCGAATAGAAATTATTTCAAAATTTTTAAATCAAATCGAAAAAAGTTCGATTAATTCAGTCGGTTTTCAAATTAACTAAAATTTGTTATAAGATTTTGTGTAAATTACACAAATGTTCATTAAACTATATTAAAATGATCTTTTTAGTCACTGAACTTTCAGAGGTTATAAAACAACCATTACACTTATCGAACTATTATAAAATGGTCATTGACTAATTGGACGTTATAAATTATTGATAAATATTGATAGGTTTAATGATCATTTTGTGCAAAATTGATAAAGTTTAATGTTACCTCCTCAAAAGTACTGATTTTTATGCCCATTTTACAGTATCTTTGCTTGTCTTTGAGCACATTTAGATGTATTTAATTGTTAATTGCATGTATTTGCATAAGGAGTTCTGAATATGGCTATGCCAGTGTGAATGGTGGTTTGTTGGCATGATGGCAGAAACAATAGAGCAGAATAGAGTAGAAAGGGAACGATAAGAATGTCGGTAGCTGTTGGTAGCGAAGGATCAAAAATTGCCGAAGCACCGGTTGGCAGAGATGAGATGTTTGATGCCATGTCGAGTGGATGATGAACCAATGATGACACCAACCCTATGATTCAAACGAGGGATAAGGTGAGCACATTCCTTATCCTCGAGCGTTCAAATTCAAATCAAAAGCTTATCCTAGGTCATTCCCGTGCGCCTATTTAAAGGAACTCAAGCAAACAATTGAGGGGAGATCGACAATCAGATTTAGAAGGCTGCACCAAAGAGACGTGGTTCGACCAAGCTTGACCAAGAGCCTGGATTTTGAAGGGCTGCATCGAGAGACCCCATTCTCACCCATTCTCTTCGTTTAAGTTGTTTTTATTTTTATTTAAGATGATGATGTTGAGATACGATTATGGTTTTTGGTTGGAAACCCTCACCATGAACTAATTTAATAGTTGGTGAGGGATGGTTGCGTTGAACGCTATTTTCTATGTTTAGCTATTAATAATTGGAAATGCGATGACATTGTTTCTTCTATCTGGCATGATCTTAACTGTTTTCACAAAGACGATGCCAAGCGAGAGCTGGCTTTGTTGACTTATTGAACCTTAATATCTTAATCGACTTAGGGAACAACGAACAAATGCTAGATACTAAGGCGAGATGCTTCGAGAGAAGATGTTCAAGTAGATGAACTTACTTCGGGAGTAAAATCTGCCCCTTAGGAGCAAAAGATTAGAACTTAATCAAATTAATTTATGAAAAAGATGTTTTATAGAGATATAAAAGTTTTTGCATAGTTAATTCAGGGCATTGCCATCGAGAGAGGCAATACTACATTAGAATCAGCTCGGCAAACAATGCCAAGACATTATTTATTAAAACCTGGCATGGCATGAATAGCATGAAACCAAGCACCCCTTGCCAACACTCATCATACATTTTAAAACTCTCATTGCCAACACTGTTGTCTTTTATTTCATTCTTTTCAACTTGTTTTCAAAACCAACTTCAAAATAAACAAACTTCCCTTTGACAAGTAAAACGAGCAAGCAATTTAAACTCTTGACCAATCCTTGTGGGATCGATAACTCAACTTAATAATGTATTACTTGGAAGACCGTGTATACTTGCACGCAAAAGACTCTTTCTTGGCACTGTTTATTCATTACCAACACATTTTCACCCCTTTTGCCAAGATCTCACACGGGTCCAACGTTTAATGAACATTTTATAATATATCAAAAAAATTAGTGATCTTTTTATAATTTTTAAAAACAAACTTTCTACAACGGATTAAATGCACAAATGAGGATTGTTGTTAATGCTTCGACAGTCGATTCATTGCTTGACAAGAACTATACGGAGGCTGTGGGTGTTACATGTGTAAAGTGCCCCGCAATTGTGCACGTATACACGTCTCAAGTAATAAAGTGATAAGTATTGAGTATCGTCTCCATAGGGATTGGTGAAACCTTCAATGTTATCGTCTTCGCACTGAAAAAGAATTACAATTGTAACGCCCCGGTTTTGGGCTCAGAAGTTTTGGGCGTTGACCGGTTTGGTCAAAGTGCTGATCGAATATATAAGAGTGAATTTAGGAAAGCCTAGTTCGGGTTGCATTAAAAATATGGAAAAATGTTCTAAAATCATCTTTTATTATATAAAAGTGAACTGTGAAATCAATTTTGGAAAATGAGGTTCGGAAGGTTGACATTTTGGCTAGTGACCAAAATGTAATTTTTGAAAGTTCGGGGACAGTTTTATAAAGGATTGAAACTTTGAATCTTTAAGGAGCTATTATTCCAATAAGAATTTCTCCAGATTTTTCTAAGATATTTTAAGGCTTTATTCTGATTTTAAAGATTATGAAAGAGGAGGGAAAACATTTTTACCATTTCTTAACTAACTTTTCATTTTCTCTCCATTTTCCTTTTCTCTCTTTTTCTCTCAACCCAAACACAATTCTCCAGATTTTCTTCTCTGATTTTGGCATCTAAATCTCTCATTTCAACTCTTATTTGATTCCTAATCATATCATCAACAAAACCTCTCAATTTGCAAGTTGTTTCATCAAGCTTTTTGGCTCTAAAAAGGAGAAATTCAAGTTTGGAGGTAAGAACGTCCTTCTCCTCTAAACTATCAGTTCTTTACTGAAATTCCTAAGTTCTCAATCCTTGAATTATGTTTTGTTAATGGCTTTTCAATTGAGATCTTGATTTTTGGCTAAAATGCAAGATTTGGTGATTTTGGTGGAATTTTCGTGTGATCTGTTTGGGCAGTGTTTTGAAGTGTCAAATTGATGTTAAATGAATGTTAAATTGATTAGAAATTGATGTTTAACTAATGCAATCCCGGATAGATTGAATTTCCTAAGTTTGGCTTGAGTTTTTGGTTGTTCTTGGAGTGTTTTTGGTGATCTGTTATACCTGGAGGTATAAGGACGTGTTTGTGATCATTTTGGATGTTAATTGATGTTTACAAATGGTTAGAAGTGATGGATCTTGGCTGGGTTAAGTTTTGGTAATGTTTGGAGGTGATTTCGGTTGTGCTTGGTAGCCGAATTGTTGGTTTTGTGTTGAGCAGCGAGTTTGGTTGTGTGGCTGCTGTTCTTAATGCATAATGATGCATTAATGTGCTGTTTTTGTGTGCTTGAAACAGGGGAGTTTGATCCGTGAGCTTTAGAGGTGTTGCAGAAGGTTTCGGATGCTTGGAAGGCTTGGTGGCTAGCCTTGTTTTGTGTATCGGTGAGTGAAGTCGGGTTTTCAGCTTTTAAACAAAGGTTTGAAGGTTTTGGGAGCTTAGTTTAAGTCTAAACAACTTTGCTAAGCTCAAGAGTAAGTAAATGGATTTCTTACTTGATTTGTGATATGAATTGGCTTTTTAGGCAATTGTGGTTGATGATTGAAATGCATGAGTTTTGCATGGTTTGAATCTGTTTTGAAAGCATATTTTAGCATGGTTTAATGCTGGTTTTGAAAGCCATATGTGAAGGATGCTCAAGGTAAGAGATCCTTGGTTTTATACATTGGAAAATGTGGTTTTGATGCATGGTGTTGCATGTTGTTTAATGGCTTTGTTTAATGCTTTAAAACAGTGAATTGATGATGATAAATGATGGTTTTTGCATATTGGTTATGCATGTGAATCATTTGGTTAATGTGGTAATGGTTTTGCATATTGGCTATGCATGTGAAACATTGGACTAATGTGGTAAGGTGGTTATATTGGCAAGTGATGTAAGTGGTTCTTGGTTCTTTGATCGGATATAGTTAGCCGGCTATAGGATTGGGTGCACCGTGAATTAAGTCGCCTTGGAGGTGGAGTGGTCAAGAGTGGACCGGGAAACTCCCTTCAAGTATCCTAACGAGATGGTTGAGGTCATAATGGAGGTGTTGCCCATTCGAGGACCTTGGTTGAGCAAAGGTTATATGGTGTTTAAAAGTCCATATGTGAGAACCTTGTGCTTGTTGAGATCACAATGGCGGTGTTAAGTCCATGTGTGGATCTTGTGTGGGATGTCCCGGATCTCGTTAGTGATGTTCTACAACTACCAATCGGTGAATGCAAAGGTTATATGGAGGTTGTTGCCCATATGTGAGAACCTTGTGCATGTCAAGGTTGTATGGTGGTTAAAAGTCCATACATGGGAACCTTGGGGAAAAGCTAAGGTTGTATGGTGGTTAAAAGTCCATACATGGGAACCTTAGGATGTTAAGGTCATAATGGAGGTTGTTGCCCATTCGAGGACCTTGGATTGGTAGGGTGTAGGGAGCGTAGGGACAACGCTCGGAATCCGCGTATCCGATTGGATGTTGAGTTGAAAAGTGGATGTGGTTGATCACTTGAATGCCAATATGATGTTCTTGGACATAAAGAAGCATGAGATGCTTGAAGTGATGCTTGATTGCATGTGAAGCATGAGTTGCTTGAAATGATGCTTGATTGCATGTGAAGCATGAGTTGCTTGAAAGATGCATGGTTGCATGAAAATTGTACAATGCATGTGAATGCATGTTTACTTGTTAAGTTGAACAAGTGTTGATTACCATTTGGTAAATGATGTATGTGAGCATGAGATATCTTTAATGCATTGAAGTCTTGTAGGACTTGTTTTAAAAGGCATGTGATGATGATAGAATGGTTCATATGTTGCCTTGGTTAAATGCATGTAATGGATTGCTTGAGTAATGGTTTTAAAAGGATTCTTGCCTAAGAAGGCTTTCAAGGCTAAGAAAGGGATGTTGTGAAATGGAAGTGCTTTCCATGGTTTTGTTCTAGCTTTGCATATGGTGTTTATGCATGGATTGGCTAAATGGATGATTTGTAAGTTGTACTTTAAATGGGATTCCTTAGCTTGCTAAGCTAAGGGTTGGTTTTCATGTATGTGCAATGCATGGTTTGATGCTTGTGGTTGAAAAGGATTTCAAACATGGTTTTGGTAAGCAAATCGGGTTTGTTTTACAAGTGTTTTTATGACCCGCTGCATTGATGGTGTTTTGTTTTTGAGCATTCCTCACTAAGCATTATGTGCTTACGCTCCTTTTTGTCCATCAATGCAGATTCTTGAAGTTTGGATAGCAAGGAGCAAGGGATTCAAGGTGGACTCCAATGGAGATGTATGTCTCGGTGAATAGCTATAGTTAATAAAGGCAATGGGGTAGAATCTCTCGGGGTTGTTGTGTATGTGTTCGTTTATGTTTGAACAAGGATGTTTTAATGTTGTAATGATGTTGTTGGATCATGATTTGGCTTTAATGTGATTGTTTTGGAAGGTTTGTGCCTAAATGGTTGCTTGTGTAGGAAGCATGCCTATAGATTTGGGGCTTTTTGCATATGATGTGTTTCTGATGAATTGTTGTTGCAAGTATGTCTTATTCATGTTGAATTGCATGCTGGTTAAGTTTGGTGGCTTTTGGAGCATGTTTGGATGGTCAATTGTGTGTTTGAGTGAGCAAAATGCAGCAATCTGGGCTAGGCGTTTCGGAACAGATGACACCGTTTCGGAACGGGTGCCCTGCATGAACGCAGGCGTCCGAAACGGGTGCCACCGTTTCGGAACGGGTTGGCTACTGCCAGACCCCTGTTGCGGAACGCGTTGCGGAACGGCCCCGTGTTTCGAAACGGGCTCTGCCTGTTTCGGAACGGGTGACCGTTGGGGACTGACACGGGCGGTTAAATGTTTCAGAATGTTTGCAATTTGGTCCTGAAACTTGTTTGTGCAATTGTGTGAGTTTGGGATATCCGTTTGAGCTAAAATTTGGCTGAGATGCATGAAACATGATTAATTTTAAGTTGGTAACTTAAAATCTGGTTAAGTCCTTAAGTTTATCAGAAATTACAATTTGGTCCCTAAAGTTGTAATTTGTTCAATTGAGTCCCTGTTTAACCTCTGATGTATGTGATCTTTTAGTATGATGTTTGTGTGATCACAATTAGGTTTTAAGTGCATCTAGACAAGATTAAAAAGAAAAAAAAAGGGTCGTTAATCAAGGTTGACTTTCGGGTTGACTTTGGTTTTCCCCGTGTGACTTTCTTAATTCGGGTCAACCGTCTAGGCCGGGTTAAGGGGGTTACATTTGGTGGTATCAGAGCTGAGTTACGAATGCTTGGGGAAAACGGTAAGTTGTGGTGATGTGTGTTTGATGTTTACATTGATGTTTGGTTGAGACATGTGTTTCTGAGCATGTTGCTGATGTTATCAAGCGTGTTTTATTGCTGTGAATCTTGGTTGAGTTTTATGTGGATATGTGCTGATGACGTGAGCTGATGTTATGCTTGATGAATGTGCTTTGTGTATGTTATGTTGATAATATGCTGATGCAAATGGATGCTGTTTGATGAAAGCATGATCAAAGTATGTTGATTGATATGCTTGATGTTGTGATATCCATGTTGTGTTGACTGTTATGTCATGTAAAGGGGAGGATTCGGGGTACCCATTGCCTTATTAATATAGCTATTGTGTTATTTTGGAGTTGGAGTTTGAATCCTTGCTTAATGCTGGTCTAACTGGTTTGTTTGTTTGTTGTGAATGTATGTTTGTTTGTTGTTGTTAGTGGTATGGCAAAGTCGGTGAAAGAAGGGCAGTTGGGTGGGATGGTTGCTGCCTTGGGGCAGGTTGTTAAGGCGTGGAATTCACCCTCTGGTAGAGGTGTTTTGTCTCAGCTTTCTGTGCCTGGGGTTGAGGTGACAAGGTAAGGGAAAGAAGCTGGTTCTGTGGTGAAGAGTTCATCCTCTGATGTTCAGGAGGTGTTGGGAACATCTCAGGCTGTGGTAAAGGTAAAGTCTGTGGATGTGCTGGCTGAGGGATGTGTGGGTTTGCCGAAGCAGCGTTTGCTTGATTTGGGTGCTGTGGAATATCATGGTTCTACACCAGAGATGTTTGAGGCCTGGTTGGCCAGTGTGGTTCGGATCTTGGATCAGGAAGGCTGTGATCTTGGTTGTAAGCTGGGGAGTGTGGTTTCTTTGATGTTGGAGGATGCCTGTGTCTGGTGGACATCTGTGGCGGTGGCGTCACATATTCATGATATTGATTGGGATTTCTTTGTATCTGCCTTTTATAAAGGTATCTTGGAGGGAAGTTTCCAAGGGTTGAGCAATGTGATGGTAGTGCTGTAGTAGAGCAAGTGTTGCTTGGGCAAGGAGTGGAAGTTCAGCCACCGGTGTGTGACCGTTGTGAAAGGCGCCATGTTGGAGGTTGTTGGGGCGCGGGTGCTTGCTGGAACTGTGGTTCCAAAGTGCATGTTAAGCGTGATTGTCCTCTTGGGGTGAAGTCAGCTTTGGTGTTATCCAAAGGGTCTCAGAAAGGTCGTGGGCACGGCCGAGGCAAGGTTCAGAAGTGGCAGAAAGAGCAGAAAGTTGTGAAGAGTGTGGGAAAGGAGAATTGCTGGAAATGTGGGTCTGCTGGACACATGAGACGTGATTGTTTGATGTTGGCTCGGAATAGCCAAGGTTCCTTATCGCAAGAGGGTGGTGGTGACCCTAGTGTGTTAGCTGGTGCCGCAGTTGTGCAGCAGGAGGTTGATGGCTCCGCGAGGAAGAGAGCTCGTCTGATGAAGCTTCAGGGAGGTGTTGTGTTTTCAGGTAACCATGTTAAGTAATCTTTGCTCTAGTTGTCTTAGTTTGGTTTCTGTTGGTTTTCCTTGTGTAGTAAGGTTAGTTTTGTTGCTAGTATGTTGGGGTAATAGTTGTAGTTTGGAAATATCTTTGGTGTGAAGAAGGTTTAAGTGAGTATCATATGGTTGTGGTTGTTGGTATGTTGGAGCTAGATAAGTTAGAGGTGAGGTAGGAGGTTGTTGTTAGACAGGTTTTGAGGATGTTATTGGAGGGTGTGAATTGGCATTCATGCACAGTTAAATCATTGTTATATGCTATACTATATATGTTGGTCCATGCATACATGTGGCATGACATTAAAGGTTTTGCATACATGTACATCAGGCATTGATAGGGCATGTTGGTGATCATGCATACGATGTTCACACTCGCTAATAACTAATCGAATCTGTTAGTGTGGTGGTTGGGTTGGATGATGGGTTTTTAGAGGTTGTTTTGGTGCTGGGTGAAAGTTAATAGTGGGGTATATTAAGCTAGTTGCTTGTAATAGTGAGAGTGGTATGGTTTGATGGTAGAAGAATAGTGTTTGTTGCTTAAGGAGTTTAGTGGTTTGAATAGCTAAGTGGGAGTGGTAGTTCCTTTGTATTAAGTGTTGTTGCAGGTTAGCGGTTGTGTTTTCAGATGCTGAGATAGCTTAGCATTTAAGTTGTTGTGGAAGGGTTGTGTTTGTAAGTGCTGGTTCGTGGCAACCTTTGAGGGGTTGAGAAGTTGGTATGTGTGTTCGAGTGGGTGATGTCCTAGTAAGACAAATGTTATGGTTGAAGGTTGAAGTGGAAGGATCATGAAAGATCGAAGGCTTGTGTTGTTTAAAAGGATTTTTGTGAAAGGTGGTTGGCTGGTTGTGGTTAAGGAAGTTCCGTCTAAAGTCAGTTGGTGGTGTGTGGTACGGCTGATGAAGTTAAGTTGGAGTTGTAAAGTAAATTTGGAATCTGGGTGGGTGATCCTGGTGAGATGTGTGGTAATGTTAGCGGTAGATGTGATGGAATGTCAGCTTTCGTTGAGGAGTTTGGGTAAGCAGTTGATGTTTAAAGATTTTTGCTTGTTGGGAAATTCTTGGAAGAGGTTTGGGAGTTTGCAAGAGTTTTAGAAGCAGAGAAGTTGCCTAGTGGCTGGATTAGTTTGGCTGTTGTCTTTGTGTTAACAGGTTTTGGAGTTTTGTGTTACAGTGATGTGTGTTGTAAAGGTTGAAATTCTTTAGGTTGAAGTTGGGACTGTGTACAGTCCGGATATGTGGAAGGTTAAGTTGTGGCTATCTTTGAGTGTTCTGGGTTTGTGAACAGCATGTGGTGGTGTTGGGGTCAGTGGAGTTTTGTGAGGAAAGTGTTCAGTGTTGGTTGAGGCTTTTGTGTTGCCTAGTGTGTGATTTGAGAAGGTTGTGGTTCCCTTTTCGCCGGTTAAATTTCGAGGACGAAATTTCCTAAGGGGGGGAGAGTTGTAACGCCCCGGTTTTGGGCTCAGAAGTTTTGGGCGTTGACCGGTTTGGTCAAAGTGCTGATCGAATATATAAGAGTGAATTTAGGAAAGCCTAGTTCGGGTTGCATTAAAAATATGGAAAAATGTTCTAAAATCATCTTTTATTATATAAAAGTGAACTGTGAAATCAATTTTGGAAAATGAGGTTCGGAAGGTTGACATTTTGGCTAGTGACCAAAATGTAATTTTTGAAAGTTCGGGGACAGTTTTATAAAGGATTGAAACTTTGAATCTTTAAGGAGCTATTATTCCAATAAGAATTTCTCCAGATTTTTCTAAGATATTTTAAGGCTTTATTCTGATTTTAAAGATTATGAAAGAGGAGGGAAAACATTTTTACCATTTCTTAACTAACTTTTCATTTTCTCTCCATTTTCCTTTTCTCTCTTTTTTCTCTCAACCCAAACACAATTCTCCAGATTTTCTTCTCTGATTTTGGCATCTAAATCTCTCATTTCAACTCTTATTTGATTCCTAATCATATCATCAACAAAACCTCTCAATTTGCAAGTTGTTTCATCAAGCTTTTTGGCTCTAAAAAGGAGAAATTCAAGTTTGGAGGTAAGAACGTCCTTCTCCTCTAAACTATCAGTTCTTTACTGAAATTCCTAAGTTCTCAATCCTTGAATTATGTTTTGTTAATGGCTTTTCAATTGAGATCTTGATTTTTGGCTAAAATGCAAGATTTGGTGATTTTGGTGGAATTTTCGTGTGATCTGTTTGGGCAGTGTTTTGAAGTGTCAAATTGATGTTAAATGAATGTTAAATTGATTAGAAATTGATGTTTAACTAATGCAATCCCGGATAGGTTGAATTTCCTAAGTTTGGCTTGAGTTTTTGGTTGTTCTTGGAGTGTTTTTGGTGATCTGTTATACCTGGAGGTATAAGGACGTGTTTGTGATCATTTTGGATGTTAATTGATGTTTACAAATGGTTAGAAGTGATGGATCTTGGCTGGGTTAAGTTTTGGTAATGTTTGGAGGTGATTTCGGTTGTGCTTGGTAGCCGAATTGTTGGTTTTGTGTTGAGCAGCGAGTTTGGTTGTGTGGCTGCTGTTCTTAATGCATAATGATGCATTAATGTGCTGTTTTTGTGTGCTTGAAACAGGGGAGTTTGATCCGTGAGCTTTAGAGGTGTTGCGGAAGGTTTCGGATGCTTGGAAGGCTTGGTGGCTAGCCTTGTTTTGTGTATCGGTGAGTGAAGTCGGGTTTTCGGCTTTTAAACAAAGGTTTGAAGGTTTTGGGAGCTTAGTTTAAGTCTAAACAACTTTGCTAAGCTCAAGAGTAAGTAAATGGATTTCTTACTTGATTTGTGATATGAATTGGCTTTTTAGGCAATTGTGGTTGATGATTGAAATGCATGAGCTTTGCATGGTTTGAATCTGTTTTGAAAGCATATTTTAGCATGGTTTAATGCTGGTTTTGAAAGCCATATGTGAAGGATGCTCAAGGTAAGAGATCCTTGGTTTTATACATTGGAAAATGTGGTTTTGATGCATGGTGTTGCATGTTGTTTAATGGCTTTGTTTAATGCTTTAAAACAATGAATTGATGATGATAAATGATGGTTTTTGCATATTGGTTATGCATGTGAATCATTTGGTTAATGTGGTAATGGTTTTGCATATTGGCTATGCATGTGAAACATTGGACTAATGTGGTAAGGTGGTTATATTGGCAAGTGATGTAAGTGGTTCTTGGTTCTTTGATCGGATATAGTTAGCCGGCTATAGGATTGGGTGCACCGTGAATTAAGTCGCCTTGGAGGTGGAGTGGTCAAGAGTGGACCGGGAAACTCCCTTCAAGTATCCTAACGAGATGGTTGAGGTCATAATGGAGGTGTTGCCCATTCGAGGACCTTGGTTGAGCAAAGGTTATATGGTGTTTAAAAGTCCATATGTGAGAACCTTGTGCTTGTTGAGATCACAATGGCGGTGTTAAGTCCATGTGTGGATCTTGTGTGGGATGTCCCGGATCTCGTTAGTGATGTTCTACAACTACCAATCGGTGAATGCAAAGGTTATATGGAGGTTGTTGCCCATATGTGAGAACCTTGTGCATGTCAAGGTTGTATGGTGGTTAAAAGTCCATACATGGGAACCTTGGGGAAAAGCTAAGGTTGTATGGTGGTTAAAAGTCCATACATGGGAACCTTAGGATGTTAAGGTCATAATGGAGGTTGTTGCCCATTCGAGGACCTTGGATTGGTAGGGTGTAGGGAGCGTAGGGACAACGCTCGGAATCCGCGTATCCGATTGGATGTTGAGTTGAAAAGTGGATGTGGTTGATCACTTGAATGCCAATATGATGTTCTTGGACATAAAGAAGCATGAGATGCTTGAAGTGATGCTTGATTGCATGTGAAGCATGAGTTGCTTGAAATGATGCTTGATTGCATGTGAAGCATGAGTTGCTTGAAAGATGCATGGTTGCATGAAAATTGTACAATGCATGTGAATGCATGTTTACTTGTTAAGTTGAACAAGTGTTGATTATCATTTGGTAAATGATGTATGTGAGCATGAGATATCTTTAATGCATTGAAGTCTTGTAGGACTTGTTTTAAAAGGCATGTGATGATGATAGCATGGTTCATATGTTGCCTTGGTTAAATGCATGTAATGGATTGCTTGAGTAATGGTTTTAAAAGGATTCTTGCCTAAGAAGGCTTTCAAGGCTAAGAAAGGGATGTTGTGAAATGGAAGTGCTTTCCATGGTTTTGTTCTAGCTTTGCATATGGTGTTTATGCATGGATTGGCTAAATGGATGATTTGTAAGTTGTACTTTAAATGGGATTCCTTAGCTTGCTAAGCTAAGGGTTGGTTTTCATGTATGTGCAATGCATGGTTTGATGCTTGTGGTTGAAAAGGATTTCAAACATGGTTTTGGTAAGCAAATCGGGTTTGTTTTACAAGTGTTTTTATGACCCGCTGCATTGATGGTGTTTTGTTTTTGAGCATTCCTCACTAAGCATTATGTGCTTACGCTCCTTTTTGTCCATCAATGCAGATTCTTGAAGTTTGGATAGCAAGGAGCAAGGGATTCAAGGTGGACTCCAATGGAGATGTATGTCTCGGTGAATAGCTATAGTTAATAAAGGCAATGGGGTAGAATCTCTCGGGGTTGTTGTGTATGTGTTCGTTTATGTTTGAACAAGGATGTTTTAATGTTGTAATGATGTTGTTGGATCATGATTTGGCTTTAATGTGATTGTTTTGGAAGGTTTGTGCCTAAATGGTTGCTTGTGTAGGAAGCATGCCTATAGATTTGGGGCTTTTTGCATATGATGTGTTTCTGATGAATTGTTGTTGCAAGTATGTCTTATTCATGTTGAATTGCATGCTGGTTAAGTTTGGTGGCTTTTGGAGCATGTTTGGATGGTCAATTGTGTGTTTGAGTGAGCAAAATGCAGCAATCTGGGCTAGGCGTTTCGGAACAGATGACACCGTTTCGGAACGGGTGCCCTGCATGAACCCAGGCGTCCGAAACGGGTGCCACCGTTCCGGAACGGGTTGGCTACTGCCAGACCCCTGTTGCGGAACGCGTTGCGGAACGGCCCCGTGTTTCGAAACGGGCTCTGCCTGTTTCGGAACGGGTGACCGTTGGGGACTGACACGGGCGATTAAATGTTTCAGAATGTTTGCAATTTGGTCCTGAAACTTGTTTGTGCAATTGTGTGAGTTTGGGATGTCCGTTTGAGCTGAAATTTGGCTGAGATGCATGAAACATGATTAATTTTAAGTTGGTAACTTAAAATCTGGTTAAGTCCTTAAGTTTATCAGAAATTACAATTTGGTCCCTAAAGTTGTAATTTGTTCAATTGAGTCCCTGTTTAACCTCTGATGTATGTGATCTTTTAGTATGATGTTTGTGTGATCACAATTAGGTTTTAAGTGCATCTAGACAAGATTAAAAAGAAAAAAAAGGGTCGTTAATCAAGGTTGACTTTCGGGTTGACTTTGGTTTTCCCCGTGTGACTTTCTTAATTCGGGTCAACCGTCTAGGCCGGGTTAAGGGGGTTACAAAAATTAAAGAACACAAGTGAATAATTGGGTTTTTGGAGTAATCTAATAATTAGAAAATAAAATAAGCCAATAAACTAAAGTAGAGTAATCAAGATGAGAGAATGGGCCAGAGTATATTTGTCGTAGTGTGGAAACCAATTGGACTATCTCAGTCTTTGAATGCAACGAACACCGGATTACCTCGGCAGAGACCAAAGTCACTACCTCGGCAATCCATTGCTGGGGCAGCAGCGAACAACGTCAAGGTTCAGCAAAGCGTCCTTCAGTGGCTCCTCCTTATACCTAAGTTGAAATCATGCTGATGCGCAGGCCTTGATAATACCTCCCAGCGTGAACCAAGGATGAACACCAACCAATCTTATGCTTCTTTTAGCCGTTGAAACTCAAACTTATCCCTAAGCTGAGTTAGTTTTCACCGATTGGGATGAAAACCATGCTTATCTGTTTCGAGAGTCTAACTCTCCCGATATTAGACAAATAGATAGTTAACGAGATCCTCTCCCAATTCACTCGAAAACAAGAATATGAACCAAGAATAAGCAAACATTAAACTAAATTGTATTAACAAAAACTTAAACAAAATCCAATCATTTTCTCACAACTACTAAACAATACAATCTAAACCCTAAGAAGAAATTAGAACAAAATGACAATGGAAGCTCGGTACAAGTTCTCTCAAAAGCTCGATGATGATCTAATCGGTTGGCTTAGCCTTCTTTAAATATGAGTAGGCTTGGGGAAAAGTCTTTCTTGGGTAGGAAGTTAAGTTGGAGTTGGGCATGTTTTCATTAAAGAGGTGAATCTCTTTAATTTATTGCATTTATTCACTTTTGGCTGAATTCTATCTTTAACCTTTCTTCTATAATTTCATCACCTTCCCTTACTCCGATCGCCATGCAAAGTTTGTGAAACAATCCAGCTTTTAATGCTCTTCAAATCGACTATCACTTTGCATATTTTCTACCCCGACAACTTTGTCTGTTCACTGCCTCGACAGAGTCTACTGCCTCGATAGAAGTCTGTCAGCTGGTTCTGCTCCACAAGGCTCTATCTCATAGTTCAGCTTTCTTCAGTAGAAACTGTTGTTCATGGCTGACTTGATCTAGACCATCGAGAGAAAGTTCTACACCGCTCCTTCCTTTCCTTCTCTGCTGCGGCAAAGTCTGCCTGGGCATAGTGTAGCGAAATATGCAAAAGCACAAACACGCACATAAGTAACATCTTTTTCATTAAATAAACCAAACATAATGATCAATCATAATAAAGATGAGATCAATGTGATTGATGCATGGAGGGCTATGTAGGGCATTTAGGTGTTCCCTTTTTGTGAAAGCGCAAGTGCACACTTCTGCCAAGTTATAGTATAAAAGATGTCGAATCCCACGAGGATTGGTCAGCTTGGTTCGATTTGTAGTTCCTGCACAAGGTAAAGTAAAAAACACAAGTAAGGTGATTGTTGAGATGAAAAGTAAAATAAAATAAAACACAAGTAATAAAAGAGGTGATTCAGGTTGATAAGAGGGCAGGGTTATGCTACCGCTTAGTGTGAAACCGAGTTGAATAGGCTAAGTTGTTTTGCGCTGCCACGATATGTTGCCTCGGTGGGTATTGGCGGATTGAGGTTGCGACCCTTTCGCTGCCGCAACGGATCTCTACACTTGCAACTTTCGCTGTCTCGGCAGGTGAGATGGGGAGAAGTCCTGGTGGCAAGTCTGGCAGATACTCCAAGTTCGGCAGAGCAATTCTAATATGATCCTTCCTATGTCTAGGCAAGGATTCTGTCACCGCGTGATGTAGGCAATACCTAGAAATCTCAGCGTAAACCTAACACAGGCAGTCGACGTTTGGTTGCTCCTTTTAGCCACTAAAATTCCTACTTATGTCTAAGCCGAAGTAGTCAACACCTCGACATGATGAGATTGTACTTAATTCTTTCGTGAGTTTGACACTCTCGTGCCCGACAAATGGATTTCTTCAGCTGGACTTTTGTAACTAATTGAAGAAGTGAAGAACTTGAATTAAGTAAACTTGGAATATTTTATTGAAAACAACTTAAAAACCTAATACAATCGTCTCACAACTAATTTACAACATAACCCTTAACCCAAGAGAAGTTTATAACATGGCGGCGGCAAAGAACACTCAAGCTATGTTTATAGAAAACCTAAGATGATTTGAACTAGGAGTACAATGAGTACTTATAGACAAATAACTAGGTTAAGTCCTCCTTAAAGTATAAGTCCTCAAAAGTAGCTTTCCAAATTTAACGTGACTTTAAACTCTTGACTTCTTTGAGTTGAATGTGGACTTTATCTCGTTTGCCTTAGCCCGCAAGTAATCTTGAGATTTCACTTTGGCGGCTCTGCCCGCTGCTACAGACGTCGGAAAATCGAGTGGATGGTGGCGATAGACTCAAGATTTTTAGCTCTACAAATCGCACTCCGGTTCTCCAACTCCATAGTTTGCTGCCGTGGGCAGCAAGGTCGGTGGCAACAACACTCGGCAGCTACTGTCTTCAGCTGGAACTGCATCAGCACAACTCCTTAGTTCACTGCCTCAACATCACATCCTCAGCTCCTCTTTCCCTTTTCAGCCTTCAGTACCTAAAACCAAGAATTCACTAAAACAACATCTCTTCTTTACCAAATAAAATATAATCTATAAAAACAAGGTAAAGTGAAGGAATACTGTAAAATGCAATGTATGAACCTAATTATGCCTAAGATGAGCTCAAAAAACAGAAATAATATGAGATGGAATGTGCATGAAATATAGGAATTGTGGACACTTTACACACCCCCAAACTTGAACTATTGCTTTTCCTCAAGTAATGCAACCTAACATACTTGCTCTAATAATAATCAGAAAGAAAGACATGTATTCAACTTGATTTTATGCCTCAAGGTCGTGGCACCTATATTAAATTAGTGAAGGGAAATAAAGCAAGAAAATAACTCAAAATTTCATTTCTCATGCCCGTGCAGTGTGTGTATGTCTGTGTACAGGCTGAATATGCATAATAAATAATTAAACAAAGATGTTGTTACGATTTAAAGGTTGCTGCCTAGGCAACACAATTAAGCATAATATTTTAATCATGGCAGTGAGGGATTCAACTTATCACAACTACTCTTTTAGGTCTGAAGTTAAGATAGGAGCAAACTACAAACCCCAAACCCTTGGAGTAGAGTCATCCCGTGAAGACTTTCATTCACTCATGCTAATTTGTCTGTCACTTCAAGGCTTTCAGTTTCATGGAGTTTGATAGTAGCGGAGTGTCCTCGCACATGATTCTTCCTAGAGCCTGCTGCGGGCAACTCTAGGGTAAAACAACATATTTCCCTTGTTTTTGCTTCTGCTGCCGTGGTAGTGCTGTATCTTTCTATTTCTTTTGTCTGCCTCGGCGGCTACCTGCAATCATTGTTAGAACTTTGCAAAGAATTCTAAAAATAAGCAGGCAATGTTCATCAGATATTATAACACATTCAACAAGTAACAGAGAAGTTTGACAGTTTTAGGCAAAAAGAAAAAAATTCTAAGTAATTTTTCATGCTTTTCCCAAGATTAAGTTCAATTTTAATTTGGTGCAAAAATAAATTAATCGGCTACCCTATCATAGGCACAAGTTATAACAAATTTTTCTTTTCCGATTTTTACCAAGGCAAGTACAATGCAACCTAAATGCAACTAAGTATGCCTAGACAAAAGATGCGAGAG
The DNA here is from genome assembly GCA_030270665.1 of Hibiscus trionum. Lineage (NCBI taxonomy): Eukaryota > Viridiplantae > Streptophyta > Magnoliopsida > Malvales > Malvaceae > Hibiscus > Hibiscus trionum. The sequence goes on from BSYR01000027.1 coordinate 3,449,713, forward strand.
CTATCCCTTCCAAACCCGAGATGGGCATTGCCCTCAATGCACAAAACAAGACAGAAAAATAATAATAGAAAAGTAAATACAAGTTAAAAAATAAATAAAACAGAAAAAGAAGAAATAAAAGAAAAGAGAAAGAAAAACTAAAAATTGGCTAAGGGTTGAGAGGAGGCTGGAGTCTTTTCAGCTGAGGAGGAGGAAGATGTGTGGATGACGAAGCGGCGGCCGACAGATGTCTTGGCGGCGGTCTTAGCAGGTGAGGTTTTTGCTTTCCGCGGCGGCTGGACTCTTTTCAGTGTATGATGTGGTTCTTCTTGAGGTTCGGTAGGGGGAGCGGCAGGAGGTGCGTCGCTCTTTTCTGACTCCGTCTCGAAGTCCACAGGCTTGATGGCTATTATGTGCTGCTTCCTCTTCCTAGTGCCTTCCTCCGTGGGTGGTGCCGAAGGGATAATCGCCATTGAGATAGTTGCTGCTGCTGCTACCACTACTGTTTCTGGCTCTGACGGCTGCTGCTCAATCTCCTCTGATGAGGAGGTGTCTGCTATTGTCCTTGTTGTGCCTGCAGGTGCATGGTGATGCTGGTGCCTCTCGGGGGAGTTAGCCACTATGTTGGATGGGGGTGGTGACTGAGTAAGTTGGATAGTACGTCGGAGAGGGCAAATGGCGGTCGGTTTGGCGGGTAGCGGCGGCGGGTGGCGTTCCTCATTCTTGGGCTGCTGCTGCAAGCTCTACAGGGTATGACGACAGGATGGGTCCCTCACCAGGGAATTTCTGTAAGAGATAAGCCACAAAGGCTTCTTGGACCTCCCCCACAAATTTCATGAAGGCTAGCTGCTGCTGCTTGATGCGCTTTGTGCTGTCTATAAGGGTGTGCAGCAGTGTGAGGACTTCATTGTCTGAGGCATCTTCAGTACTGCCGGGGGCGGCTGGAGTCTCAGGCTGAGCAGAAGAAGGCTGGCTGGGCGTTGTTGGCTCTTTATCCGTGTCCTGCATCATCTGTATACGGACTTTTCTGGTCCAGCCTTCTTTGGCAGTTGTTAACTCATCTTTAGGCTCTACCGGGACACCGAAGTTGGTGCAGAGGCCTGTGATGAGGGACGGGAAGTACAACCTGCCTTTCTTCTTTTTGAAGCAATTTTGGATCTCAGTGCATATGATTTCCCCAACGTTTATCGACCGATTCATTAGTATGCTGTGAATTAGGGTGAGGCGCAGCCGATCGACAGTTGAGTTGTGGAAGGTGGGCAGAAGGCGCCTCTTCACAAAGGTGTTCCACAGCATTGCCTTGGGTAGCAGGTGGCGGTGCTGGACAGATCCCACATGTTTGCCTGCCAACTACGGCGTGTTGGTCTTACAGAGTTTGGCCTTGATTTTCTCATAGTCGACAACCGTCAGTGACTGCCTCCACTCCTCGTGAGGGTTGTCGTGTATATCTAGGCTGCAGTATCTGTTGATGACAGCAGCGTTCAGCTTTACTGGCTCCCCGCAGACGTAGACAAATGGCTGCCCTGGGCAGGGGTGATGGGCGTAGAATTCCCTGACCAAAGTAACATTGGCCGTCTCTGGCTGCCGAGCAAATATCTCCCATCACTTTTTGTGAATGGTTTCGAACAGGGTAGGCTCTAAACCAAGGTCTCCCGTTTGCTGTGTGTAATGGAAACCTTGCTCCTCCCAGACTGCCTACTTAGAGAACTGATCTCTATATCTTTCCTTGTCCGCCTTGGTGCAAAATCTCTTGTAGGTGGGTTTGGGTTGTGATGCGGATGCCATGTGGAACGGTTGTAAGTAACTAAAACTAGAAAGAAAAACAGTTAGAGAGTAGTGGAAGCAAGAAGAAGATAGCAAGAAGGTGAAAGTAAAGTGAATGAATGGAGTGGGAGGCGTTTAAATAGGGGTTGCTGAGAAGTGTCATGGCGGCATTAAATGCCCAACGATCTGATTATCTCGCACACATTACGAGATTTTTTGCCTGTTATTTTTGGAGCCGTTGGCAGCTAACCGTTGGCGGCAAACTAGCCGTTACGTGTTGCTGCGCTGGGATGCCTTAGCGGGCTGGTGGGCGGACATCCTTGTTAGGCCTCCTTCTTGATCCTGCTCTTTTATTCCTAAACCTGAAATAAAAATAATTAAATAACTTCGGAAAAATAAAAATCCGAAAAACTAATTCTAATCCTAAGAAATAAAATAAATTCTAATCATAATACATAAAAATAATAAATAAATAAATAAATAAAAATTATGTTATGTTAGTAGTGCATTTGGGTGCATCTCCCAGACATAACCACTTCCTGAGGTAGTGTGGCTTGTTCTTCCCTCCTGGGGGGGGAGGTCCTCTTGTTCCTTCAGGTGCTGCGTCACTGGGTCCTTTAGCTTGCCCTTTGGTCTGTCATGGCAGCTGCTGCCCTGGCCTGTCTCCACGCTGATTTTGGAAGCTCTTGCATTTGTGCATCCTTTTTCTTTTTATAAGGGCTGTAGCACGTTCATCTTGATGCTTTGGTCGTCTACCCTCATTGTCAGCTCCCAAGTTCCACATCTATAAGCGTTCTGCCCGTGGCCAAGAATGGTCGCCCAAGAATGATAGGGGCTTTTTCATCGACCTCGCAATCTAAGATGAGGAAATCGACTGGAAGAATCAGGTTGCCAACATTTACCAGGATGTCTTTGATTTTTCCCTCCGGTTGTACAAACGAATGGTCATCAAGTTTTAGCATAACAGGGGTAGGTTTGGCAGGACCAATACCTAGTTATTCAAGACGGCCTTGGGCATAAGGTTGATGCTGGCTCCCAAGTCGCACAGGGCTCTGGTTTCATGTTTGCTGCCTATCCTGCATGGGATAACAAATCTGCCCGGGTCTGTCTGCTTGGGCGACATCTTGTTGTGCATCATTGCCATGCACTCTTCAGTGACAACCATTGTCTCGAACTCCCCAATCCTCTTCTTATTAGAAACCATATCTCTGAGATGTTTGGCATAGTTTGGCATACTTTGGATGGCTTCTATTAGAGGTATGTTAATGTGCACATGCTTCAGAATATCCATGAATTTTCTGAACTGGTGCTCTTGCTTTTGCTGCTTAAGCCTCTGGGGGAAAGGTACTGGCAGACGGATGTTCTCTATATGCTCCTTGCTTGGGGGCTTAGTCTGGGGAGGATAATCTGCTTCAGGACCGCTGTCCTATTCCGCTGCTGGGGCGGCTGGTGTTGGTGCTGCTGTGGCAGGCTTTTCTTTCTTGTCTGGCAGGGTTTCTGGCTGTGTCTCCACCCTGGGTTCATCCAACTGCTTCTCACTTCTTGTAGATATGGCCTTGCACTGCTTATAAGTGGGTTTTGCGGCTGCTGCCTCTGAGCTGCTCGATACGGCTCCCATTTCCCGACTGTTGTAGATTTTAGTGAACTGCCCAAATTGGGTCTCCATGTTCTTTATAGCAGCCTCCTGGTTGTTCATCCTCATCTCCGTCCTGTCCATAAAAGACTCAGTTTTATCAATGAATTTATTTGTACGAACAATAAAGTCACTAGTTCTAGACATAAAAGTGTGAAGGGTAGCTTCTAGTGAATTATTGTTTTGTGGCTGCTGAGTTTGCTGTCTGGACTGGTTCTGTTGGTAGCCTCCCTGTAGCTGTTGTGGATTTACCGTGGTCTTTGGGTTGCTCCAGGAGGAATTAGGATGGTCCTTCCATCCGGGGTTGTAAGTTTTATGGGAAGGTCTGCTATTCCTCACATATCCTCCCATATAATTGGTAGATGTAGTGCATTAAGAGGAATCATGGTTGCCCCCACACTTGCCGCAGAATGGTTCTACAGCCTTTACCTCATAGACCTTCCAGTAGGTTGCACAATCTTCATGACCAGCTCCGTCAATGTGTTAAGGCGGGTATTGACAGATTCTGAGGCTTCTACCTCGTTAACAGTGGCTGGCCGCCTAACGCCACCTCGGCGGGCTGTCAGATACTTGTAGTCATTTTGGCGGCTTGGTTCAGCAGCCGTAATACTTCCTCTGGTGGTCTGTCAAGGATGATCCCATTGGCCGAGGCATCTATCATCATTCGAGTTGGGTAGTTCACCCCATTGTAAAATATGGATACATGCGTCCAAGCCGGAAGACCATGTAGCGTGCAGTTGTTCAGCATCTGTTGGTACCGCTCCCATGCTTCATACATCGGCTCGTCACCCCCTTGACGGAAGGCTGTTATCTCATTGCACAGTCTGTCTGTGACATTGGACATGCTAAATCGGTCTAGAAAATCTTTACAAAGCTCCGTCCATGTGTTGAATGACCTTGCCGGCTGGTTGTTCAGCCAATGTCTTGCCCCATCCCTTAGTGAATAGGGAAATAATTTCAGCCTCAGTACATCATGACGAACCCCGTGTATTCTAAATGCTCTGCAGATGTCTAGGAATCCTCTTAAATGCTGCCGAGCATCTTCTGTGGCAGTCCCTCCAAAGTGTCCTAGTGTGTTTATCATGTTGAACATGACGGGCTTCAGCTCGAAGTGGTCCGCCTCTATACCAGGTTCTGTTACTGTTGGATCGAACCCTCTAAAGTCATGTTCCAGATAGTCTCTAGTGGTTCGAATCTGGGGCGGCCTGGGCAAAAGTGGGGGATCCTGCCTCGGTAGATCTTGCGGACCTCTGGGCGGCAAGTCTTACTGCCCGCCCCGGCCGTGTGCGGCACCGTTGGGTGGGTCCTCGTTTACCATGTTTACCTTTGCTTTTCCCTTGTCTTCTTTGTTTTTCGCTAGGACTTCCCTGAGCTCCTTCTTAAGTTCTCTTGCTTGACGCACAATATCATCGTAAAAGAGGAGTTCTCCTTTTGGGTTTGCCCTGGTCATGTACTAGCAAAGGACACTGCAATATTTTTTTCCGATTAAAAATGAAATAAAATAAAAAATGAAATAAAGAAAATGTGCAGAAATTAAAAACGAAATTCGCTGTTACCAATCCCCGGCAACGACGCCAAAAACTTGTAGGGCGTGTAGGTGTTCCCTTTTTGTGAGAGCGCAAGTGCATACTCCTGCCAAGTTATAGTGTAAAAGATATCGAATCCCACGAGGATTGGCCAGCTTGGTTCGATTTGTAGTTCATGCACAAGGTAAAGTAAAAAGACAAGTAAGGTGACTGTTGAGATGAAAAGTAAAATAAAATAAAACACAAGTAATAAAAGAGGTGATTCAGGTTGATAAGAGGGCAGGGTTATGCGGCCGCTTAGTGTGAAACTGCGTTGAATAGGCTAAGTTGTTTTGCGCTACCACGATATGCTGCCTCAGCGGGTACTGGCGGATTAAGGCTGCGACCCTTTCGCTGCCGCAGCAGATCTCTGCACTTGCAACTTTCATAGTCTCAGCAGGTGAGATGGGGAGAAGTCCTGGCGACAAGTCTGGCAGATACTCCAAGTTCAGCAGAGCAATTCTAATATGATCCTTCCTATGCCTAGGCAAGGATTCTGTCACCACGTGATGTAGACAATACCTAGCAATCTCACCGTAAACCTAACACAGGCAGTCGACGTTTGGTTGCTCCTTTTAGCCACTGAAATTCGTACTTATATCTAAGTTGAAGTAGTCAACACCTCGACATGATGAGACCGTACTTAATTCTTTCGTGAGTTTGACACTCTCGTGCCCGACCAATGGATTTCTTCAACTGGACTTTTAGAACTAATTGAAGAAGTGAAGAACTTGAATTAAGTAAACTTGGAATATTTTATTGAAAACAACTTAAAAACCTAATACAACCGCCTCACAACTAATTTACAACACAACCCTTAAACCAAGAGAAGTTTAGAGCATGGCGGCGGCAAAGAACACTCAAGCTATGTCTATAGAAAACCTAAGATGATTCGAACTAGGAGTACAATGAGTATTTATAAACAAATAACTAGGTTAAGTCCTCCTTAAAGTAGAAGTCCTCAAAAGTAGCTTTCCACATTTAATGTGTCTTTAAACTCTGACTTCTTTGAGTTGAATGTGGACTTTATCTCGTTTGCCTTAGCCTGCAAGTAATCTTGAGATTTCACTTCGGCGGCTCTGCCTGCTGCTACAGACGTTGGAAAATCGAGTGGATGGTGGCGATAGACTCAAGATTTTTATCTCTACAAATCGCACTCCGGTTCTCCAACTCCATAGTTTGCTGCCGTGGGTAGCAAGGTCGGCGGCAACAGCACTCGGCAGCTACTGTCTTCAGCTGGAACTGCATCAGTACAGCTCCTTGGTTCGCTGCCTCAACATTGCATCCTTAGCTCCTCTTTCCCTTTTTCATCCTTTAGTACCTAAAACCAAGAATACACTAAAACATTATCTCTTCTTTACCAAATTAAAGATAATCTATAAAAACAAGGTAAAGCGAAGGAATACTGTAAAATGCAATGCATGAACCTAATTATGCCTAAGATGAGCTCAAAAACAGCAATAATATGAGATGGAATGTGCATGAAATATAGGAATTGTGGACACTTTACATGCTACAATGTGACTCGAATGGTGATTTAGCAATAATTGTTATAGAAAAAGGGTGAAATGATAGTACTTTTACACACTTAACACACCCCCAAACTCGAACTATTGCTTGTCCTCAAACAATGCAACTAGTAGAGAAAAAAATAATTACTCGCCCAAGTCCTTAATCTTCATAGAGATTGCTTCAACTCGCCTTCTTCCTTATGACCTAGCACTTGAAAATACATGATTAAATTTTTCGGATGACTAAAGGAGTTACTCAGAATCAAACTATGATGCTAGTGAGTGTGTGCATGTTTTGTGAACAAGATGATTATTCAGGTTCTAAGTAAATACTTAAGCATTAACCTACTTAACTTGGGTAATTTTTTTAAGCAATCTAACCGACTAGAGCCAATTTCGGGCACCTCTAGTGATTAGCCTAGAGCCAGTTTCGGGCACCTCTAGGGCTTCCTTAAGCTAGAGCTGGTGTTAGGCACCTCTAACTTCTTACCCAAAATTTTCTTTCTAAGCAAGTCTATATCTTAAGTGTCTTAGAACTCCTTAAATCGTACAAGTCACAAAAGTGTATTTTCGTTTTCAACCCCCATAGTATGATTCTAAGTGTTTCCTAATAGTCATCTTAACCTTTAAAGAGTATTTTGAAGTGTTAAGGTAGTTTTCATCACTGGAAGAGTTTTGCAAGTCACGGCAATTCTAAGTCAAATTAAAGAACTAGGAAATAGAAAAACTACATTGCTTTTAGATAATTGACTGCCGCGACAGTAGTTTCCTCGACATTGACCTATACCCCCAAACTCAAGACAAGCATTGCCCGCAATGCATCAATACCGATCACAAAATATAAAGGCAAAATAAAAGGTAAGAGAAGAAAGAAAAACTAGATTTCTGAGGACTTGGAGGAGTCCTCATCATCAACGGGAATTATGAACTTTCTCTTGGCCGTTGTCTTGATCTTTTTGGTTGATCTCGGTGGTCGGGTGTACGTTGGAGTTGGCTTCGCTTGGGTGGTCACTTCTTCTTCATTGTCTGTGTCAAGGCAAATCTCCTCGGTTGTTGTTGTCTTGCGCTTGAGTGACTGAGATGTGGCTTTGTCAAATTTCTTGAGAAGGAGTGCATAGTGTCGAACCAATCCGACAAGGGCTCGGTGCAGATCAGCTCATCCATCGGAAGATCGGGGAGTGGTGATGCCGAGAAGGCATGTGTTACCAAGGCAGAAAAGGTGGGCACTGCCGCAGTAGAGGTATCTTGGGCTGCCTCGGTAGTGAGGTCGACATGGAATGGTGGGAACGACACAGTGCTTTCTGGGAACTTCTCTTTGAGCACTTGGGTGATTGAATGGGTGAAGTCCCTCGTGAAATGCATAAACCGTCTCTGCCTTTGGTCCATCTCTTCCAACTTTTGGGCTATATGTTGCAGGGTCACTGCCGAGGTAGAGGGTGCAGACGTTTATGGGATGTTGATTGAGGATGCCATGATGGTAGTGCCTTGTACTAGTGTAGAGACCAGCTTGGCTTCAGTTATCTGCATCATCTTGTAGTAGGTCTCCTTGTCCCACCCCTTCCGTTTTGGCGTATATTCATCGACCGGATCGGCTGGGACCTTTTTTTTGTTTGCAGAGGCCGGTGATGAGCATGGGCAAGTAGAGGACACATCTCTCTTTTAGGCTGCACTTGTACATCTCATCACAAATTATGTTACCCACATTAATAGTTCTATTGTGCAAAATGGAGTGTATAAGTGCTACACTAGGTTTGTCTACAGTACTGTTATGAGAGGTAGGCATAATGTAGCATTTTACAAAAGTATTCCAGAGTTTTGTCTCGGGCTGAAGCCTTCAGCGGTTTCCCGTCCCCTTTTGTGCCCTGGCATTCCATGTCGTGCCGGCAATGCAGAGCTCCTCTTTGATGTCCTCGTAATCTGCATCCGTGAGCTGTTCTTTGAATGCCTTGTGTTCATTCTTTTCCATGCGGGTGCCATAATAGAGATTTATCGATTCGGGATCTATGGGGATGGCCGTGCCTCTAACATGTACACAAAGATTGTTGGGATTTGGGGAGTGGGCGTTGAACTCTCTCACCCATATGATGTCGCTGGCTTTGGTTGGTGGCAAAAGATTTGCCACTTTTGATAAGTAATTTTGTTTAAGATAAAGTGATCGAGGCCAAAGTCGGAGGCGGAGTAAGAATAATAGAAGCCTTGTTCCTCCCACACTTGCCGTCCAATGAAATATTTGTTGAATCGGCGTTCCTCCTCCGGTGGTGCAAATCTCTTGTAAGCCGTTTCCTCGGTGTGTCTCGAGGTTTCTCCTTTGTGTAGTTTTGGTGCCATCTGAATGTAGTTGTGAGAAATGTAAACGAAAGCAAAGAAAAGAAATTGCGAGAATACTTAAGAAATCAAGATTAGAGAAGAGAAGGGTTTGGTGGTGGAGAGTTGAGAGGGGGAGGGGTTTATATAGATCTCGACATAATATAGCCATTGCTGCATTAAATACGTGCGCGACAAGAATCCCGTTACATAGCTGTTGCGGCTGATAGTCGTTAAAGTAGCCATTGTGGCTTGTATGCTCGTTGAAGTAGCCATTGCGGCTTGTATACCGTTGGGCAGAACATGCCGTGCTAGCAAGGGACTCCTCACACTAGACGTTGGCGTCTATTTGCCGTGTGGGCAAGGGAATGTGAGCCCAACTCTTCTTTTATTTCTTGATCTCCTTCCTAAAAATTAAAATAAATAACATTAAAATAACACCTTATTCCTAAACAAAAATTAAAGATGTGGAAAATAAAATAAAAATAAAAGAAAGAGAAAAGGTTAAGACACTAAAAGAGTGCATGTTTATGCATCTCCTAAAGTGATCACTTCCTTGTCCCTCATGACATGCTGGCCAGTATAGTGCTTCAGCCTTTGTTCGTTCACTTTGAATTCATGCCCATCTTTGGTGGATTTGATTGTCATAGCTCCATGGGGAAATACTTTGACCACTTCGAATTGTCCAGACCATCTTGACTGGAGTTTTCCTGGGAACAACTTTAGTCTAGAATTAAAGAGTAGTACTAACTACCCGGGCAGGAATTGTCGCGGCAGTAGCTTGCTATCATGCCAGTGTTTTGTTTTCTCCTTGTTGATTCGTACGTTTTCGTACGCCAGGGCTCGAAACTACTCTATTTCATTGAGGTCTAGGAGTCATTTCTGTCCAGCATTTCTCAGTCCATATTCATCGTGTTTATCGCCTTATATGCCTTGTGCTCTATCTCAACTGGTAGATGGCAAGTTTTTCCACACACAAGTCGATATGGGGACATTCCCAATGGGGTTTTGAATGCTATTCGATAGGCCCATAATGCATCATCAAGTCGAAGGGACTAATCCTTTCGATACGGCTTAACCACCTTTTCAAGAATTGTCTTTAGCTCTCTATTTGATATCTCGGCCTGCCCACTGGTCTGTTGGTGATATACCGTGGCAAGCTTATGTGTGATCCCAAATTTCTTCAATGCCGCGACAATAAGCTTGTTATCAAAGTGTTTGCCCTCGTCACTAATGATAGCTCATAGTACTCCAAACCGTGTGAATATGTGTTTTTGCAAGAATTTCTGAATGATTTTGCAGTCATTGTTCGGGGTTACAACAACTTTAACCCACTTCGACACATAGTCGACGGCTAGAAGACGTGAAAGGCCCCATGAAATCAATTTCCCAAACATCGAACAGCTCGACTTCAAGGATGTATTGCAAGGGAATCTCGTTCGTCTCGAAATATTGTCGGTCCGCTGACATCGGTCACATTTCTTATAGAAAGCCTGGGCATCTTTGTACAGTGTCGGCCAATAGAATCCTGACTGTAGTACCTTGGCTGCGGTTCTGGTTCCTCTGAAGCGTCCTCCATATGGTGAAGAATGGCATTGTTGAAGCACCTCTCTTTGTTCTTCTTCAGGGACACATCTCCTTATAACCTGATCTGCATATTGTTTAAATAAAAGAGGCTCGTCCCAAAAGTAATGCTTAGCATCATGTTGGAACCTCTTCTTTCCTTGATGGTTAAGGTTATAAGGTAATACACCACTAACTAAAAATTGACAAGATCAACATACCAGGGTGTTTGGGAGGCGGGCATTACTGTCAAGGGTATTGCCGAGGCAATGCACTCTGAAATTGCCGAGGCAATGTTGTTAGTTGCCGTCAGGAAAATAAGTTTAGTATCTGCCATGGTAGCAGTGTCGGCAACGAAGAGCTGCTAATCTGGGAATGCATCTTGTATTTCTGTGCCTGCGGTGTCTTCTCTTCCTTGTTCGAGTCATGACAGGTGGTCGGTAACTTGATTTTTCATTCCTTTTCTGTCCTTGATGTCAACATCGAATTCTTGTAGTAGAAGAATCCATCGAATCAATCTGGGCTTTGCATCTTTCTTGGAAAATAGGCATTTGATCGTTGAATGGTCCGTGTGAACTGTCACCTTGGTTCCGATTAAGTTTGATCGAAACTTGTTAAAGGCAAAGACTACGGCTAGTAACTCATTTTCAGTGGTAGTGTAGTTGACTTGGGCCTCATTGAGTGTTTTACTAGCATAGTAGATCACATGAAAGATTTTGTCTTTCCTTTGACCAAGAACTGCACCGACGTCATAATCACTTGCGTCACCATCGCACATGAGCTCCAAGGGCAATGTCCAGTCTGGTGGGACTACGGTTGATGAGGACACAAGTTTTTGCTTCAGTGATTTCGAATGCTTCAGTGCATTCCTCATTGAAGTCAAAGGTCCTATCATGTTCAAGAAAATTACACAAAGGTTTAGTTATTTTCGAAAAATTTGCAATAAATTTTCTATAAAAACTTGCGTGTCCTAAGAAGCTTCGGATTCCTTTGACTATGGTTGGTGGAGGTAGTTTCTCGATTACATCTATTTTTGCCTTGTCTACTTCAATGCCCTTTGATGATATCTTGTGGCCGAGTACTATGCCCTCATCCACCATAAAGTGGCACTTCTCCCAATTTAGAACCAAATTAGATTCCTCGCATCATGTGAGTACCCTTTCTAAATTACCGAGGCTATTGTCCAAGTCATCGCCAAATACTGAGAAATCGTCCATGAAGATCTCCAGGAAATCTTCCACCATGTCGGAGAAAATTGCCATCATGCATCTTTGGAAGGTTGCTGGGGGCATTACAAAGCCCGAATGGCATCCTTCTAAATGCATATATGCCGTATGGGCATGTAAAGGTGGTCTTTTCCTGGTCGGTGGCACGATGGGGAAATCATATACGTATGGCGAAGTGGTTTGGGACACTAGACGATTCGCAAAGGCCTTGAGCTTGCTTGACCTTAGGAAAGGCCATGTGGTTCTAGTGTTACTACCAAATGTTGCAGAGTATGGCATTGCCGCTCTTGGAATCATGGCTGCCGGTGGTGTTTTCTCGGGTGTGAACCCGGTGTCGCACCCATCCGAAATAATGAAACAAGCCAATGCTGCAAATGCTAAGTTCATTGTAACGAATGGTCCGAGCTATGAAAAGGTGATGACATTAAATGCCTCCAGGCTCCTTAAAAATTATGAAATCTAACAATGACAAACATTATATTGTACTTGGAACTTGGAATTACAGGTGAAAGATCTGGAGCAACCTGTCATTGTGCTAGGTGACGAGCGCATTGAAGGCGTCACGAATTGGGATGAGCTGCTGGAAGCCGGTGATCGTGCCGGTGCAGGCACTCGGTTTACTAAGGAAGAAGTTCTCCAGAGTGATCTATGTGCCCTTCCATTCTCATCAGGCACCACATGGATTTCAAAGGGTGTAATGCTAACCCATAGGAACTTAGTGGCTAACCTGTGCTCATCTCTCTTCAGTGTCGGACCGGAAATGATTGGTGAAGTCACCACATTAGGCTTGATTCTGTTCTTCCACACTTACGGTATCGCCGGAATTTGTTGTGCCACGCTTAGGAACAAAGGGAAAGTGGTGGTCATGAATAGGTTCGATCTTCGGACGTTTCTCAACGCATTAATCACACATGAGGTTACATTCACCCCCATCGTGCCACCGATAATTCTTGCACTGGTTAAGAACCCCATAGACGATGAATTATATCTCAGTAAGCTCAAACTCGGGCAATTTTCTCCTCTAGAAACTTTGTCTATGCACTGCCTCGGTAGGGCTACTGCCTCAGCAGAAGTCTGTCAGCTGGTTCTGCTCCACAAGGCTCTATCTCATAGTTCAGCTTCCTTCTGTAGAAACTGTTGTTCATGGTTAACTTGATCTAGACCATTGAGAGAAAGTTCTGCACTGCTCCTTCCTTTCCTTCTCTGTCTCGGTAGAGTCTACCTGGGCATGGTGTACTGAAATCCGCAAAAGCTCAAACACGCACATAAGTAGCATCTTTTTCATTAAACAAACCAAACATAATGATCAAGCATAATAAAGATGAGATCAATGTGATTGATGCATGGATGGCTACAATGTGACTCGAATGGGTGTAGATTTAGCAATAATTGTCATAGAAAAAGGGTGAAATGATAGTACTTTTACACACTTAACAGTGGGTATCCTTGAGAGAATTTCAGTTAACGATTTTGAGTACCCCGTTGCCAGGTTAGGTATCAGAAATAAAACTAGTGGGAAATTGAAGGTTGATGAACTAACGTGCATCTATGCTGAGATTTATAACCTCACTAGTATGGTGAGAACATTGCAAAAGAACAATGAGCCTCAAGAAGTGAAGGCATTAGAACCATTCTGCACCATCTGTGGAGAGAGCCACCATGTAGATGATTGCCCCGCCAACCCTGAGTCGGTAAATTATGTTGGCAACATAAACTGCAATTTTAATCCTAACTCAAATACTTATAATGTAGGATGGAGGCAGCACCCAAACCTAGCTTGGGGGAATCAAGGATCCAACCAATATAATGCCCAACAACAGAAAAACAATGCCCAACATCAATATAATGCCCATCGTCAGAACAATGCCATGCCAAGAGTCAATCAGAATGTTGTGCAGCGGGCACAAAATAATTTTCATGCAGGACAAAGGAACAACTAGGGGACTTTGACAGAATACATGGAAAGTAATGATGCCACTGTCCAGAGTTTGGCAGCTTCGATGCAGAACTTGGAGGTCCAGATTGGGCAGATTGCCAATGCACTCTGTAACAGACCCCATGGAGCTTTGCCAAGTGACACAGAAGACACCAGGTAGAGGAACAATGGACATTGCAAAGCCGTAACTCTTCAGAGTGGTAAGAAATGAGAGGCTGAGACATCCAGCAACCAGCCAATTCATCATCAAAAGGAAGAGAAGAGACCAGTAGATGTACCACAAGAGCCGGAGAACAAAGAAGAGGATGGAAACATTGCTAGCCATCAGACTAATGTCAATAAGTAGACTGATGCCAGCGAGAAGAATGATGCCAGGCAATAGTCTGATGCCAGCAAACCTGTAACACCCCAAAAATTTTCCAATTTTAAAACCCTAGATTTTGGGAATTTAGGTTAAAAACCCTAAATTAATTTTAGGAATTCGAATTTGGAAACCTAATTGTTGTTAAAGGATTAAATTGAGTTAATTTAGAATTTTGGGGGCCATTATATAAATCAAGTAAATTTTGAGTCCTATTATACAAACCCTTAAATAGAGGGATGCCTTATTGTGCAATTTATCCTTAAATTGCTTATATAAACCCCACCAACCCTACAATCCATTATTTTCAACAGGCAGCCGAACGCCTCTCTCTATATCGATATTATTTTTTTGTTTCTTATTTCGATCGAACTTTGGTGAGTCTCTAGCATCGCACAAACTTAATTTTTGAAGGATTTGGATATGAGATCTGATGCAGTTTACGTATGTGTTTTAGACGACATCGATTTTGAGGAAGACGAGTTACCACCTCCTTCGCCTGTTCGATCTAACCGTGCACGTACCATTATTTTCAACTGTATGCTAGATTTTGATGTATAATTTTATATCATAGGTTCCGATTCAACTAGATCCAAAAGTGAGAGGCGTTCGTCCCGACGTTAGAGCTATTGCTGCTTAAGGTGTGTTTTCTTCCGGTGCTATAATTAAATTATATGTTATTTTTTATGTGTTGGTGTTTTACTCTTCATGTGATTATTTATATGTATTATGATTTTTATGGTTGACATCACATGCATACTGTTGCCACTAAATTTTTACCTTAATTTTTAATAACTAAAAAAATAAAAAAATATATAAAATACAAAAAATAAAAAACCCTTTTAAAGCTCACCTTTTTAAATAAATAAAGATCCATCTTCAAAAAAGGAAAAAAAGCCTAGTTTAAAAACCCACCTTTAATAAAGAGAACAAAGCCCATTTTTTAAGCCCACTTTTTAAAAGAAAAAAAATAGAAAAAGAAAAAAATAATTATAGTGTTTATTAATTAAGAGAAAAAGGAAATAAAGTGAGATAATAATAATGATAATATGATGAAAAAACAGCAAAAAAGAAGCCAAAAATCAGCAAACTCTCGTCGCGCAGCTTCACGGTGGTCGGCCGGCGCCTACAAGTCACGCCCGCCGACGCCGTTGGTACCGGTCGGTCCGCCTCACCACCTCTGTCCCAATGCCACCAACCCCGCTCGCCGCCACCGCCTGTGCTCGCCGAAATCTGTAAAAAATCGAGATAAGTAGTCAAACCCTAGGCTTGAATCATGGGGAAAATTCAGCTCGAATATTCAACCAAATCGGATGAGGATAGAGGGCTTTTGCCGAGAATCAAGCCATTGGTCGGATTTTGGCTTCAATTTGGTAATTAAATCCCGATTTGGCTTGAATTTGAAGCTTATTTTTTAGTATAAATATCCCCATCTTACTTGTTCATCACACACAATTGAAAGAAAAATCACTTAAAAAAGTTCAAGAAGAATTCGAAAAATTCTCTGAATTTTTCTTGAGTTTGCTGGAAATTTTTGGAGTGGAAGTTCGAGTTTGGAGCAATTTTCCGGAGGTGGTTTGGAGCATTTCGAGAAGCTTGAATTCGAGTTCATCATTCGTCATTTCCTCGTTAAAATTTCTATCTTTTCTTTGTTTATTTTTTATGTTGATTTTATGTTTGTTCTTGGTTTAATTTTTGGTGTTTTTGTTTGTGATGTTTGTGAATTTTTAGGTTGCTTTCTCGAAGTCGGAAAATCGTTCACGATTTCGGTAACTTTTTTTCGTTTTAAAATTCCGTTTTAATTTTAGTTTGATCTTAAGAAATTTTGCATGCTTAAAAATGTTGTTAGAGGTATTTTGATCTTTAGGAATGAATAAATTAAATAAATGTGGTTAAATTGAAAAACTTAAAATTAAGGATTTAATTAGGGAAAAATAATAATGTGAGGTGTAAGATAAAAATGGCTTGATTTTAAAAAATATAAAAAGATTTTTATTAAGTTTGTTTTTAATAATTGATGGGCAAAATAATTTTAAAAGAAAAAAATAAAGAATGTTTTTTAGAAAAAAAGGAAAAAAAATAAGTTTTAAAAAAAGAAAATAAAAAGATTTTAAATAAAAGTTTAGGGTCTAGGATAAAAAATGAATTTTTGAAAAAGGAAAAAAACTTAAAAAAGAGTGCTTTAGGATAAATAAAGTTTATTTTAAAAATGGGTTGTTTTAAAAGAAAAACTTAAAAAAATGATAAAGAAATGAAAATGAGTTCTTTTTTTTTTAAAAAGAGAGAAATTCTTTTTGAAGAGAAAAATATAAAATGGTAAACAAACATAAAAATGAAAAAAGGTAAAAATGTAAAAAGGAGTCTTAGCTTAGAAAATAATAAAAAAAATAAAGGTTTTTTTAAAAGGAATAATAAAAAGGGTAAAAATTCAAAAAGAATAAAAGTTTGCTTGCTTGTTTTAGAAATAGGTGAAAACTTAGGATTAAGGACTAAAGCTTAGATAGAGACTTGTTTTGTTGAAAAATGTTCTTCACGAAAAAGTAAAATACACTTAAGCATACTTTAAACTTTAAATTAGGGATACAAGACTTAGACATTTTTTAGGGCTTTTAAATAATCGAACTTAGAATTAAATAAAAATGCTCAACGTGTAACCCCTTAGCCCGACCTAGACGGTTGACCCGAACTACGAAGATTACACGGGGAAAACCAAAGTCAACCCGAAAGTCAACCTTAATTAACGACTTTTTTTTTTCTTTTTTAAACTTATCTAGATGCACATTAACCTTAAGCGTACCCTTGGGAAAAGCATACTTGAAAAGCACAGCGGTCGGAAAGCATTAAGAAACTCAATTGCACAAGATACAAAAGTTAGGGACCAAATTGTAATTTCTGGAAAGATGGAAGACTTAACTGATTTTTAAGTTACCAATATCAAATCAATCATATTACATGCTTCCCTGTCAAATTTCACCTTAAACAGACATCCCAAACTCAAGCAATTGCTAAAACGATTTTCAGGACTAAAACGCAAACTTGCAAACCTTTAAACCATTCAAATCAGTGCCCAGCGGTCTAGTGTTTCGGAACGGGGGTTGACCGTTCCGAAATGCGGGTTCGTTTCGAGGTCTGTATCGAAACAAGGCTTGGCAGTGGCAAAAGCGTTTCGAAACGGCCTCTACCCGTTTCGATACACGAAGACCATTACAGGCCCCCGTTTCGAAACGTTGGCACCCATTCCGATACGAACTGCCCAGAAAGTGCAGATTTTGCTGGTTTGACATACAATTAACCACTCCAACACATCCTAATGACTTTCTAATCATGCCAACAAGTCATCATACATATGAGGTACATAACTGCATCATCAAAACACGATCATGGCAACAATTAGGAAAATCCACAAGACTATAGGCATGCACCCTAGCATCCAAAACCAACCAACCATCAATACACCAACAACATACTTTAAACCATTCCTCAACATATCAACAACATGCCAAGCATCATAGCTACCAAATTGCATTAACAACTAGATACAAACAAGCCCTAGGTGCACCAATACATTCAACACATTCAACACTTGATCATGCTTTTAAAACAAGAAGCATAGCATAACAACTTATGAAGAAGAGGGTTCAAATGTTGCAAAGCGTGAAACCACATAGTTCAAACCATACATCGAACTTTTTTAACATACACAATCTCATTACACATCAATATAAAAGACTTTTCCCCCCATTGCCTTTATTATCTATAGCTATAAACCAAGACATACTTCTCAAGTGGAGCTCCTCTTGAATCCCTTGCTTCTTGCTGTCCCAACTTCAAACATCTGCATTGATGGAAAAAAAGGAGCGTAAGCACATAATGCTTAGTGAGGAATGCTCAAAACCAAAACATCATCAATTTAGCGAATCATAAAACCCTCTTTAAAAGTAGGTGCAATTCAATAAACCATAGCATTGTTTGAAAACCCCCTTTTGAAACAACATGCTTTAAACCATGCATTGCTCCACATGAAATTCAACCCTTAGCTTAGAGAAGCTAAACAACTCACCCCAAAACACATTCTTGCAAAACCAACAATTAAAACCTTTCCATGCATGAACACCACATGCAAAGTTAAACTCTAATTCCTTGAAAAATATTTCCACTTCACAACATACTTTTCTCATGCTTGATTATCATTTCGAAGCAAAGCCTTTGGAAAACCATTTGTTCCCTCTAACTATCTCATGCATTCAACAAATACAAAACACATGAACTACAAAAGCAACATTTGCATTACATGCCTTTTTCCAACAAGCCTTCACAAGACTTCAATACACTAAAGAGATTCCATGCACATATGCACCATTCACAATAGAAGATAAACACCTGTTCAAGCTCAACAAGTAATACATGCACTTTTAAAACATTACACACTTCCCATGCAACCTTGCATCATTTCAAGCATCTCTTGCTTCATTACATTCAAGAACATTATATTGGCTTTCAAGTGATAATTCACAAACCACTTCAACTCAAGACACAATCGGATACGCGGATTACAAGGGTTGTCCCACACGCTTCATACACACTACCGAACAACACAAGGTGGAGTTTACATGACAATCACAACACCTCAACACCCGTGATGGAGTTTAACGGTACAATCACAACCCCTCAACATCACTCCTTGGAAGTTGTATAACTCACTAGCGAGAGCCGGGACACATCACAAGGCTTACACATAGAAGCTACCTCAACCATTGTAATCACCTTAACCAAGCTCACACACGGGAGCAACCCTCCACCGTTGTGACGCTTAACAAGGTCCACCCACGAGAGCCATCCTCCATCGTGGTGACACTTAACAAAGTCCACCCACGAGAGCTATCCTCCATCGTGGTGACACTAATTTTCTCAATCGCTAGGGTACTTGGATGGAGTTTACGGTACAATAACAACCCCTCAACATCCAAGGCGACTCAATTCAGGGTGCACCCAATCCTATAGCCGGCTAACTATATCCGATTAAAGTAACCAACAACCACTTACATCACTTGCCAATACACATCAATTACCATCATCAACTCACTGTTTTTAAGCATTAAACAAAGCCATTAATCAACATGCAACACTATGCATCAATACCACATTTATCAATTTCAAACCAAGGATCTCTTACCTTGAGCATCCTTCAACACATGACTTTCAAAACCAGCATTAATCATGCTAAAACATGCTTTCAAAACAGAATTTAAACATGCAAATTAAACACATTGCATCCAACCATCTTATGGTTTACCAAAGAGAGAGTTTCTCCGAAAACTTACTCTTGAGCTTAGTTAAGTTGCTTAGACTTAAACTAAGCTCCCAAAACCTTCAAACATTGGTTTCAAAGCTGAAAACCAAACTTCACTCACCGATACACAAAACTAAGCTAGCCGACAAGCTTTCTAAGCATCTGAAACCTCCAACGCCACCTCTATTGCTTCCGGATCATTCTCCCCTGTTTTAAACACATAAAAACAGAGGATTAATGCATCATCATGCATTAAAAACACCAGCAACACAATCCAACTCGCTGCTCTACATAAATCTAACATTTCGGCTACCAAACACAACCGAAATTTCCTCCAAACTTTTCCAAAACATAACCCAGCCAAGATCCATCACTTCTAACCATTTCTAAACATCAATTAACATCTAAAATGAACCCAAACACGTCCTTATACCTCCAGCATTAACAGAACACCAAAATCACCCAAAAACCACCATTTTCATATGCAAAAACTTAGGAAACATAACCTATTCGGGATTGCATTGATCAAACCTCAATCACACTTCATTAAACATCCAAAATACATTAAAAAGCCACCTCAAAACAGAGCCCAAACAATCACCACGAAATTCTTCAAGATTTAATTCAAATCTTGAGTTTTAAGCCAAAATCAAGATCACAACATTAAAACCTTTTATAAAACTTAATTTAAGGATTGTGAACTTGGGAATTTCAATAAAGAACTGAGTATTTAGAGGAGAAGGACATCCTTACCTCTAAATGTAGATTTCTCCTTGTTTAGAGCCAAAATCCTTGAAAATTCAATAAGCAAATGAAGAGAATTTGATGTAGAAAGGATTAGGAATCAATTGATGATTAAAACCTCATCATTTAGTGTGAAAATCAAAAGAAAAGCTGCTGTAGAAATGTGTTTGGCTGAGAGAATTTTGAGAGAAAATGAGATGAGAAAGTTTTCAAGAAAGTTAGTTATGAAATCTCAAAATTGGTTTTTCCTCCTTTTCATTAAATTAATTAAACATTAATTAAGTCATTAAAATTAAGAAAAATCTGGAGAAATCCTTCCTTGGGTAAATTAGCTCCTTAAAGATTCAAAGTTTCAATCCTTACAAAACAGTCACCACTGAACTTTTCAAAAATTACATTTTAGTCACCATTTCGAAATGTCACACTTCCAAACCTTATTTTATAAAATTGATTTCACCACTCTCTTATATATATTTAAAGAGGATTTTTAGATATTTTTCCACATTTTTAATGCATCCCGAACTAGGCTTTCCCTAAAACCACCTTTTATATTCAAACCGAAAATCAAATCGGTCCGGTTCAGACCCTAAACTTCCAAGCCCAAAATTGGGGTGTTACAACTACTCTCCCCCTCTTAGGAAATTTCGTCCTCGAAATTTCAACCGGCGAAAAGAGAACGATACCAAACTTCTCAAGGTAACCCACAAGGCAACACAGGAGACTTAACCACCACTGAACACTCTCCACACAAAACACCACAAAAACCAACCCCTCCACAAATCAAACTTACTCTATAACCAAACCCAACACCACTACATACTATTCACAACTTCCAGAACACTCAGATGTAAATCTCAGTGTAACCTTTCACACATCCGAACTGCGCTTAGCCTCAGCAACCCGAAGAACTTTCAAATTTTTACAACATACTCCATCTTATCTCATAACTCCCAAAACTTGCACACACAACGACACCAACCCATCCAATTTCAGCCACCATGTGACCCACAACCCTCACTGCTTCCAAAACCCCTTGCAAAACTGCTCAGCTTCTTTCAAAGATTACCACAACAAGCCAAAAATTCTTAAGCTTCAACTACTTACTCAACTTCTCAACGTATGGATGACATTCCTTCATATCCGTCACTATCTCTGCCATAACGACTCACCAAAACTACTCACTCAACATCCAAAATCCACATCACAAAACATCAACCTTAACTCCGCCAACTGTTCCACTTACCCCTAGCTGACTTCAGAAAAGATTCACTTATACACGACTAGCCAACCTCTTCTCACAAGAACCCAGCCTACCCACAACGACCCTTGAACTTACATTGCCTTTCCACTTCAAGCTTTGACCAAAAACACTAGCCTTACCTGGATACCGCTCAATCTATACATACAGGTTAAGATTACGAAACCTCAACTCAACTCCTCGAAGGTTGCTACAAACCATCACCTACATAACAACCCTCCTATTGCAAACATCAATGCCAAAACACCTCAGCACTCTGGAGACACATCCACTAACCTACAACATCACTTAACACAGAGAAACTACCACATATACTAGCTATTCACAACCACTTGACCGATTCTAACTCCAACCGGTAATCTCCTCACCACCACACCACTAAACTCTTTAAACACCAAAACACTTTCCTTTTGCCAACATGCTATATCGCACCCACTATCACTGACAACACGCTTACTACCCTCCACTACTTCTAACCTTCCCCTAGCACCAAAACAACTCTTAAAACCCACCATCCAACCTAATCTTACCACAAAACTAACGGACCCAACTAGCTATTAGCAAGTGTGAACGCTCGTATGCATGATCACCAATATGCCCTATCAATGTCTGTGTACATGTATGCAAAACCTCTAATGTCATGTCGCATGTATGCATGTACCAACATATATAATATAGTATATAACAAATGGTTTTAACTGTGCATGTATGTCGGTTCACACCCACTAATAACATCCTCAGAATCTGCCTAAGAACAACCTCTTACTTCACTTGTAACTTGTCCAACTCCACAATTCTAATAACCCGCTAATCACAAAATACTCCACTACAACCCTCTTCACACTAAAGTTGTTTCCAAAACAACTCTGGCTACTACCCCAAACTTTCTAGCTACAAGACCAAAGCCAGACGCAAGGGAAACCCAACCGAAACCAAACAAAGATAACTAGGGCAAAGATTACTTAACAAGGTTACCTGTAATCACCTCACTGCCCCGGAGATTCAACAGGCGAGCTCTCTTCCTCGTAGAACCACCATTCTCTAGCCGCACCGCCGCAACATCAACAAAAAATTTAGGGTCATCACCATCTCCATGCGATAAAGAACCCTGACTACCCCGAGCCAACTCCAAACAATTCTGTCTCAAATGTCCGACAGACCTGCAATTCCAACAAGATTCATTCCCCAAGCTCCTCGCACCTTTCTGCTTTTCCTGCCACTTCCGAACTTTGTCTCGGCCGCGCCCACGACCCTTCTGAGACCCTTTTGCACCCACTGAAGCTGAACTCACCACTTGAGGACAATTTCGCTTCACATGCTCCTTAGAACCACAGTTCCAACAAACTCCCGCACCCCAACAACCTCCAACATGACACCTTCCACAACAGTCACACATCGGCAACCGAGCTACCACTCCTTGATCATGTAGCTCTTGACCCACACCTGCACTACCACCCAGACTTCGATTCAAGCAAATCCTTCTATCACATGGCCTCTTACGCTGACCGCTCCTGAGGTCAGTACCCACAGCTCTTTTGCTTAAACTCTTCTCACCTTCATAGTCTGCAACCACACCCCTACGCTGCTTAACCCTTGAGAACTTCTCTCCAAGGTATCTTTCATTAAAGGCATACACAAAGAACTCCCAATCTATATCATGGATATGTGTTGCCACCGCCACAGATGTCCACCAGGCACAAGCGTCCTCCAACATCAACGTGACAACACTTCCCAGCTTACAGGCATAGTCACACCCTTCCTGATCCAAAATCAGGATTACACTGGCCAACCAAGCCTCGAAAGCCTCAGGTGTCGAACCATGATACTCCACAGCTCCCAAATCATATAAACGTTGTTTTGACAAACTCGCGTGTCCCACAGTCGGCACGTCCTCAGGCCTCACTTTCACCACGGCCTGAGATGTTCTCGACACCTCTTGAACTACAGGTGATGAACCCTTCATCACCAAACCAACTTCCTTCTCCTGCCTCACTTCCTCAACTCCAGGCACTATAGATTGAAACGAAACACCTCCACCGAAAGGTGAATTCCACGCCTTAACAACCTGCTCTAAAGCAGCAACCATCTCACCCAACTGCCATTCTTTCATCGATTTCATCAAGCTATTAATAACAAAGCAAGGATAACAAAACAAACAAAACGATTAGGCCAGCTTCAAGCAAGGATTCAAGACTCCAACTCCAACATAACACAATAGCTATAATAATAAGGCAATGGGTATCCCAATTTCTCCCCTTTTATACAACATCACAATCGATAAAAACATTGATATCACGAACACCGAGCATATCAATCAGCAAACTTCAATCATGCTTTCATCAAACAACATTCGCCCTCAACAGCATAATATCAACATATCATACCCAACACATTTTCATCACTCAGAAAATCATCTCACAACACCAGCATATCATCAACACAAGTTCACATTAGCTCATAGGAGATTCATAACCATAAAGCATGATATAAACATCACCCACTTGCTCAAAAACACACTTTTTATCCAACTTTCAACCACACATCAGAACAAACATCAAACACTTATAAAAACAACTTACCATTGCCCCAAATATTCATAAATTAGCTCTGATACCACCAAATGTAACCCCCTTAGCCCGGCCTAGACGGTTGACCCGAACTACGAAGATTACACGGGGAAAACCAAAGTCAACCCAAAAGTCAACCTTGATTAACGACCCTTTTTTTTCCTTTTTAAACTTATATAGATGCATATTAACCTTAAGCGTACCCTTGGGAAAAGCATACTTGAAAAGCACAGCGATCGGAAAGCATTAAGAAACTCAATTGCACAAGATACAAAAGTTAGGGACCAAATTGTAATTTCTGGAAAGATGGAGGACTTAACTGATTTTTAAGTTACCAATATCAAATCAATCATATTACATGCTTCCCTGTCAAATTTCACCTTAAACGGACATCCCAAACTCAAGCAATTGCTAAAACGATTTTCAGGACTAAAACGCAAACTTGCAAACCTTTAAACCATTCAAATCAGTGCCTAACGGTCTAGTGTTTCGGAACGGGGGTTGACCGTTCCGAAACGCGGGTTCGTTTCGAGGTCTGTATCGAAACAGGGCTTGGCAGTGGCAAAAGCATTTCGGAACGGCCTCTACCCGTTTCGATACACGAAGACCATTACAGGCCCCCGTTTCGAAATGTTGGCACCCGTTCCGATACGAACTGCCCAGAAAGTGCAGATTTTGCTGGTTTGACATACAATTAACCACTCCAACACATCCTAATGACCTCCTAATCATGCCAACAA
This sequence comes from Hibiscus trionum, assembly GCA_030270665.1. Classification (NCBI taxonomy): domain Eukaryota; kingdom Viridiplantae; phylum Streptophyta; class Magnoliopsida; order Malvales; family Malvaceae; genus Hibiscus; species Hibiscus trionum. The sequence goes on from BSYR01000027.1 coordinate 3,474,154, forward strand.
GTCATCATACATATGAGGTACATAACTGCATCATCAAAACACGATCATGGCAACAATTAGGAAAATCCACAAGACTATAGGCATGCACCCTAGCATCCAAAACCAACCAACCATCAATACACCAACAACATACTTTAAACCATTCCTCAACATATCAACAACATGCCAAGCATCATAGCTACAAAATTGCATTAACAACTAGATACAAACAAGCCCTAGGTGCACCGACACATTCAACACATCCAACACTTGGTCATGCTTTTAAAACAAGAAGCATAGCATAACAACTTATGAAGAAGAGGGTTCAAATGTTGCAAAGCGTGAAACCACATAGTTCAAACCATACATCGAACTTGTTTAACATACACAATCTCATTACACATCAATATAAAAGACTCCCCCATTGCCTTTATTATCTATAGCTATAAACCAAGACATACTTCTCAAGTGGAGCTCCTCTTGAATCCCTTGCTTCTTGCTGTCCCAACTTCAAACATCTGCATTGATGGACAAAAAGGAGCGTAAGCACATAATGCTTAGTGAGGAATGCTCAAAACCAAAACATCATCAATGCAGCGAATCATAAAATCCTCTTTAAAAGTAGGTGCAATTCAATAAACCATAGCATTGTTTGAAAAACCCCTTTTGAAACAACATGCTTTAAACCATCCATTGCTCCACATGAAATTCAACCCTTAGCTTAGAGAAGCTAAACAACTCACCCCAAAACACATTCTTGCAAAACCAACAATTAAAACTTTTCCATGCATGAACACCACATGCAAAGTTAAACTCTAATTCCTTGAAAAATATTTCCACTTCACAACATACTTTTCTCATGCTTGATTATCATTTCGAAGCAAAGCCTTTGGAAAACCATTTGTTCCCTCTAACTATCTCATGCATTCAACAAATACAAAACACATGAACTACAAAAGCAACATTTTCATTACATGCCTTTTTCCAACAAGCCTTCACAAGACTTCAATACACTAAAGAGATTCCATGCACATATGCACCATTCACAATAGAAGATAAACACTTGTTCAAGCTCAACAAGTAATACATGCACTTTTAAAACATTACAATGCAACCTTGCATCATTTCAAGCATCTCTTGCTTCATTACATTCAAGAACATTATATTGGCTTTCAAGTGATAATTCACAAACCACTTCAACTCAAGACACAACCGGATACGCGAATTACAACCGTTGTCCCACACGCTTCATACACACTACCGAACAACACAAGGTGGAGTTTACCGGTACAATAACAACCCCTCAACACCCGTGATGGAGTTTAACGGTACAATCACAACCCCTCAACATCACTCATCGAAAGTTGTATAACTCACTAGCGAGAGCCGGGACACATCACAAGGCTTACACATGGAAGCTACCTCAACCTTTGTAATCACCTTAACCAAGCTCACACACGGGAGCAACCCTCCACCGTTGTGACGCTTAACAAGGTCCACCCACGAGAGCCATCCTCCATCGTGGTGACACTTAACAAAGTCTACCCACGAGAGCCATCCTTCATCGTGGTGATACTAATTTTCTCAATCGCTAGGGTACTTGGATGGAGTTTACGGTACAATAACAACCCCTCAACATCCAAGGCGACTCAATTCACGGTGCACCCAATCCTATAGCCGGCTAACTATATCCGATTAAAGTAACCAACAACCACTTACATCACTTGCCAATACACATCAATTACCATCATCAATTCACTGTTTTTAAGCATTAAACAAAGCCATTAATCAACATGCAACACTATGCATCAATACCACATTTATCAATTTCAAACCAAGGATCTCTTACCTTGAGCATCCTTCAACACATGACTTTCAAAACCAGCATTAATCATGCTAAAACATGCTTTCAAAACAGAATTTAAACATGCAAATTAAACACATTGCATCCAACCGTCTTATGGTTCACCAAAGAGAGAGTTTCTCCGAAAACTTACTCTTGAGCTTAGTTAAGTTGCTTAGACTTAAAATAAGCTCCCAAAACCTTCCAACCCTAAACCTTTTATAAAACTCAATTTAAGGATTGAGAACTTGGGAATTTCAGTAAAGAACTGAGTATTTAGAGGAGAAGGACATCCTTACCTCTAAATGTAGATTTCTCCTTGTTTAGAGCCAAAATCCTTGAAAATTCAATAAGCAAATGAAGAGAATTTGATGTAGAAAGGATTAGGAATCAATTGATGATTAAAACCTCATCATTTAGTGTGAAAATCAAAAGAAAAGCTTCTGTAGAAATGTGTTTGGCTGAGAGAATTTTGAGAGAAAATGAGATGAGAAAGTTTTCAAGAAAGTTAGTTATGAAATCTCAAAATTGGTTTTTCCTCCTTTTCATTAAATTAATTAAACATTAATTAAGTCATTAAAATTAAGAAAAATCTGGAGAAATCCTTCCTTGGGTAAATTAGCTCCTTAAAGATTCAAAGTTTCAATCCTTACAAAACAGTCACCACTGAACTTTTCAAAAATTACATTTTAGTCACCATTTCGAAATGTCACACTTCCAAACCTTATTTTATAAAATTGATTTCACCACTCTCTTATATATATTTAAATAGGATTTTTAGATATTTTTCCACATTTTTAATGCATCCCGAACTAGGCTTTCTCTAAAACCACCTTTTATATTCGAACCGAAAATCAGATCGGTCCGGTTCAGACCCTAAACTTCCAAGCCCAAAATTGGGGTGTTACACAACGCACCTAAATTTCTTTGTTGATTGCAAAAGTGTAATTAATTTAATGCAGTGTCTTATCAAACGAGAATGAGGGTTAGCGCCAGAAATGATGGCGGTGATTAAAGTTCATCTCCCGAGCGATAAGACCGTTAAAAAAGACTAATATTCATTAAACAGACAAATAAAGTCGAACCTTTTTGAACTTGCAAATTCCAGTTTTGAAAACGATTTTAAAACCAATTAGGTACCAATTTTGGGCGTCGTGGGGGTGCTAACCCTTCCCCACGCGTAACCGACCCCTGAACTTGTTTTTTGATTTTCACAGACCAAAACCGTTGTTTTATTAAAACCAAAAATTGTTTTATTAAAATAACCCTATTTTTAAAAGTGATCCAATCACACTTTTTTTCTTTCAAAAAAGATTGGTGGCGACTCCGTTGATTTTGTGAAAGCTTTCCAAAAAGTCGAAGCCTCCTAAAAAAGGCGGTTGCGACAGCTTGGCGACTCCGCTGGGGAAATGTTTTTGTTTTTTTTAAATAAAAACAAAGAGGGTCAGGCCACAAATTTGTTTTAAATGATTTTAAAAAATATATATTTTTTAAAAAAATATATGGAATTTGCAAGTTCATCATAGGTTCTATTTATTTGTCCGTTTAAATGAATATAACTCTATTTTACGCATTTAGGACTTAATTCCAAGCTCTATTCTCGAGCTCTGTCCCGTTCGTTTAAGTGGGGGGAACACTTTTTGCTCATGTAAGAATATCGATTCTTCGTATGACCATCGCAAAGTACCTTCAGGACTCAATCCCTTTACCATCGTAAGGATATTGATTCTTCGAGAAGGCTTTGGTGGTGAGTCCTCCTGAGTTAAACTCGATTCGTCTGCAGCCTATAATGGATGAGAATCGAGGGCCTCACTACTTTTAGTGGAGGACAGTAAGGACAGCTCGAGGTACCTGTTTAGAACCCAATTGTAACTCCCAGGTTTGGGGGTCGGGTGAAAATAATATTAAAATAATGTTTCGGGTTTCGGTTTCATAATTAAAATAATAAACTATTTTATGGGCTTCGTGTTTGCAAAAAAAAAAAAATTAAAATATATGTTGGGCCTTAATTTTAAGTCCAATTCCATGGATTTTAGGAGATGAGAATTTTAAGCCATCTCATTAATGGCATTATGGAAAGTATGCTTTTCTTGGTAAAACAAAACAAAAACAAGAGAAGAAGACCATTTGCTCATCTTCTTCCTCACTCCCATTTTCAAAACTCACGACAAAAGAGCTCTCCTTCTCCAAATCACTATTCCATCATCTCTCTAGCTCGTTGTTGGTGATTTTTGAAAGGTAAATACGTTTTTGACTTGTCCTTACCTTCCTCTTCATGTTGGTACCTTTAGTTTTCAATAAAACCAAGTATTTTGTATTTTGGGTTTTTCAAAGATTTTGATAAAGGTTGTAGCTTTATGGATTTTTAACTAAGCTTTTGATTTATTGTTGTTAGATAAGTTGTTTGTAAACCATAAGGTCCAACATATATGAATTTTACAGGGTTTTATGATGATTCTCGGATTTGGGTTTTAGAGGGGTTTTTGAAGGGTTTTAAGTTGAGTTTTGGGGGTGTTTTATGTTGGAATTTGTTGGCTGATGGTTAGACTATGTATAAGTGTTCTTTTGGAAGCTTTTGGGAGTAATTTAAGTGTTGAAATCAAGGGTTTTGGGCTGTGCTTCATGGCTGCTCGGGAATGAAGATTTTGGGGTTGTCTTTAGCTTGAAAACATGTGTTTTGTGCTTGATTAGTGTTCCGGGTTTGCTACATTGATTTGTGAACTGATTTGAGGTTCTTTTGATTGTGTTGGGATGATTAGAAGCAAGGATTTGTGTTGGTGAAGCCTCGGGATCGAATCTGGAAACGTTGGGAGCTTGATCGACTAGTGTGTTGAGCTTGGAATAGTCGGTGAGTGGTTAAATGTTTTTAAATGGTTTTCAAGTGTTGGTTCAAGCATGTGGACTAGGTTGGGCTTGGTAGACCCACCTAGAGTTGGGATTAGATTGGTAGTCTAATCCCAAGCTTTAATTAGAGACTATGGTTGATCTTTATATGTTGTGGATGCCTCATGTTTAATTGTGATTATGGTGGCTATGTATATTGTGATATACATGTATGTTGAGGCATGGTTTCGATGCATTATTATATGCATGTGGTTTGGATTGTGGATTGTGCATGACGGTGAGTCATGGTGAGTACGTGCTAAGCACGTAAGTTGATATGAAATGATGTTGTGAAAGGTTATGAATTGTGTTTAGTATTGGCACTAGTATGCTTGAGTACAATGATCGATCATTAGGATGTTTAGTGTGCACACGTGAGTCAAAATGCGTGTGTGGTCTTGGTGATGGTAGTCATCGAGATGGAGTACGGGTTCGCCCGGAAGCCTTTTGTATATATATGATAGTCGGTGATGAGTGTAATCCCATCGACGGGGTGTGAGGATGAGTGGAATCCCCTCCGCGTGAAACAGTGATGAGTGTAATCCCACCGTAAGGTAATGGTTGTTGTTGGATGTGAGTTCCAACGGTTATCCGCGTATTCGGGTCAAAGCTAGGTGCCAATACGGTTCATGGAATGTATTTGTTAATACATTGATATATGTGTTCTCATGTGTTGAGCTTATGACTTGTTGAGCATGGCATAATATTGAGTTTATGTTCATGCATCATATATATTTTGGCTCATATGGTTCGAAGGTAAGATCATGCATTTTACCTTGGTTATGCTCGTGCTTGGACCCTACATTGTCGAGGTTTGTTTTACGAGCTTACCCTCACTAAGCTTTATGCTTACGCTCTCTTTTGTTCGACAATGCAGATTCGTAGTTCGTGGGTTGCTAGTGCAAGAAGAGGGCCTCCAAGTGTGCTTGTGGTGCTATCTTAGCTTTCAAGTATGGACTTTTAAGTTATAGGTGTAATAGTCAATCAATGGGATATGTGATGTTGATTCAGCTTTTGATGTATGTTGATGTTTGGTTTTAGGAGCATGTTTAGACTCCTTGTTATGTGGATGATATGGTTAAGGTTTGCTTATGCCTTGTATGTTGGCCTTGTGCCTTTATGAATGCCTAAGTGTATGTTCTTGTTGAAGCATGAATCTTAAATGCCATGTATGAAACATGTGTTGTTTGTTGATCCCTTAATGTATGGTTTCTTTATGCTTGAAGTGAGTTAAGTATGCTTGTTTATGTATGGTTTGTTTTGAGTGAAGCATGTTGGTTGTTGGAGGTTCTAGCTTGTGTTTTGGGACAGCCTTGTGCCATAAACCAGCTAGAACCAGTCTGCTCGCAGAGGGCGTATCGAAACGGTTGGTCCTGTTTCGATACGGTCCCTTTGTTTTTGGCCAGGCGTTTCGGTACGCAAGGGGGTCATTTCGATACGTTTTTGCCACTGGAAATCTGAGATTTTGACGATAAATTGAAGTATCGAAACGGGCCTTGGCGTTTCAGAACGGTCTTCGTATCGTTGACCACGAGAAGTTGACCGTTGAGGGCGTTTCGATACGGTCCATCCCTGTTTTGAAACGGTCTCCTCGGGTTAACTTTGGCCAGTTGACCTAGTCGAGGCGTATCGAAACACCATATGGGCGTTCTGATACGACCTGCAGTTTAAGTTTAAAATGGGTTGTTTTGATTGGTTATTTGGATGTTTGCATCGCTTGTTTCTTCCGATGTTGCCTTCCTCACATAGGATTTAATAATTCATCTAGACAAGATAATAATAATGAAAAAGTTTTCTTGGGTCGGTAACCGAAGTGGAGCCTTAACGGGTTTCGCCTCGGTTATCCCCGTGCAGCCCACTCGGACCGGTCAAGCGTCCGGACCGGGATGAGGGGGTTACACAAACCAAGTTTAAGAATTTAGAGCCTACCCCTAATAGAGCCATGCGGAAAGCCTAGGGTGTGGAGTCGCAGGTAATCCGTGGGGACATGTCCTGAAATTTTGGAATGTTAGCCTATAATTATCATGCATTTAAAATGCTTTTGATTGTTTTTGATTGTTTTATCTGTTTCATTTGTTTTTCCTTGCTTATTTAACCTCTGTTTACTATCTTGTTTATTTTTCATGTGCATCATTTCATATTAAAAGGGGTTGATTCTGGAAAGTTGTTCAATTATGAATGGAAAGCTCTTAAAGATGGTGGAGGACCAAGCATGTGACAACATTGGCAAACGAAGCTGCAACTCTTTGTCAGTACATCAAGCTCGTTGGAGAAGTTGTACCAAGACTCATGTGGCTAATTGAAAAAATCAAGGAGTTAGGTGCTCAAGCAGAAAAATATTTGTAATTCCAAAAGTTGTAATAAAACTTTCGTATTTAATAAAGAGTTTCCTTTCATGAGTAGATTTTCAATGGAATTGATGGCCCTTCGACTGCATTCATGCATTCGCATTATCTTGTTTGCTTTTTGTGAATTCATTTGTGCATACATTCATTCATGTCATAAACCAACTTAATAATAAAAACGACAGAATATCCAAAATTGCTAAGACAACTCATAAGTACGGTACACGAGCCCAAACCCGAGCCATGAACTCAGAGGAAAGGTTGGCAACTTTGGAGGCGAACCAAAAGAACATTCAAGATAAGCTAGAGAAAATGGAGGTTGACATGAAACAACAAGTTGAAACAGTCCATCAGAAGACGGTCAGTTCGATAGCTGCAATGCTCGGATTCAAGGACCTAAATGCGGTTGAAGAAGGGGGAAATACTTCTACCATTCCACAATTCCCAGGAATGACCTTTATGAAGGAGACTGCTGCCAAGGCCAAAACACCCATTCATGTAGTGAATCTTCTACTCATGTTCCAAATGTGGAGGCCAATAATTACGAGGTGCCTAACCTCGATGAAGTCGCTGATAAGGCTCGAACTGAAAAGAAGTTGGAAGAGAAGTACGAAAAGTTAGAAGGAATGTTCAAGTCCTTCCAAGATGGAACTGCTTATGGTGGAGTAGATGCCAAGGATCTGAGCTTAGTAACTAATTTAGTTGCACCACCAAAATTTAAGATCCCAAACTTCGAGAAATATAATGGGACCACATGCCCGTCAGCACACCTTACCATGTACTGCAGAAAGATGTCAATGTACCTCGACAATGAGAAGCTGCTCATTCACTGCTTTCAAGACAGCCTAGTAGGGTCTGCTGCACGTTGGTATTCGCAGTTAAGTTGAGTAAACATCAAGTCATGGAGAGACCTGTCCAGAGCCTTTAGTGAGCAATACAAACATGTTTCAGACATGATTCCAACCCGTCTGGTCTTGCAAAGGATGGAGCAAAAGCACCACGAGAGCTTCCGCCAATACGCTCAAAGGTGGAGGGATGTAGCAGTACAAGTGCAGCTACCGTTGCTAGAAAACAAGATCACCCTGATGTTTGTAGAAACACTAAAGGGCCCCTTTTATGATTGCATGCTTAACCATGCAACGAAGAAATTTGTAGATATGTTAATGAATGGCGAACTCATCCTGGTTGCTATGAAGAGCGGAAGATTGGACAGTGGGGAAACAAAGAAGACATATAGGAATAAGGATAACAATGAAGTCAATGCAACGAATGTCTACAACCCTAACTACTCAATAGGCATGGTATTCAACAAGCCCAACACCTCAGCTCCGACGGTCGCAAATGCCCCAAAAGGAGAGCGAAGATATCAAGGGAATTCGAGGCCTTACTTTCCTCCCATTCCAATGACCTATGCAGAATTGTTTGCCGAGCTGGTCAAGTCGCGAATGGTGTTACCCAGACATGTTCCTCCGTTCTTACCTCCCTATCCACTGTGGTATGACGAGAAGGCCCAATGTGAATATCATGCAGGAGTAAGGGGGCATACTATCGAAAACCGCACCGCATTTAAAAGGATGGTAGATGATCTAAGGAAATCGGGCATGTTATCATTTGAAACTTCTGAGGAAAAAGGAAACCCATTGCCAAATCACCAAAAGACGGAGGTGAATGTTGTGCTCGAGGAAGAGAAGAAGATGATCAAGGAGAATGTTGAAGAAATTAAAGCGCCCGTGATTTGGGTATGGGATCAATTAGTAGCAGCCGTGATATTGAAGGAGGAGAACCCAAAGATGAAGGATGATGAAAAACCATACTGTAAGTACCATGGAGCTGAAGGACATGAGATCCAATGTTGCCCAGAGTTTAAACTAATGGTTCAAGCCAAGATGAATAGCAAGGAACTTGTGTTCTTCGAAAAGGGAGATGTTGAGCATGAAACAAATATATGTGCTACGGAGGAAATCTCCTTTGGGAAGCAAGGGGAGGAAGTTAAAGAAGAAAGACGAGGAAGGCCTTATCCTGTGGTGATCCCGATGAAGAGGGATCGATTCGGTTTGGGCTTTAGGCCCGACAAGTGGCAAAAGAAAGCAGAGAAGCAGCAGGTAAGCATGAAAATGAAGTAGAAAGAAGAAGAAGTTGAAGGGGAGCCAATGACGTACCCACCCCTAAGTGTCACTTTCAAGGCCGGAAGGCTTCTAGACCTTAATGCCCGCTTTGACGAGGAGGAGAAAGGAAAGAATGAATTGTGTGATGTTTTTGAGAATTTGAGCATCAACGCAAACATAGACGAGGAGGAAGAAGAAAACAAGTTTTTTTTCCAAGATTCGCCCCTACACTGAATTGAAGAACTGGACCGCGGAAATGGTCCCCGAAGTTTTTAAGACTGCCTCAGAGTATTTCTCAAAACCAACTCTTTTACCCTTAGACCCTGGGGTAATTAGAGATCTTATGTAAAAGGGTCTATTGTCAAAACTATGATTCGAGTTTCAATAAAAGATGCATTTTCCCAAATTATATCTTGTGGCAAACTTTCTTTCGCAGAACCAACAAAAACCAAAAGATCATAAAAACCCAAAAAGTAAAAAACAAACCTTTAAAACATAACAAATCATATCATATCATTTCATTTATTTTTTCTTTCTTGGTATATATATATTTTGTCTCCTTTTATTTGCAGGTTTTTAGATATCAATGGTCCAAATGACTCCGAATCAGATTCCAAGGTTAATTTTGAGTTACCGCTATGTTTAGAGGAAGTTAAGAGTACTAGTGTTGAAGAAAGGTATGACTTGTCAGATGATTTGCTTAGAATGGTAGAAGGGGAGGAAAAGTAGATCCTACCTCACAAAGAAGAGTTAGAGGTTTTGAATCTTAGAACTGAGGAAGAAAAGCGCAAAGTAAAAATCGGTACCACTATCTCAGTTGAGACGCGACAACATTTGATTGAGCTTCTACAAGAATACAAGGACATCTTTGTTTGGTCATACCAAGATATGCCTGGTCTCGACACGGATATTGCCATGCACAGGCTTCCTATAAGAGAAGGATGAGAGCTAGTGAAACAAAAGCTCAGAAGAATGAAGGCTGATATACTTTTGAAAACCAGAGACGAGGTCAAGAAGCAATACAATGCAAGTTTCCTCGAAGTAGCTAAATATCCAGAATGGGTGGAAAACATCATCCTAGTGCCCAAGAAAGATGAAAAAGTAAGAATGTGTGTCGACTACAAGGATCTTAATAAAGCAAGCCCTAAAGACAATTTTTCGCTTCCACATATCGACACCTTGGTCGACAATACAGCTGGCCATTCCCTTTTCTTATTCATGGATGGATTTTCGGGTTACAATCAAATAAAGATGTGCCCAGAGGACATGTAGAAGACTACTTTTGTAATGCTTTGGGGAACCTTCTGCTATAAGGTAATGCCTTTTGGATTGAAGAACGCAGGGGCAACGTATCAGAGAGCTATGGTTACTCTTTTCCATGACATGATGCACAAGGAAATAAAGTTTATGTGGATGATATGATCTCCAAGTCCAAAACTGAAGAAGAGCATCTAGTAAACTTGAGTAAGCTTTTTCAACGATCCGAAGCCGACTTCAACCGATCACAAACAAGCTTTATCTTATCTATCGTTCCTTTTAACAAACATGGCAAGGAAACTAACTTTTGTCCTGCTTCCACCCAACAAAGAGGCGTCCTACACTTCCTACCATACAAGGCTTTATACGGAGCCATTTGTATACTTGCTTGAAAGCTATTATTATAAGCAAACACCACCAAAGGCAACTGTTTCTCCCAAGAACCTTGGAAATCTATAACACAACAACGCAACATATCCTCAAGTACTTGAATAACTCGCTCAGACTGTCCATCTGTCTGAGGATGATACGAGGTACTAAAATTGAGTCGTATACCCAAAGCTCTATGCAAACACTCCCAAAACCTTGTTGTAAACCTCAGATCTCTATTCGAAACTATAGACTTGGGCACTCCATGCAAACGCACTATCTCTGTAACACCCCAATTTTTGCCCTAAATTAAAACCCTAAATTTGTTAAATCCCTAATTCAGAACCCTAATAATTTGGGAAATTTTAATTTGGAAACCTAATTGATTTAGTGGCTAAATTGAGAAATTTTGGAATTTTGTTGACCTAATTGAGTAAAACTTTAACTTTTGTGGCTATTCTGAAAGGTGGGCTAAGTTGGAGCCCTTATTGTGTAATTTACCCTAAAAAGGATAAAATCTGATTCTTTACCTTTTGAGAATCAGTTTTGCGCCGTTTAAAATTCCAGTCTCATTTTCTCTCCGTCTTGTGCGAATTAAGTTCCCAAACCTTTGTTTTGTCGTTTAATCTTCAACCAAGGCCTTGTCGTAGGTCCATCTTCCGTCTGAAGCCGCCGTTGTACTCCTCGTGGCCGCGTGACCAAAACCCATCCTCTATCGATGCCTAGTCACCACCCATCGTTTGGAAATTGATTGAACCATTCCCGATTTTGGTTCGGAAATCTTCCCCTGTCGTCGCCTCTCCGTTTCCAATAGTTTGAGTGTGGGTAAGTCTTGATTTGGCCTGGTTTGTGTGGGTTTGAGTTAGCACGTCTTGAAATGGGTTAAATTTGGCTGGAATTGGTGCTTAAGGGTCACCGGCGATGGAACACGATTAGGGGTTTTTAACCCTAATTTTGTTTTCGAATGAAAAGGGGGAAAATGGGCTAAACCGGACTGAATCGGTCCATGTCGTTAAACCGAATTGAGTCGACCGAGTCAGACCGAACCGAACTGGACCCTTCTCCAGAACTGAACCGGCTAACGTGTGCGATGACGCCAGTCGCTGATGTTAGCGTTGACGCAATGGTTGACTTTTGTGCTGACGTCAGCGTTGACCGTTGATCGTTAACCATTGACTTTTTCAGTCAAAGTCAACTTTAGGTTTTTCGACGTCCTGATTCGAAATCCGCTGTTCATTTTTTCAAATTCGATTCTGAAAGACCGTTTTGACCAATTTTATTCAATTATTCTTAGTATTTGAGAATCTTGAATATCGGAAATTAATTCAAGCTATTTTTGTGTTCAGGCGACGTTAACTCTGATACTGGGATCCTTCCTCCTCCTCCACCTGGATGACCTCATGTTGCTCAATCTTCGGGATCTGCTCGTGAGTTTAGTAATTATTGCTCGGTATTATTATCAGTAATCTAGCATAGTAGTGTATCTGATGTAGTATTTATTATCGTAGGTGTTGAATCTGTCCGACCTAGTTATAGAGCTGAGCGTGGGAGACGTCATCATCGACGTTGAGTGTTTAGCTGTCTAAGGTGTGTTCTCTACTGTGCTATCTGATTTACAGTGCTATGTTTGTATACGTGATTGATGGACTGATTGTAATTATGGCATGATCTGTTTGTTTCATGGTTATGATATATTCTGTTGATCTACTGTGTTTGACATGTTCATTATGTTGGCATGTCATGCAACATGTATCAGATTCGGATTGCTTAATATCGGACTATATGAACATGCATTTTGGTAAATGAATAAAAATGCATTTGGAATCAGAAAATCAGATAATATTTCATATCATCGGGTTGGGATTTTGTACGATGAAGTTTATCAGTTTCTTCCTTCGGGTTGAAACTTGCTTCAGATCAGTGGTTCCACCCTTCATGCTGAGTTCCACTTCGGATGGTGACGATGTAGAGAGTGGTTCTGGGGAACCTACTCTTCGAACGGTGATGTAGTTGGGTTCATATCATGTTGACTCACACATACATTCATACAAATATGTTTATTGAAATGACTGTTTGACTGAGAATAATACTCGGATGTTATATTGTTTGACTCTGTTAGATTCTGGTTGCACTGTTGAGACACACTGAGCGTTATCGTCAACTCTCCCTTAGTTTCTCTTTCAGATACCCAGACCTAGGCTACGGTACTTGGAGGACCTTGTTTATCAGTCATATTTTCTATTATCAGTATGGTTTACTTTGACTTATAGACTTTTATTTATTATTATCGGATTATGTATGATTATAGATTCGGACATTTCATTTGGGAGTTTATCATTTTTATCATGCATATGTATTTCTGGGTGTTTTATTATTTTTTCAGGATATTATTTTATGATTATGTATTTTGTGATATTATTATTTATTTCGAATGTGATGGTTTTAAATCTGATTACTTTACTTGAGGGTCAAGTTTCAAACCTGACTTCCTACATTCGACCCAATTCTTCTTGGTCGGGTTTAGGGGGTTACAATCTCAGCAATGTACAACTCTGTCAGCTTATCCAATGTATATGTAGTATGCACAGCTATGAAATGCGCACACTTCGTAAGACGGTCTACAATCACCCAAATAGAATTCTTCTTTGACGGGGTCAAAGGTAATCTGGACACGAAATCCATCGTAATCCTCTCACATTTCCATTCTTGTATCCTCAAAGGTTGCGATAGCCCGGAAGAAAATTTATTCTCAGCTTTCACACGCTAACAAACCATACACTTACTCACAAATTCAGCGACATCCTTCTTCAACTCAACCCAATAGTACTCATCCTTCCATCCACGATACATCTTAGTACTACCAAGATGCATAGCAAAAGGGCTTCTATGTGCCTCAGTCAAAATAGTGCGCTTAAACTCAACATCCTCCGGCACAACTATTCGACTCTTAAAGCACAAAACACCATCATCATTGAAACAAAACTCCGTTGGATTTCCTACCGCAATATCCTGAACATGAGGTACCAACGAATCATCCAACAATTGTTTCTCCTTAATCAACTCCACCAACGAATGTTTCACTTGCAATTCAGCCACTAAACCACCATCTCACGATATACTCAACCGAGCAAACATCACCCTCAACTCTATAGCCACCTTCCTACTCAAGGCATCGACCACAACATTGGCCTTTCCATGGTGACACTTTATTGTCAAGTCGTAATCTTTAAGCAACTCCAACCATCTTCGTTGCCTAAGATTCAACTATCTTTAAGACATTAGATACTCCAAACTCTTATGATCCGTATAAACCACACAATTCTCACCGTAAAGGTAATGCCTCCAAATTTTCAAAGCAAACACAACTGCGACAAGCTCAAGATTATGGGTAGGATAGTTGCACTCATGCACCTTCAATTGTCTAGATGCATACGCCACAACCTTCCCACCTTGCATCACCACACAACCTAAACCAACATACGATGCATCACTATAAACTACAAACTCCTTACACGATTTAGGTTGAGTCAAGACAGGTGCTTGCGTCAAAGCTTCCTTCAACTTTTCAAAAACTTTTTATCTAACATCTGTCCACTTAAAGCGAACATTCTTTTGCAACAACTTGTTAACGGAGCGGAAATCTTAGAGAAACCATCCATAAACCTTCGATAGTAACCCACGAAACCAAGGAAACTACAGACTTCTGTCACCGATTTAGGAGTCTTCCAATTCATCACCTCTTCAATCTTACGTGGATCAACCCGGATACCTTTTACCGATACCATATGTCCAACAAAAACAACTTCCCTAAGGCAAAACTCACACTTACTTAACTTGGCATAAAATTGATTTTCCAACAACACTTGTAACATAATCGACAAATGCTTATCATGATCCTCCTCAGTACGAGAATACACGAGAATATCATCAATAAACAAAACCACAAACTAATCCAAAACTCATGAAACACACGATTCATCATATCCATGAATGCAGCCGGTGCATTCGTCAAACCAAACAGCATCACCAAGAACTCATAATGTCCGTACCTTGTACGAAAAGTTGTCTTAGGCGTGTCCACATCCTTTACCTTCAACTGATAATATCCATATCTCAAATCAATCTTAGAAAACACTGAAGCACCTCAAAACTGATCGAACAAATCATCAATTCTTGACAAATGATACTTGTTCTTAATCATCAATTTGTTCAATTGTCGATAATCTATACACAATTATATTGTGCCATATTTCTTCTTCACAAACAAGACCGATGCATCCCAAAATGAAACACTAGGCCTAATGAAACCTCGATCAAACAACTCCTGAAGTCGAGTCTTCAACTCCTTCAACTCTTTTGGAGCCATTCGATAGGGAGCAATAGACACTAGAGTCGTATTTTCATACAACACGATGCCAAACTCAACCTCTCTATTTGGCAGCAACCCAAGCAACTCTTCCAGAAATACACCTGGAAACTCGCATACCATATGTATGTCCTGCACATGCACCTCCTTCGATCCTAGATTCATAACATAAGCTAAGAAAGCCTCACAACCCAACTCCATCAAACGACTCGCTTCAAGAGCTGAAATAGCATTGGGTAAGAATTTCACATTCTCACCCACAATTACCACTTCGTAATCATCAGCAAGTTTCAAAGTAACTCGTTTAGCATCAAAATCAACCACAACCCTATGCTCGGTTAACCAATCCATCCCAAGAATTACATCAAAATCATAAAAGGCAACTCCATTAAATCAATTGCAAACACATGACCTTGAACAAATAAAGGACATCTCCTACACAACCTTCTCGTAACAACAGTTTCACCAAAGGAACTAGTTACTTGCATTCCCACATCTAACATCTCAACAGGGATATCAAGCAAATGTGCATGCTCACTCAGGATATAAGAATACACAAAACCAGAATTAATCAGGGATAACAATGACAAGGAATGCAAAGTGAAAGTACTTGCAATCACATCGGTGTCATTGCGTGCCTCACGATTTGCATACACCCTCGCAGGACCACCACCCTCAGGTTGAACAGCTACAACATGTGCTACAGCTCTCTGACCATCTTCCCTACGCTGGAAGTTACCACGACCACACCCACGGCCTCGCTGTGGTGCAACAACTGGTGCTTTAACTTGACCACCTCCAGCCAACAACGGACAATCACGTCCTAAATGGTCAGCCGAACAACAACTCCAACAAGCATTGTTTGCTATAGTTGCAAGAGTCTGCGCCTCTCAAGCCAAACGAGGACAATCTCGCCTCATATGCTCATGCGATCCACATACCCAACAAGAATTAAAAGTCGATCTAGCTTGAGCACCCTGACCATAAGCTCCACGTCTAGGCCTTCCTCCACCTCGCTTCACGTCAGAGCGAAACTTCTTATCACGATGCCTCCTATTATGTCCACCTCCAGGACCAAAATCTGCAACTCTCTTACCTGATCTAGAACCATCCACACAAGAAGTCAAACCCAGACTCAGTTCAATATCCTTGGCTCGCGCCACCAACACATCAAAATATGTGTAATTAAAGGCCAACATAAAAGTCCTCACCTCTTGCACCAATCCATAACGGAAACGGTCACAACGATGCCTATCACTCGGTACCAACTCAAGAGCATACTGGCTCAACGAACAAACTGAACCTCATACTCAGCCACAGTCATGCTACCATGAACTAAAGACATAAACTCGCGTTTCTTGTCATCCAAGTATCTAACTCCTAGATACTTCATCTTAAAGGCAGCTTGGAAGAACTCCTAATCCACATCATTAGGCTCCATAGCTGCAATTACAGTCGTCCACCAACTGTAAGCATAACCTTGCAACAACGAAACAGTGCATCCCAGCTTACGTGCATCATTGCACCCCATTTGATCCAAAATCTGGATCGTACTGGTCATCCAAGCCTCGGATGCCTCGGGTGACAAACCACGGTACTCAATACCGCCCAAACTACGCAAGTGTTCTAACGACAACCCTGTTTGCCCAGCAGCAGGTGCTTGCACTTGCACTCCGGCAACAACAGCCTGGAATGCTCCAGTCATCGCCTGAACTAGAGGCGTCAAATCACCCAACATAGGCTCATCTTGCTCACGTTGTAGTTGCTCCTCACCCTCGGGTGTAGGCGGTGGAGGAGGTAAATTCCCACCACGAGGAATCTCATTCTCCTGATTTCCCTACTCTCCAACATCAACAATCGTACCCGACCGTGACTCTCTTCCTGGCCCCATTGTGCTATTATAATTAAGGCATGATAATAAAACAAACAAAGAAATTAGGCCAGCTTCAAGCAAGGATCCAAGATTTCCAATTCAATTTAAAACACTTTAACTATAGTAATAAGGCAATGGGTATCCCACTCTCCCCCCAAGCATAGCATAAGGCAAACAACACATGTATCACAAGCTCTGTGCACAACAATCAATCAAATTTAGCCCATAACATCATCATGTATATAGAAGAACACAAACATCACAACCATCGTGCTTGGCATTAATATCATTTATTCATCAACAACATGATTATAACAATCACCGTGCAAAAAAAAAAACATAATCATTCACTTGGAACACATCACATGAACTTACCAATGACATACCATTATCCCATTCTTTCGAAACATGGCTCTGATACCACTAAATATAACCCCCTTGACCCGGTCTGAATGATAGACCGAACTGAACGAGTCACACGGGGAATATTGAAGTAAACCGGGAAGTTTACTCCAATAAACGAACCTAATTTTTTTTCATTTTATCTTGTCTAGATGCTCATTATTATCTTATTTGATAATCTTCACATCAGAACAATTTGCAACTCGATCAGACAACGTTTAGGGACTCAATTGCATGCAAATACATTTTAGGGAATATTTTGTAATTTCACAAAATTAGAGGGACTTCTTCCATTTTTAAGTTACCAAACTTTAAGTAATCATATTACATGCCTCTCTATCAAATCTCAGCTCTAAACAATCATCCAAGCTCAATTAATTGCATCCACAACATTCAGGGACCAAAATGTAAGGAAACAGAACTTCAAAAGATTCCAATATCTGACTTAACAGCTGGGTGTTTTGGTACAGGTTGCCTTGTATCGAAACTCCTGTATCGGAACAGGGTCAAGCGTCTCGAAGCTCGGGCTCGTATCGAAATAGCCTCGAAGGTGTTTTGGAACACGAGATTCCAGTGGCAAAGCGTATTGAAACACCCCTTCCCAGTTTTGAAATCTCTAAGCCATTTCAAGCACATTGTTTCGGTACAAGCTTAGGTGTACCGAAAAATCTAGACCTGTAATGACAATTTTTGCTGGTTCTTCACATTTTAATCCAATCATAATCAATCCAACATGCTTCCAACATGCATACAACATATCTAAGCATCCATCCTCAAGCAACCATGGCATAATCATCATCAAAACATGAACATTTGCATCAGAGATATACTATAGGCATGCAACCTATTATCAAACCAAGCAACATACCAATATGCATAGTAAAGCATAAACAAAAAACCAAAGGCCATTTACAAGTCTAAAACAGCAAACCAAACTTGCTCAAATGGGAGTTTACACAAATTCCCCAACAACACAAAGGATCCCCCATTGCCCTTATTACGTAAAGTCTAAACCAAAACATACATTCTTAAATAAAGTCTCTTGCGATCCCTTTCTACTAGCTGCCTCCAAAACCTCAATTATCTGCATTGATGGACAAATGAGAGCGTAAGCACACAAGGCTTAGTGAGGAGGCTCAAAAGCAAAACACCATAAATGCATTCAAACCACTTTTCATGTCCACATTGAAATCTCATTTCAATTTACTAAAACATCATTTGAAAACCATCATGCCCTTTTTAAAACCATGGACTTTCCTTAAACAAAAATCAGCATATTACACTTCATGCTCATGTATCATGATTCATCAACACGTTCCAATTCCACACTCTATTTAAGCCTTCCCATGCATAGCTACTATATGCAAAGCTGAAAGAGTAAAACATGCATAAACCACATTATGCAACATAAATCATCTCATGATACATCACCAATTATATTGGCTTATAAGTGATCACTTAACAAATTCTCAACTCAAAACCACATATCGGATACACGGATTCAACAAGTGTCTACCCAACACTTCAAGCCGTCTTAACCAGAATTGGTACATTCACAACCATAGGTACTATATCAACCGGGTACAATTACAACCCATAGGGACACCAACCATATCATCAGTTAGATGCTTAACCACTAACGGGAGACGGAACACCAACCTCCTCGATCATTAGGGTACTTGGACGGAGACACGGGACACCAACCCCTCTACATCCAAGGCGACTTTTTATAGTGCCCTCAATCCTATAGCCGGCTAAATATATCCGATATTATTTACAAACCATTTTCACAACATCACTTGCCAATATAATTCACATTTGCCACATAACATCATTGTTTTCAAAGGATCATAATTAAACCGCATTTTCAAGCATTAAACCATGCTTAAAATCACAAGTATAAGTCATATACTTACAAGGATCACTTAGCATGTGCATCCTTCAACATCACATCACTAAAAACAGTAAACACATCTTTTAAACATGCTTTAATATTAGGTAAATCCATTAAACCAAAACAGTGCATAAATCATCACATAATAGCACAATCGAGAAAGAAAATCCTTTTACTTACTTCCGAACTTAGTTAAGCGTTTCAAGCTTACCACTAAGTTCCCAAATCATCTTTTTAAGCTTTTCAAAACTAAAATTCACGTTCTCACTTATCGACACATGCAATCTCGACTAGTCAACGCGAATCCAAGCAATCAAAGCTCACGAAACATCATCGATTGCTTCCGATAGGTTCTCCCCTATTTATACCACGCAAAAATAGAGGATTAATGCATCACAATGCATTAAAATCTCCAGAAAACAAACCTACCTCGTTGCTCTACCCAAAAACACCAAAACTCCTAACTGAAACAACCGAAAACACCTTCGATTACACTACAAACTCAGCCCAGTCAAAACCTAACTCTTCCATCCATTTTTAATCATAAATTAACATCCAAAATCAACCTATTTGCATCCTTATACCTCCAGCAACTTCAATTTCATTTAAACACCACAAAAACCCAAATCTACTAACCTAAACTGTAACACCCCAAAATTCGGTCTAGTCAGAATTTAGTTATGATGATCGGAAATTCTACATTGATAAAGTCTAAATATTGTATGGACCAGTTAATTATTGATATTGAACCCTAATTGAGCTAAGAATATTGTCATTGGACTCTATTGAATAATATTGAACCTATATAGTGACTAAATTGAAGAAAATGCAAGTTAGGGAGCAAAGTTTAATTATGGTAAGAATTGAGGGACTAATCTTGCGATTAGCCCCTCCTTAATTCATTATAGCTCACGCGGGATGGCCTGAGAGCTTTCATTCAATGGAAGGAAAGCTAAATAACAATAAATGTTATAAAGCAAAATGGGAAAAACAAAATTAGGAAACTTACCGAAAATCCTTGAAGCATACACCTCTCCCAAACCCTTCATCTTCCTCATCTTCTTCAACTAAGAAAGCACCTCCATTGGAGATAATCTTAAGCTTGATTATTCTTTCTTCCATAGATATCAAATCGTTGCTATCGTTCGGGTAAGCAATAATCCTCAAACAATTGTGGGATTCCATGGATATATCGAGCTTAAACTTAAGCTAGGGTTTTGACCATCCATGGATATTTCATTGTTAGTATTTATATTGAAGTCGAAAATGGATTTTGATATCGTTGTATTGATTTTGATATCGAAATATCGATCCTAATAGTTTTCTATTGATTTTCTAGCTCAAGAAGTGGAGAAAGAGGTTTCACTGTCTCCATCTCAAGCTAGGAACAAGGGGATCGTTATCCGAGAGCCTTGAAAGCTTCGGATTGATAAGTTGAGTGTAGTCGCTGTCCCGAGTTTAGGCGAAAGGCCTTCCCAGATCATTATTCGATAATTTAGATTTCATCGCTAACATTTTTATTGAAGAGGTATCATTGGATGGTTAATCGGACACCTTGGTAAGTGTAGGTAAGTTGTTATTGAACATTAGACATAGTCATTGTTATCGTCATTGATATAGTCATTGTCATCGAATTATTGTATAGAGACCATTGGACATTGATATTGACATTGAACTGTGAAATATTGATGTTGAGATACATATATTTGTCATTGGTAACATTGAAATCGTCAGACATTGGAATACTATTGATTATTGAAATTGATATGATCATTGCAACCTTGGATTGGAATGGACATTGGATACAATTGGCATGCCAAAGAATTCATGAGCTCAATGTACGGGTGGACTACGGTCCTAAGGCTACGACCTATATTGATTTGGTGAGGCGAAGGAATGTGTATTGATATTGGTCATACTGGCGAGGCGGAGGGATTAGACCATTCATTGATTTGGCGAGGCGTAGGAATTCGCGTATCCATTATCTCGATTCAATCCAAGGATTTATTGATGAGTTGAAAGTGATAAACATAATATATTGATGCATAGCATGACATTGATAAGCATGAGGTTTATGTACATGGATATTTGATATATGTTATACATGTTGATTATGACTACCTCACTAGGCAAAGTACGCCTAACGTGTCTCATCTCATGCATTTTCAAGTTAAAAAGGATCGTGTGTCCGAAGATCGGATTAGCAAGCAAGACAAGTCACTACAAGCCTCAAGTAATTTTTTTTTACTTATAAACTCCTAGAAAGGTGGCAAAGTAGTTGAACTAGTCATTTGTGCCTATTTTGATGTGTTGGTGTAATGCCTAAGTTGTAATATGGTATATGGCCATAAATGGCTTTTTTGGTTGGCTTAAAATGGGATAAAAATGCATACTTAGCTCAAAAAGGTAAGAAAATGTAGTAAACGTATTCGTTTGATCATGAATTTTGGCATGCTAGAAGTTTATATTATTTAAATATTGCGTGTAAAGTTTCATTGCATTTGGACATTGTTCGATAGGCCCAATTGAATAAATACCAGCAAAAATCTGTCATTACAGGTCAGGCCGTATCGAAATGGGTGATGGCGTTTCGATACGGGTAAGCGTATTTTAGCCTGAGGAATAGGGTGTATTGGAACGGTTCATGGCCATTTCGAAACATTTTGCCACTGGAATCCCTCGTTTCGATACGGGTTTATAGCGTATCGAAACGGGTCAAAGTTAAGGGAGGTCAACCCGTTTCGATACAGGTCATATCCGTATCGATACGGTCTATAGGTTAAAGTCAACAGAAGTTTACCATTGTTCACCCGTTTCGAAAAAATTTAGGGTGTTTCGATACGGGGTTAGTTAAGTTAGTTAAGGGCCTATTAAACAAATTTTCAGTTTCACAATTTAGTCATAAATATGGTATGATTAAATTGAATGAGTTAATGATCTCCAAATTGAATGAAATTTTGCAGACATGACATTAAGGTAGTGAAATTCAAAATGGTAAAATCAATTACATTGACGGATCCCTAGTTTTTTAGAATTACAAATTGGTCCCTATAGCCTATAATAGTTGTGGTTTAAACCCTAAATGATTTATTGTTGCTTATCTGAGTATATTGGACCAAATTAATTGATAGAATCGAGTCATTTTACATTGTGGTTGAAAATGTTAATAATAAAATGAAATTTTATTGCACCGGTTTCTGTATCGATCGTCGGTTACACCTTTCGGTTCTCGACCAGACCGGGAAGGGGGTGTTACATTTATGGTATCAGAGTTAGAGTTTAGTCGATTCTAGGACTAAACCGATTCTTGTTGCATTGCTATTGTGTTACTTTGCCCCCTAGGAGTTATATATTGCATATATTGTGACTTGTCGGCTAATCTGATCTTTCATATAGATATGTCTGAGACAAATGAAGCTCATATCGAAGAGCTCGTTACTGGCTCCTCAACACATGGCGAGGAGATTAGAGTAGGAAATCCTCAGAACCCACCGCAACCATAGGACCCTCCTATTCAGGGTACTGAACCTGCAGCACCTACCGCTCAGGCTGAATGTTACCAGAACATGGCTAATATGATCAAACGGTTTATGGTTGCAATGCAAGCAACACCATCTGTTCAGCCCACCCCTCTCGTTGTCCAGTATGTTTGTGCCCCTGTGGACAAGTTGGCTTTGCTCCAAGCCTATTACTTTACTAGACAGGATGATGATAACCCTGAAGTTGATGAATACTAGCTGGATAACATGCTGCGTATCTTGAACAAGCAGCTACAATGTTCGGATGAACACAAGTTGGAGTGTGCTATTGCATTATTGACCGATGAAGCTCTCATGTGGTGGGAAACCACTATTCTTACAGTTCCTGAAGAATCGGTTACTTGGGAGTTCTTTCTCTGAGAATTATGGAATAAGTATATTAGTGAGTATTACCTTGCGGAAAGGCGGAACACCTTTCTCCATCTGAGGCAAGGTGGGCAACCTATCGAGTAATATAACCATGATTTCTGCAAATATTGCCGATACGGAGTAGAGTTTATAAAGAAAGAGGAAGACAAGTGCAGAATGTTCATAGCTGGTCTTAGCGATGAGCTACGACCCATGTTTACGGCCCTTGGTATCACCAACTTTCAGGATCTGGTGAATCGAGTCAAAGCCACTGAAGCTGCCGAAAGAACTCAACGAACTGGTGGGTCTAGAAAATTTGAGAAGAGGTTCAGAGATGATTCTCGATCTCCGAGATGGAACAAGAAGGGAAGATATCAAGGCCTCAAATAGAATATCTACCCACAGCCCTCTCGTTCTGGGAACATCGAGAGACCTCAGTCTGTGACGCAGTCTTTTGCTAAAGCAACGTCCGTTGATAGCACTAGAGGTTCAAATCGAGGTAACCAGAATCCACTGTGTAATTATTATCAAAACAAGCATCCAGCGGGACAATGTCGTAAGCAGACTGGAGCCTGTTATTATTGTCGCGAGCAGGGTCACTTTATTCGTGACTGTCTTTTGAATTCAACCAAATCTGTTGTCACACCGACTACTGCTGCTTCTCCTGCTCAATCCTTCTGAGGTAAGGGATCGAAGCAGGGATCATCTTGGACATTTGGGCGATCGAGTGGTCTAGGGAAACCCTTTAAAAAACAAGATTTAAAGGCTCCTGCCCAAATGTACCATGTGAGGAGCAGGGAAGAAGAGGATGAACCTGATGTTATTGCAGGTACCATTGAGTTATATTTGCATCCCTTATATGCATTGATTGACCCCGGTTCTACTCATTCTTTCATAAGAAACATTGTAGTTAAGAAGTATAACATGTCTTCTGAACGAATAGCATTGAGAATTTCTGTAACCAATCCCCTAGGAGATTGTGTCAATATAAGGGTAGTGTGCAAGAACTGTCCCTTAATGATCCAAGGGATTCCTTTTCCAGCCAATTTGTTGGCTTTACCGATCCACGAATTCGACGTCATACTAGGCTTATATTGGCTTAGTGAGCATCAAGCCTGGGTAGATTGTTGTAAAAGAAAATTGTATCTTCGAGGTTTAGGTAAAGAAAGTGTCGTATTGTTGAATGCGAGGAATCCATCATTGTATGCTTCGACATTGGAAACAAAAGGTGAACCTCAACTACAAGACATTGACACTGTGTGTGAGTTTCCTGATGTCTTTCCCGATGAAATTTTGAGATTGCCCCTAACCCGTGAAGTGGAATTTGGCATCAAGGTGCAACCTAGGACTGCTCCAGTTTCCATTGCACCATATCGGATGGCAGTTGTAGAGTTGAAAGAATTAAAGGCTCAGATTCAAGACCTATTAAGAAAGGGTTTCATTTAACCGAGCTCTTCACCTTGGGGAGCTCCGGTTCTCTCTGTTAAGAAGAATGATGGTTCTATGCGATTGTGCATCGACTACAGACAATTGAATAAAGTAACCATCAAGAATAAATATCCATTGCCTAGAATAGACGGCTTGTTCGATCAATTAAAAGATGCCTCTGTGTTTTCCAAGATCGACTTAAGGTCGGGCTACTATCAAATGAGAGTTAAGGAGTGTGATGTGCCAAAGACTACCTTTCGTACGAGGTATAGACACTACGAATTCTTGGTGATGCCCTTTGGGTTAACCAATGCACCGAAGGCCTTTATGGATTTGATGAATGGGTTATTTAGACCCTACCTTGATAAATTCGTAGTGGTGTTTATAGATGACATATTGATCTATTCCAAGAATGAAGCAGAGCATCAAGATCATCTTCGTATTGTACTTCAGCCTCTAAGAGAGAAACAATTGTACGCGAGTGTGAGTTTTGGCTCGCCAAAGTTTCCTTTTTGGGGCATATCGTGTCGGCTTCGGGTATTCAAGTAGACCCGAAGAAAATCCAAGCCATTGTAGATTGGCATCCACCGAAGAACATTGGGGAGGTCAGAAGTTTCCTTGGGCTTGCTGGCTATTATCGTAGATTTGTGAAAGGGTTTTCTATGATAGCTGCTCCTTTAACCAAATTATTGAAGAAAGAAGCTCCTTTCGTTTGGACCAAGGTTCAACAATGAAGTTTCGATCAATTGAAACAAGTATTGACCCATGCACTCGTCCTAACCCAACCTGAGTCTGGAAGGGACTATACAGTTTACAGTGATGCATCACATCTCGGGTTAGCTTGTGTATTGATGCAAGAAGGCAAGGTTATTGCTTATGCTTCGAGACAACTTACCACACGAGATGAATTATCCCACCCACGACCTTGAATTGGCTGTAGTTATTTTCGCATTGAAAATCTGGAGACATTATCTCTACGGAGAGAATTGATATCTTTTCACCGACCATAAAAGCCTAAAATATTTGTTGACTCAAAAAGAGTTGAATCTTCAGCAGCGGAGGTGGATGGAACTCCTTAAATATTACGACCTGGTCATTGATTACCATCCGGGCAAGGCCAATGTTGTAGCTAATGCACTCAACCGCAAACCTTCGCCTGGTAAGCATTGACAATAAACTTGAAGTTTTATGTATTGTGAAGTACATTAACACGTGCTCAGAAATACTTTTGGGTCGACCTTTCCTAAGCACCGCCCATACCAAAATCGATGTAAGAAGCAGTATTTTAATGATGCAATTTGATGATGATGTAGTAGAATTTGATGTGTATAAAGCAATAAAATACCCCGACCAAGTAGAAAGAGTTAATTCCATTGATATTATTGATCCCTTAGTTAATGAATTCGTTAAAACTAAATTTTTCGATAATTTTTACAAGGATTTTGAACTTTGCCGCAAAGAGGAGATAAGGAAGTTAGAAAAAAAATCAAATAATTCTAGTTTTTCTTTACTTCCCTCAAAAACTAAAATGATACCATCGATTTTGTAGGCACCAGTTATCGAACTTAAAGAGTTTCCAAAACACCTCAAATATGTGTTCTTGGGAGAGAACGAAACCTTACCTGTGATTATATCGAATAAACTCTCGAAAGAGGAGGAAGCTAATCTTATGATTGTGTTGCGTGCTCATAAGGAGGCCATTGGATGGACAATAACCGATATAAAGAGATTAAGTCCCTCTACCTGTATGCACAAGATCATGATCGAAGAAGGGGCGAGTCCTTCACGACAAGGGCAGCGCCGGCTAAACGAACCTATGATGGAGGTAGATCAAAAGGAGATACAAAAAATCCTTGATGTGGATATAATTTATTCGATTTCTGACAATGATTGGGTAAGTCCCATCCACGTGGTCCCTAAAAAGACTGGAGTAACGGTATTCAAAAGCTCAGAAGGTGAGTTAGTTCCGACGCAAGTTCAGAATGGTTGGAGGGTTTGTATCAACTACAGGAAGTTGAACTCCTTAACCCGAAAAGATCATTTTCCATTACCGTTTGTAGATCAAATTATAGAACGTTTAGCCGGTAAAACTCATTATTGCTGTCTTGATGGCTTTTCAGGATTCTTCCAAATCCTTGTGGCGCCTGAAGATCAAGAAAAAACGACTTTCACATGTCCATTCGGAACATTCGCCTATCGTCGAATGCCATTTGGGCTTTGCAACGCACCGACAACTTTTTAGCGGTGCATAATGGTAAGCATATTCTCCGACTATGTTGAGAAGGGAATTGAGGTATTTATGGACGATTTTTCTATTTACGGTAATTCATTTGGTGAGTGTTTGTTAAATTTAACAAACATTTTGCGACGTTGCCTTGAGTTTAATCTTGTATTAAATTATGATAAATGTCATTTTATGGTTGATACAATTTTAATATTAGGACATATCGTTTCATCTAATGGAATTGTTGTAGATAAAGCTAAAACTGATATCATACACTCACTTCCTTACCCAACAACTGTGAGGGATATTCGTTCTTTTCTGGGTCATGCAGGATTTTACCGCAGGTTCATTAAAGATTTTTCGAAGATAACGCAGTCGTTGTGCAAGTTGCTCCAGAAAGATCAAGCATTTGATTTTGATGAGAAATGCAAGACTTCCTTTGATTTACTTAAAGAAAAGCTCGTGACAACACCAATCATTCAACCACCAAACTGGGATTATCCGTTCGAACTGATGTGCGACGCATCGGACACAAGCGTTGGAGTAGTCCTTGGCCAAAAGATCGGAAAAGAACCTCACGTTATAGCTTACGCATCTCGCACTTTGGATCCAGCTCAAATGAATTAATCAACAACAGAAAAAGAGCTTTTCGCTATTATTTTTGCTTTAAAAAAATTAGACCATATTTACTCGGTACTAAAATTGTTGTGTTTTCTGATCACGCAGCTTTAAAGTACCTTATGAGCAAAAAGGAAACAAAGCCGAGGCTTTATCCGGTGGATTTTACTCCTCCAAGAGTTCGATCTAGAAATTAAATATAAAAAAGGATGCGAAAACCTCATCGCGGACCATTTGAGTCGCATACCCCTTTCTACATTCGATCCGCTAATTAATGATGAGTTCCCAGAAGAACGATTGATGTTGGCGCAAGGATTGACACCATGGTAAGTTACCTCACGATTTTCCTAGAGCTAAAATCAATTGACTAAAGCGAGAGTCCCGATTTTATATTTGGGACGATACGTATCATTGGAAACAATGTTCAGATTAGGTAATTAGGTGGTGCATCACTGTATGTTGAGTGGATCACACGAATGATAATAACCAAGAGGGGGGGTGAATTGGAATTTTAACGATGTTGTAACGGAAATTGCAACTTAAAAATATTGACACGGGAATTTAGAGTGGTTCAAGTTCACCAACCGAACTCTACATCCACTACCTTAGTCTCACCAAGGATTTCCAACAATTTCCACTAAATTGTTCGTCCCCTTTTTCCAGGACAAGGAGGCAACCTTTACAATTTCGGTTAATTTTTCTACCCAAAAATTAACCCAATCCTCACACAAAAGAACAAAGAAATTTGGTGGCTAATAAGGTATCTCTCAATACAAATGATAGCCCAATATCAAGCACTCAACCCAATTGAACAAAATAGAAATGAAGGATACAATTGGGGTTTCTAGACAAAGTAGGATTTTTGCACAAATGCTTGGATTTGATGTTTTGATATCTTCTTGAGGTTCAATATTATATTGCTGGAGCTTCTTGGGGTCTTTTTATAGCCTCTTGATGATTTCCAACCGTTGTGAGTGTTGACTTTAAGATTATAGCCGTTGGCATGCTTTTTTACCACTTTCTTGCACTTTTCCAGCTATGAGTATCGGTACTCGCTAGTGGGGTATCGATACCTGTCTCACAAAAAAATAGCCGTTGTGTACAAATAATAAAGGGGTATCGATACGCGTTCTTGGCGTATCGGTACTGGGTATCGAAACAGCACAGGCTGTATCGATACCTTTTTCTCGACATAGCTCACTGTCAAAAGTGGTATCGATACTAGGGTTAGGGGTATCGATACCGGTTTAGTGACCGTTTAAAAATCTCAACGGTTATATTTTTAAACCGACTTTGAAATTAATAATTATAAAATGGTATCGATACTGGTTGAACCGTATCGATACTGATTTCATAGTGTTTCGATACTGGGGTTTGCCGTATCGAAACGTGTTCCGGTAGTGGCAAACTTTGCTAAAAAGGTATCGATACTCCTTAATGGGTATCGATACTGGTTGACGTTTTTTCAATATTTTTGCCTTGGAACACTTAGAAAATATTTGAGTTTGAGTTCTAATAAATCAGTTTAAAGTATTTGGAGTTTCAAAAACTTATTAAGGGATTTGTACAAACAATTTTAAGTTCTTCAATTTGATCCTTAAAGATCTAGTTATATCAAAATCAAACATAGGTTTTACAATCTCCCCCTTTTTGATATAACAAAACCAAAACTTAAAATTTTGACAACTTTTGAAAATCTTTTACAATATAACTCCCCCTTAATATAAGCTTAATGTTTCTTTTGAGTTAAGAGCAAAAAGATTAAATTCTTAACTTCCCTTTGATATAAGCTTGATGAAAAACAGATTTTTGAACAAGTTGTGAGCTATTCTTCTCCCCTTTTTGTTAAATCAAAAAGTAATGTGAGATCATAAAGTGTATCAAATATCAAGAGTATAAAGATAAGCAACATAATCTTATTATATCATAAAACGAGAAATCCAAAACATAAGCAAACCTAAATCCTAAATAATCAAAGCATAGGTATTAATCCTAATAACGAACTTAATCCTAAGAACATAAAACATAGGTGCATAAAAAAAATCCTAAATGATATGATATGATATGCAAGGATAGAAGCCTAGGCATTATCTTCATCGTCTTCATCATCTTCATCTTCATCTCCCAAAGGGTCATTGTTCCTCATGCTATTACGCCATTCATCGTGGAAAGCGGCAATGGAAATATTCGAGGAATTTTGCCTGCTTTCGAGGGATGTAAGGCGATTCTCCATACCCGTCATCCTCGTATCAAATGTAGTTTCTATAGAGGTAAGACGAGTATTCAACCCGGTGAATTGTTCATTTAGATATGTCATGAGATTATCCATATTGGGTTGTGGGACTTGAGGAGCTTGAGGAGCTTGAGGAGCTTGTTGTTCTAAGGCGGCGGCGGCCTCGGGTGGAAGCTCGGTAAGACGTAGCCAATTTCCATTAAAATAATGAAATTTGCTTCGAGCAAGAGAATGTTCGTCGATAGGATCGGTAAGGGTAGAAGCAAGATCAAACGAACAATCAATATCCTTTTGAACAAAGTAATAGCTTAAGGCCGTACCATAGATAAAGGATGTGATGAGAGGAGTTTCACGTTGTTGAACATGATAAGAAATCTCATTGAACATGATGCGAGCAAGATTTGGGCGTTTTCGTTGACGGAAACTTCGAATCCAAAAATCATCCAATAGACGGATGGTGGAATATTTGCCTCCGGAGGGACTAAGCCACCATGATACCATCAAATGTAGGATTCGATCATGAGCATTGAGGACGGTTACGGAACCGCTAAGAACATGCCCTAAGGCATTCTCATTATCTTCACCTTCATCCTCCAATTTAAAAACCTCACAAATAGACTTGACATCAAGAACTATTTGCTTCCCCATAAGATAAGATCGAATGGCAACGACTTCTCCATTACGATAAATGCATTTAGCATTAGAAAAGAAAATCAAAACCAAAAGCCGATAATAAATACCCGGAATAGTGAGAAAATGCATGAAATTCCAAAGACGAAGAAGCGGAAGATATTCAAACTTGAAGCGCTCGGAGTCGAGGAAGGGGATGGATACAATCCTCTCCGCACGAATTTTGTAATTTTCAAATTGGCGGAAATAAGGAAGACCCTCGGAATTCTCAAAGGATTGGTTGTAGATAGTAGCATAATCCGGACGAGCAACCGATCCGGGAGTTGAAGAGTCTCCGGCAAGAAGAACTCTTTGACGTTTCCTTGAATGCTCTTTTGGTGCCATAGATGATAGAAACTTTGAAGAGAGAATTTTGAGAGAGAGCAAAAAGCTTTGATTCAAGGGTTTCTTTTGATTTTTGGTGAAGAATATGAAGGAGAAGAGACCTTTATATAGCCAAAAACGTTTAGGGTTAATAGGATATTAAAGAGTTTTAATTTTGGTAAAATTAGATCTCATTAAAAGCCTATTTAATGCCATCAGCGCGAAAGGGTATCGATACTCCTTAGTGGGTATCGATACGGGGATAGAATTGTCTTTCCACAAATTTGACCGTTGAAGGAGGTATCGATACTCATTAGATGGTATCGATACAGGGATAGAATTGTCTTTTCTCAATTCTGACCGTTGGAAGAGGGTATCGATACGCATGAGGCGGTATCGATACGCGTGAAGCGATGAGAAATTCTGGGAAATTGAAATGAAGAACAAGTATCGATACCCATTGGGCAGTATCGATACCTTATGCCCAGAATTTTGCCTATTTGGTTAAAAATAACCAAAGACATGAAATCATTTCTTAAAAGTATGCAAATGATGAATGAACAGGTCTAAGCATATTTTAACAGAAACATACTCCCCCTAACTATATGCATGGAAGAAATTGGGAGACTAAACACATAAACATGGTAATTTCACAAAATCAAGCACATTTAATTCTAAAAAGAGGTCCTAAAGGTCAAGATAGGCTAGTTAGACCCAACTCTCTCCTAAGGGACCAAAAACGCTCTTTATCTAATGGTTTTGTGAAAATGTCCGCTAATTGATTTACGGTGTCTACATACTCTATAGCCACATCTTTCTTAAGGACATGATCTCTAATGAAATGATGCCTTATTTCTATATGTTTGGTTCTAGAGTGTTGGATGGGATTTTTCGTTAAACATATTGCACTTGTATTATCACATTTAAGGGGTATGGTTTCTATTTTTACACCATAATCTAAGAGTTGTTGCTTCATCCAAAGGACTTGAGCACAGCAACTTCCTAAGGATATGTACTCGGCTTCGGTGGTAGATAAAGCTACACTATTTTGTTTCTTAGAGAACCAAGATATGAGCATACTACCTAAGAATTGACAAGTTCCCGAAGTACTTTTCCTATCGATTTTGCAACCCCCATAATCCGCATCCGAGTAAGCATGAAGGTTGAAGGTAGAGACTCTAGGATACCAAAGGCCTAAACAAGGAGTGTCTCTAAGGTATCTAAAGATTCTCTTAACGGCTATAAGGTGAGACTCTCTAGGACTAGCTTGAAACCTAGCACACAAGCAAACACTAAACAGTATATCCGGTCTACTTGCGGTAAGGTAAAGCAAAGATCCAATCATAGAACGATAAAGCTTAGAGTCAACACACTTACCTCCTTCATCTTTGTCAAGCTTTGTAGATGAGCTCATAGGAGTGGCTTGAGGCTTTGTGTTCTCCAAGCCAAACTTGTTGAGCATATCCTTTATGTATTTTGCTTGATTTATGAAGGTGCCATCCTTCATTTGTTTGATTTGGAGTCCCAAAAAGAATGAGAGCTCCCCCATCATGCTCATCTCAAATTCACCTTGCATTAACTTAGCAAACTCTTGACAATAACATTCATTAGTAGATCCAAATATAATATCATCAACATAAATTTGAACTACTAAAATGTCATTTTTATACATTTTTATAAAGAGTGTAGTGTCCACCTTACCTTTTTCAAATCCTTTTTCAATCAAAAAATTTGAAAGCCTTTCATACCAAGCTCTAGGAGCTTGTTTTAAACCATAAAGTGCTTTTGTAAGTTTGAAAACATGATTTGGAAATTTTGAGTCTTCAAAACCCGGTGGTTGTTCTACATACACTTCTTCATTTATAAAACCATTTAAAAATGCGCTTTTAACGTCCATTTGAAAAAGCTTGAAATTATGATAACATGCATATGCAAGCAACATCCTAATGGCTTCCATTCTAGCTACGGGTGCATAGGTTTCATCAAAATCTATTCCCTCCTCTTGAGTGTAACCTTGTGCTACAAGTCTAGCTTTATTTCTCACAATGTTACCACTCTCATCTAGTCTGTTCCTAAAGACCCATTTAGTTCCTATTGTAGATTGATTACTAGGCCTATTAACTAATGTCCAAACATTACTTCTCTCAAATTGATTTAACTCTTCTTGCATAGCCATAATCCAAAAATCATCTTTCAAAGCTTCTTTGATATTTTTAGGCTCTATGCATGAGATAAATGCAATATGATTCATTAATCTAAGAGAAGAACGAGTGGTTACCCCCTTGGATGGATCACCCAAGATTTCACCATCTTTGACATAGTTCAACTCCCTTGGATAGCTAACTTCCTTTTCCTCAATAGCCAAGTCCTTCAAGGCTTCAAGAGGTGGATCTTGTGTGTCTTCTTCTTTTGGTTGAATCTCATCCTTCTTTGAAGTTTGACCTCCATCAAAGGTATTTATGATTCCTACATTATCATCATCACAAGAATCCTTCCTAGGAAGGGGATTATCATCGAATACAACATGAATAGATTCTTCTACAACTAAAGTTCTTTTGTTAAATACTCGATAGGCTTTAGAGGTTAAAGAGTAACCTATAAAAATAGCTTCATCACTTTTTGCATCAAATTTACCTAAATTATCTTTTCCATTATTTAAAACAAAGCATTTACATCCAAAAGGGTGGAAGTAGCTAATATTAGGCTTTTTAGATTTTAAAATCTCATAAGGTGTTTTCTTTAAAATCGGCCTAATGGTTACACGATTTATAATATAACAAGCCGTGTTTGTTGCTTCCGCCCAAAAATATTTTGGTAAATTATTTTCGCAAAGCATAGTTCTAGCCATTTCTTGTAAAGTTCTATTTTTCCTTTCAACTACCCTATTTTGTTGAGGAGTTCGAGGAGCTGAAAAATTATGGCTAATACCATTTTCATTTGAAAAATCTTCAAATCCTAAATTTTGAAATTCGGTTCCATGATCACTTCTAATATGTGAAATTTTAAGTTCAAGATCATTTTGAATTAATTTTGAAAATGTGATGAATTTTTCCAAAGCCTCATCCTTAGTACTTAAAAAGAAAACCCAAGTGAATCTAGAAAAATCATCAACTAATACAAAAGCATATGATTTGCCACCCAAGCTCATAGTCCTAATTGGCCCAAATAAATCCATATGGATTAGTTGTAAACATCTACTAGTAGAAATGTCATTAATGGATTTAAAGGAAGATCTATGTTGTTTACCCTTTGAGCATGCATCACAAATTTTATCGTTTGAAAATTTTATCTTGGGTAAACCTTTAACTAGGTTTAGAGAGACTAGTTTTTCTAAAACACTTGTGCTAGCATGTCCTAGCTTCCTATGCCACAACCATGCATCATTTTCGTTTTGAGCAACTAAGCATGTATGAGATGTATGTATGTCATCTAGATGCACCATGTATATATTCCCTATGCGATGACCTATGAGCATAATATTATTAGTTTTAATGTCTACAATTTTACAACCGGTTTTATCAAATATAACATTAAAACCTTTGTCACATAGTTGACTTATGCTCAATAAATTATGTTTAAGACCATTGACATATAAAACATTTTCAATGAGAGTAGTAGAGTGATTACCAATGGAGCCAATACCTTCAATGTGGCCTTTGGAGTTGTCACCAAATGTTACTACTCCTCCACTTTTTGGCTTTAGATCCATGAGTCGACTCTTGTCTCCGGTCATGTGTCTCGAGCATCCACTATCAAGGTACCATGAGTTTTGACTTTGTGCTTTGGCCTTGTAGCAATGCTCCCCCTACAAACAAAGATATTTAAACTTTTGTTTTTGGTACCCAAATCATTTTGGGTCCATGTGTGTTAGTTCCTAAAACTTTGGTTCCCTTAGGAATCCAAGGTGACATAGCAATAATATCATTAGATTTAACAAGTTCCTTAGGAACCCATACATTTCTAATTCTTTTAACTTTACTATGTCTAGGATAGTTATTTTGTTTGTAGTAGTTAGTCTTTTTCTTATATTGGTGTGTTCTAGAGGATTCTCCTATGTCATGTTTAACACTACCATTAATTTTTAAAGACTTTTTGAGCTTATTTAGCTCACTTAACACCTTTTGGTGTTCACAATTATTTTGAGATAAAAGATTATTAAGATCAATATTTTCTTTTTGAAAGAATTTAAGTTCATCTTCTAATCCTAATATCTTTTTCTCAATTTTGGAATTAGTTTGAGTAAGTGAGTCATTTTTCTCTTTTAATTCTATAATAATTTTTCTATTCCTAATAACCGACTCCCTATACTTCTCAACTAATTCATCATATACCTCTTGTAACTCATCATAAGCATCATTTAATTCTTCATATGAAAAATCTAAAGTAGATGAGTTAGAGGTTACCAAGGAGGAATCTTCCTCAAGTGCCATGAGGCAGAGGTTCGCCACTTCTTGTTCGTCATCCTCCGATGACTCCTCATCACTCCAAGTAGCAAGCTTGGCTTTGAGCTTTTTCTTCTTCTCAAAGCCCTTCTTCTTGAGTTGAGGGCACTCCGAACGTATGTGGCCGGGTTGTCCGCACTCGAAGCAAGTGATTGGATCCCTTCCTTCTTCTTTGTTCTTGTTTTTAAAGTCCATTTTCCTTTGGATTTTTCTTCCTCGGTTGGACCTCATAAGGCGTGAGAATCGTTTGGCTATCATAGCCAATTCTTCAAGCTCATCCTCATCACTAGATGAACTTTCATCAAGTTGGGATGTTTTAGCCTTGAGAGCTATTCCCATTTTTTTCTTTTTCTCCCCTTCAAGCTTCTCCATTTTTTTTTCTTCTTTCTTTCTTTCATCTTCTCTTCCTTGCTTCATGATCTCGTGAGTAAGGAGAGAGCCTACAAGTTCATCAAGCTTTAGAGTTTTTAAATTCTTTGCTTCGATGATTGCGGTTCTTTTCCCATCCCAAGATTCGGGAAGTGAATAGAGTAGCTTTCGGACAAGCTTGTCTTCCGGTATAACTTCTCCATAGCCCTTTAGACCATTTACAATTGTGGAGAATCGATCAAACATCTTTGACACCGTCTCATCAAATTCCATTTTGAAATTTTCATAACTAAGATTGAGAATTCCAATCTTAGTTTCTTTGACATCGTTGGTGCCTTCATAGGTGGTTTCAAGAGTGTCCCACACTTCTTTGGCACTTTCAATTGATGAGACCTTTGAGTAGATGTCCGGACCGAAAGCACAAAATAGCATGTGAAGAGCTTTATCATTTACTTGGATCTTTTTCCTTTCCTCTTCACTCATTTCCGTTCTTCTTTTAAGCACCATCTTGCCATCAACATCTTGCTTCAATGGAATATATGGTCCATCCTCAATGACATCCCACACAAGGTAGTCACTTGATTTAATAAATAGACGCATTTTATTTTTCCAAAATGAGTAGTTCTCACCATTGAAGAAAGGAGGCTTTGTGGTGGATTGTGAGTCGTACATGCCGGGAGCGGAGGTTGATGCCATCTCTTGATATTTTGATGATGATCACACTTCTTCCAAGGATCTCCTCTTGTGGTTGTTAATCCTCAAAGAGTTAAGCTCTGATGCCAATTGTTGAGTGGATCACACGAATGATAATAACCAAGAGGGGGGGTGAATTGGAATTTTAACGATGTTGTAACGGAAATTGCAACTTAAAAATATTGACATGGGAATTTAGAGTGGTTCAAGTTCACCAACCGAACTCTACATCCACTACCTTAGTCTCACCAAGGATTTCCAACAATTTCCACTAAATTGTTCGTCCCCTTTTTCCAGGACAAGGAGGCAACCTTTACAATTTCGGTTAATTTTTCTACCCAAAAATTAACCCAATCCTCACACAAAAGAACAAAGAAATTTGGTGGCTAATAAGGTATCTCTCAATACAAATGATAGCCCAATATCAAGCACTCAACCCAATTGAACAAAATAGAAATGAAGGATACAATTGGGGTTTCTAGACAAAGTAGGATTTTTGCACAAATGCTTGGATTTGATGTTTTGATATCTTCTTGAGGTTCAATATTATATTGCTGGAGCTTCTTGGGGTCTTTTTATAGCCTCTTGATGATTTCCAACCGTTGTGAGTGTTGACTTTAAGATTATAGCCGTTGGCATGCTTTTTTACCACTTTCTTGCACTTTTCCAGCTATGAGTATCGGTACTCGCTAGTGGGGTATCGATACCTGTCTCACAAAAAAATAGCCGTTGTGTACAAATAATAAAGGGGTATCGATACGCGTTCTTGGCGTATCGGTACTGGGTATCGAAACAGCACAGGCTGTATCGATACCTTTTTCTCGACATAGCTCACTGTCAAAAGTGGTATCGATACTAGGGTTAGGGGTATCGATACCGGTTTAGTGACCGTTTAAAAATCTCAACGGTTATATTTTTAAACCGACTTTGAAATTAATAATTATAAAATGGTATCGATACTGGTTGAACCGTATCGATACTGATTTCATAGTGTTTCGATACTGGGGTTTGCTGTATCGAAACGTGTTCCGGCAGTGGCAAACTTTGCTAAAAAGGTATCGATACTCCTTAATGGGTATCGATACTGGTTGACGTTTTTTCAATATTTTTGCCTTGGAACACTTAGAAAATATTTGAGTTTGAGTTCTAATAAATCAGTTTAAAGTCTTTGGAGTTTCAAAAACTTATTAAGGGATTTGTACAAACAATTTTAAGTTCTTCAATTTGATCCTTAAAGATCTAGTTATATCAAAATCAAACATAGGTTTTACACTGTAACACCCGGATTTAGGGGTCAGGTGTTAGGTGAGTTAATTTGGTTTCGAGTCTTTGGGCTTGGTTTAAATAAAATGGGCTTGGTTTTGATTTTAAAAGGCCATGTGATTTCATTAAGGGTAAAATGGGAATTTTCTAATAAGAAAAATAAAACAAGTAAAAGAGCCTTTTGAAAGTCACCATCTTCTTCCTTCAAACTAAAACACATGACATAAAACCTCCCTTTAACCCCAAAAATTGTTCCATCATCTTCCTCAGCGTTTTCAAGTGTTTTCATCAAGATAATGATGTTTTTGACTTCTCTTCATCCTTGACATTTCTATGGTTTTAGATTTTCATAAACTTAATTTTTGAATTTCTTCAAGTGTTCAAATTTTAAGAAAAATGTGGAGACTTTGTTGGGTTTTTAGTGAGCTTTTGATTTGTGAAGTTTAAATATGTTATAGTCTTGCCTTTAAGTGTAACATATATTAAAATGGTGAGGTTTTAATGAAATCCTGAAATGGGTATTTGTGGGTGTGGTTAAGGGTAGAAATCTTGAGTTTTTGAGGTAGTTTTGTGAGGGAAAGTTGGGCTGATGGTATGGTTATGCTTGGGGGTTTTTTTGAACGTCTTTAGTAATGATTTGGGTGATGAAATCGATGGGTAATTGTTGGGTTGTGTTCAAGTCCGAAAATGAAGAGTTTGGGTTAGTTCCTAGCTTGGAAATGTAGTGAAATCGTCTTGAATTGTAATCTGATTTGTGGCAGTGATTTTGTGGATGTTCTGATGAGTAATACGTTGTTTTTGGTTGATTAAAAGCAAGGGAAAACGTCGGAGAAGCTTCGGGCTCGATTCCGGGAACTTGGAGGCTTGATCGACATTCTTGGCTTTTATAGAGGGTGTTTGGTGAGTGGACTGTTTTCAATGGTTTTAAATTGGTTCAAAGTATGTTGTTGGAGTTTTAGATTGTGCTTGGTAGGCCAATCTAATATGGGGTTAAGTTGGTAGCTTAATCTCTTGTTTAACTTATGTATTTCTTGCTAAATGTGCATAAATGTGGTCTTGTGTGATAAGTGTTCGATTATGCATGTTATGAGGTATTTATGTTGCATGGTGGTGATTTGTGCGTTGTATTGCATGATTGTGAAATCATGGTGAGTTCTCATCTAGTATGTTGACACTAGTCATAATAGCTGTATATAAATGATCGATCATTAGGATGCGTGTGTACACGATAAGAGTCAAATTCGCGTGTGGCCTTGGTGATGTAAAGTCATCAAGTTGGAGTACAGTGAAGTAACATTCCACCGGAAAGTGTATATGTGTGATGATGAGTGGAATCCCATCCGTAAAAGAAAACGGTGATAAGTGAAATCCCACTGGAAGGTAATATTGTTATTGTTGAGTACGTTGGGCGAGAATCCCAACGGAAGCTATCCGCATATCCGAGTAAGCTATATAGTTGCCAATATACCTTGTTTATGTGTGGTTTGATGTGGTAAGATGTTCTGTTACATCTATGCTAAACATAACATGAGGTAAGATGTCATGTTCATGCATTCTTGTAGCGGTTGGCTATGTTGCTATGTTTGGTGTTAATGTATGCCTTGTTGATGTTTTGTGGATATCAAGCCTTGGACCCTGCATTGTCGATATTTGTTTTTGAGCTCCCTCACTAAGCGTTCAAGCTTACGCTCTCATTTCCGACAATGCAGATCATTAGTGTGGAAGTTAGCAAGGAGCAAGAAAGGGGCACCCAAGAGCGTGTTACTGCTCAAGTATGGTTTTCTTGAATAATGTAATAGTTGGCAATGGGGATGCTAAGTGTTGTAGGAGCGTTTGTTAGACTCCTATGTTGGCTTTTATGTTGTTGAATGCTTATGTTCTTGTGAGATGGGAAGTAAACCTTGTTTATGTGATGCTTATGTTGATGCATGTTTCTTATGGTTAAGTAGACTCGTTATGCATGCTTGTATGCTTAATCATGCTCTTTTGGTAGGATGTGTTGCCTCTAGTTTGTTTGTATGATTGTTACTTTGTGATCTTTGAGGTTTCGGGGCAAGTTTGGGGATGTTTAAGGATGCTGAAACCTATTTTCGGGTCACTCTGTGTGCAGGCGTTTCGAAACGCTCGAGGTAGTTTCAGAACGAGTGTAGCTCCAGGGATACTCGTATCGGAACGGGGGTGGTGCCGTTTCAATACGATTTGACACTGTGAGCTCCCGTTTCGGTATGCGTTTCGATACGGTGTACCACTGAGAGACCCTGTTCCAGAACAAGTTCTGAAACGTTTTATCACTGTAGACCCCCGTTCCAGAACAAAATGGACCGTATCGGAACGGCTTGGTCTTGCTTTTAAAGTGGAGCCCGCGTTTCGGAACGGGCAAGCCTCTTTCGAAATGCATGCAAGTAAATTGTCTATTTGGCATCTTCAATGGTTCTTGAACGTTATGTTTTAGTCCCAAATGCTTGCTTGCTTCCTTGTTGAGTTCGTATGTTTCTTTTATGAATGGTTTTGCTTCGTACTCATGAAATTGGACTAACAAGTCACTTGGTAAATTTAAGTTGTCTTATGTTCTGCTCGGGTTGTTTCGTTATCGTCTTCCATTGCCGCTTTCACACATAGGACTAAATGAAACATCTAAACAAGATAATTAAACGAAAAAATAGGGTTGCTAATCGGAGTGAGGCCTTAGCGGGTTTCGCCCCGATTTTCCCCGTGTAACCCATTCAGACCGGTCTGTCGGCTAGACCGGGACGAGGGGGTTACATTTGTTGGTATCAGAGCCTGAGGTTTCCGCGACCTCGGGAAGGTAAGTAAGGTAAGTTTGAAGTGTTATGTTGCAATATCTCGGTGTATGTTGTGTGGTGAAATCTTTTGCTATGTATGCTTGTTGTTCGCTTGTTTACATGGTGTTTGAAAGCATGTATTAGTATGGTTGTTGTGTTGAGGCGTAGTTGTCGAGTTCCCATTGCTACTATTACCTTATTGGAAAAGATTTAAAGTAAATGAATACTTGAGCGCCTTGGACCCTTGTCTTTGCTAACTCAATCCTTGTGTGTTTATTTTGTTTGTAGTTGATATCTTGTTAGCCGTAAGATGAGACCTAGAGGCAGGCCTAGGGTGGTTCATCCGAAACCACGGGCAGCAGCTGGTGAAGTTGAGCCAGTTGTAGAGGCGGAGGCTCCTCAACCTCCTCATTCTCCTCATCGTCAAGAGGGAGGTGAGGCGAGAGCTGAGGGCGTGTAGGACCTCAGTTTGGCCAAGGTCCGGCCGGTATAAATCTAGCTCCGTTGGTTCAGGCTATAGCTGGTGCTTTTCAGGCAGCCGTGGCCGGGGGACAAGTTGTGGCACAACCTTAGGGTAAGGGCACCGATTTGCCACTTGAGAGGCTTCACAGTTTGGGAGGAGAAGAATTCCGAGGGTTGGCACCCGAGAGATCAGAAGCTTGGTTTGATAAGACTGTTCGTATCTTGTCTTAGATGGGTTGTACTGGGGCACGCAGACTGGGATGTGTTGTTTCTTTGCTTCAGGGTGATGCCTACACTTGGTGGGTCACCATTACTAAAGGCATGCCAGATGCCGAGATTACTTGGGAGTTCTTTGAGTCCGCTTTCCGCAAGAAGTATCTGGGTCCCCGCTATCTTGATGAAAAGAAGAGATAGTTCATGGCCTTGCTTCAGGGTGACATGACAGTGACCGAGTATGAGGTACGGTTTGTCAGATTGAGTCAGTATGCGTCCGAGCTAGTTCCTATTGAGAGGGAACGGTTTGACCGTTTCCATTACAGGTTGAGTGAGGAAGTGAAGAGGTATACTTTGGCTACGGATTACACGGACTTCGATGTCTTGATCGCTAGGGCCAAGGACATAGAGCACAGTTTGGGTCTGACCAAACGTTCAGGTGGTTCTGGTTCAGGGAAGAGGTCTGCTGACTTTGATAGAGGTGATGCCAAGAGGCACAAGGACAATAGGCATCATTTTGATCACAGACTTGGGGGTGGTAACCACGGAAGAGGCCACCAGGGCCAGAGAGCTAGTGGGCGTTTACCCAAGTGTGCTAGGTACGGGAGGCATCACACCGGAGAGTGCTGGGGAAACTTTCATGCGTGTTCGAACTGTGGAGCTAGAGATCACCTTAGGCGTGATTGTCCACATCAAGCTGGGTTTGCACTAGTTCAGATTTAGGCTCCTTCTAGAGCTAATGAGTACCCGAGAGGCCGTGGGCGCGGTCGAGGTAACTTTTAGCCAAGGAACGATGGTCGGAGGAATATAGCTCATGTGGTTGCGGTTCAGCCGGAGGGCGGAGGCCAAGCTAGAGTTTATGCTCAACGAGAGGGATAGAACAACACGGGTGTGATTGCAGGTAATTTCTCGATACAGTCTCTGAGTTTGCTTTCCTTGATTGACTCCGGGTCTACGGATTCATACATATTGAGTGAGCATGCAAAGATGTTAAATATACCTTGTGAGGTACTAGAGGTAGGTGTTAGTATTACTAGTTCCTTCGGGGATACAGTAGTGGTTAGAAAGATGTACATAAGGTGTCCGTTGATGTTTCAGGGGCATGTATTTCTAGTGGACATGATGGAGTTACCGTTCTATGGCTTCGATGTGATTTTGGGTATGGACTGGCTTACAAAGCATATGGCTAGGATAGATTTCGAAACAAAAAGATTCTACTTGAAGCTTGCAGATGACTACAAGATTGTGGTAGTAGAGGAGAATGTAAAATTCTTATCGAATGTTGTTTCAGCCTTAGAGGCTCAGAGATTAGTTGAGTTGGGTTGTGAGGCGTACTTGGCCTACGTGATGAATCCGAACATGAATGAAGTTAAACCGCAGGATATCAGAACAGTGTGTGATTTTCCGAGTGTACTTCCAGAAAAATTTCCTGGTTTGCCGCCTGACAGAGAAGTAGAGTTTGCCATAGAGACATATTCAGATTCTGCTCCCGTTTCGATTGCTCCATACCGTATGGCACCGAAAGAACTGAAAGAGTTGAATACTCAATTACAAGAGCTATCAGATAGAGGTTTTATCCGTCCGAGTTCTTCGCCTTGGGGGGCTCTGGTATTATTTGTGAAGAAGAAAGACAGTAGTATGAGGATGTGCGTCAATTATAGACAGTTGAATCAGCTAACAGTGAAAAACAAGTATCCCTTGCCGCGTATCGATGATTTGTTTGATCAGTTAAGAGGAGCATTAGTCTTTTCGAAGATTGACTTGAGATCCGGGTATTACCAGTTGAAGGTAAAAGAGGTTGATGTACCGAAGACAGCTTTCAAGACTAGGTATGGTCACTACGAGTTCTTGGTTATGCCGTTTGGGTTGACAAGCGCACGGCTGCTTTCATGGACATGATGAACGAAATCTTCCATGAGTACTTAGATCAGTTTGTGGTTGTATTCATAGATGATATTTTGGTGTATTCGCGTACCGATGAAGATCATGACAGGCATTTGAGGTTAGTTTTGCAGACTTTGCTAGACAACCAGTTGTACGCTAAGTTGAGTAAGTGTGAGTTCTGATCAGAGAAGTAGTCTTTCTAGGACATGTAGTATCAGCTGAGGCGATTATAGTTGATCCGAAGAAGATAGAAGCCATTGTTGAGTGGAAGCAACCAAAGTATGTGACAGAGATTCGTAGTTTCCTAGGCTTAGCAGGTTATTATAGGAGGTTTGTGAATGGGTTCTTAAAGATAGCCGCTCCTTTGACAAAGTTGCTTCAGAAGAATGTACAGTTTGAGTGGTTAGATGCGAGATAGCAAGCCTTTGAGAAACTGAAAGAAGCTTTGACAGATGCAT
Source organism: Hibiscus trionum (assembly GCA_030270665.1). NCBI lineage: Eukaryota > Viridiplantae > Streptophyta > Magnoliopsida > Malvales > Malvaceae > Hibiscus > Hibiscus trionum. The sequence goes on from BSYR01000027.1 coordinate 3,517,420, forward strand.
CGATTTTGATTCAGCTAGAGTCGGGGAAAGAGTATGTGATCTACAGTGATGCTTAATATGTAGGATTAGGTTGTGTGCTCATGCAGAACGGAAGAGTTGTAGCTTATGCCTTGAGACAGTTAAAGAATCACGAGCGCAATTATCCGACACACGACATAGAGCTAGCCGTAGTTGTGTTTTCCTTTAAGATCTGGAGACATTATTTGTATGGTAAGAAATGCACAGTGTATAAGGATCACAAGAGTTTGAAGTATATAATGACACAAAGAGAGTTGAACCTTAGACACCGTAGGTGGCTGGAGTTGCTTAAGAACTACGATCTCACGATTGAGTACCATCCGGGTAAAGCCAATGTAGTGGTAGATGCTTTGAGTAGGAAGGTAGCTGTTGAGTTGAGAGCCATGTTTGCTAGTTTGAGCTTGTCCGGTGATGGTGGTCTAGTGGCCGACCTTCAGGTTAGAACTACCTTAGTCCCGTTGATTAGAGAAAAACAGATATTAGATAGATCTTTGGCACCTCACGTGCAAGATATATCCGAGGGTAAACCATCAGACTACAGTTTCAGTGTTGATGGGGTCTTGTGTTTCAGAGACAGAATAGTCGTGCTGGATGACAGTGATTTGAGACGTACTATCTTAACCGAAGCACACAGTAGCCCGTTCGCTATGCATCCTGGTAGTACAAAGATGTATCGTGATCTGAAGAATGAATAATACTGGGTCGGTTTGAAGAAAGACGTAGCCGATTTCGTGAGTAAGTGTATGGTATGCATGTAACCCCCTCGTTCCGGGCTAGACGACAGACCAGTCCGAGCAGGTTACACGGGGAAAACCGAATCGAAACCCGTTAAGGCTCCACTTCGATTAGCAACCCTATTTTTTTCATTGATTATCTTGTCTAAACGTATCATTTAGTCCTATGTGAGAAACGACAGAGGAAAAGATAAAGGAAATGATACAAACGAGGCGTAAGGTAATATAAATTTGCCAAGTGACATATTAGTCCGACTTCTTGCATTCGTGACCAAAACCATACATAAACGATGCATATAAACTTAACAAGGAAACTTACAAACAAACGAGACTAAAACCCGACATCCAAGAACCCTTAAAGATGCCAAAAGCCAAATTTACAGGCCTGTGTTTCGAAACAGGCTTGCCCGTTTCGATACGCTAGCTCCAGTTCAAAAGTCAAACCAGGCCGTACCGATACGGTCCACTCCGTTCCGGTACGGGGGCCTCAGTAACAAAAGGGTTCCGGAACAGGTTCCGAAACGGGCCTTCATAGAGGCAAACCATATCGAAACGCGTGCCAAAATGAGGGCTCTCAGTGTCAAATCGTATTGAAACGGCACCACCCCCATTCTGATACGAGTATCCCTGGAGCTACACCCGTTCCGAAACCACCACAAGCGTTTCGAAACACCTGCACTCTGTGTGACCCTGAAAACAATTTTCTACATCTCCAAGTGTTCTCAAACATACCCAAAAACCACAAAAATCAAAAACTACAACAAGCATACAATCTATAGGCATTTCACCCTACTTCTAGCATGATCAAACATATAAATATACATGACAAGGTCATTCATTCAAAAAAAACATACATCCATATCACATAGCATAAAACATGGTTACATGCCTTCAAATACAAACACTTAGGAATTCAAGAAGCAAGGTTTACATGCTTTCAAAACAACGCATAAACATTCATAAACATGGTTTACAAATCCACAACATAAAACATTAACAAAATAGGAGTCTACACATGCTCCTACAACACATAGCATCCCCATTGCTAAACTACTACATTATTTACTAAACCATACTTGAGCAACTACAAACGCGCTTGGACGTCCTTTCCTTGCACCTTGCTAACTCCACACTAATAATCTGCATTGCCGAAAACGAGAGCGTAAGCTAGAAGCTTAGTGAGGGAGATCTAAAGCAAAACAACGACAACGCAGGGTTCAAGCATGACATCCTTAAGACATTTACAAGGCATACATATGCACCAACATAGCAACATAGCTAAACGTCACAAGAATGCATGAACATGGCATCTTACCTCATGTTATGCTAAACAAGATATAACAGATATCTTACACAACCACCACTCATGAACAAGTATATTGGCAACTATTAGCCTACTCGGATATGCAGATAACTTCCGTTGGGATTTTCACCCTCAACGTACTCAACAACAACATTACCTTCCGGTGGGATTACACCCATCACCGTTTCCTTTTACGGATGGGATTCCACTCATCATCACGTACAAACACTTTTAGGTGGAATGTTACTTCAACGTACTCCTCCTTGGTGACTACATCACCAAGGCCACGCGCGAATTTGACTCTTACCGTGTGCACACCCATCCTAATGATCTATCATTTATACCCGGTAATTAACTAGTGCCAACATACTATACAAGTCTCACCATGATTTCACAATCATGCAATACAACATATCATCACTATTATACAACATCAATATATAACAACATGCATAAACAAACATGTATCACACAAACCACATTTACACAATTAACATGAATTTCATAAAGTCAACAAGAGATTAAGCTAACAACTTAATCTCTTCATTAGATTGGCCTACCAAGCACAATCTAACACCTCAACCACACACTTGAACCAATTTAAAACCATTTTAAATAATCCACTCACCGAACTCCCTTAAGCAAATTGAGAAAGCCGAATCAAGCCTCCAAACTTCCTGGAATCGAGCCTGAAGCTTCTCCAATGATTTCCCTTGATTCTAATCAACCAAAAACAATGTATTACTACACAAATCATCCAAAAACCACTGTAACATAACAGATTACGACACAAAGCCATTTCTCCACATTTCCAAGCTAAAGCTCACACAAAAACCTCATTTTCGAACACACATTCAACCCAGCAGAAAACCATTGAATCCAACACCTAAATCATCAATAAAAACCTCCAAAACAACCCTCAAGCATCACTATATCATCATCTCCACTCTCCTACACCTAACTACCTCAAAAACCCATATTTTCAACCTTTTAAAATACCCACAAAACCCATTTCGGGATTTTCCTCAAAACCTCGCCATTTTGAAATATAATACTCTTTAGGGCAAGACTAAAACATAAATAAACTTTGCAAATCAAAAGCTAAACGAAATACCATTAAAGCTCCCACCTTTTACTTGAAATTTTGAAAACTTGAAAACCCCAAAGATGGTGTTTATGCGAAAATAAAACAATCAAAATGTTCGGAATAAAGAGGAGAAGTAGAAAATGATTTTACCTTGAAGAGAGCTCTTGAAATGGTGAAGAAAATGGATGGAATAGTAACTTAGGGGTAAGGGAGGTTTTTGGTCGTGGAAAAAGTTTGAGGAAGAAGATGAAGACACTTCAAAATAAAAGTCCCCTTTTTACCATCTTTTTCCTTTATTTTAAAAAGTACCTTTTTGCCCTTAAGGATAGTCTCAAGCCCTTTTAATTAAAACCAAGCGCAAATTAAATTAAAACGAGCCCACGACTCGAACCCAATTTTACTCTCCTAACACCTGACCCCTAAACCCGGGTGTTACAACTCTCCCCCACTTAAGGAATATTGTCCTCGAAATTACCTGACTAAAAGAGATACAGAAACTACCTTTCCATATCCTCCCTTCTCCCCCAAGTGGCCTCATCCACACCTCGACATTGCCACCTCACTTTAACCAACTCAATCGATCTACCACGCAACACTTTGTTGTCTGAGGCTAAGATCTCAACTGGTTCCTCATCGTACGTCAAATCTGGATTCAACTCGATCTCTTCCACAGGAATCACGTGTGACGGATCTGATCTATACTTACGAAGCATCGAAACATGGAACACATTGTGAATCCTTTCTAACTCGGATGGCATACGTAACTGATAAGAAACCGGACCGATTCGCTTCACAATCTCATACGGTCCAATATACCTCAGACTCAACTTCCCTTTTCTGCCGAACCTCATAACTTTCTTCCACGGAGAGACTTTCAAGAACACTCTATCTCCTACGGCATACTCAACTTCTTTCCTCTTCAAGTCGGCATAGGACTTCTGTCTATCCGAAGCTGCCTTCAAACGATCACATATCAACTTCACTTCAAGTCGGCATACTCAACACTCCCAAAATCTGGTTGTAAATCTCGGATCTCTATCTGACACAATCGACTTCGGCACACCATGCAGTCTCACAATCTCACTGATGTACAAATCGGCCAACTTATCTAAGGAGTAAGTCATATTAACAGCTAAAAAGTGGGCACACTTCGTAAAGCGGTCAACTATAACCCAAACTGAGTTCTTCTTCGAATGAGTCAAAGGCAAACCCAAAACAAAATCCATGGTGATATTTTCCCACTTCCATTCCGGAATTCTCAACGGTTGCAATAAACCTGATGGAACCTGATGTTCTGCCTTAACTCTCTGACACACCATACACTTACTCACGAAGTCAGCTACGTCCTTCTTCAAACCAACCCAATAGTATTCATTCCTCAGATCACGATACATCTTTGTACTACCTGGATGCATGGCAAACGGGCTACTGTGTGCTTTGGTCAAGATCGTATGTCTCAAATCACTGTCATCGGGCACAACTATTCTATCTCTAAAACACAAGACCCCATGAACACTGAAACTGTAGTCCGATGGTCTACCTTCGGCTATATCTTGCACGTGAGGTGCCAAAGATCTATCTAATAATTGTTTCTCTCTAATCAACTGACCTAAGGTAGGTCTAACCTGAAGCTCGGCCACTAAACCAACATCACTGGACAAACTCAAACTAGAAAACATGTCTCTCAACTCAACGTCTACCTTCCTACTCAAAGCATCTGCCACTACATTGGCTTTACCCGGATGGTACTCAATCGTGAGATCGTAGTCTTTGAGCAACTCTAGCCACCTACGTTGTCTAAGGTTCAACTCTCTTTGTGTCATGATATACTTCAGACTCTTGTGATCCGTATACACTGTGCATTTCGCACCATACAAATAATGTCCCAAGATCTTCAAGGCAAACACAACTGTGGCTAGCTCTATGTCGTGTGTCAGATAGTTACGCTCATGAGTCTTCAACTGTCTCGAGGCATAAGCCACCACTCTTCTGTCTTGCGTGAGCACACAACCTAAACCTACATAGGAAGCATCACTGTAGATCACATAATCCTTCCCTGACTCTAGCATAATCAAGATCGGTGCATTGGTCAAAGCTTCTTTCAATTTCTCAAAGGCTTTCTATCTCGCATCTAACCACTCAAACTGAACATTCTTCTGAAGAAACTTTGTCAAAGGAGCGGCTACCTTCGAAAAACCATCCACAAACCTCCTATAGTAACCCACTAAGCCTAGGAAACTACGAATCTCTGTCACAGACTTCGGTTGCTTCCACTCAACAATGGCCTCTATCTTCTTCGGATCAACTCTAATCCCCTCGGTTGACACTACATGTCCTAGGAAGACTACTTCCCGGATCCAGAACTCACACTTAGTCAATTTAGCGTACAACTGGTTGTCTAGCAAAGTCTGCAAAACTAACATCAAGTGTCGGTCATGATCTTCCTCGGTGCGCAAATACACCAATATATCATCTACGAAAACAACCACGAACTGATCTAAGTACTGATGGAAGATTATGTTCATCATGTCCACGAAAGCAGCCGGCCCATTTGTCAACCCAAACGGCATAACTAAGAACTCGTAGTGACCATATCTAGTCCTAAAAGCTGTCTTCGCTACATCAACCTCTTTTACCTTCAACTGGTAATACCCAGATCTCAAATCTATCTTCGAAAAGACTGATGCCCCTCACAACTGATCAAACAAATCGACAATACGCGAAAATGGATACTTGTTCTTCACTGTCAACTTATTCAACTCTCTATAATCAATGCACATTCTCATACTACCGTCTTTCTTCTTCACAAACAAAATCGGAGCTCCCCAAGGCAAAGAACTCAGACGGATAAAACCTCTATCTGACAACTCTTGCAACTGAGTCTTCAACTCTTTCAGTTCTTTCGGTGCCATACGGTACGGAGCAATCGAAACAGGAGATGAATCTGAATATGTCTCTATAGTAAACTCTACCTCTCTATCAGGCGGTAAACCGGGCAACTCTTCTGGAAACACACTCGGAAAATCACACACTGTTCTAACATCCTGGGGTCTAACTTCATTCATGTTCGGATTCGTCACGTAGGCCAAGTACGCTTCACAACCCAACTCAACCAATCTCTGAGCCTCTAAGGCTGAGACAACATTCGATAGGAACTTTACATTCTCACCTACTACCACAATCTCATAGTCATCCGCAAGCTTCAAGAAAACTCTCTTAGTTTCGAAATCTATTCTAGCTCTATGTTCTGTAAGCCAATCCATACCAAAAATCACACCAAAGCCATAAAACGGTAACTCCATCATATCCACTAGAAATATATGCCCCTGAACCATTAACGGACACCTTCTGTACATCTTCCTAACCACTATTGTATCCCCGAAGGAACTAGTAACACTAACACCTACCTCTAGTACCTCACAAGGTAAATTCAACATCTTTGCATGCTCACTCAAAATATAAGAATGCGTAGACCCGGAGTCAATCAATGAAAGCAAACTCAGAGACTGTATCGAGAAGTTACCTGCAATCACATATGTGTCGTTCTGTCCCTCACGCTGAGCATAAACTCTAGCCTGACCTCTGCCCTCTGGCTGAACCGCAACTACATGTGCTATATTCCTCTGGCCATCTTTCCTTGGCTAAAAGTTACCTCGACCGCGCCCACAACCTCTCGGATAATCAATCGCTCTAGCAGGAGCCTGAACCTGAACCGGTGCATACCCAGCCTGATGTGGACAATCACGCCTAAGGTGATCTCTAGCTCCACAGTTCCAACACGAGTGAAAGTTCCCCCAATACTCACCGGTGTGATTCCTCCTGCATCTAGCACACTCGGGCAAATGCCCACCAGCTCTCTGGCCCTGGTGGCCTCTACCGTGGTTACCACCACCACGTCTATGATCAAACTGATACCTATTGTCCCTATGCCTCTTGGCATCGCCTCTATCAAAGTCGCCAGGCCTCTTCCTTGAACTAGAACCATCTGAATGTTTGGTCAAACCCAAACTGTGCTCTATGTCCTTGGCCCTAGCGACCAAGACATCAAAGTCCGTGTAGTCCACTGCCAAAGTGTACCTCTTTATCTCCTCACTCAACCTGTAACGAAAACGATCACAACGTTCCCTCTCAGTAGGAACTAGCTCACACGCATACTGACTCAACCTGACAATTTGTATCTTGTACTCGGTCACTGTCAAGTTACCCTGAAGCAAAGCCATGAACTCTCTCTTCTTCTCCTCAAGATAACGGGGACCCAGATACTTCCTGCGGAAAGTTGACTCAAAGAACTCCCAAGTGATCTCGGAATCTAGCATGCCCGTAGTAATGGTGACCCACCAAGTGTAGGCATCACCCTGAAGCAACGAAACAACACACCCAAGTCTGTGTGCTCCAGTACAACCCATCTGAGACAAAATATGGACAGTCTTGTCAAACCAAGCCTCGGATCTCTCGGGTGCCAACCCTCGGAACTGTTCACCTCACAAACTGCGGAGCCTCTCAAGTGGCAAACCGGTGCCTTCACCCTGAGGTTGTGCCACTGCTTGACCCCCCCCGGCCACAGCTGCCTGAAAAGCCCCAGCTATCGCCTGAACTAACGGAGCCAAATCTATACCGGCCGGACCTTGGCCAACCTGAGGTCCTACACCCTCAGCTCTCGCCTCACCTCCCGTTTAACGAGGAGGAGAAGTAGGAGGTGGAGGAGCCTGCGCCTTAACAACCGACTCAACTCTCGGAGCTGCTGCCTGTGGTTCCCGATGAACCATCTTAGGCCTACATCTAGGTCTCATCTCACAGCTAGCAAGATAACAACTACAAACAAATAAACAAACACACAAGGATTAAGTTAGCAAAGGCAAGGGCCCAACGTGCTCAAGTATATTCCTTTACAAAATCTTTTCAAATAAGTAATAGTAGCAATGGGAACTCGACCCTACGCCACAACACTACAACCATGCTAACACAAGCTCTCAAACACCGAGCAAGCAAGCAAACAACAAGCATACTTAGCAAAACATTCACCGTACAACATACACCTCAAACTTACCTCACTTACCTACCCGAGGTCGCGGAAACCTCAGGCTCTGATACCATCAAATGTAACCCCCTCGTTCCTGGCTAGGCGACACACTGGTTCGAGCAGGTTACACAAGGAAAACCGAAGCGAAACCCGTTAAGGCTCCACTTCGATTAGCAACCCTATTTTTTCATTGATTATCTTGTCTAAATGTATCATTTAGTCCTATGTGAGAAACAACAGCGGAAAAGATAAAGGAAATGATACAAACGAGGAGTAAGGTACTACAAATTTACCAATGACAAATTAGTCCGACTTCTTGCATTCGTGACTAAAACCATACATAAACGATGCATATAAACTTAACAAGGAAACTTACAAACAAACGGGACTAAAACCCGACATCCGAGAACCCTTAAAGATGCCAAAATCCCAATTTATAGGCCTGCGTTTCGAAACAAGCTTGCTCGTTTCGATACGCGGGCTCCAGTTCAAAAGTCAGACCAGGACGTACCGATACGGTCCACTCCGTCCCGGTACGGGGGCCTCAGTAACAAAAGGGTTCTGGAATAGGTTCCAAAACGGGCCTTCACAGAGGCAAACCGTATTGAAACGCGTACCGAAACGTGGGCTCACAGTGTCAAAACGTATTGAAATGGCACCACCCCCGATCTGATACGAGTATCCCTGGAGCTACACTCGTTTTGAAACCATCACACGCGTTTTGAAACACCTGCACTCTGTGTGACCCTGAAAACAGTTTTCTGCATCTCCAAGTGTTCCCAAACATACCCCAAAACCGCAAGAATCAAGAAACAGCAACAAGCATACAATCTATAGGCATTTAACCCTACTTCTAGCATGATCAAACATATAAACATACATGACAAGGTCATTCATTCAAAAAAACATACATCCATATCACATAGCATAAAACATGGTTACATTCCTTCAAATACAAACACTTAGGCATTCAAGAAGCAAGGTTTACATACTTTCAAAACAACGTATAAACATTCATAAACATGGTTTACAAATCCACAACATAAAACATTAACAAAATAGGAGTCTACACATGCTTCTACAACACATAGCATCCCCATTGCTAAACTACTATATTATTTACTAAACCATACTTGAGTAACTACAAACGCACTTGGACGCCCTTTCCTTGCTCCTTACTAATTCCACAATAATGATCTACATTGCCGAAAACGAGAGCGTAAGCTAGAATCTTAGTGAGGGAGCTCTAAATCAAAACAACGACAATGCAGGGTTCAAGCATGACATCCTCAAGACATTTACAAGGCATACATATGCACCAACATAGCAACATAGCTACACGTCACAAGAATGCATGAACATGGCATCTTACCTCATGTTATGCTAAACAAGATATAACATATATCTTACACAACAACCACTCATGAACAAGTATATTGGCAACTATTAGCTTACTCGGATATACGGATAACTTCCGTTGGGATTTTCACCCCCAACGTACTCAACAACAACATTACATTCTGGTGGGATTACACTCATCACCGTTTCCTTTTGCGGATGGGATTCCACTCATCATCACGTACAAACACTTTCCGGTGGAATGTTACTTCACCATACTCCTCCTTGGTGACTACACATCACCAAGGCCACACGCGAATTTGACTCTTACCGTGTGCACACCCATCCTAATGATCGATCATTTATACCTGGTAATTAACTAGTGCCAATCATACTATACAAGTCTCACCATGATTTCACAATCATGCAACACAACATATCATCACCATTATACAACGTCAATATATAACAACATGCATAAACAAACATGTATCACACAAACCACATTTACGCAATTAACATGAATTTCATAAAGTCAACAAGAGATCAAGCTACCAACTTAATCTCTTCATTAGATTGGCCTACCAAGCACAATCTAACACCTCAACCACACACTTGAACCAATTTAAAACCATTTTAAATAATCCACTCACCGAACTCCCTTAAGCAAACCCAGAAAGCCGAATCAAGCCTCCGAACTACCCGAAATCGAGCCCGAAGCTTCTCCAATGATTTCCGTTGATTCTAATCAACCAAAAACAACATATTACTACACAAATCATCCACAAACCACTGTCACATAACAGATTATGACACAAAGCCATTTCTCCACATTTCCAAGCTAAAGCTCACACAAAAACCTCATTTTCGAACACACACTGAACCTAGCAGAAAACTATCGAATCCAACACCTAAATCATCAATAAACACCTCCAAAACAACCCTCAAGCATCACTATATCATCAGCCCCACTCTCCTACACCCAACTACCTCAAAACCCCATATTTTCAACCTTTTAAAATACCCAAAAAAACCCATTTCGGGATTTTCCTCAAAACCCCACCATTTTGAAATATAATACTCTTTAGGGAAAGATTAAAACGTAAATAAACTTTGCAAATCAAAAGCTAAACAAAATACCATTAAAGCTCCTACCTTTTACTTAAAATTTTGAAAACTTGAAAACCCCAAAGGTGGTGTTTATGCGAAAATAAAACCATCAAAATGTTCAGAATAAAGAGGAGAAGTCGAAAATGATTTTACCTTGAAGAGAGCTCTTGAAATGGTGAAGAAAATGGATGGAAAAGTAACTTAGGGGTAAGGGAGGTTTTTGGTCGTGGAAAAAGTTTGAGGAAGAAGATGAAGACACTTCAAAATAAAAGTCCCCTTTTTACCATCTTTTTCCTTTATTTTAAAAAGTACCTTTTTGCCCTTAAGGATAGTCTCAAGCCCTTTTAATTAAAACCAAGCCCAAATTAAATTAAAACGAGCCCACGACTCGAACCCGATTTTAATCTCCTAACACCCGACCCCTAAACCCAGGTGTTACAATGCCAGAGAGTTAAGGCAGAACATCAGGTTCCATCAGGTTTGTTGCAACCGTTGAGGATTCCGGAATGGAAGTGGGAAAATATCACCATGGACTTCGTTTCAGGTTTGCCTTTGACTCCTTCGAAGAATAACTCAGTTTGGGTTATAGTTGACCGCTTCACAAAGTGTGCTCACTTTATAGTTGTTCATACGACTTACTCCTTAGACAAGTTGGCCGATTTATACATCAATGAGATTGTGAGACTGCATGGTGTGCCGAAGTTAATCGTGTATGACATAGACCCGAGATTTACAGCCAGATTTTTGGAGTGTTTGCATAGTGCTTTGGATACCCGATTGAATTTTAGTACGTCGTATCATCCTCAGACAGATGGTCAGTCAGAGAGGGTTATACAGATTCTAGAGTACATGTTGCGCTGTTGCATTATTGACTTTCAAGGTACTTGGGAGAAACACTTGTCGTTGGTCGAGTTCGCATACAATAACTGTTATCAGTCGAGCATTCAGATGGCTCCGTATGAGGCACTGTATGGTAGAAAATGTAGAACTCTGATTTGTTGGGCCGAAGCAGGTCAGAAGTTGTTACCGATGCCGGATATGCTTAAGGGGAATACCGATAAGGTGAAGTTAATCTGTGATCGTTTGAAGGCAGCTTTGGATAGACAGAAATCCTATGCCGATTTGAAGAGGAAAGAAGTTAAGTATGTCGTGGGAGATAGAGTGTTCTTGAAAGTCTCTCCGTGGAAGAAAGTTATGAGGTTTAGCAGAAAAGGGAAATTGAGTCCGAGATATATTGGGTCGTATGAGATTGTGAAGCGAATCAATCCTGTTTCTTATCAGATACATTTTCCATCCGAGTTAGAGAAGATTCACAATGTGTTCCATGTTTCGATGCTTCGAAAGTATAGATTAGATCCATCGCACGTTATGCATGTGGAAGAGATTGAGTTGAACCCAGACTTGACGTACGATGAAGAACCAGTTGAGATATTGGCATCAGATAGCAAAGTGTTGCGTGGTAGAACGATGGAGTTGGTCAAAGTGAAGTGGCAACGCCGAGGTGTGAAAGAGGCCACTTGGGAGAGTAAGAAGGATATGGAGAGGCAGTTTCCGTATCTCTTCCAATCAGGTAATTTCGGGGACAAAATTTCCTTAAGTGGGGGAGAGTTGTAACACCCGGGTTTAGGGGTCGGGTGTTAGGCGAGTTAATTTGGGTTCGGGTCTTTGGGCTTGGTTTAAATAAAATGGGCTTGGTTTTGATTTTAAAAGGCCATGTGATTTCATTAAAGGTAAAAGGGGGATTTTCTAATAAGAAAAATAAAATAAGTAAAAGAGTCTTTTGAAAGTCACCATCTTCTTCTTCCTTCAAACTAAAACTCACGACATAAAACCTCCCTTCAACCCCAAACACTGTTCCATCATCTTCCTCAACGTTTTCAAGTGTTTTCAACAAGGTAATGATGTTTTTGACTTCTTCTCTTCATCCTTAACATTTCTATGGTTTTAGATTTTCATAAACTTCATTTTTGAATTTATTCAAGTGTTCAAATTTTAAAAAAAAGGGTGGAAACTTTGTTGGGTTTTTAGTGAGCTTTTGATTTGTGAAGTTTAAATATGTTATAGTCTTGCCTTTAAGTGTAACATATATTAAAATGGTGAGGTTTTAATGAAATCCCGAAATGTGTATTTGTGGGTGTGGTTAAGGGTAGAAATCTTGAGTTTTTTAGATAGTTTTGTGAGGGAAAGTTGGGCTGATGGTATGGTTATGCTTGGGGGTTGTTTTGAACGTGTTTAGTGATGATTTGGGTGATGAAATCGATGGGTAATTGATGGGTTGTGTTCAAGTCCGAAAATGAAGAGTTTGGGTTAGTTCTTGGCTTGGAAATGTAGTGAAATCGTCTTGAATTGTAATCTGATTTGTGGCAGTGATTTTGTGGATGTTCTGATGTGTAATACGCTATTTTTGGTTGATTAGAAGCAAGGGAAAACGTTGGAGAAGCTTTGGGCTCGATTCCGGGAAACTTGGAGGCTTGATCGGTATTCTTTGCTTGTATTGAGGGTGTTTGGTGAGTGGAATGTTTTCAATGGTTTTAAATTGGTTCAAAGTATGTTGTTGGAGTTTTAGATTGTGCTTGGTAGGCCAATCTAATATGGGGTTAAGTTGGTAGCTTAATCTCTTGTTTAACTTATGTATTTCTTTCTAAATGTACATAAATGTGGTCTTGTGTGATAAGTGTTCGATTATGCATGTTATGAGGTATTTATGTTGCATGGTGGTGATTTGTGCATTGTATTGCATGATTGTGAAATCATGGTGAGTTCTCATGTAGTATGTTGGCACTAGTCATAATTACCGGATATAAATGATCGATCATCAGGATGAGTGTGCACACGGTAAGAGTCAAATTCGCGCGTGGCCTTGGTGATGTAAAGTCATCAAGGTGGAGTACGGTGAAGTAACATTCCACTGGAAAATGTATATGTGTGATGATGAGTGGAATCCCATCCATAAAAGAAAACGGTGATGAATGAAATCCCACCGGAAGGTAATATTGTTGTTGTTGAGTACGTTGGGCGAGAATCCCAACGAAAGCTATCCGCATATCCGAGTAAGCTATATAGTTGCCAATATACCTTGTTTATATGTGGTTTGATGTGGTAAGATGTTCTGTTACATCTATGCTAAACATAACATGATGTAAGATGCCATGTTCATGGATTCTTGTAGCGGTTGGCTATGTTGCTATGTTTGGTGTTAATGTATGCTTTGTTGATGTTTTGTGCATATCATGCTTTGGACCCTGCATTGTCGATATTTGTTTTTGAGCTCCCTCACTAAGCTTTCAAGCTTACGCTCTCATTTCTGACGATGCAGATCATTAGTGTGGAAGTTAGCAAGGAGCAAGGAAGGGGCACCCAAGAGCGTATTGCTGCTCAAGTATGGTTTTCTTGAATAATGTTATAGTTGGCAATGGGGATGCTAAGTGTTGTAGGAGCGTTTGTTAGACTCCTATGTTGGCTTTTATGTTGTTGAATGTTTATGTTCTTGTGAGATGGGATGTAAACCTTGTTTATGTGATGCTTATGTTGATGCATGTTTCTTATGGTTAAGTATACTCGTTATGCATGCTTGTATGCTTAATCATGCTCTTTTGGTAGGATGTGTTGCCTCTAGTTTGTTTGTATGATTGTTGCTTTGTGATCTTTGAGGTTTCGGGGCATGCTTAGGGATGTTTGAGGATGCTGAAACCTGTTTTCGGGTCACTCTGTGTGCAGGCGTTTTGAAACGCTCAAGGTAGTTTCGGAACGGGTGTAGCTCCAGGGATACTCGTATTAGAATGGGGGTGGTGCCGTTTCGATACAATTTGACACTCAGAGCTCCCGTTTTGGTACGCGTTTCGATACAATTTGCTACTAAGAGACCCTGTTTCGGAACAAGTTTTGAAACGTTTTATCACTGTAGACCCTCGTTCCGAGACAAAGTGGACCGTATCGGAACGGCTTGGTCTTGCTTTTAAACTGGAGCCCGCGTTTCGGAATGGGCAAGCCTGTTTCAAAATGCAGGCAAGTAAACTGGCTATTTGGCATCTTCAAAGGTTCTTGAACGTTACCTTTTAGTCCCAAATGCTTGCTTGCTTCCTTGTTGAGTTTGTATGTATCTTTTATGAATGGTTTTGCTTCATACGCATGAAATTGGACTAAGAAGTCACTTGGTAAATTTAAGTTGTCTTATGTTCTACTCGGGTTATTTCGTTATCGTCTTTCGTTGCCGCTTTCGCGCATATGACTAAATGAAACATCTAGACAAGATAATTAAATGAAAAAATAGGGTTGCTAATCGGAGTGAGGCCTTAGCGGGTTTCGCCCCGATTTTCCCCGTGTAACCCGTTCGGACCGACCTGTCGGCTAGACCGGGATGAGGGGGTTACAATCACCGAGGACGAGGTAAATTCGATTTTAAAATTTTGTCATTCTTATTCATGCGAAGGTCATTTTGGGCCTAAACGGACTGGGCACAAAATTCTTGAGTGCGGATTTTATCGTCCTAATTTATTTAGAGATGCTTTTGTTTTTTGTAAAGCATGTGATAGGTGCCAACGTGTTGGCAATTTAAGCCGAAGGAGTGAAATGCAGCTCAATCCAATCCATGTTTGTGAAGTCTTCGATGTTTGGGGACTCAATTACATGGAGTCGTTTACCTCTTCTTTTTGGAAATTTTTACATTATACTTGCAGTCGATTACGTCTCTAAATGGGTAGAAGAAAAGGCTACCCGAAACAATGATGCTAAAACAATGACTAATTTCCTTCGTGATTTTATTTTTTCCAGGTTCGACACTCCGAGAGCAATCATATGCGATAGAATTGCTTCAAAGTAAATGGGCAACGATTAAAACATTTTTATGAGAGTGCCCAAGTTGGTTTAATTGAAGAAGTTCGCTTAGAAACGTCAATCACATAAATAAGCTCGTCAAGCTAATGACGTTAAATAAGCGCTTAATGGGAGGCAACTCATTTATCTTCTTTTATTTTAATTTATTTACCTTTAATCGAATATTTTATCTATTTATTTTATTTATTTAGCTTCTTTCAATTTTCTTTAAATTATTTGAATTTATTTCTATCATTTTTTCCTGATAACCCCTTGCTAGTCGGATTCTGGATCGAATATGTGCAGGAATTTTGGACGTGGAACACGTTAGCAAATCTCTTGGAACATGGTGCACTTTAGTGGACCCCAATACCACCTTAATTCCCACCGATTAACCCCCAAAAATTTGAGATAACCATAGACCCCACTTAAGATAAGTTATCACCCATCATCTAATTCTTTCTTCACGTGATTTTTTTCAAACCTAGCAGACTAAATGTTTCACGCACCCTCTCCTCACCCATATCTCCTTCAACCTTTCGACCAAATCACTTTGCACCCTTCAAATTTTCCGGTGACCATGGTCTGCACAAGGGAACAAGCGCGCCATCTCCTACCTCCAGTCGGGTAGCTCTCATCATGGACGTGGGCACGGTCGTGGCCGTAACTAGTTCAGGGAGTTTCATCATTCCCTCTCTTTCATTTTTGTTTGCATAATGGGACATCATGCTTAAAGTGAGTGGGAGTGGGAATCCATGTCAAATTCTAGTAATTTCTTGTTTGATTGATTGTTCTCTCGTTCTCTTAATTTTATTTAATTTAAGTTCCTTGTTGTTATCCTTTGTTTCACCTAGTCCCTTTGTTTCCGTATGACTTTGGTATTTTTCTTGTTAGAAATTTTAGGGTGCATAATAGATTATGGCATGCTTGGGATTTTTCATATAACCCTAGTCATGACATTCCTTACTTTGTTAATTGACATGGTTCTTACCTATGTACACAAGACAATTCATGCGAGCTTTTGAGCCTAATGAGCATGCATACTTATTTTTTTCTCTTTGTTTCTTTGAGTGTGCCTAGCTAATTAGTTGCATTCTAGAACTTGTGGCATAATACTTTTTGAGACTACATTTTTTATGGTGATGCATTAATATGATAGAGGCATTAGGTTTAACCCCATTCTCTTCCCAAAAAGTCTACCCCTTGTTATTATCCCTTAGTGAAACAATTTTGAGTCTTAACCTTTTTCTTTGGATTGCCTTATTATTTAACCCACACCAATTCAGTTTCTTTCTCTTTTTGTCACCCATTTTCAAGACAAAGTCGAGATTATTTCGAAAAAAATAGCAGAAAAAAACAGTTTCGAACAGTGCAGAATCGAATTGCGCAGTATAGAAAATACTATGCAGAAGCCAGTGCAGAAAAATGAAAAAACAGTGCAGTTTGGTTCGAACATTGCAGAAAATACTGTGCAGAAAAACAGCAGCAGAATTGTTCGGAAAAAAAACGAAAAAAAAACAGTGATTTCGAAAAAACAGAAGAAAAAATTGCAAAAAAATGTTTGTTCAATTTTTCTCTTTTCATTTTCTCAAACTAGGAATAACTTGCCTTTGTCTTGAACTTTAAACTCATTAAATAGCCCTTTTCCTACCCGAACCTTACCCCCGTTACAACCCTTCTAAAAGACCTCTTGATTTTTGCATCACATTCATACTTAGTAGTGGAGATTAGATTTAACCACAAGCCTATGGTAATGCTCTAATTAGTTTTGGCTCGAGTGATTTTTTTTCTACCCTTAAACACTTTGAGTGACATTAGAGATTCCTTGTGAGGGTACTTAGTTTGCATCATTGTTGTTAACATGGGATTGGAGTGTCGTTTTTGCTTAAATTATTTCTAAGTCTTGCCATTTCTCTTTTGCTCCTTTATTTTCTTTCATGTTTAAATATTTAGTCATACCGGAAACTTTGAGACTTCGTGAAATTAAGGATGAGAACATGAGCTTAGATTTGTTTAATTTTGAGACACTTGAGGACAAGCATCGGATAAGTGAGGGGGAATTTGATGAGTAGCTAGTTCGGTCAATATTTTGGTGCTAATTACACTTAAATGGTTGCTTTGTGGTGCTGGATCATGGTCTATTATGTGCTTTTCTGTGCAGGACATCATGGCTGGAAAATAGATTAGAAATGGCTGAATTTAGTAAGTTTTCTGGATTCATGGTTGGATTAGTGGGCATGAATGTGCTGACTCGACGCCACATCAGCAGGCTTCTAGAAGTTGACGTCAGCAATGCATGATAAGCTATCAGTCGCGTTTGAGCACTTATCAGCCGAGATTAGGATCAAGCTTGGGGACTTATCTTTTATTTTTGAATTTTAAATATTTTGGGATTTACTTATTATCACTTAGCATTTATCTTTTGTAATTTAAATATTTTAGAGTATTTTTAGGGTTTTAGGATGCTATAAATACCCTCTTTGAGGAAGACTCAAACCATCTCTTGTTCATTGTTTCATTTTTACTTTGAATTTATTAATTTCATTTCTCTTCTTCGTTCTTACTTTATTTTTAAAGTTTTTTTTTCTTTTTTTATTTTAAAATATGCTAAGCATGATTTCTTCCATACTCATGCTAAGCTAATTTTCTTTAAAGCCGAGGGCTACATCAATGACTCAATTCCAATGGGAGGATTGAAAAGCACTTTCAAAATTTCAGGAATCTCTTTCAATTTTTTAAGTTTTGATTTCTAAACAAAACGTTTTCGAAACTAAAGCTTGACTTTGGTCAGAATGTTGTATTTGGTTAAATATGTGGGAGGAAGGATCGGCTATTGAAGCACATTCGACTTCCTAGGAACACACTTAGTAAATTGATTACTAAGAAGAAAATTGAGATCGGAACCGTTGTTATTGAAACAACATAATCCAAGTTGATTTTTAATGAACTTAAACGATTTTGATCTACAACATTATTGTTGACTAGATCAACTTCGTAAATCGATATCAAAGATAGAACTTGGGTATTCGGTTACAAAAGCGTAGTCTCAAGGATTGACCCTTGTAGGCAATTAACTGACGTGAATCCTGAAGTAAAAATTCTTTTCCAATGGTCCGAGGAAACTGAGTCAGAGCCAATGCCTAAGGCTTATTCATAAATACCGAATCTATTTCTTTTAAAAGCTCACATTAATTTATTTGTGTTCTTGTTATTTTGCAAACCCCCCTTTTACTGAAATATCATTCAACTCTCTTATTGGCTCATCGATCAAGCGAACATAAATCGGGAAGTTTTCTGAGCCCCTGTGGGATCGACCCTTACTTCTCTTTTACTACGTATTATTTCCTTTATTTATTATCAGGGAATAAGGAATTATTTTTGACACGAAAACGACGCGTGTCAAAAATTAAGGGAGAGCTTTTGTCAAAAACATTTTTTCATAGAAGTTTTTTTTATATCAAAAAGAGGGAGATTGTTGAAAAAATATTTTGATATAACAATTATGTGAAAAATGTTTTGTACTTGTTTAAAGATTTCAAAAATAATTCAAAAGTCCTCAAAACGTAAAAAAAAAATATGTTTAAAATGTTTTGACTTTGCACCTATATCGAATATACAATTAAAAGTTAACAATTAGCCAAAATTGGGTTTTTTAAGTGAAAGTTTCAAAACCTTCCCTATAAGGTTTCCAAACCTTTTGGGTAGAATGCCTTGGAATTGAAACCTTAGCAAAGGTTTTGAAACCTTTATAAAGGTTTCGAAACCATGGCTCTATAACGGCTATATTTTTCAATTCCTCCTTAAGGTTTTGAAACCTCTAGTAAAGGTTTCGAAACCTCTGTGCAAGTGGGAATTTAAAGCTAGACTTTATGACTTCCCAACGGCTACAAAACACCCCAACGGCCATAAACAGCTAGAATATCATTCCACGGGTATAAAAGCAAGCTTGGGACACTTGAAAAAAAAAAGAGAACACATCCAAGCATCATGATCAAGGAAAATTAGCTTCCAATTCATATTTCTTTATTTTTGTTGTAAATATTGTTTAAGATAGTGTTTTTATTGTTTTCATCTTATACACTCTTGTGAGCTTAAATTGCATAAACACCCACCTTGTGAGATATTTAGTTTACCAAACAAATCTCTTGTAAAAGGAGAGGTTCTAGTTTAGCCTTAGTGAAAAACTAGAGTGGTTCTATCTTAGCTAGTAAAAGATTGGGTTGTAAAGGTTTCCTCCTAAGCCTTGAAAAGGGGACGAATTATTAGTGAATTGGGAAATCCTTAGTGGTGTGCTAAGGTAGTGTAGACTCGGTTGGGTAGTCAAACCACTCTAAAATCCTTGTGCACAACCAACTTGACGATTTTTGGAGATCGATTCGAGCGTGCAAAAAACCTAATAGTGAAAGATCTTACTTTTAGTATAAATTATAAAAATTTATTCAATAAATCCCTTGGTGAAGATTGAACTCACAACCTTTTGCATACAAAGCAAACACACTACCAATATGCTACAAAGGAATCTTGTACAAGATTGTTATTTTAACAAAATTTGTATTTCGTAGAAATCATACTCAATCTCACTAGATGAGAGCCCATACAACAACGACATATAAAGACTTAGAGAATAATGAATGTAACACCCGAGTTTAGGGGTCGGGTGAAAATAATATTTAAATTTTTATAATTTATACTAAAAGTAAGATCTTTCACTATTAGGTTTTAGGGGTCGGGTGAAAATAATATTTAAATAATATTTGAGTTTCGATTTTATAATTAAAATAATAAAGTATTATTTTGGTCTTCATATTTTCAAAGTAAACATTTTATGTTGGACTTAAATAGATTTAAAACTCATTTCCATGGAATTTGCAAATATTGAGATTTGCCATCTCATTAATGGTAAATCTGTAAATAAATGAACTTTCATTTAAAACCCCCTTTTAATTAAAATGAGCCTTGTCTTCTTCTTCACTTCCTCATTTCTCTTTCAAACAACAAAGAAGAGAGCTCTCTCCAAATCACTATCCCATCCCCTTTCATCTTCATCTTTGAAGCTTTTCAAAAGGTAATGGCATTTTTGACTTGGCCTTGGCTTCCTTTACATTTTGGTACCTTTAGTTTTGATTAAAACTATGTATTTCATATTTTGGGTTTTACAAGGATTTTGTTAAAGGTTGTGACTTTATGAGATTTTATCAAAGCTATTGATTTAGTAATGTTAGATAAGTTGTTTTCAACCTAAGAGGTCCAACATATATGAATTTTAGAGTGTTTTATAAAGATTCTTGGATTTGGGTTTTGATGGGTTTTTATAAGGGTTTTAAGGTTTTTTTTGGGTTGTTTTATGTTGGAAACTGAGGGCTTTTGGTTTTATGTTGGTTGGTAGTTGTTTTGGAGGCTTTTAGAGGTGTTAAAAGTGTTTGAAACAAGAGTTTTGGATTGGGTTTGAGGGCTGCTCGGGTTTGATGTTTTGGGGGTTGTTTATAGCTTGAATTCATGTGTTTTATGCTTGAGTAGTGTTCCGGGTTTGCTACATGGATGTATGGACTGATTCGATGTTGTTTTGTTTGTGTTGAGATGATTAGAAGCAAGAGTTTGTGTTGGTGAAGCCTCGGGAACGAATTCGGAATCGTTGGAAGCTTGATCGGCTAGTGGGTTGAGCTTGGAATAGTCTGTGAGTGGTTAAATGTTTTTTAATGGTTTTCAAGTATTTGGTTCAAGCATGTGGACTAGGTTGGGCTTGGTAGACCCACCTAGAGTTGGGATTAGAGTGGTAGCCTAATCCCAAACTTTAGTTAGAGACCTTGGTTGAACTCTAATGGTTGTTTATGCCTCATGATTAATTATAATTATGGTGTTATGTATAATGTGTTATACATGTTATTGAGGCTTGGTTTGATGCATTAATATATGCATGTGGTTTGGTTTGTGGATTGTGCATGATGTTAATCATGGTGAGTACGTGCTAAGCACGGAAGTGGTTATGAAATGATGTTGTGGGTTGTGTTTAATATTGGCACTAGTATGCTTGGGTACAAATGATCGATCATTAGGATGTTTAGTGTGCACACGTGAGTCAAATGCGCGCGTGGTCTTGGTGACGGTAGTCATCAAGATGGAGTACGGGTTCGCCCGGAAATTCTTCTTATATATATGTTAGTCGGTGATGAGTGTAATCCCATCACGGGGCGTGAGGATGAGTAGAATCCCCTCCGCGCGAACGGTGATGAGTGTAATCCCACCGTGAGGTAAAGGTTGTTGTTGGATGTGAGTTCCAACGTGTTATCTGTGTATTCGAGTCATAGCTAGGTGCCAATATGAGATTATATATGTGTGATTATGATTTGAGATGTGTTGCCAATGTGGATTATTATATGTGTTCCCATATGATGTGGTTGGACTTGTTGAGCATGGCATATTATGAGATTATATATGTTCATGCATCATGTGTATATTGGCTTATGTGGATCGAAGGTAAGAACATACATTTACCTTGGTTGTGCTCGTGCTTGGACCCTGCATTGTCGAGGTTTGTTTTTAATGAGCTTACCCGCACTAAGCTTTATGATTACGCTCTCTTTTGTTCGACCATGCAGATCCGTAGTTATTGGGTTGCTAATGTAAGAAGGGGCCTCCAAGTGTTCTAGTTAGGCTTTTAAATCTTTCAAGTATGGATTTTATGTTATATGATGTAATGGTCAAGCAATGGGACATGTATTAGTTGCTTTGAGCTTTTGAAGTATGTTGGTTTGGCTTTTGGTTGCCTTGTCTTGCTTGTAAACCAATGTTTAAGCTTGCTTATCTTAAATGCTTAAGTGTATGTTTTTGTGAAGAATGAACCTTAAGTTTTATGTATGAAGCATGTGTTGGATGTTGTTGATTCTTTAATGTATGGTTCTTAAATGCTTGTGGTGTGTTGAGCATGTTGGTAGATGTTTGGTTTTGCCTTAGGGTTCATGTTAGTGTGTTGTGTTGGGTTTTTAGTGGTGTTTTTGGGACAACCTTGTACCAAAAACCAGCTAAAACCATTCTGCATACAGAGGGTGTTTCGAAACGGTCGAACCCATTTTGATACGGTCCCTTTGTTTCGGGCCAGGCGTTTCGGTACGCCAAGGGGCCGTTTTGATAAGATTTTGCTACTGGAAATCTAAGAATTTGACGATAAATTGAAGTATCGAAATGGGCTTTAATGTTTCGGAATGGCCTTCATCTCGTTGACCACGAGAAGTTAACCGTTGAGGTCGTTTCGATACGGGCAACCCCTGTTTCGAAACGGTCTCTTCAAGTTGACTTTGGCCTGTTGACCTAGTCAAGGCATATCGAAACACCCTATGGGCGTTCCGATACGGCCTGCTGTTTAAGTGTAAAAATGGGCTATTTTGTTTATGTGTTTATTGTTTACCTCGTTTGTCTTCTTCCGCTGTTGCCTTTCTCACATAGGGTTAATATTACATCTAGATAAGATAATGAAATGAAAAGTTTTTCTTGGGTCGGTAACCGAAGTGCAACCTTAATGGGTTTCGCCTCGGTTATCCCCGTGTAGCCCACTTAGATCGGTTGAGCGTCCGGACCAGGACAAGGGGGTTACACTTATTGGTATCAGAGCCTAAGGTTTCCGAGACCTTGGGCAGGTAAATGAGGTAAGTTAAGTTCTTGTATTTAATTGCACGGTGTTTGCTTGCTTGTCAAGTATGCTTGATGAATGATTGTTGAAGCATGTTGAGTAGAGTTCCCATTGCTACAATTATATCGGAAAAAGGATTTTTGAGTGAGGGAACATACTTGAGCCACTTGGAACCCTTGCCTTGCTAACCCTATCTTTGTGCTTTGTTGTTGTTGTTGTTGTTGTTGTTATCTGTGAGCACGTATGTCGAGGCTGAGAGGTAGGCCAACGGTGGTTCGTCAGGAACCCCGGGTCGCGGCTCCCGTTAATGAGCCGGTAGCTGGAGTAGAGGCTCATGTGGAAGAGCCTGCTGCTGCGGGAGTTGGAGCTCCACCACCACCTCCTCATCCTGAGGCGGGAGGCGAGGCTGGAGCTGAGGGAGCAGTGCCTCAGGTTGGTCAGGGTGGCCAGGGTCCTGCCGGAATAGATATGGCTCCGCTTGTACAAGCTATAGCGGGAACATTTCAGGCCGCAGTTGCCGGAGCTCAGGCTGCAGCTCAGCCTAGAGGTGATGACACTAGTTTACCGTTAGAGAGGCCCTGTAGCCTAAGGGCTGACGAGTTCAGAGGGTCTACACCCAAGAGATCCGAGTTGTGGTTGGAGAAGACCGCCCGCAACTTAGCTCAGATGGGTTGTGTGGGTGCTCGCAAATTGGGCTGTGTGATTTCTTTGCTTCAGGGTGATGCCTGCATTTGGTGGGTCACCATTACTACTGGGGTTCCAGAGGCTGAGATTGGATGGGATTTCTTTGAGTCTGTATTCCGGAAGAGATACTTGGGGCCGAGATATCTTGATGAGAAGAAACGAGAGTTTATGGCTCTAGTTCAGGGAGATGCTTCTGTGACTGACTACGAGATCCATTTAAGGAAACACTTCATCAATCGGGTTGTGGAAGCGTTAATAAGGAAATATGTCGTTACTCAGCGAATAGCCACATCCTATCATCCGCAAACGAGTGGACAAGCGGAGGTGTCGAATCGAGAGATTAAATCCATCCTTGAAAAAATTGTCAAACCAAATCGAAAAGATTGAAGCTTGAAGTTAGTCGATGCATTGTGGGCATACCGCACAGCTTACAAAGGACCTATAGGAATGTCATCGTATCGACTTGTGTACGGCAAGCTGTGCCACTTGCTAGTCGAGCTAAAGCATCAGGCGTAATGGGCCGTTAAAGAGTGCAACATGGAAATGGATGCAGTAGGGGAAGCACGACAATTGCACATCCAAGAGCTGGAAGAACTTCGTAGAAATGCTTACGATAGCGCACAAATCTTTCAAGAATAAAACAAAAGCGTTTCATGTCAAAAACATTTCATTTAAGTCTTTTTTTGTTGGTCAAAAAGTTTTATTATTTAATTCGAAGCTAAAACTTTTTGTAGGAAAACTGAAGTCAAAATGGCTCGGACCCTATAAGGTGACTGTTAAAAGTGTTTGAAACAAGAGTTTTGGATTGGGTTTGAGGGCTGCTCGAGTTTGATGTTTTGGGGGTTGTTCATAGCTTGAATTCATGTGTTTTATGCTTGAGTAGTGTTCCGGGTTTGCTCCATGGATGTATGGACTGATTCGAGGTTGTTTTGTTTGTGTTGAGATGATTAGAAGCAAGAGTTTGTGTTGGTGAAGCCTCGGGAACGAATCCGGAATCGTTGGAAGCTTGATCGGCTAGTGGATTGAGCTTGGAATAGTCGGTGAGTGGTTAAATGGTTTTCGAGTATTTGGTTCAAGCATGTGGACTAGGTTGGGCTTGGTAGACCCACCTAGAGTTGGGATTAGAGTGGTAGCCTAATCCCAAACTTTAGTTAGAGACCTTGGTTGAACTCTAATGGTTGTTTATGCCTCATGATTAATTATGATTATGGTGTTATGTATAATGTGTTATACATGTTGTTGAGGCTTGGTTTGATGCATTAATATATGCATGTGGTTTGGTTTGTGGATTGTGCATGATGTTAATCATGGTGAGTACGTGCTAAGCACAGAAGTGGTTATGAAATAATGTTGTGGATTGTGTTTAATATTGGCACTAGTATGCTTGGGTACAAATGATCGATCATTAGGATGTTTAGTGTGCACACGTGAGTCAAATGCGCGCGTGGTCTTGGTGACGGTAGTCATCAAGATGGAGTACGGGTTCGTTCGAAAATTCTTCTTATATATATGTTAGTCGGTGATGAGTGTAATCCCATCGACCGGGCGTGAGGATGAGTGGAATCTCCTCCGCGCGAACGATGATGAGTGTAATCCCACCGTGAGGTAAAGGTTGTTGTTGGATGTGAGTTCCAACGTGTTATCCGTGTATTCGAGTCATAGCTAGGTGCCAATATGAGATTATATATGTGTCATTATGATTTGAGATGTATTGTCAATGTGGATTATTATATGTGTTCCCATATGATGTGGTTGGACTTGTTGAGCATGGCATATTATGAGATTATATATGTTCATGCATCATGTGTATATTGGCTTATGTGGAACGAAGGTAAGAACATGCATTTACCTTGGTTATGCTCGTGCTTGGACCCTGCATTGTCGAGGTTTGTTTTTAATGAGCTTACCCTCACTAAGCTTTATGCTTACGCTCTCTTTTGTTCGACCATGCAGATCCGAAGTTCTTGGGTTGCTAGTGCAAGAAGGGGCCTCCAAGTGTTCTAGTTAGGCTTTTGAATCTTTCAAGTATGGATTTTATGTTATATGATGTAATGGTCAAGCAATGGGACATGTATTAGTTGCTTTGAGCTTTTGAAGTATGTTGGTTTGGCTTTTGGTTGCCTTGTCTTGCTTGTAAACCATGTTTAAGCTTGCCTATCTTAAATGCTTAAGTGTATGTTTTTGTGAAGTATGAACCTTAAGTTTTATGTATGAAGCATGTGTTGGATGTTGTTGATTCTTTAATGTATGGTTCTTAAATGCTTGTGGTGTGTTGAGCATGTTGGTAGATGTTTGGTTTTGCCTTAGGGTTCATGTTAGTGTGTTGTGTGGGGGGTTTTTAGTGGTGTTTTTGGGACAGCCTTGTACCAAAAATCAGCTAAAACCATTCTGCAGACAGAGGGTGTTTCGGTACGCTAAGGGGCCGTTTCGATACGATTTTGCTATTGGAAATCTGAGAATTTGACGATAAATTAAAGTATCGAAACGGGCTTTAGTGTTTCGGAACGACCTTCATCTCGTTGACCACGAGAAGTTGACTGGTGAGGTCGTTTCGATATGGGCAACCCCTGTTTCGAAACAGTCTCTTCAGGTTGACTTTAGCCTGTTGACCTAGTCAAGGCGTATCGAAACACCTTATGGGCGTTCCGATACGGCCTGCTGTTTAAGTGTAAAAATGGGCTGTTTTGTTTGTGTTGATTGTTTACCTCGTTTGTCTTCTTCCGCCGTTGCCTTTCTCACATAGGGTTAATATTACATCTAGATAAGATAATGAAATGAAAAGTTTTTCTTGGGTCGGTAACCGAAGTGGAGCCTTAACGGGTTTCACCTCGGTTATCCCCGTGTAGCCCACTCGGATCGGTTGAGCGTCCGGACCGGGACGAGGGGGTTACAATGAAAGAAGAAAAAAATAGTAATTTCTTATCGTTTAGTATTTTTATATGAAATTATAATTTTACCTTTATGTATGACTATTAAAGAGATAAAATATTTTTTATATAAAAAATCCTATTTTTTATTATTTAGATTTTATGTTTGAAAAATATAGAAAATATGTTTTTTTTTTTTGCTTAAATCACACTTGTGTGTAGTGATATAAAATTTTATTTTTAATTTCAGGACTCAATTTCATATAATTCACGAATCGAGAGATAGGTACTAGAGTAAAAGATCAAACTTTTAACACAATATAGATTAAATTAATCATCAAAGCCCTTGGTGAGGATTGAACTCACGACCTTTTACTTACGAAGCAAACACACTACCACTATGCTACAAAGGCAACTAATGAAAAATATTATTTTAACAAGCTTTTCATTTTGTAGAAATGATATTGGATGAGAGTTCATATAGCTCCGACATATAAAGACGCGGAGAATAATGAAAGAAAAAACAAGTAATTGTTAATCTCAGTCGTTTTATATGAAATTATCATTTTTATTAAATAGAGATGTATTACATTTTCATATCGGGATTCGAATCTATACAAGATGGGATAATATGAGCATCCTTAGTCACTAGGCTAATTAGTGAATCTCTAAGAAATTATCATTTTACCTTTATACATATATAGCTGTTAATGAGATAATAATGTGTTTTGTTTTATAGAAAACCTTGATTTTTTATGATTTAGATTTTATGTTTCAAAAATATAAGAAAATAATATTATTTTTATGTTTAAATCATACATATGTATGTTTATTAAATTATCTCTCGAGAGACTAGCACTAGAGTGAAAGAATTCAGAGAGG
Source organism: Hibiscus trionum (assembly GCA_030270665.1). Taxonomy (NCBI): domain Eukaryota; kingdom Viridiplantae; phylum Streptophyta; class Magnoliopsida; order Malvales; family Malvaceae; genus Hibiscus; species Hibiscus trionum. The sequence goes on from BSYR01000027.1 coordinate 3,544,899, forward strand.
ATTGAACTCATGACCTTTTGCTTACAAAACAAACAAACTACCACTATTCTACAAAGGCAACTCACAAAATATGTATGACTATTAAAGAGATGAAATGCGTTTTTTTAATAAAAAAACCCATTTTTTATGATTTTAGATTTTATGTTTGAAAAATATAGAAAATATGTTTTTTTTTTTGCTTAAATCAAACTTGTGTATAGTGATATGTAATTTTATTTTTAATTACAGGGCTCAATTCTATCTAATTCACCAACCGAGAGATAGGTAGTAGAGTGAAAGATCTCACTTTTATCACAAAATTACAAAAGTTAATCATAAAAGCCTTTGGTGAGGATTAAACTCACGAACTTTTTCTTACGAAGCAAACGCATTATCACAATGCTACAAACGCAACTAATGAAAATTATTTATTTAACAAGCTTTTCATTTTGTAGAAATAAAACTGGATGAAAGTTCATACAGCTCCAACATATAATGACGCAAAAAATAATGAAAGAAAAAACAAATAATTTCTTATCGTTCAGTCATTTTATATGAAATATCCTTTTACCTATAGTTCTATTGTTTTTTTTATGTTTAAAAAATATAAGAAAATAATATTATTATTATGTTTAAATCATACACAAGTATGCGTGATACTATAGCTTTTAATTGTAGGCCCTAAATTTTACTAAATTCATCTCTCAATGAGACTAGTACTTAGAGTGAAAGATCTTATTTTAGGTATAAAATTATCTAAAATTAATTAATAAAGCAATTGGTGAGGATTGAACTCACAACCTTTTGCTTAGGAAGCAAACACACTTCCATTATGCTACAAAGGCAACTCAGTAAATATTGATATTTTAAAAAAAATTGTATTTCGTAGAAATCATACTCGATCTTACTAGACGAGAACCCATACAGCTCCGGCATATAATGATGTAGAGAATAATAAAAGAAGAAAAAAATAGTAACTACTTATCATTTAGTCTTTTTATATGAAATTATCATTTTACCCTTATGTATGACTATTAAAGAGATGAAATGTGTTTTTTATTAAAAAAATCCTATTTTTTGGTTTAGATTTAATGTTTGAAATATATATATATATATATATATATATATTGTTTTGCTTAAATCACACTTGTTTATAGTGTTATATAATTTTTTTAATTACAAGACTCAATTTCATCTAATTCACCAACTAAGAGATAGGTAGTAGAGTGAAAGATCTCACTTTTGACACAAAATATCAAAAATTAATCATAAAATCCTTTGGCGATGATTAAAATCACGACCTTTTGCTTACAAAGCAAACAAACTACCACAATGCTACAAAGGCAACTAATGAAAATTATTTTTTTAACAAGCTTTTCATTTTGTAGAAATCATATTGTATGAGAGTCCATACAGCTCCGACATATAAACACGCACAGAATAATTAAAGAAAAGACAAATAATTGCGTATCGTTCAGTTGTTTTATATGAAATATCATTTTACCTTTATACATATATCGTTCAGTTGTTTTTTAATGTTTAAAAAATCTATGAAAATAATATTATTTTTATGTTTAAATCATACTTGTGTATGCGTGATACTATAGTTTTTAATTGTAGGCCCTAAATTTTACTAAATTCATCTCTCAATGAGACTAGTATTTAGAGTGAAAGATCTTACTTTAGGTATAAAATTATGTGAAATTAATCAATAAAGCCCTTGGTGAGGATTAAACTCACGATCTCTTGCTTACGAAGCAAACGCACTACCACTATGCTACAAAGGCAAATCATACGATATTCTTATTTTAACAAAATTTGTATTCCGTAGAAATCATACTCAATCTTACTAGATGAAAATACATACAGCTTCAGCATATAAAGATGTTGAGAATAATGAAAGAAGAAAGAAATAGTAACTGCTTATCATTTAGTCTTTTATATGAAATTATCATTTTACCCTTATGTATGACTATTAAAGAGATGAAATGTGTTTTGTTTTATAAAAAATCCTATTTTTTTGTTTAGACTTTATGTTTGAATATATATATATATATATATATATATATATTGTTTTGCTTAAATCACACTTGTTTATAGTGATATATAATTTTATTTTTAATTACAGGACTCAATTCCATCTAATTCACTAACTGAGAGATAGGTATTAGAGTGAAAGGTCTCACTGTGACACAAAATATCAGAAGTTAATCATAAAAAGCCTTTGGTGAGGATTAAACTCACGGCCTTTTGCTTACGAAGCAAACACACTACCACACTGCTACAAAGGTAACTAATGAAAATTGTTATTTTAACAAGCTTTTCATTTTGTAGAAACCATACAAGATGAGAGTCCATACAGCTCTGACAAACAAAGATGCGCATAATAATGAAAGAAAAAACAAATAATTGATTATCGTTCAGTCGTTTTATATGAAATATCCCTTTACCTTTATACATATATCGTTCAATTATTTTTTATGTTTACAAATATAAGAAAATAATATTATTTTTATGTTTACCTCATACATGTGTATGCTTGATACTATAGTTTTTAATTGTAGGCCCTGAATTTTACTAAATTAATCTCTCGATGAGACTAGTACTTAGAGTGAAAGATCTTACTTTAGGTAAAAATTATCTAAAGTTAATTAATAAAGACCCTGGTGAGGATTGAAATCGTGACTTTTTGCTTACGAAGCAAAGGCACTACCGCTATGCTACAAAGGCAACTCATATAATTTTGTTATTTTAACAAAATTTGTATTTTGTAGAAATCATACTCGATTTTACTAGATGAGAACACATACAGCTCCGGCATATAAAGATGTAGAGAATAATGAAAGAAGAAAAAAATAGTAATTGCTTATCATTTAGTCTTTTTATTTGAAATTATCATTTTACCTTTATGTATGAATATTAAAGAGATTAAATGTGTTATCTTTTAGGGTAAACTACACCGGATACAACTAAACTATGTCCACTGAGTCGAAAATACCACCGAACTTTAAAACTCTTCAAAACTAGCACTGAACTTTAATATTTGAGTCAAAAATGCCACTATGTCGTTAACCGTTAATTCCTCCGTTAAGTTAAAACGACGCCGTTTTAGTGCGGCTGTTTTGAAGCCTAATTGAGGCAAAAACGACGTCGTTTTGCTGGAGGAAAAATGTGAGAACCATGCGCTTGAGGGGTTTTGAACCCAAATCTTTAAGAAATAAAGTTAAGCCTTAACCATTGAATCAACATAACATTATATAGTATTTTACCACAAATATTATATATCTCAAACTACTTCAGATTAATTCAAATTATTTTACAAAATAAATAATATTAAAATATATTATTTGTATATATAAAAAATATAAAAAAGTGTATTGTTTTTGTTTTGCATATAATATCTATAATATACATATATTATTTAAAAAACTCCAAAATATTAAAAAAATAATGTATTTATGTTATAAATATTATATAAAAACTATAAAATTTAAATCCTAAACCTTAAACTACAAAGCTCAAACCTCAAACCCTAAACTTTATGATTTGAGGTTTGTTGTTTATAGTTTTTTATATATTATTTGTAATATAAATATATTGTTTTATGAATAGTTTTTGTTTTTTAAAAAATAATATATTTTTATTGATATATGTAAAAACAATATATTTTACATCATTTATAGAATTATTTTTATAAAATAACTTGGTTGAACCAAATAGATAAGTTTATATAATTTAAATAAAAATATTTTATTTTTATATTATTTATAATATAAATATATTATTTTAAAAATATAAAATTTAAATATAAAAAATCCTTAAACCTTAAATCCTAAACTCTCAAGTTTAGAATTTAAGTTCAAGGGTTGGGGTTTGTGGGTTAATAATTTAGGATTTAGGGTTTTTATATATTATTAATAATATAAATATATTATTTTTTATAAATATTTTGGGGTTTTTTAAATAATATATTTATATTATTAATAATATATAAACATAATATATTTTTATTTATATAGATATATATGCAAATAATATATTTATATATTTATATGTTAATATTATTTATAAGATTATTTATTTCATAAAATAATTTGAATTAATCTGAAGTAGTTTGAGATATATAATATTTGTGGTAAAATATTACATAATGTTATGTTGGTTCAATGGTTAAGGCTTAGCTCTTTCTCTTAAAGGTCTTGGGTTCAAAATCCCTCAAGTGCATGGTTCTCACATTTTTCCTCCAGCAAAACGACGTCGTTTTGACTTAACGGTTAACAGTGGAGTGACATTTTCGACTCAAATATTAAAGTTCAACGCTAGTTTTGAAGAGTTTTAAAGTTCGGTGGAATTTTCGACTCAGGGCCATAGTTTAGTGGTATCCGGTGTAGTTTACCCTATTTTTTATATAAAAAATCCTATTTTTTGGTTTAGATTTTATGTTTGAAATATATAGAATATATATATATATATATATTGTAACGCCCGTGTTTTGAGGTTAGGAGTTAGTCGGGTTTATAGTCCGAGTCAATAAAATTAAATTAAATCAATTCAACCTAAATTGTGATCTATTTGGGCTTTAGTAAAAGAGGAGGAACTAAAGGGGTGATTTGACCCAAAAGTTTTAAAAGCAAGACAACTTTAAAATAAAAGTTGTCATCTTCTCCCCCACACCCCTTTCTAACGTTGGAAAGCTCTCAAACTCCCTAATACCCTAAGTCACTATTCCATTGATTTTCAACCTCATTTCAAGACCATTTTGAAAGGTAAAATCATATTCTTACTCTTCTCTTCATTCCCTATCCATACATAGTCATAGATTTCAAAACTATGAACTTTTGAAAATTAGGGTTTGGTTAAAGTTTGGGTTTTTATGGTGATTTTCATTTTGTTTTGAAATAATAAGTTAGGTTTTGTTTTAATCACATCAAGATATACAACATATGTTAATTTGGTTGAGTTTTATTGAAAACCCGAAATGGGTTCTTGGAGCCATTTTTGGGATGTCAAAAACTTGATTTTTGGTGGGTTTTAGGTTGAAAACAAAGGGCTGATGGTTTATATAGGTTAGGAGGATGTTTTGGGATCATTTGGGAGTCATTTGGGTGATTGAAAGTGGAAATTTCAACTAGGGTTTGAGGGAGCACGAAAATTGGTATTTTGGGTGATTATTTGGTTGCAAATTTGGGTGAAGTTAGTTTGAGTTCGAAGGTTGAGTGTTGATTGAATGTTAGCATTGATTGAGATTGTTAGTTGTGTTTTTGGTTGGCTAGAAGCAAGAGGAGACGTCGAAGGAGCTTTGGGATCGAATCCGGGTTCGTAGGAGATTTGCTTTGGTTGCTAAGGAAGGGCGGTGAGTGACTTTAAACATGTTTTAAAGTTTGGTTCGAGTGTGTGTAGTGTGTGGGTGAAATGTGCTTGGTAGGCCATTTCTATTTAATTCAAGTTGTTAAGTTAGCTATAAACTTCCATTGAATGCTATGTGAATTGCCTATTCATGCTCTTGCGATATATGATTGATTTGTACATGTATGCCATGATGTGTATATGTGATAAGCATGAGATGTGGTTGATGATATGTGATGTGGTAATGAAAATTGGCACTAATTAAATTACCGGGTGTAAATGATCGATCATTAGGATTAGTGTGCACACAAATTGAGTCAAAACGTACGTGGCCTTGATGGCGTTAAGTCATCAAGGAGGAGTACGGTGATGTAATATTCCACCGGAAGCTTTATTATATTTTACGGGATGATGAGTGGAATCTCATCCGTAGGGCATGTGGCGATGAGTGGAATCCCGCACATGCAAGGTCTGGTGATGAGTGAAATCCCACCGAGGTAATGTGTTGTTGAGGTTTAATCCGCACATCCAGGTAACTAATAGTGGCCAATTAAACTTGTTCATATGATTGTGATATATGATGTTGTTATATGATGTTGATGTTGATGTTTGAGCTTAGTATGATGTAAATGCCATATTATGCCACTTGAAAGACTAGCTAGGTCTACTTGTGAAATTGTCTATGTATGTTAGATATGAGATTTAGGGAATGCATGCTTGAACCCTGCATTGTTAATGTTTTCGAGTTTAGAGCATCCTCACTAAGCTTATAGCTTACGCTCTCAATGTTCAACAATGCAGATCATTAGCGTGGTGTTAGCTCGGAGCAAGGCAAGAAGGGCTTCCAAGTTTGTGGCTCAAGTACGGTTCATGATTTTGTAGTAGTTTAGCAATGTGGCAAGGGTGTTTGTATGAGCTTGTATGACTCATTGATATGTTGATGTTTTGAACTAACTTTGGGTTGTAGTGCATGTTATGCTATGATGAATGTTTGAGTGTGGTGGCATGCCTTTTTGATGTTTAGGTTGCCTTGTTAGTGAGTGCAAACCTTATATGCTTTAAATTGTGCCTTTTGGGCCTTTAAGCTTTTCATGTATGACCTTAAATGCTAAAATGTTGCCCTTGTATGAATGCCATGATTAGATGCCTTGTTCCATGTTTGATTGCTTCCTTTGGCTCAAGTGTGATTGCTTGAATGTTTGTATGTACATAGGAGAGTCTAAAAATGCATCTAGAGTCGTGTTTGAGGTCACCAAATTGGGATTTGTGGAATTGCAGAGCAGGGCGTATCGATACGCCTGAGGGCCGTATCGATACGGCCTTGCTCAAAGGCCACGAATTTTGCCTGGCGTATCGCTACCCTGGGGGTACCGATACCATCCGAACTCACTGGAATTTGTGAGATTTGGGAAGAGTAGGGCGTACCGATACGGGGTTCACGCGTATCGATACGGGTCTACTCCGTTGACCAAGAAGAGTTGATCGAGAAGGGCGTATCGATACGCTCAAGGGTTGTATCGATACGGTCTTCCCGGAGTTGACTCTTTGGGTTGACCTGGTTAGGGCGTATCGATACCCCCTAGTTAGGGTACCGATACGGTCTGCCCTGTAAGTTTAAAAATGGACTAGTTATGTATGGTCGTGGTTCGAATGTGTTCCTTTTATGGATGTTATCCGCTGTCGTGATCACTTAGGGTTAATACGCCTCTAGTAAAGATTAAAATGAAAGAAAAAAATAGGGTTGCTAACCGAGGGGGAACCTTAACGGGTTTCGCTCCGGTTTTCCCCGTGTGGCCCACTCGGACCGGTCATCCGGCCAGACCGGGACGAGGGGGTTACATTTGTTGGTATCAGAGCCTGAGGTTGCCGAGACCTCGGGCAGGTAAGTGAGGTAAGCTTGATATGTTAAGTAATTGTGTTGCTCGATGTATGCTTGCCATGAAATCTTGATGTTTTGAAGCATGAATTGTTGCGTCTGGTGTAGAGTGTGTGCCCATTGCTACTATTACTTAATTTAAAAAGATTTTTGGTAAAGGGAGTACTTGAGCACTATTGGACCCTTGCTTTGGCTAACGTAATCCCTATTTGTTTGTGTTGTAGTTATTACCTTGCTAGCTGAATCATGAGACCGCGCGGGAGGCCTAGGATGGTTCGTCCGGAACCACGGGCAGATGCTCCAAGAGTTGAGCCAGTAGTTAGGGTTGAGGCTCAAGTGGGAGAGCCTGTGGTAGGAGTTGGAGCTCCTCCACCACCTCCACCACCACCACCTCCTCCACCCGGGGCGGGAGGTGAGGCCGGGGCCGAAGGAGAGGGACCACAAGGAGGCCAGGGTGGCCAAGGACCGGCCGGGATTGACTTAGCTCCGTTGGTTCAAGCGATTGTCGAGGCATTTCAGGCTGCAGTAGCTGGAGGTCAGGCAGCAGCACACCATCAGGGTGAGGGCACCGGGTTGCCATTAGAGAGACTCCGTGGTTTGGGGGCGGAAGAGTTCAGAGGTTCTACTCCTGAGAGGTCAGAGTTATGGTTTGATAAGACCGTCTGTATCCTTGCTCAGATGGGATGTACTGGTGAGCGCAAGTTAGGATGTGTTGAGTCCTTGCTTCAGGGTGATGCCTACACCTGGTGGCTCTCCGTTACTTCGGGTATGGATGAGGTCGAGATTACTTGGGAATTCTTTGAGTCAGCATTCCGTAAGAAGTATCTGGGTCCGCGGTACCTCGATGAGAGGAAGAGAGAGTTCATGGCTTTGCTTCAGGGGAGTATGTCCGTGACAAACTATGAGATTTGATTTGTCAGATTGAGTCAGTATGCATCTGAGCTTGTTCCTACTGAGGTGGAACGTTGCAACCGTTTTCGTTATGGGCTGAATGAAGAGATCAAGACGTATACTCTAGTTTCAGACTACACTGATTTTGATGTCTTGGTCTCGAGGGCCAAGGACTTGGAGCACAGTTTGAGTTTGACCAGGCGGTCTGGTGGATTTAGTTCGGGTAAGAGGTCCAGTAACTTTGATAGAGGTGATGCCAAGAGGCATCGGGACAACAGACATCAGTATGATCATAGGCGTGGTGGCGGTAACCACGGTAGGGGCCAACAGGGCCAGAGAGCTGGTGGGAAGTTGCCCACATGTGCTACTTGCGGGAGGAACCACACCGGTGAGTGTTGGGGAAACTTCCATTCATGTTGGAGTTGTGGGGCTAGAGACCACATTAGACTTGACTGCCCACATCAGGTGGGACAGGCACCAGTTCAGGCTCCTGCTAGGGCCAATGACTACCAGAGAGGCCGTGGGCGCGGTAGAGGTAATTTCCAGCCAAGGAATGATGGCCAGAGAAATATAGCACATGTAGTTGCAGTTCAGCTGGATGGCGGAGGACAGGCCAAAGTTTACCCTCAGCGTGGGGATCATCATGACACCGATGTGATCGCAGGTAACTTCTCGATACAGTCTTTGGGTTTGCTTTCTTTGGTTGACTCTGGGTCTACACATTCCTACATATTAAGTGAGCATGCACAGTCTTTGAATTTGCCTTGTGAAATGTTAGAGGTAGGAGTTAGTGTTACTAGTTCCTTTGGGGACACGGTAGTGGTTAGGAAGATGTACCGAAGGTGTCCGTTGATGGTTCAGGGACATGTGTTCCCAGTGGATATGATGGAGCTTCCTTTCTATGGTTTTGATGTGATTCTGGGTATGGACTAGCTTACAGAGCATAGGGCTAGGATAGACTTTGAAACTAAGAGGATTTCCTTGAAGCTCTCAGATGACTATGAGATTGTGGTTGTGGGTGAGAACGTGAAGTTCTTGTCCAATGTGGTTTCAGTTTTAGAAGCTAAGAGGTTAGTTGAGTTAGGGTGTGAAGCATACCTAGCGTATGTGATGAACCCTAACATGAGTGAGGTTAGACCTCAGGACATCCGGACAGTGTGTGACTTTCCTAGTGTGTTTCCGGAAGAATTGCCAGGGTTACCACCGGATAGAGAGGTATAATTCTACATTGAGACTTATTCTGATTCAGCACCTGTTTCGATTGCTCCGTATCGCATGACACCAAAAGAATTGAAAGAGTTGAAGACACAGTTGCAAGAGTTGACAGATAGAGGTTTCATTCGACCTAGTTCTTCACCTTGGGGTGCACCAGTTTTATTTGTGAAGAAGAAAGATGGTAGCATGAGAATGTGTATAGATTACAGACAGTTGAATCAGTTGACAGTGAAGAATAAATATCCGTTGCCTAGAATTGATGACTTGTTTGATCAGTTGAGAGAACCTTCAGTCTTTTCGAAGATTGACTTGAGATCGGGTTATTACCAGCTAAAGGTAAGAAAGGTTGATGTACCGAAGACGGCCTTTAGGACTAGGTATGGTCATTATGAGTTTTTAGTCATGCCTTTTGGGTTGACTAATGCTCCTGTTGCTTTCATGGACATGATGAATAGGATTTTCCATCAGTACCTAGATCAGTTTGTGGTTGTGTTTATAGATGACATCTTGGTGTATTCGCGAACTGAAGAAGACCATGACCGACACTTGAGACTAGTTTTGAAGACTTTGCTAGATCATCAGTTGTATGCGAAGCTAAGCAAGTGTGAATTCTGGATCCGGGAGGTAGTCTTCTTAGGACATGTAGTGTCTGCCGATGGGATTAGAGTTGATCCGAAGAAGATTGAGGCCATTGTTGAGTGGAAGCAACCGAAGTCTGTGACAGAGGTACGTAGCTTCCTAGGTTTAGCCGGATACTATAGGAGATTTGTAGAAGGTTTCTCTAAGTTAGCCGCTCCATTAACACAATTGCTTCAGAAGAGTGTTTAGTTTGAGTGGACAGATGCAAGACAGAGAGCCTTTGAGAAATTGAAAGAAGCTTTGACCCAAGCACCGATCTTGATTCAGCCTGAGTCCGGGAAGGACTATGTAGTTTACAGTGATGCATCTTATGTAGGGCTAGGGTGTGTTCTTATGCAAGACGAGAGTGTAGTGGCTTATGCCTCAAGACAGATGAAGACCCACGAGCGCAACTATCTGACCCATGACATAGAGTTAGCTGCAGTTGTTTTTGCTTTGAAGATTTGGAGGCACTATTTGTACGGTGAGAAATGCACAGTGTACACAGATCACAAGAGTTTGAAATACATTATGACAGCGAGATTTGAATCTCATACATCGTAGGTGGCTAGAGTTGCTAAAGAACTATGATCTTACCATTGAGTACCATCCGGGTAAAGCTAATGTGGTAGCCGATGCATTGAGTAGGAAGATAGCCGTGGACTTGAGAGCCATGTTTGCCAGATTGAGTTTGTCCGGAGATGGTGGCTTGGTAGCCGAGCTTCAGGTTAGACCTACCCTAGGTCAGTTGATTAGAGAGAAACAACTCTTAGATAGATCTTTGGCACCTCACGTGCAAGATATAGCCGAAGGTAGATCTTCAGATTACAGTTTTAGTACTGATGGGGTTTTGTGTTTCAAGGACAAAATAGTTGTGCCAGAGGACAGTGACTTGAGACGTACGATCTTGACTGAAGCCCACTGTAGTCCGTTTTCTATGCATCCTGGAAGTACGAAGATGTACCGTGACTTGAAGAATGAATACTTTTGGGTTGGCTTGAAGAGAGATGTAGCCGACTTTGTGAGTAAATGCTTAGTGTGTCAGAGGGTGAAGGCGGAACATCAGGTCCCCTTAGGTTTGTTACAACCGTTGAGAATTCCGGAATGGAAATGGGAAAACATCACCATGGATTTCGTTTCGGGTTTGCCCTTGACTCCCACGAAGAAGAACTCAGTTTGGGTGATAGTAGATCGTTTTACGAAGTGTGCTCACTTCTTGGCAGTCAATACTACTTACACTCTTGATAGATTGGCCGATTTGTAGATTGGTGAGATTGTCAGATTGCATGGTGTACCGAAGTCCATTGTGTCAGATAGAGATTCGCGGTTTACTTCTAGATTTTGGGAGTGTCTGCATACAGCTTTGGGTACCCGTTTGAACTTTAGCACGTCTTATCATCCTAAGTCAGATGGTCAGTCAGAGAGAGTTATTCAGATATTAGAAGATATGTTGCGTTGTTGCATCATTGACTTTCAGGGTACGTGGGAGAAGCACTTGCCTCTAGTAGAGTTTGCGTACAATAATAGCTTCCAGTCGAGTATTCAGATGGCTCCGTATGAGGCCTTGTATGGCCGAAAGTGTAGAACTCCAGTTTGTTGGGCCGAAGTGAGACAGAAGTTGCTACCTATGCCGAATTTGCTCAAGGGGACAACTGACAAGGTAAAATTGATTTGTGATCGGTTAAAAGCTACTTCGGATAGGCAGAAGTCCTATGCCAATTTGAAGAGGAAGGAAGTTGAGTTCTCAGTGGGTGAGAAGGTGTTCTTGAAAGTGTCTCTGTGGAAGAAAGTGATGAGATTTGGCCGAAAGGGGAAGTTGAGTCTGAGGTATATAGGGCCGTATGAGATCGTGAAGAGGGTTGGTCCGGTTGCTTATCAGTTGCGTTTTCCATCCGAGCTAGAGAAGATACACGATGTGTTCCATGTTTCGATGCTTCGTAAGTATAGGTCCGATCCATCACATGTTATGCCCGTAGAGGAGATTGAATTGAATCCGGATTTGACTTACGAGGAGGAACCGATTGAGATCTTGGCTTCTGACAGTAAAGTGTTGCGGGGTAGATCGATTGAGTTAGTGAAGGTGCGGTGGCAACGTCGAGGTGTGGACGAGGCCACTTGGGAGAGGAAGGAGGATATAGAAAAGCAATTTCCGTATCTCTTTCAGTCAGGTAATTTCGGGGACGAAATTCCTTAAGTGGGAGAGACTTGTAACGCCCGTGTTTTGGGGTTAGGAGTTAGTCGGGTTTATAATCCGAGTCAATAAAATTAAATTAAATCAATTCAACCTAAATTGTGATCTATTTGGGCTTTAGTAAAAGAGGAGGGACTAAAGGGGTGATTTGACCCAAAAGTTTTAAAAGCAAGACAACTTTAAAATAAAATTTGTCATCTTCTCCCCCACACCCCTTTCTAACGTTGGAAAGCTCTCAAACTCCCTAATACCCTAAGTCACTATTCCATTGATTTTTAACCTCATTTCAAGACCATTTTGAAAGGTAAAATCATATTCTTACTCTCCTCTTCATTCCCTATCCATACATAGTCATAGATTTCAAAACTATGAACTTTTGAAAATTAGGGTTTGGTTAAAGTTTGGGTTTTTATGGTGATTTTCATTTTGTTTTGAAATAATAAGTTAGGTTTTGTTTTAATCACATCAAGATATACAACATATGTTAATTTGGTTGAGTTTTATTGAAAACCCGAAATGGGTTCTTGGAGCCATTTTGGGATGTCAAAAACTTGATTTTTGGTGGGTTTTAGGTTGAAAACAAATGGCTGATGGTTTCTATAGGTTAGGAGGATGTTTTGGGATCATTTGGGAGTCATTTGGGTGATTGAAAGTGGAAATTTCAGCTAGGGTTTGAGGGAGCACGAACATTGGTATTTTGGGTGATTATTTGGTTGGAAATTTGGGTGAAGTTAGATTGAGTTCGAAGGTTGAGTGTTGATTGAATGTTAGCATTGATTGAGATTGTTGGTTGTGTTTTTGGTTGGCTAGAAGCAAGAGGAGACGTCGAAGGAGCTTTGGGATCGAATCCGGGTTCGTAAGAGATTTGCTTTGGTTGCTAAGGAAGGGCGGTGAGTGACTTTAAACATGTTTTAAAGTTTGGTTCGAGTGTGTGTAGTGTGTGGGTGAAATGTGCTTGGTAGGCCATTTCTATTTAATTCAAGTTGTTAAGTTAGTTATAAACTTCCATTGAATGCTATGTGAATTGCCTATTCATGCTCTTGCGATATATGATTGATTTGTACATGTATGCCATGATGTGTATATGTGATAAGCATGAGATGTGGTTGATGATATGTGATGTGGTAATGAAAATTGGCACTAATTAAATTACCGGGTGTAAATGATCGATCATTAGGATTAGTGTGCACACAAATTGATTCAAAACGTACGTGGCCTTGATGGCGTTAAGTCATCAAGGAGGAGTACGGTGATGTAATATTCCACCGGAAGCTTTATTATATTCTACGGGATGGTGAGTGGAATCCCATCCGTAGGGCATGTGGCGATGAGTGGAATCTCGCACATGCAAGGTCCGGTGATGAGTGAAATCCCACCGAGGTAATGTGTTGTTGAGGTTTAATCCGCACATCCGGGTAACTAATAGTGGCCAATTAAACTTGTTCATATGATTGTGATATATGATGTTGTTATATGATGTTGATGTTGATGTTTGAGCTTAGTATGATGTAAGATGCCATATTATGCTTCTTGAAAGACTAGCTAGATCTACTTGTGAAATTGTCTATGTATGTTAGATATGAGATTTAGGGAATGCATGCTTGAACCCTGCATTGTTGATGTTTTCGAGTTTAGAGCATCCTCACTAAGCTTATAGCTTACGCTCTCAATGTTCAACAATGCAGATCATTAGCGTTCTGTTAGCTCGGAGCAAGGCAAGAAGGGCTTCCAAGTTTGTGGCTCAAGTATGGTTCATGATTTTGTAGTAGTTTAGCAATGTGGCAAGGGTGTTTGTATGAGCTTGTATGACTCATTGATATGTTAATGTTTTGAACTAACTTTGGGTTGTAATGCATGTTATGCTATGATGAATGTTTGAGTGTGGTGGCATGCCTTTTTGATGTTTAGGTTGCCTTGTTAGTGAGTGCAAACCTTATATGCTTTAAATTGTGCCTTTTGAGCCTTTGAGCTTTTCGTGTATGACCTTAAATGCTAAAATGTTGCCCTTGTATGAATGCCATGATTAGATGCCTTGTTCCATGTTTGATTGCATCCTTTGGCTCAAGTGTGATTGCTTGAATGTTTGTATGTGCATAGGAGAGTCTAAAAATGCATCTAGAGTCGTGTTTGAGGTCACCAAATTGGGATTTGTGGAATTGCAGAGCAGGGCGTATCGATACGCCTGAGGGCCGTATCGATACGGCCTTGCTCAAAGGCCACGAATTTTGCCTAGCGTATCGCTACCCTGGGGGTACCGATACCCTCCGAGCTCACTGGAATTTGTGAGATTTGGGAAGAGTAGGGCGTACCGATACGGGGTTCACGCGTATCGATACGGGTCTACTCCGTTGACCAAGAAGAGTTGACCGAGAAAGGCGTATCGATACGCTTAAGGGTTGTATCGATACGGTCTTCCCGGAGTTGACTCTTTGGGTTGACCTGGTTAGGGCGTATCGATACCCCTAGTTAGGGTACCGATACGGTCTGCCCTATAAGTTTAAAAATGGACTAGTTATGTATGGTCGTGGTTCGAATGTGTTCCTTTTATGGATGTTATCCGCTGTCGTGATCACTTAGGGTTAATACGCCTCTAATAAAGATTAAAATGAAAGAAAAAAAATAGGGTTGCTAACCGAGGGGGAACCTTAACGGGTTTCGCTTCAGTTTTCCCCGTGTGGCCCACTCGGACCGGTCATCCGGCCAGACCGGGACGAGGGGGTTACATATATGCTTAAATCACACTTGTGTATAGTGATATATAATTTATTTTTAATTATATGACTCAATTCCATCTAATTCACCAACTCAGAGATAGTTAGTAGAGTAAAAGATCTCACTTTTGACACAAAATATCAAAAGTTAATCATAAAAGCCTTTGGTGGGGATTAAACTCACGACCTTTTGCTACGAAGCAAACACACTACTACAATGCTACAAAGGCAACTAACGAAAATTATTATTTTAACAAGCTTTTTATTTTGTAGAAACCATACTAGATGAGAGTCCATACAGCTCTGACATATAAAGACACACAGAATAATGAAAGAAAAAATAAATAATTGCTTAGCATTCAGTCGTTTTATATGAAATATCATTTTACTGCACGAACCAACTTGCCTCAGTGGTTAAGGAAACGGTTGTTGTTTCTAGAGGTCACGGGTTCGAGCACCAGCAGCTGCAGCAGGGTGATTGAGCGTTCATTGTCAAATGGTTGAGAGTATATTTAGAACAGATACTACTTATAATCACTTTAGCTTTCATAAAAAAAATATCCTTTTACCTTTATACATATATCATTAAGTTGTTTTTTATGTTTAAAAAAATATAAGAAATTAATATTTTTTGTTTAAATCATACTTGTGTATGCGTGATACTATAGTTTTTAATTGTAGGCCCTAAATTTTACTAAATTTACCTCTCAATGAGACTAGTACTTAGAGTGAAAGATCTTACTTTAGATATAAAATTATGTGAAGTTAATCAATAAAGCCCTTGGTGAGGATTGAACTCACGACCTTTTGCTTACGAAGCAAACGCACTACCACTATGCTACAAAGGCAAATCATACAATATTGTTATTTTAACAAAATTTGTATTTTGTAGAAATCATACTCGATTTTACTAGATGAGAACACATACAACTCTGGCATATAAAGATGTTGAGAATAATGAAAGAAGAAAAAAACAGTAATTGCTTATCATTTAGTCTTTTTATTTGAAATTATCATTTTACCTTTATGTTTGACTATTAAAGAGATGAAATGTGTTATTTTTATAAAAGGGTAAAATACTGAAATCATCACTCAACTTTGGTCATTTGACTTATTTTGGTCACTAAACTTTAAAAACGCTCAATTTAATCACTAAACTTTATTTTTTGACATATTTTGGTCACTTTGGATTTTTTATTAATATTTAGGTATGACATGGTATATTTTATTATTATTAAATATAAAAAATAATTTAAAATAAAAATAAAATATATTTTATTATTATTATTGAATAAAAAAGTACAAAAAATCCCAAACCCATTTTTTCTTCTTCTTGCCGCCGCCGGCGTTTTTCTTCCCTCGTCATCACTGTCAAAATAGGATTTCATGATCGGAGATCCAACAGAAGACTTTTTTCCCATTCATGTTCCTTTCTCTCTTCTTCACCAATTCTTGCTCTATATATTGTATCCTAAATTTACAAAACCATTACAGAAAAGATGAACAAATAGTGTATTTAGACAATCCAGGAACACACACAAATAGTGTATTTAGACAATCCATGAAAACAAAAGTACGACTGTTTAAAAACTTGAAAACAAGGGTAATGGTGATTGTTTTCCTAACAACCTTACCTGCTTGTTTTAACTTCAAATGCTAAGAAAGGATAAATCCTAATCCAACATTTCTCATTCCGTTGCCTCTTACTACTGAAGAGTAATGTTTTCCTTTTCCCTAATTTCGAAAAACAATCCATAATATTGATACATTTTCCTAGACCTATAGAAATTTCCAATCAAAATCGAAGAACGACAAGATCCATAGCTCGCTCCAACCAAAAACCCTAGAAATTACCCAGACAACCGTACAAAAACTGAGATTCAAATTGCAATTGGTCCGCCAAAACCGGAAAAGATAATTCAAAAAACAAAAAAGACTTACAGATCGATGAAGAAGAAGAGCAACCATGCCGATCTCTGTTGTTGGCTTTGGATTGAACATGGCCCTATTCCACATTAAAACTTCAAATTCCTGAAAATTTACAATGGGTTTTTCCTTCAAGTCTACCTTGCTTTATTCGTTTTTCTCTCTTTAGCTTGGTTTTTTCCCCTTATTGAACTCTTGTTTTTTGGCCTGCAATTCTGTTGGATCTCCGATCAGATCCTATTTTGACAGTGATGACGAGGGAAGAAGAATGCCGGCGGCGGCAAGAAGAAGAAAAAATGGGGGGGGGGGGGGTTGGGGATTTTTGGGTTTTATTTTTGTACTTTTTTATTCAATAATAATAATAAAATATATTTTGTTTTTATTTTAAATTATTTTTTATATTTAATAATAATAAAATATACCATGTCATACCTAAATATTAATAAAATAATCTAAAGTGACCAAAATAGGTCAAAAAGTAAAGTTTAGTGAGTAAATTGAGCGTTTTTAAAGTTCAGTGACAAAAATAGGTCAAATGACCAAAGTTGAGTGATGATTTCAGTATTTTACCCTTTATAAAAAAATCTCTTTTTTTATTTAGATTTTATCTTTGAAAAATATTGAAAAAATATATTTTTTGTGCTAAAATAACACTTGTGTATAGTGATATATAATTTTATTTTTAATTACAGGACTCAATTCCATCAAATTCATCAACTGAGAGATAGGTAGTAAAGTGAAAGATCTCACTTTTGACACAAAATGTCAAAAGTTAATCTTAAAAGCCTTTGGTGAGGATTAAACTCACCACCTTTTGCTTACGAAGCAAATACACTACCACAATGCTACAAAGGCAACTAATGAAAATTATTATTTTAACAAGCTTTTCATTTTGTAGACCCCATACTAGATGAGAGTCCATACAGGTCTGACATATAAAGACACACATAATAATGAAAGAAAAAACAAATAATTGCTTATCGTTTAGTCATTTTATATGAAATATCCTTTTACCTTTATACATATATCGTTCAGTTGTTTTTTAAGTTTAAAAAGTATAAGAAAATAATATTATTTTTATGTTAAAATCATACTAAGTTCACCTCTCGATAAGACTAGTACGTAGAGTGAAAGATCTTACTTTATGCATAAAATTATCTAAAGTTAATCAATAAAGCCCTTGGTGAGGATTGGACTCAAGACCTTTTGCTTATGAAATAAACGCACTACCACTATACTACAAAGGCAGCTCATATAATTTTGTTATTTTAACAAAATTTGTATTTTGTAGAAATCATACTCGGAGAACACATACAGCTCCGGCATATAAAGATGTAGAGAATAATGAAAGAAGAAAAAAATTAATAATTGCTTATCATTTAGTCTTTTTATTTGAAATTATCATTTTACCTTTATGTATGACTATTAAAGAGATGAAATGTGTTTTTTTTTTATAAAAAAAAATCCTATTTTTGGTTTAGATTTATGTTTGAAAAATATAGAAAATATTTTTTTTTGCTTAAGTCACAGTTGTGTATAATGATATATAATTTTATTTTTAATTACAAGACTCAATTCCATCTAATTCACCAACCGAGAGATAGGTAGTAGAGTGAAAGATCTCACTTTTGACACAAAATATCAAAAGTTAATCACAAAAGCTTTTGGTGGGTATTAAACTCACGACCTTTTGATTACGAAGCAAACACACTACCACAATGCTACAAAGGCAACTAATCAAAATTATAGTTTTAACAAGCTTTTCATTTTGTAGAAATCATACTGGATGAGAGTCCATACAGTTCCGACATATAAAGACACACAGAATAATGAAAGAAGAAACAAATAATTGCTTTTTCGTTCAGTCCTTTTGTATGAAATATCCTTTTACCTTTATACATATATCGTTCAGTTGGTTTTTTATGTTTAAAAATATAAGAAAATAATATTATTTTTATGTTTAAATCATACTTGTGTGTGCGTGATACTACAGTTTTTAATTGTAGTCCCTAAATTTTACTAAATTCATCTTTCGATGAGACTAGTACTTAGAGTGAAAGATCTTACTTTAGGTATAAAATTATCTAAAGTTAATCAATAAAGCCCTTGGTGAGGATTGAACTCACGACCTTTTGCTTACGAAGGAAACACACTACCAATATGCTACAAAGGCAACTCATAAAATATTATTATTTCAACAAAATTTGTATTTCATAGAAATCATACTCGATTTTACTAGATGATAACACATACAGCTCCGGCATATAATGATGTAGAGAATAATGAAAGAAGAACAAAATAGTAATTGCTTATCATTTAGTCTTTTTATTTGAAATTATCATTTTACCTTTATGCATGACAATTAATGAGATGAAATGTGTTTTTTTTATATAAAAAATCCTATTTTTTGTTTAGATTTTATGTTTGAAAAACATAGAATTTTTTTTTGCTTAAATCACACTTGTGTATAGTGATATATAATTTTATTTTTATCTACAGGACTCAGTTCCATCTAATTCACCAACCGAGAGATAGGTAGTAGAGTGAAAGATCTCACTTTTGACACAAAATATCAAAAGATAATCATAAAAGCCTTTGGTGAGGCTTAAACTCACGACCTTTTGCTTACGAAGCAAACACACTACCACAATGCTACAAAGGCAACTAATGAAAATTATTATTTTAAAAAAGCTTTTAATTTTGAAGAAATCATACTGTATGAGAGTTCATACAGCTCCGACATAGAAAAACGCACAAAATAATGAAAGAAAAAAAATAATTGCTTATCAATCAGTCGTTTTATACGAAATATCCTTTTACCTTTATACATATATTATTTTTATGTTTAAATCATACTTGTGTATGCGTGATAGTACAGTTTTTAATTGTAGTCTCGAAATTTTACTGAATTCATCTCTCGATGGGATTAGTACTTAGAGTGAAAGATCTTACTTTAGGTATAAAATCATCTAAAAGTTAATCAATAAAGCCTTTGGTGAGGGTTGAACTCAAACCTTTTGTCTAGGAAGCAAACACACTACCACTATGCTACAAAGGTAACTCATATAATATTGTTATTTCAACAAAATTTATATTTCGTAGAAATCATACTCGATCTTACTAGATGAGAACACATACAGCTCCGACATATATATGTGTAGAGATTAATGAAAGAAGAAAAAAATAGTTACTACATATCATTTAGTCTTATTAGAAATTATAATTTTACCTTTATGTATGACGAATAAAATTATATAAAGTTAATCAATAAAACCCTTGGTGAGGGTTGAACTCACGACCTTTTTTTTTACGAAGCAAACACACTACCACTATGCTACAAAGGCAACTCATAAAATATTATTATTTTAACAATATTTTTATTTCGTAGAAATCATACTCAATCTTACTAGATGAGAACCCATACAGCTCCCGCGTATAAAGATGTAGAGAATAATGAATGAAGAAAAAAATAGTAACTGCTTATCATTTAGTCTTTTATATGAAATTATCATTCTACCTTTACGTATGACTGTTAAAGAGATGAAATGTGTTTTTTTAATAAAAAATCCTATTTTTTTATGATTTAGATTTTATGTTTGAAAAATATAGAAAGTATATTTTTTCTGCTTAAATCACACTTGTGTATAGTGATATATAATCTTATTTTTAATTACAGGACTCAATTCCATCTATTTCACCAAAAGACCTCACTTTTGACACAAAATATCAAAAGTTCTTCATAAAAGCCTTTTGTGAGGATTAAACTTACGACCTTTTGCTTACGTAGCAAACGCACTACCACAATGCTACAAAGGCAACTAATAAAAAATATTATTTTAACAAGCTTTTCATTTTGTAGAAATCATACTGGATGAGAATCATTGCAACTCCGACATATAAAGACGCAAAGAATAATGAAAAAAATCGAATAATTGCTTATCGTTCAGTCATTTTATATGAAATATCCTTTTACCTTCATACATATATCGTTTAGTTGTTGTTTTTTTATGTTAAAAAATATAAGAAAATAATATTATTTTTATGTTTAAATCATACCTTTGTATGCGTGATACTATAGTTTTTTATTGTAGGCCTTAAATTTTACTAAACTCATCTCTCGATGAGACTAGTACTTGGAGTGAAAGATCTTACTTTAGGTATAATAAAATTATCTAAAGTTCATCAATAAAGCCCTTGGTGAGGATTGGACTCTTGACCTTTTGCTTAGGAAGAAAATGCACTACCACTATGCTACAATGGTAACTCATATAATATTATTATTTCAACAAAATTTGTATTTCGTAGAAATCATACTCGATCTTACTAGATCAGAACACATACAGCTCCGGCATATATATATGTACAGATTAATGAAAGAAGAAAAAATAGTAACTACTTATCATTTAGTCTTTTTATTTGAAATTATCATTTTACCTTTATGTATGACTAATAAAATTATCTAAAGTTAATTGATAAAGCCCTTGGTGAGGATTGAACTCACGACCTTTTGCTTACGAAGCAAACGCACTACCACTATGCTACAAAGGCAAGTCATAAAATAATGTAAATTAAAAAAAATTGTATTTCGTAAAAATAATACTCGATCTTACCAGATAAGAACCCATACAACTCCAGCATATAAAGATGTAGAGGATAATGAAAGAAGAAAAAAAGTGAAATTGCTTAACATTTAGTCTTTTTATATGAAATTATCATTTTACCTTTATGTATGACTATTTAAGAGATGAAATGTGTTTTTTATAATTAAAAAATCCTATTTTTTATGATTTAGATTTTATGTTTTAAAAATATAGAGAGATCGGTAGTAGAGTGAAAGATCTCACTTTCGACACAAAATATCAAAAGTTAATCATAAAAGCCTTTGGCGAGGATTAAACTTACGACCTTTTGCTTACGAAGCAAACACACTACCATAATGCTACAAAGGCAACTAATGAAAATTATTATTTTAACAAGCCTTTCATTTTGTAGAAATCATACTGAATGAGAGTTCATACAGTCCAACATATAAAGACGCAAAGAATAATGAAAAAAAACAAGTAATTGCTTATCGTTCAGACATTTTATATGAAATATCCTTTTACCGCTATACATATATCGTTCAGTTGTTTTTTTATGTTTAAAAAATATAAGCAAATAATATTATTTTTGTGTTTAAATCATACTTGTGTATGTGTGATACTATAGTTTTTAATTGTAGGCCCTAAATTTTACTAAATTCATCTCTCGGTGAGACTGGTACTTGGAGTGAAAGATCTTACTTTAGGTATAAAATTATCTACTAAAGTTAATCAATAAAGCCCTTGATGAGGATTGAACTCACAACCTTTTGCTTACAATGCAAACGCACTACCATTATGTACAATAGCAACTAATACATATATAGACATAGAAAACAATGAAAGAATAAACAATTAGTAATTGCTTATTATTCAGTCTTTTGTATGAAATTTCCATTTTACCTTTTATACATATATAGCTATTAAAAGATAAAATCTATTTTTATAGAAAACTTGGGTCCGTTTGGTTTAAAAAAAACATTTTCTATTTTTATTTTCAGTTTTTATTTTTAGAAATTAATTTTCATTTTCAATTTTCTAAAATTTAGAAAACATGTTTGATTAATAGGGATGGAAACTTGTTTTCAAAATTGAAAATATCGAAAATGTGTTTGGTATCTAGCGTTCCAAAATAGAAATAAAAAATTATTATTAAATGATGAAAATAAAATATAGTTAGAAAATTAGTATAATAATAAATAAATAAAATATGAGTAAACAAACCTAAGTTTAAAAAAATGGCATTAGAAGGATTCGAACTCAGGTTAAATGGAGTTAAAATTAAAAATCTGTTTTTTTTTCATATTCTAAAAATTATTTTCTAATTTTTCTACCAAACATGTTTTCTCTACCGTTTTCTGAGAAAATGAACTTCATTCTCTAGAACCAAACGGGCTCTGGTTTTTTTTAGTTAAACTAGTACTTGGAGTGAAAGATCTTACTTTAGGTATAAAATTATCTAAAGTTAATCAATAAAGCCCTTGGTGAGGATTGAACTTACGATCTTTTACTTACGAAGTAAACGCACTACCACTGTGCTACAAAGGCAATTGATAAAATGTTGTATTTTAACAAGGTTTTCATTTTATAAAAATCATATTCAATCATAGTGGATAAGAGTCCTTATAGCTCCGACCTATAAAGACAGAGAGAATAATGGATGAAGAAACAATTAGTAATTGCGTACCGAAAATAAAATGTCTTTTTATCGAAAACCCTATTTTTTATGATTTAGATTTTGTGTTTAAAAATATAAATAATATGTTATTTATATGGCTAAATCATACTTGTGTATAGATGATAATATAGTTTTTAATCGTAGGCCTCAATTCTATCTAATTCATCTTTTGTGAGACCGATACTAGAGTGAAAGATCTCAGTTTTAACAAAAATTATAAAAAGTTAATCAATAAAATCTTTGGTGATAATATATTTTTTCACACGGATTTGGACGAATTGGTTTGAATATTCCCTTTTGGGAAATTTATTGGGGAAAATAACCCCCAAAGTTTGATATTGGGAAAAATACCCTTCTTTCATGCCATGTAGAACAAATTCGCGTCCTGGGGAAAGCGAATTCAAAATTCGCGTCCTGCAGGACACGAATTTCTGTGACGTGTCAGTCAAAAGGGAATTCGCGTCCTGCAAGACGCGAATTCAACGTATTATTGTTGCCCCCCGCACGAGAAATTCAAGAGGAAAATGAATTCAAACCAATAAAAGATGTTTAGGTAGCAATATTTATGATTGAATAACGGGTTATCTGGGGACCCGATTAAAATTTTTGAACTATAACGGTGTCGTATTGAAACATATCTTTAAGATGGTGTGAAGATACGAGCGTATACAATATCCTAAGATGATTGAAAATGGCCTGGAAATGGGCAAGTAACAATGTTTTAGAAGGAAACATTATTGTATAGGCATGTTTAAATGCATTTTACGGTGTGTTTCGAACATTTTTTTTGGTTTTTCCTAAGTTTGGAGACAAAGATGTGCAACTTAATTTTACAGTGGTGCTAAAGTTCAGAGGAAGAAAGTGTCCGAAAATGTGAGAAAATTGTGATAAAAATGCTACCAAAGTAACATTTTCGAAGCAAAAAATTTGTCCATAGGCATGTTTTTTTTTGAAATTTAAAGGGCCTCGTTAAAACCCCCCTCTAAACCTATGTAGGGGGAAAAGAGTGCCCATAAGATTTATTAAATTACCAGATAATACAAGTTCACAAATCAGAAAAGAGTACACAATGGTTGATCTAGTTAATTCGGGGGCCGGTCCTAAGAGGGCATTTCCTAATATCATGTCCAGTGTTCCCACATTTACTGCACCTCTTAGGTTGTTCGGTCTTTTCTCTCGGAACCATATCCTCGGCACAGTGAATCCTCGTTGATTTTGGTTGGCCTTTTTTCTTTCGTCGCAGGGAGGGATCTGGGCATATCTTTGGTTCGTTGCTGATTATACGACAGTCACGTGCATTTCCGATCGGAGGGAACTCATTTCGGTAAACCTTGAAAATGATTTCGAGCCTGTAGACCGAATCAATGAGTATCGTTGCATCAAAATGAACCGATGCACATGCTGCGAAAGCATGCGAACACGGGAACTTGAACGTCTGGAACTCCCCGCAATCGCACATTCGTTTTTGCAAATCAACCACGTAGGTGTATTGCGTTATTCCTTGCAGCGGTTCAGAAAATTGCGTGACCTCAAAGATGTGTTCCCGACGAGAGAAGCACAACGCACCCATCGAGTTTGCATGCGCAATGGACGCTTGGATTTTTTCGGCGAGATCTGGATGAAATATGTGGCCACCTGCCATCCAGTTCATTGCTTGTTTGCCGAGGGTTGCGAAAAGGGTTTCCAATCGGTAATATGTTGCTTTGACAACGGACGTGATAGGTAAATGGCGCGTTCCCTTAAGAGACGAATTGATCGCCTCAGCCAAGTTTGTTGTCATATGGCCGCATCGACGACCCCCGTCATAACATCGCAACCATTTCTCCTTCGGTATCTCCATAAGATAGTTATACCCGTGTGGATTCCTCAATTGCAACTCCTCCAACAGCTCTTCAACTTGATTAACTCGGTGTGTGTTGCCTGTTGAATAAGACATGCAATATAGTTAATTGGTAATAATATGAAAATGGTGGACGTAGAATAACAAAATGGAATGGTTGCATACCCATACGGAGAACCATTATACGTTCATCCTCGTTCTTGAACCTCTGCTAGTAGTTTGCTGCTATATGCCGCAAACAATACTGGTGATGTATGTATGGGGGTTTCCATGAATCTCCCAAATGTTGAATTGCTCCCCAAATCCCTGCGCCTCTATCTGAAATAATAGCTAAGCCATCTTCACGGGTACGCAAAACCCGACGCAGGACATACTTGCGGAGGTTGTAAAGGAAAAACTCCCAAGAAGAGATATTTTCCTTTTCAACAATCACAAAAGCAACTGGGATACATTTTCTGTTGCCATCCTAGGCAACTGCAATTAGCAATATCTGCGTGTATCTGCCATATAAAAATGTATCGTCGATCTAGAGCAGAGGTTTGCAGTGACGGAAAGCCTTTATGCATTGGGGGAACGTCCAGAAAAGGCGATGAAATTCGACCTCCCCTGGTACAACACGATTGTTGTAGTACTTCGGAACAGTCTCCAATTCCACAATTGTCCCTGGATTGTATTCCTGCATTACTTGAAGCCATGATCGCAGATCGTTGTATGATAGCTCCCATTGCCCGTACAGTGTTTCGATGGCTCGATATCTTGCATACCATGCCTTATCGTAATTCACGATGTACTTGTAAATGGATTTGATGGCAGCTATACACACTGGCACAGATACACGTGGGTTTGCTTTCACGAGTGGAAGGATTGCGTCGGAATGCACGTGTACATCCAAGTTAGGATGGTCTTGGATGAGGCTCCCAACGGAGCATGTATGAGGCCCTGTATATCTCGTTATTTTCCACAGGTTATTCAGCCTTTTCAATTGCGACACACGAACCCTCCATTTACATCCGGAGGACTTGTGAGGACACTCTGCAATATATTTCCTGGACTCGGTCTTCCAAACGGTGGACGTAACTGAGCGCTGAATGTTGTAATGCTTAATGGCAGCCTCCGCGAGCTTTTTTGTCCTGAAGACCATTCCAACATGTAGCTCAGTCGAACCCACATTCCATTGGTTGAAATGGTCTAATTGTGGATGTTCTGGGAATTCAGTATCGAAGAAGCCATCCATATCCACTGTTGTAAAGTGCGAAGGTGGGTCGTAATACGTTGCGCAACTGGTTGGTCCATGCAGTTGCGTCGAACGAAAATCACCGTCCTCATCATCCTCAGAAGAGTTTTCTGCGCTCTCCTCTGATTCCACCGGCTCGTCAATGTCAGATCGTTCAGAAGGAAATAGACCCATCTCGTCACTATCGGGCCCAACCTCTGTACGCGGCTCTTCATCAGAAAGCGCCTCATCAAACTGGAAAAGTTCTGCGTCATCATAAACCTGTGCGTGAACAGGTTCTGAAGTCATAACCGGATCGACAGTAGCGGCGGTTGAATGTCTCCTCACGGATAACATATCATCCACATTTCGGTGACTTGTGAGGTATGTTGAGTGGCGCCCGGTAGAGAAAGCATCGAACGGGTTAAACTGTTCATTGTACGTTGAAGACGTCGTGTATGGAATGTATGTTGAGTGGCGCCCCGTAGAGAAATCATCGTAGTTTGGAACGTATGGACTGTATGACGACTCTTGGGTTGGTGGCAAGTTAAGGTCAAATTCGAACCTTGGAACGGAAGAACGTCGTTGCCGCGAAGACGAAGACGATGAAGCTTCATCGGTTCTCGTTTGTAGAAGGTTGAAGTCACGTCGTAAACTCGATGTCGGACTAATAGCATTTGGATTGAACTCGAGACTTGCTCGTAACCAATTTGGTACCACATTTTGAGCACCAACGTGAACTTCAACAAATGTTGCAAACAGCTCCATGGCCCATCCCATTGAGTACTGGCGATGTGTATCTATCATCATTTCTACAGAACTGTCGTCTTCAACATCGAATATTGTGTAATAAAGTGGCTCTATCGACGTTGGACATCGATACTTCAAAGACTGCAACTCCCTCCCCGAGCGATTGGGAACCTTCCTGGATATTGAGGTCCTAAGCGACTGGAACGTTGATCGTCTCGGAATGTTGATCGTAACAGTATTTTCAGATTGAAATATGATCCCGATGTATGAATCGGGGACCATCTGATCATCGTAGTATACTACAGCTTGAATTCGCGGTGCCATTTCTGAAAATCGATGAGCTTTGTGATTCTAAGTTTTGTTAGGGTGCATCTAGAAATTCTGCGCACCCTCAATTATAAATAGAAATGTGCATACATTGAATTATTGGTGAATCTGCAGCACCATAATGCAATTGTCAGCCCAAAGCCTGGTAAAGCCTGGTAAAGCATTTATCAGCCCAATAATTTTGGAATTCGCGTTTTGGAGAATGCGAATATCATTATTCGTACTGAATTCGTGTTCTGTAGAACGCGAATTGTTCAGGAATCTATAGAATTCGCGTCCTACAAAACGCGAATTCAGTACGAATAATGATATTCACGTTCTCCACAACGCGAATTTCACAATTATTTCTGATGAATACGCGTTTCTAACACGCAAATAGGACCCTGCATGCCTACAACCACCTGTATAAATAGGTTGTATTTCTGCCTTAGGCATCCCATCAAACTTATTAATTTCCTATCTTCACGAGATTTCTGCATTTCTGCCTTGGGCATCCCATCAAACTTATTAATTTCTCATCAAACTTCTGCCTTTCTGAAAGAGAAAATGGCTCGATATTCAGCTACTGTATTTTTTCGTGGAACATACTTCTACACATCTTTTAGTGAAACGATCACAAGAAATGAATTATTTGAGTTGATCTCGAAACGGGTTAAAGAGTCAACCAGCGCAAAAATAGAGGCCTTGCAAGTGAAAGTACCAGTCAATGAGCCCGGCCCCGAGGAGCATTATATGCTCACACTGTCAGATAAGAAAGATATGCGGAAGATGTTTCGGGCATACAAACGTGCTAGGGGAACAAACATCGAGCTTAGCGTGAAATTTGATGATGGATCAAGTTCTTCAACAAATGTGGTAGCTGTCCAAGACAAGAATGCGTTAGCTGGCGAAGACGAGAATGAGTTAGCTAGTCCAGACGAGAATGACGTGTTCTTACAAATTTATCAAAGACGGCAGGAGAAAGAACAAATAATTGAGGAACTAAACTTAACGTCTGACATAAGTACCGACTACGATTAGTAATGTAATTTTGATTAAGTTATGTAAGTTATTTATCTTGCGTACTTGTATTTTGTGAACTCGGTGCTTTCGATGTAACTTATGTAAGTTTTTAAATATGAAAGTATCAATTAATAATTTCGAATATATAATACTTCAATTAAGAAAATATAAATTAACATTACTTAAAAACAACTAACATTAAAAAACATAATAGTTTGCACGAACTAATTTCGAAAAACATAGAAAAAAATATAACTACTGCCTATGTCCGCCGGTACCACAATCTGGTGGACGTCGAGTTCGAGCCGGATTGCGTCGTCCACGTTGAACCGCAACTTGTTGAGGACCATGATCGCGCTCATTGTCGCTGTTGTCTCCAGCAGTACCACTTGGTCTGCCAGGCCGACTAGAAAAGAACAACGACTGTGGAGGTGTTTGCTGAACGAACCCGGAGCCCGAAATATCAGAAGGCCTAACATGAAACGGGTAGGGGACAAAAGCAGAGGGAACAGTGGTACTCGAAGATCCGCCGGTCATGCCAGGAAATGACCCGTACGTAGTCGGCATCGAAGATCCACCCATCATTCCCACAATAGGAGTGAAAAAGCCTTCCGTCGGACTCGGGGGCCTCGGCTGAATCATCAACTGGGTGGGGCCTGGGGGCGAATCGGATCGGTAGCTCTAGAGGATGAAGCACCTGCTTCCCTTCGACGTTGCGATCCACCTGCTCCGCTCGTATGATGAGTCCGGGGGCGGTTGCGCTGCACAGGCTCAAACATAACTGCTTGTTCCTCCGGAGTGAAGAGATACGGTTTCCCACTACCAAAGAACCATGCAAAGTACTCATTGCTCACCATAGGCTCATCAAACATCCGGTACTCATTCAGTGCCTTCCGTTGATGCCTATCCTGCCACTGTGCAATCCAATTCACATGTTTCACCGACCAGTCCACCTACCACAAAACATCAACAAAATTATTGTTTATAAATTGTAAAGTAAGTATGTAACACCCGGGTTTAGGGGTCGGGTGAAAATAATATTTTAATATTATTTGGGCTCGGTTTTATTATAAAAATGATTCTTTCAAATTTTGGGTTTCAAAATAAATAATTTAAATGGGACAAATTGATTTAATTGCAAGTTGAAGAGCTTTTTAAGGATCAATGAAATAGCCATTTATTAATGGCCTTTTTGGTAATTTACCATTTTCTAATTTAAATTCCCTTTATATATATTAAATTCCCTATTCTCTTCATTATCATCTTCTTCTTCAACGTTTGAAGAAGCTCTCTCCCCGTTTCACTTTTTCATCACCTTTCTCCTTCGTTTTGGCTCGGTTTTGAAAGGTAATTACGTTTTTGACTTGCTCTCAACTTCCTCTCTTCAAAAGTACAAGTAGTTTTCATTTTCATTCATGTTTTAGAAATTTGAATTTTTGGAGATTTGAATAAAAATGGTAGTTTTATGGTGTTTAACTTGAGATTTTGATTAAACAATGATAGATATGAAGTTTATGAACCAAAGGGTTCAACATATATGATTTTTAAAGGGTTTTGTTAAGTTTCCCGAATTTGTGTTTTGGAGGGTTTTTAGGAGGGTTTTTAGTTCAGTTTTGGGTGTGGTTTGTGTTGGAAATTGAGGGTTGATGTTAGAGTATTGGTTGGGGGTCGTATTGGAAGCATTTGGAAGTGTTAAATGTGTTGGAATCATCGGTTTTGGACTGTGTTAAAGGGCTGCTCGGGAATGGCTTTTGGTGGTTGTTCTTGGTTCGAAAAACAAGTGTTTGATGTTTGAATTTCATTCCGGGTTTGCTACGTTGTGTTGTGGACTGATTTGAGGTTAATTTACTTGTGTTGAGGTTGTTTAGAAGCGAGAATTTGCGTTGGAGAAGCATCGGGAAGGAATCCGGAAACTTGAAGGTGATGCTTGCTTGGTAATTGAGCTTGGAGGTAGAGGTGAGTGGTTAAATACTTTTAACTGGTTTTCAAGTGTTGGTTCAAGCATGTGAACTAGGTTGGGATTGGTAGACCCACCTAGAGTTGGGATTAGGGTAATGGCCTAATCCCAAACTTTAGTTAGAGACCTTGGTTGATCTTTAAAGTGTTAAATTATGCCTCATGGTTAATCATGCTTATAGTGGATATGCTTACGTTGTTATACATGTATGTGGAGGCATGGCTTTATGCATTGTTACATGTATGTGGATGATAAATGTGATGGAAATATATATATGATGTTATGAGGTGATTGCTTGATCCGAGGATCATGGTGAGTACATGCTAGGCATGGAAATGTGGTTTGTGCATGATAGTAAGTCATTGTGAGTACGTGCTAAGCACGGAAGTTGTTAATAAATGATATTGTGGAATGTATTAGTATTGGCACTAGTATACTTGGGTACAAATGATCGATCATTAGGATGTTAGTGTGTACACATGAGTCAAAAGTCGCGCGTGGCCTTGGTGGCATTGAGTCATCAAGGAGGAGTACGGGTACGCCCGGAAATTTATATATATTCTACGTGATGATGAGTGGAATCCCATCCGTAGGGCATGTGGCGATGAGTGGAATCCCGTCCATGCAGGGTCGGTGATGAGTGGAATCCCATCGACGGGCGTGAGGATGAGTGGAATCCCCTCCGCGTGAAATGGGGCGTGAGGATGAGTGGAATCCCCTCCGCGTGAACGGTGATGAGTGGAATCCCACCGCCAGGTAATGGTTGTGTTGTTGGATGTGAGTTCCAACGGTTATCCGTGTATTCGAGTCATAGCTAGGTGCCAATACGGATTGTGGTTATGTTGCCATTATATGGTTTAATATATGTGATTTCATGTATTGTGGTTTTGAACATGTTGAACATGACATGATATTGAGTATATGTTCATGCATCATCTATGATCATGGCTCGTATGGACCGGAGGTATGAACATGCATTTTATCTCAGTTGTAGCTCGTACTTGGACCCTGCATTGTTGAGGTTTGTTTTTAAAGAGCTTACCCTCACTAAGCTTTTATGCTTACGCTCTCTTTTGTTCGACAATGCAGATAAATAGCTTGTGGGTGGCAAAGGCAAGGAAAGGTCATCAAGTGTTGCTTTTGGTGAGCTCAATGTATGAGTTTTAAGTAATAAAATGTAATAGTTAAGCAATGGGATAGGTGTTATTGATTTGAGTTTTGATGTATGTCGTTGTTGGCTTGGTTCGTGGATGCTTTGTTCGATTGTAAATATTGTATATGTTACATGCCATGAATGTCTACATGTTTTGGTTGCTAAGGCATGATATCTTAAGTGCTTGAGTGACCATATATGCATAAATTGCTCTTGTGTTAGAATGCCATGTATGAATGCTTTAATCCATGTTTGAGTGATTCCTCTGGCTTAGATATGCGTGCTTACATGTTTGTATATGCTTAGGAGAGTCAAGAATTGCATCTAGAGTCGTGTTTGGGATCGTTTAGCTAAAAATTATGGACTTACAGTGCAGGGCGTATCGATACGCCTAAGGGCTGTATCAATACGGCCTTGCTCTGAGGAAACAATTTTGGCTGGGCGTATCGATACGTGGGGTGTATCGATACGGTCCCAACTCTCTGAAATTCAGGTTAGGCTGGGCGTATCGATACACAAGGGTGTATCGATACCCTCTTAACTCTCTGTAATCTTGGGGAGTTGTGGAGTGCATGGCGTATCGATACGGTGTCCAAGCGTATCGATACGGTTCATCCTAGTTGACCAAGTGGTGTTGACCGAGAAGGGCGTATCGATACGCTCAAGGGCTGTATCGATACGGTCCTCTTATGTTGGCCATAGGGTGTTGACCTTGGTCAAGGCGTATCGATACCCTCTGAAGGCGTATCGATACGCCCTGCTTAAAAAGGATAAATGGGTTGTTTTAATGTGCTGATTTGGTTTGTCGTTGATATATCTTTCGTGTTTCCGCTGTCGTGCTTCACATAGGACTTAATAAGGCATCTAGGCAAGATTAATTAATGAAAAAAATAGGGTTGCTAACCGAGGGAGAGTTCCTTAGGGAGTTTTCACTCGGTTTTCCCCGTGTGACCCACTCGGACCGGTCATTCGTCCAGACTAGGATGAGGGGGTTACATTTGTTGGTATCAGAGCTTAAGGTTTCCGAGACCTTGGGCAGGTAAGTGAAGTAAGTTGTGTTTTATGATTGATATGCACGGTGTTTGCTTATCATATAAGCATGTTGCTTGTTATCCGCGTATGCTGTGATGTATGATCGTTTGATTGAGAATGTATGTTGTTTGATCGTATGCATAGGTTGCTTGTTTGGCAAGTAAGCCTTGTTATATGCTTGGTTGAGCATGTATGAGTGTTGAATTGTTTGAAGCATGTTTAGTAGAGTCCCATTGCTACTATTACGTCGAAAAAGAGATTTTAAGTGAGGGAATCATACTTGAGCCACTTGGACCTTCTCCTTTGCTAACCCAGTTTGTATGTTAATTTACTGTGGATGTTGTTGCTGATTTTAATTGCTTTTCGGTAAGTAGAAGTCGTAGTTTTTGAAAGGGTGGACGATGTTGAGGGAGTCCATCGTCTTAGTTAGAGAGGTGTGGTCGTATCGGAATTGAGGTACAATTTGTCCGTTTGAGACAGTGTGTATATGGGTTGATTCTTGTGGATGAGGGACGGTGTGATCAACTCTGGCATCAGTTAGTAAGAAGAAGTGAAGGTTTATGAGTGAGGGTCAGAGTAGTCTGATTGTTTTATCGAATGAGCTCTTGGTACAGTCTCAAGTTGTTTCCTCCAGTTGATTCTGAATCCGTATCTCTATACATTGTTAGCAAGTATGCAAGTGGAACATGCCTGGTGAAGTGTTAGTTGGTGACCGTTGGGGTTCGGCCTATGATTTTAATGCAAGACAGCCGGTCAGTGTTCGTGAGTGGGAGCTAGTTTGTGTGATTGGGTCGATGTACGTTGAGTTGTTTTCCAGCAAGCGGAAGAGATGAAGTCACTTCCGATATAGTTGAGCCGAGAGGGGAGTCTTGAGCTTTGACTCCAGATTGTTTGGTAGGGGTAGAACAAGTCCAGCATGACTGTTTGTGTGTGATCAGAATTGAATCTTGAAGTTACAAGATGCTCAAGGAACAGTTTAGAAGAGTCAGATTTTGTTGAAGAACCAGTCTGAAAACAAGAGGATCGAAGACTATCAGTTGTGTGCATGTGAAGTTGCAGTTTCTGCGAATACCTCCTTTTGCGTGAGCATGTAAGAAATTAGATATCCTAGTTGAGACCTTAGATGTAGGGACATCTGTGACTAGCCTTTGGGAGATAGTAGTGATCAAAAAGATGTACAGAAGATGTTGTTGGTGGTTCAGAGTTACTAGTTTCTAGAAGAGGTGAAGTGATCGTCTTCCTACGGTTTTGATGTGCCTTTTGACAAGGTTTGACTTGAAGAGCACAGAGTTAGCGTATACGTTGAGATGAAGAGAGAGTTGCCTTGAAGTTGCAGATTTCTGTGTGACTGTAGTAGTAGGTGAGGAGACGAACTCCTTATTGAATGTTGACCCAGCTTTAGAGGTCAAAGATTGGTTGAGTTTAGTCGACAGGGTTGCTTAGCAATTGTAATGGATTTGATTTTGAATGAAGGTTAAATCACAGAATGTTAGAATAATTGTGTTTTCTTTACCTAGAAGTGTCTGGAAGAATTGCCGGTTTACCTCTTGCTAGAGGAGAAGAGTTTGTTATTGAGACCGTTTTCGAGGTTGCTTCTGTTTTGTTTGCTCTGTGACTTACGAATCCCAGAAGAATTGAGAATGTTGAAGAATTGACTTCGAGACTTGTTAGACCTTAGATTCATTAGGCCTAGTGCATCATCTCAGAGTTCTACAGTGCAATTTGTGAAGAAGAAAGAGTGACAGTACGAGAATGTGTTCAGATTGCATACAGTCGAAACAAGTGACATTGGATGATTAGTATCCGTTTCCGAGTGTCAGTGATTTGTTGGTCAGTTAGTGTGTGCTTCAGTCTATTTGAAGATTAGTTTGAGATCCTTTTACCACCAGTTGGAAGTGAGAAAAGTTGAAGTACCGAAGACATCTTTAGGGGCAAGATGTGATCACCTTGAGCTCTAAGTTATGTCGTTTTGTTTGACCAGTGTATTAGTTACCTTCATAGAAATGTTGAATAGAATATTTTCCTGAGTTTCTTGATCAGTTGTAGTAGCTCTTCTAGATGTCACGTGAGTATATTCAAGTACCGAGAAAGATCATGGCAAACTTTGAAGTTAGTGTTGTAGATCCTTTTTGAGAATCAGTTGTATACCAAGTTGAGCAAATGTGAACTCCGAGTTAAGGAAGATGTTCTCCTAGGACTTGTAGTTCAGCCGAGTGTGTTAGAGAAAATCCCAAGTAGGCAGAAGAAGATGTGAGTTGGAAGAAATTGAAGACTGTGACAGCTGTGTGATCAGATGCAAGACAATGAGCCCTTGAGAAACTGAAAAGAACCTTGAAGAGAACTTCGACCTTGATCCAGTCTATATCAGAAAGAGAATTTGTGAACCATAATGATGCGTTACATGTGGAGTTAGGTTGTGTGCTTATGCAAGACAGAAGATTATGGCTTGTTCATTGAGATAGTTGAAAGACAGTGAGAAGAGTTATCCGAAATGAGACGTAGAGTTAACTACAGTTGAAATTGCTTCGAGGACTTGAAGACAAAGCTTGTATAGTAAGAAATGCACAGTGTGCATGTGCATATTATCAGAACTTGAAATACTTGAAGACTTAGGAAAGGTTGGAACTTGAACAACATGAGTTGTTAGAATTGCTTGAAGATTGTGATCCCAAGATTTGGTACCATCCGAAGATAGCCTCCGTAGTGACCGATGTTCCGAGTTGTGATTGTTGTTGGATTGGTAGTTGGGTTGCGAGTTGTATTTGCCGAATTCGGTTACCGAATGCCAGTATTATTGTGGCCGCGTTCCATGTTGAGCCTACGCTGAGTCAGAATGTTTGAAGAGAAACAGTTGCAAGACAGATTCTTGGCACCTCACGTGCAAGGCATAGTAGAAGGAAGACCTTCAGAATACAGTTCAGAGATGATAGAGTTTTGTATTTCAGAGACAGAATAGTTGTACAGATTGACATAGTGTTTTGAGACGTATTGATTTGGCCGAAGCACACGGTAGTTCGTTTATATTGCTTCTGAGTAGTATGAAGACGTATTGTGGATTGAAGATGAGTGTTTCTAGATTGAGTGGGTGAATAATGTGGTTCAGTATGAGAGTAAGTATGTAAATTTCCAGCGTGTCAAGACCGAGTTCAGTTTCTTCTAGTTTGCTACATCTGTAGAAGATTCGTAATGAAGGTGGATAATAGAGATCCAAAATTTCTGCTAGATTATTTTGAAGACGTGCATAGTGTCTGGTTATCCGTTGAAGGCAGATGTTCAATTAGAGAAGGTTATGATCCAAGTGTTCGTACAGTGCTGCCTGAGATTGTGAATCAGACTAGTTCAGTTGTTTAATTGTTGCAGTTACCACCAGAGTTAGAAAGAGGTTTGTGATGTGGTTTATGTATCTATGATTCAGAAGTGTGAGTTGGATTTGTCCCGTGTTATGTTGTTGAAGAGATTGAGTTGAGTTTTATATTGACATGCCTTGAAAGAACCAATGGGAATCTCAGCATTAGATAGCTATTGTTGTGGGGTAAGTCCCCTGAGATTGGTTAGTATGTTGTGGTGAGAAGGAAGTGTGGAGAGACAGTTTCTGTGATTCTTCCTGTCCGATAAATTTCGGGGACGAAATTTCTTAAGTGGGGGAGAGTTGTAACACCCGGGTTTAGGGGTCGAGTGAAAATAATATTTTAATATTATTTGGGCTCGGTTTTATTATAAAAATGATTCTTTCAAATTTTGGGTTTCAAAATAAATAATTTAAATGGGACAAATTGATTTAATTGCAAGTTGAAGAGCTTTTTAAGGATCAATGAAATAGCCATTTATTAATGGCCTTTTTGGTAATTTACCATTTTCTAATTTAAATTCCCTTTATATATATTAAATTCCCTATTCTCTTCATTATCATCTTCTTCTTCAACGTTTGAAGAAGCTCTCTCCCCGTTTCACTTTTTCATCACCTTTCTCCTTCGTTTTGGCTCGGTTTTGAAAGGTAATTACGTTTTTGACTTGCTCTCAACTTCCTCTCTTCAAAAGTACAAGTAGTTTTCATTTTCATTCATGTTTTAGAAATTTGAATTTTTGGAGATTTGAATAAAAATGGTAGTTTTATGGTGTTTAACTTGAGATTTTGATTAAACAATGATAGATATGAAGTTTATGAACCAAAGGGTTCAACATATATGATTTTTAAAGGGTTTTGTTAAGTTTCCCGAATTTGTGTTTTGGAGGGTTTTTAGGAGGGTTTTTAGTTCAGTTTTGGGTGTGGTTTGTGTTGGAAATTGAGGGTTGATGTTAGAGTATTGGTTGGGGGTCGTATTGGAAGCATTTGGAAGTGTTAAATGTGTTGGAATCATCGGTTTTGGACTGTGTTAAAGGGCTGCTCGGGAATGGCTTTTGGTGGTTGTTCTTGGTTCGAAAAACAAGTGTTTGATGTTTGAATTTCATTCCGGGTTTGCTACGTTGTGTTGTGGACTGATTTGAGGTTAATTTACTTGTGTTGAGGTTGTTTAGAAGCGAGAATTTGCATTGGAGAAGCATCGGGAAGGAATCCGGAAACTTGAAGGTGATGCTTGCTTGGTAATTGAGCTTGGAGGTAGAGGTGAGTGGTTAAATACTTTTAACTGGTTTTCAAGTGTTGGTTCAAGCATGTGAACTAGGTTGGGATTGGTAGACCCACCTAGAGTTGGGATTAGGGTAATGGCCTAATCCCAAACTTTAGTTAGAGACCTTGGTTGATCTTTAAAGTGTTAAATTATGCCTCATGGTTAATCATGCTTATAGTGGATATGCTTACGTTGTTATACATGTATGTGGAGGCATGGCTTTATGCATTGTTACATGTATGTGGATGATAAATGTGATGGAAATATATATATGATGTTATGAGGTGATTGCTTGATCCGAGGATCATGGTGAGTACATGCTAGGCATGGAAATGTGGTTTGTGCATGATAGTAAGTCATTGTGAGTACGTGCTAAGCACGGAAGTTGTTAATAAATGATATTGTGGAATGTATTAGTATTGGCACTAGTATACTTGGGTACAAATGATCGATCATTAGGATGTTAGTGTGTACACATGAGTCAAAAGTCGCGCGTGGCCTTGGTGGCATTGAGTCATCAAGGAGGAGTACGGGTACGCCCGGAAATTTATATATATTCTACGTGATGATGAGTGGAATCCCATCCGTAGGGCATGTGGCGATGAGTGGAATCCCATCCATGCAGGGTCGGTGATGAGTGGAATCCCATCGACGGGCGTGAGGATGAGTGGAATCCCCTCCGCGTGAAATGGGGCGTGAGGATGAGTGGAATCCCCTCCGCGTGAACGGTGATGAGTGGAATCCCACCGCCAGGTAATGGTTGTGTTGTTGGATGTGAGTTCCAACGGTTATCCGTGTATTCGAGTCATAGCTAGGTGCCAATACGGATTGTGGTTATGTTGCCATTATATGGTTTAATATATGTGATTTCATGTATTGTGGTTTTGAACATGTTGAACATGACATGATATTGAGTATATGTTCATGCATCATCTATGATCATGGCTCGTATGGACCGGAGTTATGAACATGCATTTTATCTCAGTTGTAGCTCGTACTTGGACCCTGCATTGTTGAGGTTTGTTTTTAAAGAGCTTACCCTCACTAAGCTTTTATGCTTACGCTCTCTTTTGTTCGACAATGCAGATAAATAGCTTGTGGGTGGCAAAGGCAAGGAAAGGTCATCAAGTGTTTCTTTTGGTGAGCTCAATGTATGAGTTTTAAGTAATAAAATGTAATAGTTAAGCAATGGGATAGGTGTTATTGATTTGAGTTTTGATGTATGTCGTTGTTGGCTTGGTTCGTGGATGCTTTGTTCGATTGTAAATATTGTATATGTTACATGCCATGAATGTCTACATGTTTTGGTTGCTAAGGCATGATATCTTAAGTGCTTGAGTGACCATATATGCATAAATTGCTCTTGTGTTAGAATGCCATGTATGAATGCTTTAATCCATGTTTGAGTGATTCCTCTGGCTTAGATATGCGTGCTTACATGTTTGTATATGCTTAGGAGAGTCAAGAATTGCATCTAGAGTCGTGTTTGGGATCGTTTAGCTAAAAATTGTGGACTTACAGTGCAGGGCGTATCGATACGCCTAAGGGCTGTATCGATACGGCCTTGGTCTGAGGAAACAATTTTGGCTGGGCGTATCGATACGTGGGGTGTATCGATACGGTCCCAACTCTCTGAAATTCAGGTTAGGCTGGGCGTATCGATACACAAGGGTGTATCGATACCCTCTTAACTCTCTGTAATCTTGGGGAGTTGTGGAGTGCATGGCGTATCGATACGGTGTCCAAGCGTATCGATACGGTTCATCCTAGTTGACCAAGTGGTGTTGACCGAGAAGGGCGTATCGATACGCTCAAGGGCTGTATCGATACGGTCCTCTTATGTTGGCCATAGGGTGTTGACCTTGGTCAAGGCGTATCGATACCCTCTGAAGGCGTATCGATACGCCCTGCTTAAAAAGGATAAATGGGTTGTTTTAATGTGCTGATTTGGTTTGTCGTTGATATATCTTTCGTGTTTCCGCTGTCGTGCTTCACATAGGACTTAATAAGGCATCTAGGCAAGATTAATTAATGAAAAAAAAATAGGGTTGCTAACCGAGGGAGAGTTCCTTAGGGAGTTTTCACTCGGTTTTCCCCGTGTGACCCACTCGGACCGGTCATTCGTCCAGACTAGGATGAGGGGGTTACAAAGTATAAATCGATAACTATTAAACCAAATTTAATTATTGTACCTCAAGTTTTCCTTGTCGGGTGATCTTATGTAAGTTGTCAAAATCAGGAGGATCTAACGGAATTGTTTGTAGACGACCGAACTGGCGTTGGACGGGATCAACCGGATGCCACTCAACTACAGCGTACCAGATGAGAGGTACCACAGCCGTCCAAGCGAAAACTGTCTCAGGCTAAAAAATAGGCAGACACTCGTTGATATCTGAATCAGAGTACGGGGTCCACAAAAACTGTAAATTAAATATATAAATGATTAAAAACAAGTAAACTAAACTATATTCATATTAAACTTCAACTTAATATAAAAATTAAAATATTGACCTCATTTGCAGATTTCTTGTCAATATCTTGCCTAATAGAATGCATCATAGTCGGAATCCCAACATGACTTAGAGCATGGAACCACCTACATAACATCAAAATATAACTTTAATATTTAAAAAAAATATATATTAGGAAAATAACCAATTTATAAATAAAATTTAGTTAAGATTATGTTCCTTACCGCAAACATAGTGGATAGGAATAGTCAACTGGCGCGGACAAGTCAGGGCCTAAAAATGGCATTCTAAACCACGCCCAAGCCTGAAGTAGCAAAAGACATCCTCTGATGTCGTGTCTATCACCACTCGCAGCCCTGCACAACTCCCTATACAGAAATGCAAGTACTGCCGAACCCCAACTTAATTTACCAGCAACTTCAAAATCCCGCAAGTGCCGCAACCACAACATGTGAACTTTGTTGCGAGTTTTGTCGGCCACCAAAATTCCCCCGATGATCTGTAAGATATACGCCCGATCATATGCCTAAAATATGAAAAAAATATTAAAATATAATAATTTTATAATTCCATTACTACTAACAAAAAATTATTTTTTTTACCTTCTTCACATCTTCATTGGCTCCAGCAGGTAAATTAGAGAATTGCGTACGCAACCACTTCAGAGTCACACATCCGCCCTGTAGTTTTTCTGGCTGATCCCCTAACAACTCCATACACAAGCCCTCCCAATCGTCATTGGCGGCACCGGTGATAGCCTCCCCATCTACAGGCAGGCCAAGAATATGCGACACATCTTCTAATGTGATGGTCGCCTCACCACATAGTAAGTGAAAGGTATGTGTCTCTGGCCTCCACCTCTCCACAAGCGCGTTGATTAAATCAACGTCTAATTTCGCACCTCCTCCATTAATCTTCGACACATACCCAAATCCGGCTTGGGCTATGTAATCGGCTAGACGAGGATCCGGGGGCACCCTCATCTGAATGATATAAACCTCCAACCGACGTTCTACTCCATTCTACAAATAATTAAAGACGCACACAAATTAACAATCACATATTTGAATGTCACAATTTTTATAGTGTACAATAAAATACTAAACACATTCTAATTTTATTAATTTTTATTCTATAAGTCAATACCAAAGATATATTCGAATTTAACTAATTTTCTTAGTCTAAAAATAAAATCTAAAGACATATTCGAATTTAACTAATTTTCTTAGTCTGAAAATAAAATCTAAAGACATATTTGAATTTAACTAATTTTCTTAGTCTAAAAATAAAATCTAAAGACATATTCGAATTTTACTAATTTTCTTAGTCTAAAAATAAAATCTAAAGACATATTCGAATTTAACTAATTTTCTTAGTCTAAAAATAAAATCTAAAGACATATTCGAATTTAACTAATTTTCTTATTCTAAAAATAAAATCTAAAGACATATTTGAATTTAACTAATTTTCTTAGTCTAAAAATAAAATCTAAAGACATATTCGAATTTAACTAATTTTCTTAGTCTAAAAATAAAATCTAAAGACATATTCGAATTTAACTAATTCTCTTAGTCTAAAAATAAAATCTAAAGACATATTCGAATTTTACTAATTTTCTTAGTCTAAAAATAAAATCGACATATTCGAATTTAACTAATTTTCTTAGTCTAAAAATAAATACTATTAACATATTCGAATTTAACTAATTTTCTTACTCTAAAAATAAATACTATTAACATATTCAAATCATGCCGACAACACTAAATTAAATTACATATTCAAATTAAAATAAAAAATAAAAAAAACTTACATTATTTCGACGATAATTGCATACGTGGCCTTCATCTAATCTCAGCAAACCCGCCATTATCGCACTTGCTTCAAATTTGGGGTAAACTCTCTATTGATTCTTCAAACTTGCTTCAAAATCTTGGGAGAAAATGAAAATTCTCTCCCAACTTCACCCAATTTATATAGAAGACGCGCTCTGGAAGGAGGGAATTCAAACCGAATTCGCGTCCTGCAGAACGCGAATTCAGTATAATAAATAGAATTCGCGTCCTGCAAAACGCGAATTCGGTTCCCCAACCGTCCGAATTTACTGCGATAATTTGGGGTAAATCTCGTGGAATTCGCGTTTTGTAGGACACGAATTCCCTTTTCACTGAAACGGCACAGGAATTCGCGTCTTGCAGTACGCGGATTTTGAATTCGCTTTCCCCAGGACGCGAATTCGTCCTACATGGCATGAAAGGGGGGTATTTTTCCCAATATCAAACTTTTGGGGTTATTTTCCCCAATAAACCCCAAAAGGGAATATTCAAACCATAAAGCCACGGATTTGTGTTTTCTCCTTCTTATCTAGATACATGTGGAGGTTGACGTCACGACGTACTCTGCTATAAATAGGGAACAAAGAGAATTAGTGCGCAATTATTACCCTCATTATTATCATAATTAAAAAACATCAAAGAGGAGAGAGAAAGGCCTTACCTCAGAAGCTGAAGAGACCACAGAGAACACAAACAAATGTCGGAAACTCGTCGGAGAAGACGACCGAAGCTACAAGACCATCGTCAGAAGGTATATCTTCTTCTGATCTTTTAATTTCATGCAAAAGAAACACACAAAATGTTAGATCACAAACAAAATAAAGAGAAAAACCAAAAAAAAAGAAAGTAAAACATAGGTTTCGGTGGATTATCTTTGGTTGCCGGAATGATTTTGATATGGCAGAGTTGAAGAGGGACCGAGATGGGTAGCTTAGGCTTTAGGTGGTCAGATATTTTGTGGTTTTGTTGACCTGGGGCTAGCTTAGGGGCTTTAGGTGAAGAAATGGGAAATTTTGGGGATTTTAAGGTTTTGGTGTTGCAGAGAACAACGGTCGGGAATCAATTCCTAGTGGTTGGCGAACCGATCTAAGATGATCAAAAGGTGGCCAGAGTGGATCGAGATGGAGGAGCTCACTGTAGAGTATGGTCGTGTTCTTGGTGTTCATCATGTTCTTGATGTACAAGGATGAACACCAAGTTAAATCTGGTGATTTTGATCTATTTTGAGGCAAAATATATGAATTCTTGTGTTTGTGGGTAGAGGATTTTAGAGAGAGGGGTATTATCATTTTAGAGAGATGGGGGAAATGGGAGAAAATGCCTTTTTTGGCCTGATGAAGGCCTTTTATAGGTCGGGTGGAACGACATTGTTTTGTTGTCGGGTTGGATAGACCCACGAGCCTTAATCGGGTCGGACATTAGGGTTTGCGCCCTTATATTCGGATCCTTGTGATTTTGGCCCAAATCTTTGTAATTCTTTCAATTCAGTCCAGTTTTCAATATAATTTAAAATTCATCTTTCAATTTCTGTAATTTAGTCCTTTTTAATTTAATTGTTTTGTTTAATTAATGCATAGAT
This sequence comes from Hibiscus trionum, assembly GCA_030270665.1. Lineage (NCBI taxonomy): Eukaryota > Viridiplantae > Streptophyta > Magnoliopsida > Malvales > Malvaceae > Hibiscus > Hibiscus trionum. Next base: position 3,587,673 of record BSYR01000027.1, read on the forward strand.
GTAATATTTTAGGAGACTTTAAACACCTAGATTTAATTAGATTAGAGCCTTAGTTTTAGGTTCTTATTAGGATTTAATCATTCAAATAAGGTAGATAATTATAGAAAATGAATGAATATTGATTGTGAAATTTTGGAGTTCAAATTTGAATGGTGACCTAAAGCATTGAGATATTATTCAACATGAACTCTTAAGTAGAGAAAATTAATAAATAACTTAGATTAATAAATAGAGCCTTAATTAAGAATAGAACTTTAATAATTAGAGTAATTAAATAATAGGAAATATTATCTATAATTTGAAGTATAATTATGGATGTTGCTCAAGAGTAATTGAGTGTTATCTCATGTAAACTTTGAAATTAAATAATATTCATATATTAAATAACACATGAATATAAATTAGAGTCTTTTTAGGTTAGTACTTAAAATGAATTATACCATAATTAATCATGCATAAAAAACCTTTTGTAGGTGGAATATATTTTTGGAATGTGAAAGGCGATGCCCTGAGCGTATAGGGGTGTTTTCAATTTTATATTCGAAGAAAAAAATATATTTCCTTATAAAAGGAATATATCCCTTTTGAACATAATCCCAGTTAAAAATCAATGATTAAATTAAATTCAAATTGTTATTCTAGAATGCCAAAATGTCATATAAAATTAAAGGTATCGATTTCAGGCGTTTGTGAGGGTGTTAATCCTTCCCCACACGTAATCGACTTCCGAAACCCAATTTTAGAAAGAATCTCTGGGTGTTTTTTTATAGTGTTTGATCTACCAAAAGTGATCGGTGGTGACTCCAAATCTTTTCAAAAATCAAATGTCAAGAAAACCCTAATTTCAAAAATTAATCGTCTAAGCTATTTTATCGCTCAAAAAATGATTTCGACTGCTTGGCGACTTCACTGGGAATCACTTCGTGATTCAGGCCTTAATTAATTTTGTGTTGCATTTTGACATTTTAAAATAATAATTTGAATTTAATTTCTTCATTAATTAATGGTTGTGTTTATAGGAAAAATGAAGATGTGTTTTTTCTTTGGGTGATTTGGTGATATAATTGTCATTCATGTATAAGCCTTCTATCCGGGCTTTTTCCTTTAAGTGGGAGCGAGACATTTTCTTACGTGGGGTTTTCCACCTCCGTGCGGGAATTTTGTCTTTCTTTCGGTATACTAACCTTATACACCATGAGGTATTCACCTCCTCTATAAGGGACGTATACTCCCGAATTGATGTCTTATTGTCTTAGTAGACAATAATGATAGTTAGGGTACCTAGAGTCTAGATCAAACCACATTCTGTGACTATAAGAGCCCACCACACTAGAACCATGCAGATAACCTTAGAGAACTAGACATCATGTTGTTAGGATGTCGTTGTTTTTAATTTCATTTCTCTGGTTATTTTTTCTCATTATGTATTGTTTTATTTAGCAATTTGATTTTTGCTTATACGATTATTTCACCGTACAAACTCGTTTCGTTTGTTTTTGTTTTTGTTTTTGTTTTACGTTTTTGTATTCATGCATTGCATTCCTTAAACATTGCTAGTGGTGGATCCACACTATATCTAGGGTGGGCACGTGCCCACCCTGAAATTCGAATTTTGTTCTATTATTTATCTTTTTTATCGATGGTGCCCACTCTAATATTTTGTGATTTTTTTGTGCCCACTCTAATATTTTATGATTTTTTTTGTGCCCACTCTGAACTTTTATTTGTGTTACGTGTAAATAGTGCTCTGTAATTAGTGCAAGTGTACATGTCTCAAGTAATATAATGATGAGTATTAGAGTATCGTCTCCACAGGGATTGGGATGGCTTCCTTCGTTTATCTTCTCACACTGAAAAAGAAAATTAAAAGTAAAAACACAAGTTGAAGAATTTTGGGTTTTGATTAAACTAAAAATCGTAAACTAAAGTAAGCAAGTAAAAGTTGAGAAATCAAGATGAGAGAATGAGCCGGATTAGATTGCGTCGTAGTGTGGAAAGCAAATTGACTTGTCTCGGTCTTTGAATGTAATAAACACCAAACTGCCTCGGTAATGACCTAAGTCTCTGCCGCGACAATAAGTTGTGCTGCCTCGGCAATCCCTTGCTGGTCGGCAGACGATGTCAAGGTTCGGCAAAGCGTCCTTTGATGGCTCCTCCTTATCCCTAAGTCGTAGCATTGTTTGATGAGTGGGCCTTGATAATACCTCCCGGCGTAAACCAAGGATGAACACCAACCAATCTCACGCTTCTTTTAGCCGTTGAAACTCTAACTTATCCCTAAGTCGAGTTAGCTTCCACCGTTGGGATGAAAACCATGTTTATTCATTTCTTGAGTTTAATCCTTCCGATATTAAACAAATGAATAACCTCACAATACTCTCTCCCGATAAGATTGCAAGAATAGAATCAATGCCAAGAATAAGCAAACCTTGAACTAAATTGCATTAACAAAAACTTAAATAAAGTACAATTGTTTTCTCACAACTACTCAACAAAATAATCCTAACCCTAAGAGAATTTAGAACATGATGAACATGGAGATCACACAACTAAACCTATTCTCAAGCTCTCAATACTCGACTCCCTTGATGTGTGCGGCACGCCTTGTTTAAATAGGAAAAGGAGTAGGGCAAAGTTCTTCTTGGATAGGAAGTTAAGTTGGACTTGGACTTGTCTTCATTAAAGAGGTGAATCTCTTTAATTTTAATGTCTTTATCCACTTTGGCCAAATTCCATCTTTAACCTTCCTTCTGTGTTTCCACCATCTTCTCGTACTCTGATTGCCATGCAAAGTGTGTAGAAAAATCCAGCATTTTATGCTCTTCAAATCGGCTACCACTTTGCATATTTTGCCCTCCAGCAAGTTGGTTTGTGCACTACATCGGTGGCGACTAACTGCTGCCTCGGCAGAGGTCTGTCACTGATTCCGCTCCATAAGGCTTTATCTTCATGGTTCAACTTCCTTCAGTAGAAATTTTCGACTTTGGTTTGGCTTGATCTGGACCTATCTAGAGCTCGTTCTGTATCATCCTCCCTTTTCTTCATTTCCCGCTCAGCATCACATGCCCCGGCAGTGAGTAAATCTGTGCAAGCACCAAACATGCATTAAAACAACTCCTTTTTCATTAGGTAAACCAAATATAAGGATCAAAGATAAAAACAGTGTAATTAATGCATGGAGGGCCATAATGCAGCTCAACTATGTGTAGGTTAAGCAATAATTGCCACGTAAAAAGGGTGAAAACATAGTACTTTTGGACATTTATCAATTTGTCACCGTTCACATATAAATTATAATAAGATACTGATAAAAGATGTCTATAATTAGTAACTTATTCTTTTTTAAGAGTCCACAAACAATTCATTTGAGCTCAATTCATTACAACCTTACATAAAAGTTCAAAAAATAATAACCAATTACAAGAGAAAGTTTAACACCTCCTACCCGGTCTAGAAGATAAACTGGCTTAGGATGCGTCACCGGTAATCATACAAATGTTCTTTAAAGAAAAACTTGTTATATTCAACAAGTCATGCCTTCAAAAAGTCAGAGAAATTAAAAAAATTAACAATTCTTTTAAAGGTCTCACATCAACTCCCAACAAACACAAACATGTGATACATACCAAGAACAATACACACAAATCACTAGATCTTAACATGACATTGCCTTCTATGCCCACCAAATCGCATGATTCATTAAGAAAACTCTACTAATGCACATGATTTCTTTTAATCAAGCACACTTTTAAACTTGACTCAATTATAAGATTGCATATTTCTAAATCATTTAATGTATCATCAGTCTACGATTATGAATTAAGCTTCACATACTACTACCCATCATATAGTTTTAACAACATGCATTTAAAGCCTTTACCTATCATGGCTTCACTTGCTATAATCCATTTGGAGTCATGTTTACTTAGCTTAAGCTATCATCTCATAGGTCATTGTTCAATTAGTCAAGTATGTGATTATTTAATGTGGATATACATGCTCACAACTTATTCTATTTACCAACAACATTTAAATCTTCACGACCAAGCTTTCATATCATTAACCAATGGTTATCCATCTATGAAACCTTTACATTTCTACATAATACTTAACATACTTTGGAAGCAAGGTAATCATCCATTTAACATCTCAGACTCTAGTCAAATTACCCAAATTATGCCATTAGCAACTACCAGATTATCTACACCAGGTAATAGTCGAACCAATTCTAAACAGTTACATACATCCTTCAAAAAGCAGGACCATAACAGAATTCATTAACACCCAACATTTGATGATTTTAAACCTTTAGGCTAGATATTCGAACTACTCCAGTTTTACTTAAAGTCTAACACATGATAGGATTTATATATATATATCATCTTGCAATCCTACAAGTATCATAACAATATATTAACTTAGACTTTTAATGATATTTAACCAACCCCACAATTATATCAAAAAGATAAGCAACAAGCATGAAATAATTATAGGCCCATTACAAAACTTGGATACTTATCAAGCTTATACACATATAAACCAAAATGGATTCTAAATGCATTATGCAGCTTAATATCTATGTGCCGCCATCTAGGAGTTATAAAGATTTTGATTCGATTCATACATAGTTCCTTGTGATCACGTCCGAACTCGGAAGAAACCAAAGGCATCTTACCCTGAAATGTATGGAAAGAATAAAGTAAGCATAAGCTTAGTGAGGTAGCTTAATCAACTAATTTATATAAACCAAAATTTCTATAATAGAACTTTATTCTTCCTCAACTCATTGGATCTAAGCATTTAGCAAGCTAGATCAATCACAACTCATTACCTAATGAGTTCAAAAATAACCTTTATTACAAAGCATACCTAAACACATAATAACACATTGGTTCAAAGTAAGTCCCTTAAGAACTCCTAAACCTCACACAAATAACACATGATTACTTTTCATATAAGTTACTAACATAGCATTTTGTGGACATTATTAATTGTCTCATAAGTTATCAATCTAGCATATCAACACTCAAGTTACTTATCACATAAGATAACAAGCACATCAGATCCTATTCATGATATACTAATATATATTGATAGCATCCCAATACATTTTTGTTTATGTGCTAAACAACCCTAGTTCATGTACTTATATATATATATATATATATATATATATATATATCAATCCACCACTTGTTGGTACTTATCAAAATAGCCTATTACTTTTATGTTCATACAAAACTGTCCATTTAAAACATGTATTCAGACAAACATATCAAAACAGTCCATGGCTTATCATTTATAGATAAACAGCCCTCTTAACGTGTATGCTCAACTAAACATTTCAAAACAATCCATGACTTTATCCTTTATAGACAAAACAGCCCATTTAACATGTATGCCCAATTAAACATTTCAAAACAATCCATAACTTTATCTTTTATAGACAAAACAGTCCATTTAACATGTATACCCAATTAAACATTTCAAAACAATCCATGACTTTATCTTTTATAGACAAAACAGTCCATTTATCACGTATGCCAAATTAAACATTTCAAAACAATCCATAACTTTATCTTTTATAAACAAAACAATCCATTTAACATGTATGCCCAATTAAACATTTCAAAACAATCCATAACTTCATCTTTTATAGACAAAACAGTCCATTTAACATGTATGCCCAATTAAACATTTCAAAACAATCCATGACTTTATCTTTTATAGACAAAATAGTCAATTTAACATGTATGCCCAATTAAACATTTCAAAACAATCCATGACTTTATCCTTTATAGACAAAACAGTCCTTTTAACATGTAAGTATAGCTAAACATTTCAAATCAGTCCAAGATACATTCATTTATTTCCAAAACAGTCCACTAATCAAGCATGCTCAAATATACATCCAAATCAGTCCAAGATGTACATAATTTATCACACAAATTGACCAGCTTTCATATAACATATAAATACATTTTAAACATGCCCAACATGTACTGAATCGATCACATGTAGTATTTAGATGTAACCCCCTCGTCCCGGTCCGGACGTTTGACCGGTCCGAGTAGGCTACACGGGGAAAATCGATGTGAAACCCGTTAAGGTCCCACCTCGGTTAGCAACCCTATAAAATTTCTTTTATTTATATCTTGTCTAAAGGCATTATTAAGTCCTATATGAATCACGACAGCGGAAACCCAAACAATAAAACAACAACCATCCAAAACAACACCTTAAAACAACCAATTTTTCCTTTTTAAGCAGGCTGTATTGATACACCTACAGAGGTTATCGATACGCCTTGACCAAGTTGTTGAACTTATTTTGATTTTGATATAACTTAAAAAGAAATTTTAAAGGACTAAATTGTAAAAATTTGTAAAGTGATTTTAAAGAAATAAATTTGTCAAAAACTCGATTTTAACTTGACAAAATGCTTTGAAAAAGTTCGATTCAATACGTATATCGAACTACATTTTTAAAAGCCAACAAATGCCCAAAATACTCATTTTGATATCAAAGTTTCGAAACTTTATCAAAGTTTCGAAACTATACTGGGAAGTAGCATGGCAGTAGCACTCTGTTTTTGAAACCTGGGTAAAGGTTTCGAAACCTTCATAAGGTTTCGAAACCTTGGCCTGAAAGTTTCGAAACCTTATGAAGGTTTCGAAACCTTTGGCCTGTAACGGTCAAGTTTTTCAAACAACGGTCATTTATTTCAAATCTAACCCTAAAGTTTCGAAACCCTTGGTAAAGGTTTCGAAACTTATATGCAGGGGAGCTTTTAAAGGTCAAAAATAAACACTCCCAACGGCTCCAAAGACCCCCCAAAGGCTCCTAACGGCTAGATACTCAAACAACACTATAAATACAGCATTTGATCAATATTGAAGCATCAAGAAAGATCAAGAAACATCAAGAGAGCATATACAAGCATTCAAGCTTCCAAGAGTTTATTTTGAGCTTATTCTTTCAATCTTTCTTGAAAAACACTAGAGTGTTCTTCGTTGTAATTCTTGTTCTAGTGTTTATTCGGGTGTGTGAGAGAGCTTAAACTTTGCAAACACATTCCTAGTGAGGATTTTCTAGTTTGCTCATTTGTATCCAACTTTGGGATAGGATTCAATAGACTTTGGGGTATAAGTCTATTAAAGTGTGTAAGGTTACTCCTTGTCCTTAAAGGAAAGACAAATTAGTGAATTTGTGGGAAATCCTTAGTGTGGACGCTAAGGTAGTGGATGTAGACTTTGGTTAGAAAGTCGAACCACTCTAAATCGCTTTGCAATTTTTATCTTTGCAATTAGCTTCCGCCGCAATTTTCAAAAATCCAATTCACCCCCCTCTTGGTTTTGTTCGATCGATTGCCACGTTCTACAATTGGTATCAGAGCTTGGTTCATTAGAAGGTCTTACAACCTCTTGAAAAAGATCCAAGAAGTGTGCAATCATCCACAAAGTCATCCATGGCATCCACCTCCAATATTGTAGCTTGGGGAGATTCTCAACCCACCAACAAACCGCCTTTCTTCAATGGAGTAAATTATGCCTATTGGAAAAATCGCATGAAGCTCTTCATCCAAGCTTATGATCTTGAAGCTTGGAAAATCATCATGAGAGGATACATAGCACCAACAAGCGATATTGAATCATGGAGCGTTGAAGAAGACAAGGGATTCTCAACAAATGCAAAGGCTATGCATCTCATCTTTTGTGCCCTTGGCCCGGACGAGTATGGAAGGGTGTCATCTTGTTCCAATGCAAAAGAAATTTGGGACAAACTTGAAGTTACACATGAAGGTACAAATCAAGTGAAGGAGACCAAAATCGGGCTCCTCAATCTAAGTTATGAGAACTTCAAGATGGACCCCGAGGAAGACATCAAAACCATGTCCGATCGATTCTCCGTGATCGTAAATGGTTTGAAAGGTTATGGCGAAGTAATCCCCGAAGACAAACTTGTGAGGAAGATGATCTACTCTCTTCCCAATTCATGGGATTCGAAGAAAACGGCCATAATAGAAGCAAAGGACCTCAAAGTTCTCAAATTAGATGAGCTTATTGGTTCCTTACTTACTCACGAAATGATGTCAACGGACAAGGAAGAAAAGAAGAAAGAAGTGGAGAAAAAGAAAGTTGGTCTTGCTCTTAAAGCATCCAAAAAGGATGATGATTCTAGTGAAGATGATGAAGAAAAAGAGATGGCAATGTTTGCCAAAAGATTTAAAAACTTCATGTTGACCAACAAAGGAAGAAGATTCCAAAGAGAAGAGGGATTCAAAAGCAACAAAGGGAGAGATCCTCTAACTTGCTATGGGTGCAACAAACCGGGACATATCAGGATCGATTGTCCTCAACTAAAGAAAAATAGCTATGAGAGGAAGAAGCACAAGGCTCACGTAGCTACTTGGAGCGATGACTCTTCCGACGAGGACGAGGATGAAGTAGCCAACTTGTGTCTTATGGCTATCGAGGATGACTCAATGGTAACCTCTAATTCATCTTATTCATTTGATTATACTTTTGATGAATTACAAGAGGTTTATAATGAATTAGCCTTAGAGTATGAGAAGTTAATTTTGAAAAATAGAAAAATTACTTCAAAATTAAAAAATGAAAATGACTCTCTCTCTAAGACTAATAAGGAATTTGAAAGCAAGTTCGAAGAAATGCAAGTCCAATTAAAAGATTTTGAAAAGAAAAATCAAGACTTGCAAAACTTACTTTCAAAGGTCCATGAAGATCATCAAAAGGAACTTGATGATCTTAAAGCTTCTTTCAACAAAGTTGGGACAAAAATTGTTGAAAAATGTGAAAGTTCAAAAACCAACTATGTTAGAAAGAACTTTCAAGGGTATAGACAAAGATCACCTAATCGAAAGATGATTAGGAGAATTTGGGTTCCAAAGGGACTCATTGCTAACAAAGATTTTAATCTATTGTCAAAATGGATACCCAAAGGGACTAAATTACTAGGAACTAACTCTTATGGACCCAAAAGAGTTTGGGTACCAAAACATACTTAGTTCCCTTTTGTAGGTGTGTTGGAGCCATGATATGCAAATTTGAAGAAACTTGAAAGCTCTAGACACACAAAATGGAAGGACACTTGAAGAAGCTCAATCGACATATCTTGATTCAAGTGGTAACATTTTTATGCAAAATTTACTCTTACATGTTGTTTTGTATGAATATTTTGTGTTGAAACATGTTTGAGGTTCCCCATATGTTATATGAATGCTTTTAGTGAGGGGGAGTTATGTTTTGCATGTTTGCTTAATTTTTTGACCCTATATGTTTATGTTTGTCTTTAGGTCTTAAAATTAGCAATTTAATGTGCTTAATTGTTCAAAATCTTTTTAAGTGACCTTAGATAAGATAGTCACTTTTAAATCCAACAATAAGCGTAAAATTCTTTTATTTTAGTTCAAATATGGTCTTTAATGTTAATAATTATCATAATAATATTAGAATGCTTTTAGAAACAATTTTGAGGCAAAATCTGAAAATTTCTAAGTCATTACAGGACAAAGTTTCGAAACTTATACAAAGTTTCGAAACCTTGGATGGATAGTTTCGAAACTTTAGAATAGTTTCGAAACTTTTAGGTGCCCAGAATCAATTTTTCGCTACTGGAGGCAATAGTTTCGAAACTTTGGAAAAGTTTCGAAACCTTAGGCTGAAAGTTTCGAAACTTTCCCAAAGTTTCGAAACCTTCATTAAAGCAGGCCGAGTTCGGACGGGTTTTAAGCTTATAAACACAAAATTCTCAAACCCTAACTCATTATTTTCTCTTCTTCAAACGGCCAAACACCTAAATTCTCTCAAAATCCTCAAAACCATTGCTTAAATCTACAAGTTTCAATCAAACTATTGGGTTTTCATCTTCATCTTCAACATCTTTTGAGGTAAATTCTTGATCAAAACTTCAATTTCTTTAAGTATTTGAGATTTTTAGGGTTATCAAAATTTTTAGGGAATCAAGTTTTAGAGATTTTAGAACAATGTGGGTTGATAATTTTGCTTATTATATCATGTTTTGCAGGAGGTATCACCTAATCTTGTTAGAACTCTTGTTTAAACACCTTTAAATTCTTGCCCACAAAGTGTTTGATAAAATTCCCAAACCAATTTTTTTTTGGCCAAAAATCATGCCTCCTAGAGTAATCCTTCCTAGAACCAATCCTCCTAGAGCTAAACGTCAACGCAATGAAATCGGTCAAAATTCAGGTTCTAATCCTAATCCTCAATTTGAGGATCGTTGCTTTAGGGATTCGGATAACCTAGATAAATATCAAAGTATATATGAAAATAAAAAAGTTAGAGAAGAAAGAACTATTGATTTTGATTTTCTTACTTCTCCAGATTTTAATTTTGATCTCTTTGAACTATTTGCCGATTGGAATTGGCTTGATTTTCTAAACATTCCTCCTTACACCCATCGCAAATTAGTTCGTGCCTTTTTTGCCAATGCCTCTTTCATCCGATCACCTAGGGATCGAAACACCATCTTAGGTATCCGTTCTTACCTTATGGGTACCGAATTCGATATAACACCTCAAATAATAGCTGATCATTTAGGTGTTCCTTTAGATGGTAGTTCAAATGAGAGTGAAGCTCATAACATTCCCGCTTTCCCGGATGGTAGTCCTACGCACCTTCCTCTCGAGGAGCGCCTCTTTTTACTCCTTACTACTTGGTTCTTCCGTCCCTCCGGCGGAAAAGCCACTAGTATGCGAGCTTGTGATTATTGGTGGCTACGCCAATATCGTGATAGGACTCGTCCCGATATTGCTACCATCATTTTCCTCAACCTCATCAAAATCATTCATAATCCCACCTCATTCTCTCTCTCTTATGGGAATGTTCTTAGCCATATTTTTAGGAAGCTCAATATTGACACTTCCTTAGATCCACATGTTAAGAACAAGAGCTTTATTGACATTAAATCTTGTCACAAAGCCCAATGGTATTATGGAGATCACGGTTGGGTTCATAGAGGAGAGGAGTTTGATGATCATGAGGATCCTATTGGAGAGGCTCCACTAGCTCCGGCACCGGCACCGGTTACATTAGAGAGTATATATGCGACTATGGTCACGCGTTTTGATAGCTTAGATGCTCACCTTCGTGGCATAGATGATCGCGTTCGTGGCATAGATGATCGAGTTACATCGTTGGAGCATGACATGCACGATGTCCATACTCACTTTTTTTCCACAGATGCCTCAGGATGATGTTTAGTTTATATTTGCATTCTATATGACTTTATGATGTTATTGGTACATTTTTAGACTTATTTTGATTTACGCTTTAGTCTTTGTTTTTAAGACATATTATGCTTTTTGATTGAGTATTCTATGAATTTTATTTTGTTGGATTATAAATCTTGGATGATATGCTTTATGGATGATATACTATTGAATTATATTGATCAATTAACGTTTTTGTTGCTTGTGTAGCCATTTGTTTTTATCCTTTTTGCTATAACAAAAAGGGGGAGAAGATTAAGAGAGCAAATTTGTTTTTATCAAAGTTTTTATCCAAATATTTCATATGTCTTTAAAATTACAATTTTAAAAATTTTTCATGAAGACATTTATTAAGGGGGAGCTTATGAAAAAGATTTGAAATATTAAACAAATTATTTCAAAAACAAATTTTTACAAAATGTTTTGTTATATCAAAAAGGGGGAGATTGTTGAACTTATTTTGATTTTGATATAACTTAAAAAGAAATTTTAAAGGACTAAATTGTAAAAATTTGTAAAGTAATTTTAAAGAAATAAATTTGTCAAAAACTCGATTTTAACTTGACAAAATGCTTTGAAAAAGTTCGATTCAATACGTATATCGAACTACATTTTTAAAAGCCAACAAATGCCCAAAATACTCATTTTGATATCAAAGTTTCGACACTTTATCAAAGTTTCGAAACTATACTGGGAAGTAGCATGGCAGTAGCACTCTGTTTTTGAAACCTGGGTAAAGGTTTCGAAACCTTCATAAGGTTTCGAAACCTTGGCCTGAAAGTTTCGAAACCTTATGAAGGTTTCGAAACCTTTGGCCTGTAACGGTCAAGTTTTTCAAACAACGGTCATTTATTTCAAATCTAACCCTAAAGTTTCGAAACCCTTGGTAAAGGTTTCGAAACTTATATGCAGGGGAGCTTTTAAAGGTCAAAAATAAACACTCCCAACGGCTCCAAAGACCCCCCAAAGGCTCCTAACGGCTAGATACTCAAACAACACTATAAATACAGCATTTGATCAATATTGAAGCATCAAGAAAGATCAAGAAACATCAAGAGAGCATATACAAGCATTCAAGCTTCCAAGAGTTTATTTTGAGCTTATTCTTTCAATCTTTCTTGAAAAACACTAGAGTGTTCTTCGTTGTAATTCTTGTTCTAGTGTTTATTCGGGTGTGTGAGAGAGCTTAAACTTTGCAAACACATTCCTAGTGAGGATTTTCTAGTTTGCTCATTTGTATCCAACTTTGGGATAGGATTCAATAGACTTTGGGGTATAAGTCTATTGAAGTGTGTAAGGTTACTCCTTGTCCTTAAAGGAAAGACAAATTAGTGAATTTGTGGGAAATCCTTAGTGTGGACGCTAAGGTAGTGGATGTAGACTTTGGTTAGAAAGTCGAACCACTCTAAATCACTTTGCAATTTTTATCTTTGCAATTAGCTTCCGCCGCAATTTTCAAAAATCCAATTCACCCCCCCTCTTGGTTTTGTTCGATCGATTGCCACATTCTACACAAGTCAACTGCCCCAAGTCAAGCCAGGAAGACCATATCGATACAGCCCTTGGGCGTATCGATACGCCCTCCTCGGTCAACATCTCGCAGTCAACGAGACAAACCCGTATCGATACGCCTAGAGCCCGTATTAATACGCCAAAGTCTCACCAAAATCTCAGATTTCCAGTGAGCTTTTGGCGTATCGGTACACCCCCGCGTATCGATACACCAAGCCAAAACTGAGTTCTGAAGGGCAAGACCGTATCGATACGCCCTGCACTGCAAGTCTCCAAATTTCAGCAAAACGATTTAAGACCCGAATCTAGATGCGGTTTACGACTCCCCTAGCCACAAACAACATACAAACAACCTTCAACCACCAAGATATCAACATACAAGACATTCAAAACGAACAAGGATCATGCATCGAATGGATCCATACATTTAACATAAAAAGACATACTTAGCACTTAAAGGTTCATGCCTTAGAAGCAAAACATATAATCATTCATGACATGCAACATAAACAAGGTTTACAATTCAAACAAGGCATCCAAAAGCCAAACCAACATCAACATACATCAAAGCTCCAATCAACAACACCTATCCCATTGCTTGACTATTACAATCTTTCAATTTAAAGTTCATACTTGAGCTAACCAAAAGCGACACTTGGAGGCCCCATCCTCGCCCTTGCCACCCACAAGCTACTGATCTGCATTGTCGAACATAAAGGAGCGTAAGCATTAAAGCTTAATGAGGGTAAGCTCATAAAAAAAACCTTCGACAATGCAGGGCCCAAGCACAAGCAACAACCAAGATAGAATGCATGATCTTACCTCCGATCCACGAGAGCCAAAATATATATGATGCATGCACATTTAATCAACATTATGCCATGATCAACAACTCATAAGTCCAACACACGAAGATACATATAACAATGTATTAACAACAACATATATCGATTCATAATGGAAACACATTTCATATCATATTGGCACATATATAATCTCATATTGGCACCTAGTTATGACTCGAATACGCGGATAACACGTTGGAACTCACTTCCAACACAACCATTACCTTCGGTGGGATTACACTCATTACCGTTTCTCGCGGAGGGGATTCCACTCATCCTCACGCCCCGTCAATGGGATTCCACTCATCACCGACTAATATATAAACATTTTCGGTGGAATATTACATCACCGTACTCCTCCTTGGTGACTTAATGCCACCAAGGCCACGCGCGACTTTGACTCTCGTGTGCACACTAAACATCCTAGTGATCGATCATTGTACCCAAGCATACTAGTGCCAATATTAAACACAATCCTCAACCTTTCATAACATCATTTCATATCAACTTTCGTGCTTAGCACGTACTCACCATGATCACTATCATGCACAATTCACAAACCAAACCACATGCATAACAATGCATCAAACCATGCCTCAACAACATCTATAACACAATATACATAATTACCATAAACACAAATAAAACAAGAGGCATAACAAGCAATTAGGAGTTTAACCAAAAGTTTCTAACTAAAGCTTGAGATTAGGCTACCACTCTAATCTCAACTCTAGGTTGGTTTACCAAGCCCAACCTAGGTCCACATGCTTGAACCAATATTTAAAAACCATTTAAAACAATAACCACTCACCGACCACTCCATTAGCACAAGCTGACTAGCCTACCAAGCATCCAAGTTTCCGGATTTGAGCCCGAAGCTTCTCCATTGTTTCCTCTTGCTTCTAACCATTCAAAAACGATACATTAGCCCCAAAATCAGCTACAAACCCAAAGTTTAACACCAACACACAAATCCACTATAATTCCCACTATTCAAAGCCAAGTTCATTCTCCAAAACCTCATTTTCGCACTTCCACAACAGCCCATCAAAAATCAGCAATGTAGTCATCCAAAGCACTCTTAAACATGTTCAAAACACTACCCAACCATAGTATAACCATCAGCCAACGATTTTCAACATCAAGCACACCCAAAACCAACCTTTAAACCCTTCAAAACCCCATCAAAACCCAAATCTGAAAATCATGTTTAAACACTTTGAAATTCATATATGTTGGACCTCAAGGTTCATAATAACATATCTAACAATATTAAATCAATAGCTTTGATAAAAACTCATAAAGTCACAACCTTTAACATTTTTCCATAAAAACCCAAATTCCTAAAACATGGATGAAAATGAAATATAATGGTACTTTAAAAGAGAGGAAGATGAGAGCACGATGGGAATGTGATTACCTTTCAAAACCGACCAAAAATGAAGAAGAAATGAAATGGAATAGGGATTTGGAGAGGAGTTCTCTTCTTGTCGCTAGAAACCAAATGAAGAGAGGAGGAAGATGACAAAGAGTTCTTTTAATTAAAAAGGGGGGTTTTTAAATTGAAGTCCAACTATTTACAAATTTGCCATTAATGAGATGACAAACTCATTAACTACAAAATCCATGAAATTTGAGTTTCAATTCAATTTGGTCCAACGCAAAATGTTTGCTTTGAAAATATGAAGACCAAAATAATACTATTATTTTAATTATAAAACCGAAACCCGAAACAATATTTTAATATTATTTTCATTCGACCCCCAAACCCGGGTGTTACAACTCTCCCCCACTTAAGGAATTTCGTCCCCAAAATTTATCGGACAGGAAAAGCCACGAAACCTGCTCCTCCACACTTCCCTTCCTTTCTTACCACAACATTCTAACCAGTTCGATAGACTTACCACACAACATTAGCTATTTGTTGCTAAGATCTCAACGGGTCCATCAATGCATGTCAATTTTAAACTCAACTCAATCTCTTCCACAACTTAGCATGGGACCAATATGACTCACATTTCTGAATCACGGATACCTAAAACACATTACGAACCCCTTTCTAACTCTGGCGGTAACCGCAACAAATAAACAACAGAACTAGCCCGATTCACAATCTCATACGGCACCGTTTGAATACTTGACCGATAACTTTTTCTGACTAACCATCTGACTTCAACAGGTAACCAAACACTATGCAGACGTCTTCAAAAATCTAGTTGAAATCTCAAATCCCTGTCAGTCACTATCGAATTTAAGACATTGTACAACTCACACTCTTGCTAAGGTACGACTCCGCCATCTTACACAAGGTACAAGTAACGTGAACATGTATAAAACGAGCACACTCATAGCAACTATCATTGTTCACTCAGCTAAGTTCTCCCGGAGGAAATCAAAGGCGACCCAGACACAAGGTCTCTCGAATCTATTACCCACTCATTAAGAATCTTCCACGGATGTAACAAACTAGAAGAAAACTGATGCTCGGCCTTGACACACTGGCAAATTATACACTTACTCTCATACTGAACCACATCATCCATCAACTCAATCCATAAGTACTCGTCTTCAAATCCACAATACGTCTTCATACTACTCAGATGCAACACAAAAGAATTGTCGTGTGCTTCGGCCAAAACAATACGTCTTAAAACACTATGTCATTCGGCACAACTATTCTGTCTCTGAAATGCAAAACTCTATCATCTCTGAAACTGTATTCTGAAGGTCTTCCTTCTACTATGCCTTGCACGTGAGGTGCCAAGAACTTGTCTTGCAACTGTTTCTCTTCAAGTATTCTGACTCAATGCAGGTTTAACCAGAAACTCGGCCACAGAACCAATATCATTTGATAAACTGAATCCGGAAGATATAGCTCGCAACTCAAATATAGCTTGGCAAAAACAACTCGATGCATCGGTTACTACGTTGACTCTCTCCGGGTGGTACTCAATCTTGAGATCACGGTCTTCAAGTAGCTATAACAACTTATGTTGTTCAAGTTTCAACCCTTCCTAAGTCGTCGAATATTTTCAAGCTCTGATGATAAGTGTATATACACTGTGCATTTCTTACTATACATGCTTTGTCTCTAAGTCTTCGAAGCAATTACAACTGTAGTTAACTCTATGTCTTGTGTCGGATAATTCTTTTCAAGGTCTTTCAACTATCTCGATGAATATGCCACAAATCTTCTGTCTTGCATAAGCACACAACCTAACCCTACATGTAACGCATCACTATGGTTCACACTCTTTCTCTGATATAGGCTGGATCAAGGTCGAAGCTCTCATCAAAGTTTCTTTCGGTTTCTCAAAGGCTCGTTGTCTCGCATCTGACCACATAAACTGAACATTCTTCTGTAACGACTTGTCAATGGAGCAGCTACCTTCGAAAGACTATTTACAATTCTCTGAAAGTAACAATGCTAGACCTAGGAACTATAGATACCTGTCACAGTCTTCGGTTTCTTCCAACTCACATCTTCTTATGCCTGCTTAGGGTTTACTCTAATACACTCGGCTAATCTATTTGTCCTAGGAGAACATCCTTCTTGACTCGGAGTTCACGTTTGCTCGACTTGGCATACAACTGATTCTCTAATAGGATCTACAACACTAACTTCAAAGCTTGTCATGATCTTCCTCGGTACCTGAACATATCCATGTATCATCTATGGGAACTACTACAAACTGGTCAAGGAACTCAGGAAATATTATGCTCGACATCTCTATAAAAGTAACTAACACACTAGTCAAACAAAACGGCATAACCCAGAACTCAAAGTGACCGTATCTTGCCCCCAAAAGCTGTCTTCGGTACATCAACCTCTCTCACTTTCAACTGATAGTAATCGGATCTCAAATTAATCTTTGAAAAGACTGGAGCACACCCTAACTGATCAACAATCACCGACGCTCGGAAATGGATACTAATTACTCACTGTCAATTGTTTCAACTGTCTGTAATCTAATACATCCTCGTATTGTCATCTCTCTTCTTCACAAATTGTACTGTCATACTCTAAGATGATGTACTAGGCCTAATGAATCTAAGGTCTAACAAATCTCGTAGTTAATTCTTCAACACTCTCAATTCTTTCGGGAACCATAAGATACAGAGCAATCAAAATAGGAGCAAACTCGAAGACGGTATCAATAACAAACTCTTCTTCCCTATCAAGAGACAAACCGGGCAATTCTTCCAAATACTTTTAGGAAAGTCACAATCTATTCTAACATTATGCGGTCTAATCTTCATTCGAAGATCGAATCCATCACATTTACTAGGCAAGCCTGTCAACCAAACTCAATCAATCTTTGACCTCTAAAGCTGGATCAACATTCGACAAGAAGTTCACATCCTCACCTACCACTACAGTCTCACAGAAATCTGCAACTTCAAGGCAACTCTCTCTATTTGTCTCAAAGTATACTCTAGCTCTGTGTTCTACAAGCTAAACCATGCAAAAAGTTACATCGAAACCATAAAAAGACAACTACTTCACATCTACTGGAAACACGTAACCCTGAACCATCAACAAACATCTTCCGCACATCTCTCTGACCACCACTATCTCACCAAAAGGTCTAGTCGCATGCGTCCCTACGTCTAAGATCTCTACGGTATATCTGATTTCTTTGCATGCTCACACAAAAGGAAGAATCCGCAGAAATTGCAACTTCACATGTACGCAGCTGACAGTTTTCGGTTCTCTTGTTTTTAGGCTGGTCCTTAAACATAACCTAACTCTTCAAAACCGTTCTTAGAGCATCTCGAAACTTCAAAATTCAGTCCTGATCACACACAAACAATCATGCTTGAACTTGTTCTATAACATCGGTCCTGACGACTCAAAGCATCCCACTACCAAACAATCTGAAGTTAAATCTCAAGACTTCCTTCTCGGCTCAACTATATCGGAAGTGACTTCATCTCTCCTTCTTGCCGGAAGACAACTCAGACGCACACTGGCCCAATCACACAAATCGATTCCCACTAACAGATATTTACCGACTGTCTTGTATTAAAACCATAGGCCGAACCCCAACGATTACCAACTAACATTTTTGAGTTTCAGATTACTCACACGAGACCTTGACCTCGATCTTGCCAAAAGAACTAAGGTACTCGTACCTACCTCTAACACTTCACCGGGCACATTCTAACTTTGCATGCTTGCTAACAGTATACAGAAATACAGATTCAGAATCAACTGGAGGGAACAAACTCAAAATTGTACTAAGGGCTTATCTACTATAACATCGATACCACTCTGACTCCCACTCATAGGTCTTCACTTCTTTCACCAACTAACACCATAAACGATCACATCGTCCCTCGCCAATAAGAATCAACCCACATACACACGGACTCGAACAAACGAATTGTACCTCAACTTCGATACAACCATAATCCCCTAACTATAGCGATGAACTCCCTCAACATCGTCCACATTTCCAGAAACCACAGTTTCTAATTACCGATTCACGGCCCACGCCTTGGCCTCAAACTTACCAAAAAGCAATAAACCAACAACAACAACAAATTAACATACAAACTGGGTTTGCAAAGGAAAGGGTCCAAGTGGCTCAAGTATGTTTCCCTCACTTAAAATCTCTTTTTCCGATGTAATAGAAGCAATGGGGCTCTACTCGACATGCTTCAAGCAACACACACGCACGATCAAACAACATACACCAAGCATACTTGATAAACAAGAAAACATGCTTACATAGCAAGCAAACACCGTGCAATTACGATACAAGAATTAAACTTACCTCACTTACCTGCCCAAGGTCTCGGTAACCTTAGGCTCTGATACCAACAAATGTAACCCCCTCGTCCCGGTCCGGACGTTTGAACGCTCCGAGTAGGCTACACGAGGAAAACCAATGTGAAACCCGTTAAGGTCCCACCTCGGTTAGCAACCCTATAAAATTTCTTTTATTTATATCTTGTCTAAATGCATTATTAAGTCATATGTGAATCACGACAGCGGAAACCCAAACAATAAAACAACAACCATCCAAAACAACACCTTAAAACAGCCAATTTTTCCTTTTTAAGCAGGCCGTATCGATACACCTACAGAGGGTATCGATACGCCTTGACCAAGTCAACTGCCCCAAGTCAAACCAGGAAGACCGTATCAATACAGCCCTTGGGCGTAAAGATACGCCCTCCTCGGTCAACATCTCGCAGTCAACGAGACAAACCCGTATCGATACGCCTAGAGCCCGTATCGATACGCCTAGAGCCCGTATCGATACGCCAAAGTCTCACCAAAATCTCATATTTCCAGTGAGCTTTGGGAGTATCGGTACACACCCGCGTATCGATACACCAAGCCAAAACTGAGTTCTGAAGGGCAAGACCGTATCGATACGCCCTGCACTGCAAGTCTCCAAATTTTAGCAAAACGATTTAAGACCCGAATCTAGATGCGGTTTACGACTCCCCTAGCCACAAACAACATACGAACAACCTTCAACCACCAAGATATCAACATACAAGACATTCAAAACGAACAAGGATCATGCATCGAATGGAACCATACATTTACCATAAAGAGACATACTTAGCACTTAAAGGTTCATGCCTTAGAAGCAAAACATATAAGCATTCATGACATGCAACATAAACAAGGTTTACAATTCAAACAAGGCATCCAAAAGCCAATCCAACATCAACATACATCAAAGCTCAAATCAACAACACCTATCCCATTGCTTGACTATTACAATCTTTCAATTTAAAGTTCATACTTGAGCTAACCAAAAGCGACACTTGGAGGCCCCATCCTCGCCCTTGCTACCCACAAGCTACTGATCTGCATTGTCGAACATAAAGGAGCGTAAGCATAAAAGCTTAGTGAGGGTAAGCTCATAAAACAAACCTTCGACATTGCAGGGTCCAAGCACAAGCAACAACCAAGATAGAATGCATGATCTTACGTCCGATCTACGAGAGCCAAAATATATATGATGCATAAACATATAATCAACATTATGCCATGATCAACAACTCATAAGTCCAACACACGAAGATACATATAATAATGTATTAACAACAACATATATCGTTCCATAACGGAAACATATTTCATATCATATTGGCACATATATAATCTCATATTGGCACCTAGTTATGACTCGAATACGCGGATAACACGTTGGAACTCACTTCCAACACAACCATTACCTTTGGTGGGATTACACTCATCAACGGTTCTCGCGGAGGGGATACCACTCATCCTCACGCCCCGTCGATGGGATTCCACTCATCACCGACTAATATATAAACATTTCCGGTGGAATATTACATCACCGTACTCCTCCTTGGTGACTTAACGCCACCAAGGCCACGCGCGACTTTGACTCTCGTGTGCACACTAAACATCCTAATGATCGATCATTGTACCCAAGCATACTAGTGCCAATATTAAACACAATCCGCAACCTTTCATAACATCATTTCATATCAACTTTCGTGCTTAGCACGTACTCACCATGATCACTATCATTCACAATTCACAAACCAAACCACATGCATAACAATGCGTCAAACCATGCCTCAACAACATGTATAACACAATATACATAATTACCATAAACACAAATAAACAAGAGGCATAACAAGCAATTAGGAGTTCAACCAAAAGTTTCTAACTAAAGCTTGAGATTAGGCTACCACAATAATCTCAACTCTAGGTGGGTTTACCAAGCCCAACCTAGGTCCACATGCTTGAACCAATATTTAAAAACCATTTAAAACAATAACCACTCACCGACCACTCCATTAGCACAAGCCGACTAGCCTACCAAGCATCCAAGTTTCCGGATTTGAGCCCGAAGCTTCTCCATTGTTTCCTCTTGCTTCTAACCATTCAAAAACGATACATTAGCCCCAAAATCAGTAACAAACCCAAAGTTTAACACCAACACACAAATCCACTACAATTCCCACTATTCAAAACCAAGTTCATTCTCCAAAACCTCATTTTCGTACTTCCACAACAACCCATCAAAAATCAGCAATGTAGTCATCCAAAGCAATCTTAAACATGTTCAAAACACTAACCAACCATAGTATAACCATCAGCCAACGATTTTCAACATCAAGCACACCCAAAACCAACATTTAAACCCTTCAAAAACCCATCAAAACCCAAATCCGAAAATCATGTTTAAACACTTTGAAAATCATATATGTTGGACCTCAAGGTTCATAAACAACATATCTAACAATATTAAATCAATAGCTTTGATAAAAACTCATAAATTCACAACCTTTAACATTTTTCCATAAAAACCCAAATTCCTAAAACATGAATGAAAATGAAATCTAATGGTACTTTCAAAGAGAGGAAGATGAGAGCAAGATGGGAATGTGATTACCTTTCAAAACCGACAAAAAATGAAGAAGAAAGGAGATGGAATAGGGATTTGGAGAAGAGTTCTCTTCTTGTCGTTAGAAACCAAATGAAGAGAGGAGGAAGATGACAAAGAGTTCTTTTAATTAAAAAGGGGGTTTTTAAATTGAAGTCCAACTATTTACAAATTTGTCATTAATGAGATGGCAAACTCATTAACTACAAAATCCATGAAATTTGAGTTTCAATTCAATTTGGTCCAACACAAAATGTTTGCTTTGAAAATATGAAGACCAAAATAATACTTTATTATTTTAATTATAAAACCGAAACCCGAAACAATATTTTAATATTATTTTCATCCGACCCCCAAACCCGGGTGTTACATTAGATGATTCTTTACTTGTTTTACAAACTTCTTTAATGAATATGTATATTCAATCATCAAGATAAAATAAAAATAAATCAATTTATACTATCATTAAACTTTTATTCGAAGCATGTACTCCCATTAGAGAAGTACTCAAACTTCATTAGAATCACATTACTTGTCAAGCAAGTACCACAATCTTCATCATTTTAACTTATAATCTCATGCTTTCTTATTAACATAGCCTTTCTTATCGTTTAAGTTATCAAACATATATATCATGGTCATCGATCTCTTATCATGTAAGTTACATTCGAAAATCCCCAAGATATAATTTAATTGCTAAACAAGTTACGATCATAATCATCATTTAACGTATAAATATTCAAAAATTTCTTTAAATCATAGCCTTAAGAATCGAACTTCAGCCTAAGTACATGAATCCCCATCCAACTATCGCCCATAAAATGGTACTCACAGTACCGGTCAATCCCTCCTACTGTCGCCAAGTGACCACAATACATCCCTCCTACTGTCGCCAAATAGGGACCATTGTCTCGGACCGTAGTCCACCTCGACACTGAGCTCTATGGACTCTATGGCATGCCAATTATACCTACGACTGACTCGAGACCAAGGCTTTAACATTAATCATCTTCTTTTAATACAAGGTGAGCATTGCTCCACATTATAATGAAATATCAATGTCTCATTACCCCATTTTATTTTGGGTGCACATATATTCACCTCATGTGAATCTCATTATTGTATCACTTCTTTTAATTGAATGGCATCATAGCCAAGATTACTTTCAACGTATCTCATGTATAGTTCTCATTTCATTTACTTACATAAGTAAGTCTTATACTTCTCACGACATATATCATGTATAGTTTTCATTTTAAGCATATCATGATCAAATGTCATATACTAACATACTTTCCAATTAGGGACTTGCCTCCAGTCCAAGCTTGCTTACTCATAGCATATTTCAAACAATTCAAGCAACCATAATCAATAAACAATGCTCGAGAGGATTATCAGCCCTTATCCCGAAGTTACAGGATACCCGAATCCTTAATCATGTCTTGCTACTTATCCATATCCTTTCCTATCTTCTTCTTGATTTCTTTTCATAAACTACCCGAGCAAAGATATAAGGTCATAGCTAAAACCGAGCTTGAATTCTTACCACATCTCTCAAATTCTTTTTCTCTCTAGATTAAGGATTTTGGGTCCTTGGTGAGGAAGATGACATTCAAGTTTTGGTTACCTTCCACCAAGTGGCCTAGACCAATCATTCTTGCCTTCTTCCAAGCTTGACACGTAGTCAAGTCCTCAAACTTTCCTATTTTTAGCATGCAAAACTTGGCTTCTTAATTCCTTCTATTCTTCCAAGCTTGACACGTAGTCGAGCTTGAATACACTAAATAATAAATGAACCGAAATCAAACATGATGTTAATATATGTATGCGCCCACCCTCAAAAATATTTATGGATCTGCCACTAAACATTGCATTTAAAAAACATTGATGTAACGCCCTGGTTTTGGGCCTAGATGTTTTGGACATCGGACCAGACCGGTCAGGAACGGTTCGAATCGCGTTAGGTGATGTAAGGAAATCAAGGATCGGGATAGGATAAAAATATGGTAAAAATTGCTAAAAATCCTCTAAAATTATGTTTGAGATGTTGGTCAAATCAATTTTACAAAAAGAATTTCGGAGGTGGTACATTTTGGGTAGTGACCAAAATGTAAAGTTTCAAAACTATGAAAAATGCAATTTTCAAAAGGGAGAGTCAAAGTCTTAGAATCTTTAGGGAGATTTATGGCAATTAAGTCTTTCCTTAATATGACATGTGTTTAAAATGGTTTTTAATTAGTTAGATTAAAAAGGTTTTATTTATTTTATTAATTAAAAAGTCAATTTGGGAGATTTTAGTTACGTAACTATTTTTCTCTTCTCATTATCAGCCAAACAATCTTCTAAATCATTTTCTCTAGATTTCTTTTCTCCCAAACACTCTCTCTTTGTTTCTCTTTCATTTCCAAAGAATCCTTTTCAATTTCTTCAAGTTTTGTGAAGCAAAAAAAACTTGTCATTCATTGAGGAAAGCAAGGATTGGAGGTAAATCCTGTTCTCAACCTCTAATCAAGGTTCTTTATTGAAATTGTTCAAAGATATTTTACTCTCAATTGTTGTTTTTAACTGAGTTTTGATAATAGTTATGATTTAAGATCATAATCTTGCAAAATTGTGATTTAATTCTTGATTTTCGGAATTGTTTTGATGAGCTCTGTTTTGGATGAGCTCTAATTGAGTTTTGAGTTGATTTTGTTGTTGAGAAAGTGTTTTAATGATATAGATCCCGAAATCCTTGAGATCCTTGAGTTTTATGATAGTTTTAGTTGAGTTTTTGAGGTAATATGATGAAGTTATGTTTGCTGGAGGTATAAGGATGGGTTTATGTTGATTTTAGATGTGTTTTGATATTTATAAATGGTTGAAAGTGGTGTGTGTTTGCTGGGCTTGGTTTAGGAAGCAATCGATTGAGTTTTTGGTTTTTCGGATGGGTAAATTGATGTAGTTTTGGTGAGCAACGAGTTAGAGTTTAGTTGCTGGTGTTGAAATGCATTTTAATGCATTTGGATCTTTGTTTTGATTATGTGAAAATAGTGAATCTTGATCCGGTAGCAAACGAAGCACTTTTGGAGGCTTCGGAGGGGTGATCTTCGCGTCGGCAAGCGAGGTTTTACGTACCGGTGAGTGGAAAAGGATTTTTCCAGCTTTGAAACATTGTGAACGTGGTTTTGGGAGTTTAGCTTAAGTTTGAAACACTTAGCTAAGCTCAAGAGTAAGTAAAGCGAAAATCTCCCTCGGCTTGTGCTATGTTTTGGTTAAAAATGCACTTGATTTAAATGTGGTTTGGTTAATGTTATAAAGCATGTTTTGAGCAATGATATTGCTGGTTTTAAATGCCATTTTTGTTAAGGATGCACATGGTGAGTGCTCCTTGAGTTTATGTGGTTTAATACTTGGATTTAAGCATGGTTTATGCTTGTGGAAATGGCATTGTGGATTATGCTTTATAGAACAGTGAAGTGTTGTTGAAAGATGATTATATTGGCAAATGCATGATCTATTATTAACATACGGATACGTTGGTCGACCAATAGGATGTGAGTGCACTATAATCTATAAATCGTACGTGTGTCTAGCTACGTGACGTAATAGGGGTGAGCCTATTGCGGGTTGTAGGGGTGAGCCTATCACTATGGGTTAGGGGTGAGCCTAATTCCATTCGTAGCCTTTGAGATGGATGTGAGTCCATCATTGAGTATAGGGGTGAGCCTATACTAGTCTGTGTATCTGGTATTGTTGTAAAGGTGATAGAGGTGAGTCTATCACAACAGATAGGGGTGAGCCTATGCCGGAATGTTGTAAGCCAATATATGTGTTTATTGTTGACCATGTATCATGATTATAATGAATGCATAATGGAATATTGTGCATGAGATGATCGATGACGAGATTTTGCATAGGACAAATCTATGCATGTGAATTAAGAAAGTGAGGCTTAATGTGGTTTTGCATTGTAAGCAATGCATGTGGCTAATGATACATGTGGAACATGGTTAGGGAATGGTTTACTTTGGTTTTGAGGAAGCATGTGATGCTTGAGACTTATGCTAGAATGCATGTGATGCTTGGCTTAAGCATGAGCAAAGGTTTTTGCTGTTGAATTAATGATGCTTTGAGCATGTGGTTTTAAAAGTGCATTGATGCTTTTGAGAGCATGATTTAAATGAAGGCATGAGTTTTCAAATGATGTTATCATGGTTTTACAAACTGCATTGATGAATGTTTGGTTTTAGCGATCCTCACTAAGCTCTATGCTTACGCTCATTTGTTTCATCAATGCAGAGAATTGAGCTTTAGAGGCAGCAAGAGAGCAAGGGGAATCCAAGCACTTTGGTCTAGCAAAGTATGTGGTTTTACTTTAGTGTAATAAGAGGCAATGGGTGGGATTTCTACTCTTGGATTTTTGAAGATGTTGTTAATTACCTTGAGCATGTTTGGTTGTTTAACTTTGGGTTGTAAATGGCCTTTGAGGATTGATTTTTGTTTGAATGTTGACTTTAGCTTTGTATGGCTTTGGAAGACTAGGGAGCATGCCCATAGTACCAATGCTTGCATGAATGATGCCATGTTTTAGCTTATGCTTCGTATAGTTGATCTTTGATGCTTATACATGTTGTAGGTTTGCTGTGGCATGAATTGGAATGTTTTCGGGGGTGTTTATGAGTGAAAAACCAGCATTTTGTGTAGTTGCAGGGCAAGGCGTATCGGAACGCCCTTACCTGTTTTAGAACGATGGCCTGGAATGGTCATAGTGTTTCGGAACGGGTAGGCACGTTTCGGAACAGTTTACCACTGGAATGCATTGTTTCGAAACGTGTTTCGGAACGCACCCGCGTATCGAAACAGTCAACCTGGTTTCGAAACGACCGTTTCGATACGGGGTCTTGTGTTTCGAAACACTTGACCGTTCGATGTTGAATTTGAATCGTTTTAGGTTTCAGTTTCTTATGTTTTGGTCCCTGAATGTTGACTGCTTAATTAAATGTGTTTGGACGATCCGTTTGAGATGAAATTTGACATGTTGCATGTTATATGATTAATTTTGGAAATTTACATATTAGTCCCTAAAAGACGTTTATATGCAATCGAACCCCTAACCGAGCTCCGTTCACTGTGTCGCTTCCGCTAAAATGTTTTGCTATTCACATAGGTTAATATTGTGCATCTAGAAAAGTTAAAAAGAAAAAAAGGGTCGTTAATCAAGGTTGACTTTCATGAGTTGACTTTGGTTTTCCCCGTGTAATCTTCTTAGTTTGGGTCGGGCGTCTAGGCCGGGCTAAGGGGGTTACAATTGCATTTTTTCAAATAACATTGCATTAGCTGAAAATCAATATCCTGAGAAACATGGGCAATAGACTAGTTAGGTTGAGCAATCTTAGAAGGTTATTGAGGACCACTTGGATAGCATGGAGCAAAGGATTGATCAGTCCCAGAACTAGATGGTAACTCGAGCTACCACATTGCTTAGAATTATGGAAGTTGAGAAAGAAAAGGTTCCAAATGGAAATACCAATATTGACGATCAAGATTGAAACTTATCTCACACAATGGTTCAACCCGAAGGATCAGTTCTGAAGAAGGTTCAAACTAGCACAACTAGAGTATTTGCAAGTGATTTTGGAAACAAGCTTCAGAGACAATGTCCTTAACCTTAGTGCGCTAACAAGATTCGAAAGAGCTAAAATGAAAATCATCAAGAGCAAAAACACAGAAAGACCAAGTAAAAGCCAGAATTTTTATGCATGGTCCAAAACTATATTGTTTGAGGGTTATGGGACTGTTAAAAGGACAAGATGATTCCAATAGATTCAAGGAACCACATATATTTGCAGAATATTTCTCTGAAGTGATGAAAGTCATGGATTTGGTTGAAGGTCGGAATTTTCTCACAAGGCAATTGACTCCATTAAAGAAAAAATAAGTAGAGAATAGAAACACAAGACAGAGAGGTCGAAGAGCTTAGTAAGAAAAGGAAGGTGATTATTCCCATCCCAATGCCATATTCAGATTTGTTGCCCCACTTCGTACAAAATCACTTTTTGATGATGGTTCCACCGAAGTTTTATAAGTCTTTTTATGGATTTAAAAATGCTTGTGGTTATTACTGTGGAGATTTCAGTCATTCTTTAGAAGATTGCATGGTTTTGAAACATAGAATCAGTGATCTCATCAAAAATGGACATTTATGTTTTGAGAACGGAAAGCCCCGATTCTATAAAAGATCATTATTTGTCGAAAGAATTGAGATAAAAGAGAAAGGGCAGAATCCAAAGCAAGCTTTTACAGATAATTCACTATAGTTTAGGGTCTACCAGAATCATAGTAATGTTTGACATATATCCCTTCAAAGTTTCATGCACTGTACAATACCCCAAAGTTAGATGTTCAAGATATCCCTGTCAGTGGAAAATCAAAGTCTAAGTTGGATCTCATTCATGTTTCCTATCATTAGTTGTACTTCAAATTGCTCAAAGCTACACCACATCATGTGAAACCTTCAAAGCCCCATCATCCAAGTTGTTACAACATTAGGGATCACTGTGAGTATCATAATAGAGTTCATGATCATGACATTGAAAATTGTTCCACTTTCAAGCAACAAGTTCAAAACATTTTAAACTAATGGATTTTGGAAGTCGGAACTGAAGGTCAATCCATTAAGATCTATAACTCAAGAGGTAATCCCTTGATTGGAATCAATGCAATTGGATTGCGTGGAAATCAAGTGCTGAAAGACGTCAAGAAAAGGAAAAGAATGAAGAGCAAGGTGAAACTAATTGAGAATTAGCAGCCGTCAAGGAAGAAACCTCAAATACACATGCCCATTAAAACCTTCGACACATCTAGCCAACATCTTGTAAAGTAGAATTTATCTAGACACCGGTAAGAAGATGTTATTAATCTCCACATGAAAATTATTGAACATTTTATGGAAAAGAGCAAGCAATTGATTGAAGAAACAAGGAAACTCATAGACAAGATGATTTTAATTCAAGATTCGATGAGTGCAACATAACATAAACAAGATGTGGCATGTCCTTGTGCTGGTAAAGGAAATGAATGAAGAATTGTCGATATAATTGGAGTGGCTGAAATTCACTCAGGTTTTCCTTGATTGATGATCGATAATTGGACCACATGAGATCTTTCTGTAGCTTTAGGACCGTTACAGAGTAATACCCTGAACCATCCCAATCGCTTTTACTCGCAAGCATTGAGGGTCCTTTGTAAGGGAACCTATTTCAGTTTATTTGTTTTTGATGCTTGTTTCTTACATGATTTTTCTTAAATGACAAACATTCATGCATTCTTAAAATATTCACTCTCTTCAAATATATCTACATACTCCTAATTTCTTTGCAAGGCCCCTATTATTAATTGTATGAATGAATCAGACTGTAACCCGAAATAGAACAATCCACATATTTGACAGAGGTAAGTTCATGCGAAGATGAAGAGGAAATTGATGTCCCCGATGAATTATTAAGATTAACCGAAAATGAGGTTAAACAGATTCTGCCTCATAAGGAAGAAATTGAGATTCTGAATTTGGGGACTTGAGATGAAAAGTGAGAAGTAAAGATCAGTTCAACTTTCTCAGGTAAAACCATGCATGCTTTGATTGAATTACTGCAAGAATTCAAAGACATCTTCTCATGGTCATAACAGGGTATACTTTGTTAGATACAAACATTGTTATGCACAAGTTACTCATGAGGCCTGAATGCAAGCCCGTTCAACAAAAGCTTAGAAGAATGGGACCAAAAAAGCTGTACAAAAGCAATTTGATGTTGAATTCCTCAACATGGCTGAGACCTTAATAAAGTAGGCCAAAAGACAATTTTCTTTTGATTCGAAGGATGCAGAGAAAACAACATTTACAATCATGTGAGACTCATTTTGCTATAAGCTAATGCCATTTGGATTGAAAGTATTGGGCAACATATCAGAGGGCATGGTAACTGAAATAAAGATGGATGCAAAATTCAAGAAAGATTCTCCAAGAATTGAGAAAATATTAGTTGAAGCTCAATCCGTCAAAATATACTTTTGGAGCCACATTTGGGAAACTCATGGGTTTGTAGTCAGCAAAGGTGGAAAAGAAATTAATTGTGACAAAGTGAAAGCTATTCAAATTTTTCCTCCTTTGGGCATAAAAAAGAAGAAAAAGAAAAAACAAAAGAAATCAAAGCAAAGAAAAAGAAAGAAAACAAAAAAAAAAGAAAGCAAAAAAAGAAAAAGAAAAAAGAAAAAAGAAAAAATATAAAAGGAGAAAAAAGAAGAAAAAAACTCGAGGTTTTCTAGGAAGATTGAATTATTGTGATTGCCTGACAAAATGTGATACAGTGTTCAAGTTGTTCAAAAAGAATAATCCAGGTGTGGGACGAAGAATGCCAAGAAACCCTAGAAAGACCAAGAAACATTTATCAAATGCCCAATTTCGGAAGCACTGGTTCCAGATAGGTTGTTGATCCTTTATATTACAGTCTAGGAAAATTCAACGGAGTGTGAACTAGGCCAACATGATGAAACAGAAGAGAAAGAGTCATTTATTATCTGAGCAAATATTCACCAATTACAAATGTGGCACTCGCCAATTCAAAAGCTTTGTTGTGATTTGGTTCGGGTAACTTGAAGGCTTAGATAGTATCTGATCTCAAGATTGGATCCTTGAAATTCTTGATGGAAGCACCAGTGTTGACTGAAGAATGGCTCGTTGGCAAACATTATTATCAGAGTTTAGTATTGCAACAAAGAAGGGGCAATAAAGGGTTTATTGGCGAGACGTGCTTCAGATGATCATGAGTCAATAAACTTTAACTTCCCAGATGAGGATTGATGTGCATAACAGAAGGTAAAAGGATACGAACACCTGGAAGCTTATGTTTGATGGAGCATACAATGGCCTTTGTTGTATAAGGCGGATTTATCCAAAAGCATCCAATAGACACCATTTTATCCTGCTCGTAATTGATTACTTTACCAAGCAGGTAGAAGTTGCTTCTTATGCTAGTATTACAAGAGCAAGAATTTACAAGCCCTTGAAGAGAGAGATTATTTGCCGATATGTTTGCTAGAAAGAATCATCATTGATAATGCCTCTAATTTGAACAACAAGATGATAATATAATTTTTGTGAGCAGATCAAGATAAAGCACCATAGTTATGTGACTTATCACCCAGAGATGAATGGGGCAGTAGAGGCGGAAAATAAAACATCAAAAAGATTATCTCAAAGACTTGCAAAGACTGTCATGAGAAACTATCGTTAGCCTTGTATGCATACCGAACCATTATGTCCACTTCAACAGGGGCAACATTGTATTTTTTTAGCCTATGGGATGGAAGCAGTGTTATCAATAGAGGTTGAGATTCCGTCACTGGGTTTTGACAGATGTGAAATTGGACGACACAGAATGGGTACAAGCTTAGTGTGATCAGTTGAATCTTATTGAAAAGAGGAGACTGAAAGAAATTCTTCATGGCTATATGTACCAAAAGAGAATAATGTGAAATCATGACAAAAGGTTCGTCCAAGAGAATTCTGAGAAGGGGATCTAGTGCTTAAAATGATCTTGCCAATTCATAAAGATTTCTGTGGCAAAATGGATGCCTAATTGGGAAGGGCTATACATTATCAATGAGGCTTTTTTCTGGATGAGCGTTGATTTTAACAGAGATGATCGGAGATGAGTAAGCAATCTAATGGACTTAGACTCAGTCAAGAAGTGGTACACTTGAAGAAACTAAAAATAAATTGAAAAGGAAAATAAAAGAAAAACGGAGTGAAAACCCAAAAAGGGTGCTTCGCAAAATGAAAATATCTACGATGAAAACTCAAAAGGGCGCCTTAGATATAAAAAAGAAAAGAGAAAAAGAGAAATCAAAATAAAATGGGGGTTCAAGATGAAAATCTGTAAAGAGCGTCTTGTAACAAAAGGTGAATTTGAGTTGAAAACTTGAAAGGGCGGCTCAAGTGCATTTTAAGATTAGGCATTCGGCAATCAAAACCTCTCGAACACCTAGTATTTTGGGGAGGATTTCACATTTGCAAACATCTTGAAAACGTTCGAACTCTGTTGGACAAAGGCTCAAGCTCGGAACTTTGTTCGACCAATGGGGTTACTAAATCCTTCATGTTATGGATGCCCGGGGCATCTGACTTTGTTTCTTGATTTTGTTGTTTTCAGTCTGCCATGACTCTTTAAATTCCACTGGATTTTTTCATAAGCCATAATAAAATTCTCGAATTCTCTTTCGAGCCTTCTTTTTATTCCAAAGCATCATGCAAGTAGAATAGTATAGATTCATTTAAAACAGGGGATTTCTTGGTATTACTATGTTTTTGAAAGATGCAGGTGATCTTTAACACTCGTGATTATTGTTGAAAAGTGTGTAAAGAGAAGATGAAGTTGTACATTGGGCCAGCAAGAAAGAGGAAGTGACAGAATAGTGAGCCGCTTGAATCAAAAAATGCTCAAACAAGTTAGAAAGAAAAAGAAAAGGTGAATTGAAAGAAAGGTGAAAATCCAAAGTGGCGCCAAAAAACAAAAAAGAAAAGAAACGAAACGAAAAAGGAAAAGGAAAAGGAAAAGGAAAAGGAAAAGAAGGGAAAAAAGAAAAAAAATAAAGGAAAAAGAAAAAAGAAAAATCGAGGTGAAAACCCGAAAGGGCGTCTTGAGAAAAAGAAAAAAACCAAAGTGAAAACCTGAAAGAGCGCTTTGAGAAAACCAATCTAAAGTGAAAACCTGAAAAGGTGCTTTAGAGCAAAATTCGAAAATGCAGGAAGTGGGTTTCGAAGGTTGATCACAAATGTGAGATAGGGTACCAATGCAAACTGAGAACCAATGAAGAAGCCTAGCAAAGAAAGGCCAGATTAGTCTTCCAAGAAGCATGAGCTGACAAATTGGTTCCAGTGTGCTACAGCTCATGCATCATACATAGATATTTTGTAAAATTAGGGTCATGCTAACATTCATCAAGGCATCTTATTATGTTTTGATAGGAATCTTTAAAACCAGCAAAGAATACAGAGCTTCTAATGAGAAGAATTCGCCCAGCAAGGAATGAAGAGTTCATAATGAGAAGAACACGCCCAACAAAGAATAAAGAATTCATAATGAGAAGAACTCGCCTAGAAAAGAGTACATAGTTCATAATGAGAAGAACTCGTCCAGCAAAGAATGAAGAACTCATAATGAGAAGAGTTCGCCCTTCAAAGAATAAGAAGTTCCTAATGAAAAGAACTTGCTTTTTCAATGCCTTTATAGAGAGGTGGATCAACGTTTCCAAGAAGAATGAAAAGTTCCTAATGAGAAGAATTTTTTTGTTCAACACCTTTGTAGAGAGGTGGATCAATATTTCCAAGAGTAATGAATGACTTCATAATGAGAAGAACTGGTTCAGACTTCGCGGTTAGCCATTGCAGAAAGATTGAGGAGTTCATAATGAGAAGAACTTGTTCAAGCTTTCTAAGGAGGGAGATACATAATGTTTAGGGGAAAGATGAAAAAGTTCATAATAAGAAGAACTTGTTCGTCTTTTTTAGAAGAAGAATAAAAGTTCAGGAGTTCATAATGAGAAAAGCTCATGGATCAGAATTTTCGAGGAATAAATAATTCATAATGAGAAGGACTAGTTCAAACTTCGGTTCAGCCTTGACAGAAGGATTGGGAAGTTCATAATGAGAAGAACTTGTTCAAGCTTTCTAAAGGGGAAATGTGGAAGTTCATAATGAGAAGAACTTGCAGCTCATATGACAGTTGGATGGTTCGAATAAAATTCGTGTCTTTTTAGTCTTTGCCCAATTCTTGTTCCACAACAATGAGCAAAGAGAGGCAGTTGTAATACTCGAACTTTACCCGAGTATATGTGTATACCACATTTTCTTCTAAAAATATAAAAAATATTAAATAAATAATAAAACCTATTAAAACAGTCCAAAAAATCCAATAAACATTAAATCAGTCCAAATGTCCCTTTCATATACACAAAGCCCAAAATTACATTCAAGGCCCATTTTTTACAAATTTTACAGTTCATTTTCGGATAAAAGCCAGCCCAAAAAACACAAAAAAAGCCCTTTCCCGCCCAAATTTGATAATCCATAGGACATGTGGCAGGCATGGATTGGTCCAAACGGTTTCATGTAGATATGTGTTTTCTCCTTCTTATCTAGATACAACTGGAGGTTGACGTCACCCATGTGACGTTAGCAATCACATCACGCCGCACTCTCCTATAAATAGGGAAGAGAGAGAATTAGTGTGCAATTATTCTACAATTTTGGGGCAAAAACCCCTTTTAAAAAAATATTAGGGGTTTTGGCTCCCAAAAACTATTATTTGGGAAAATGACCCCCAAACTTGCCACGTCAGTTAACCTCGCATTTTGTAGGACGCGAGGTTTGATATCGCGTTCTACATAACGCGAGTTCAATCTACGTGGCCTTGTTTTTTGTGTTAACGGTTTTACAGAATATCGCGTTCTGCAGAACGCGAGGTCCCCGAGAATTTGAAAGGGCGGCTGAATATATCGCACAGACCTCGTGTTCTGCATGACGTGAGTTCTGTGCAAAACTAGGCTGAAGAACTAGGGAAAACAAGCGTGGGTAGGCCTGTTCGAGCCCAATTTTGGGCGTTTAAATCGTATACTTTTAGCGAACAACGAGTTTAGGGTCGTAGTAATGGAAATTCTTTATCGTATGACACCAACACGGTTAATTTCCGTCCATTCTACACTGGTTTAAAATGGCTTCCAAAACCCTATGCTATCATCCTTTTTTGAATGAAGTTGCCTTTGAACAAATGTCGATTTTCGGTTTAGTAATCGCATAAAATTAATTCAAAACTGAAATTAAATAAACATTTTAAAGTTTAATTATAATAGATAAACAAAATTATAATACGACATTATAAAAAACAAATGTTTGGAATAAAAATATTAAAAACATAAGTACATATCAATAAAAAAAGACTAATGATGCCTATGTCCACCCGTTCTGCAGTCGGGTGGACGACGATCACGATCTGGATACCTCCGAACATCATGTGTTGGTCCATGGTCCCCATCATTGTCACCATCGTGTGCGATACGCGGATCTGTGCTGGGCCCAGGTGGGGAGTAAAACAAGCTACCCACCGGCATTTGCTCCACAATGCTAAAGTCGTACTGAGATGCCAACGGTGGAATATCGATAAGCGGAAGGTCAGTCGTCGGCATATGGGGATGGTAGGCATCGGAGAAGCCGAACTGGGGTGAAGGCCTCATCTGCTGGAAACTCGAAGGACCGCTAAAAGTATGAAATGTTGTGCCAGAAGATGAGGCCCCTGCAGTGTCATGTCGTGGTCTCAGACCGCGCTGCCTCGACTGGCTCTGCCTCTGGCTCTGGGTCGCTCGACGGGCTGGGGAAGCTCTTCCTCGCGCTTGGCCTGAGTAAGGATATGTTGCTTCCCATTGAGCGCATACCACTGGAAGTAATTGAAATCGACCGAATCGGCCCCTTCGATAATGGGTCGAAGAAGGGGTGGGCGTTAGGCAAATCGATTAACCCAAAACGCTATCCAGTGAGCGTGGTAATCGGACCAGTCAACCTCCGTCTTCCCCTGGCGTGTCAGATGGTGGAATTGGTCCATATTTTGTGGAGGCATGAGAGGAATATTTTGGACATACCCGAACTGTCGGAGAACCCTATCCGTAGCATGCCACACGACAATTTCGTAGTTGATCAGCGGCACTAAGGAAATCCATACTTGCTGGTCACGCAGAATCTCGGGTGGAGTAATCTGTTGAATATCCTCTGAATCGTAGGGCCTCCACACGAACTAAAAAAATGAAAACGTTTCTAACGGTTATATGAAATATTATTGGAAAAATTGTATAAAAAAAATTCAAATTAATTTTCGAATTACCTGGTCGTGCCTCAACTTATCCAAAACAAGCCTGAATTGTTTTTGGGTCTTCGGCAGGCCGTTGTGGGTCAGTGTTCCGCTCCACCTATCAATAATGAAAAAAAAACAATTCGTTAAATAAAATAATTTAAAAGTAGGAAAAATATAGTAGATTACGTAGTACCTCCGTAGAAGCGGAAATAAAATAGCGGCGAGCTGTCTAAGCTGCGGGCTTAAAAAAGGCATCTGAAACCATGCCCAAGACTGAAGGAGTAAACAACATCCTCCCATCGATGATCTAGATTCGTCCACGTTTCTGCAGAGCTCTTTGTAAAGAAACGCCAAGACAGCTGCTCCCCAAGATTTTCCTCTAGACTCATCGAAATTTGTAAGATGAAGAAGCCACATCACGTGCACCTTGGTGCGGGATTTGTCTGGCATTAATATCCCGCCGATAATGCGCAAGATGTGGGCACGCGCAAACCGCTGTGAAAATAAATATTTAATAAAGATATCCTAATTTTAAAAAAAAAATTGTAACTTCATCCTAAATTTAATAAAGGCATCCTAAATATTTAATAAAGGCATCCTAATTTGCAAATAAATATTTGTAACTTCATCCTAAATTTAATAAAAACATCCTAAATATTTAATAAAGGCATCCTAAATATTTAATAAAGGCATCCTAATTTTCAAGTAAATATTTGTAACTTCATCCTAAATTTAATCAAAGCATCCTAAATATTTAATAAAGGCATCCTAAATATTTCATAAAGGCATCCTAATGTTCAAATAAATATTTTTAATTTCATCCTAAATTTAATAAAAGCATCCTAAATATTTAATAAAGACATCCTAATTTTTAAATAAATGAAATATATTAAAAATATATAAAATAGTGAAAAAATCGAAAAAAATACCTGAAGTGTAACTTTATCCGCATTCGGGGGAGGGTTTCCAAATTCAGCCTCCAAATAAAATAATTCTATTTTTCCACCGTCCCACACTTCCTCAGGGGGCATCACTCCCATTTGTTCAGCAAATATAGTTGGCCAATGCCCCAAAGCGACACCCGTAATAACGTTGTCGTCTGTAGGCAACCCTAGATGGTAGGCAACATCCTCCAGCGTTATTGTTGCCTCGCCTATCGGGAGATGAAACGCGTGTGTCTCTGGCCTCCACCGTTCGATCAGCGCGCTGATCAACGATGGGTTACACTTCACCCCCTATATACCTTGCTACGTGGCCAAAACCAGCGCGCTCAATCCACGCCATAACAGCATCAACTGGTGGGTTGTTGATACGGTTTAGATAACATTTTAACTGGCGTTCGTATCCCTTCAAAAATAATAAAAAAATAAAATAGTTAGTAAAATTAAAAATATTTAAAAAAAAATAAAAAATTAAAAGGAAAAAATATTACCTCTTCAGTTTTTCTCCAATAATGATTGCAGTGATTCGCCTCGTTGCGTAGTAAGCTTTCCATTATATCGAATGTAAGATAAGGATTGCCGATAATTTGTTGTAAAAATCTAAAGAACTCGCGTTCTGTGGTTGATATGGGGGTAGGGCTACCAATTTATAGAAGAGCTCGCGTCCTTTGGGAAGCGATGTAAATGAACCTCGCGTTCTGTAGAACGCGATATCCGCATACCTCGCGTTCCACAGGACGCGAGGTTCATTGAAAAGACGCGTCACGGGACAGACGCGTGAACTGAACGGGCAGAAGTGACCTCGCGTCCTGTAGAACGCGAGTTTCCAAAGACCTCACTTTCTACAAGACGAGAGGTCGTGGGGTTTTTTAAAAGATGACTTCCAAGGCGGGAAAGTCATTTAATAACCATATTAAATATATAAATTATTATTATATATTTAATTACAATTATATAATAATAATCATAATAATAATAATAATAATAATTATTATTATTATTATTATAATAAAAATAAAAATAATAATAATAATAATAATAATAATCATAATCATAATCATAATCATAATCATAATCATAATAATAATCATAATACTAATAATAATAATAATCATAATAAAAATAATAATACTAATAATAGTTGGAGTTCATAATAATAATAATAATTGTAATTAAATATATAATAATAATAATAATAATAATAATAATAATAATACACAATATGTTGTCATTAGTAGCTGCAATCGAAAATTGCTGACGTGGATATGATGACGTATATACAGAACTACAAGTAACGACATAGCGCAATATTCGGGAAATTAGTTTGAAAAAAACTTCCCAAATACGTGCTATGTTTCCATTAGTAGCTGCAATCGAAAACTGCTGACGTGGATATGATGACGTATATACGCAACTACAAATAACGACATAGCGCAATATTCGGGAAATTAGTTTGAAAAAAACTTCCCAAATACGCGTTATGTTGTCATTAGTAGCTGCGATTGAAAATTTTTAGAATTGATCTGTGGGTGGTCCTTGCCTCCCCAAGAGTTTGCTATTTATAGATGGAGGTGAATCTGCTGATGTGGCAAACTCGCGTTCTGTAGGACGCGAGGTCCTTTAAACCTCGCGTTATACAGAACATGAGTTCACTGTGGTTCTGTGGATCTCGCTTCATTCAGAACGCGAGTTTGATCTATATATTTGCATGCGGATGGATTTTCGTAACCAGTGAAAGTTTTTCATGATTTCGTATTTTGCTGGGATTTTGAAGTTGTAATTTTTTTTTGTATTTTCTGTTCGTTCACGATAGTTGGAGTTCAGTCATGATTTTCTGTTCAGCTGGGTTGAGACCCTCGCATGATACGTTGATTGAAGAATACTTACCGACATATCGCAATATTCGGGAGCGTGTGGTCGTCTGTCATTGTTCGTCAAGAAGTGCCTAGAGAGTTTCCAGTAAAACTTTTCTAGAGCCTCTTGAGGAATATTTTGTGAAATCTGCCGCTTCCCCTAACCATCTAGGAGACTCTTGGTGACTCCTTTCTAAAGTCCAGAGTCAAAGAAGCAAGGGCGGATTCAGATCGACCTGAGTGAAAGAAGTCGGTGCCGATTATATTTCTCCACCGGACTTTTTGCATATACTGTTTAGACTTTTGTAAATATTGTATCGAGTTGTCTCAATTTACTTATTAAAGAATACTTGTTGAAAGTTGAAAGTTTTGTTAAATGAAATGCGAAATAAAGTTTTCATTCGAGTTAAATTTACTTATGTGGTGTTTTCCTTGACTATAAATACCCACGAATTCCACCATCATTTACTCATTCCAATTTCTCCCTAAACACCCAATCTTTGCTCCCCTTATGGAAAAATTTCAGGCAACATTTTATTTTCTCGATACTTATTTTGAATCAACAATCACAAGCAAAATGTCACTCAAAGATTTAGTACAGTTCACAGCAAGCGAGGTTAGTAAACGCACCGACAAACAAATTTCTTCCTTGGAATGTCGAATCCCAACACCGTCAGCAAACGAAACGCACTACGTTATGAAGCTTACGAACGAAACAAACATTCGTAACATGTATGACCGGCTCAATTATGTTGGAGCTAAATACGTCGATTTAAATGTTAAGTTTGATGAGGTCAACGCCGACGACGGTAGTACGTCTGCACCCGGACAACCTGCTCCGAACAATGAACACGCACTGTCTTCACCGGATGTTGATGCGGCTGCCGACGAGCTGCAGCTTTTTATGTACAGGCGTAGACAAAGAAAACAACAGCTGATCGAAGAACTAAACCTAAGTTCAGACGTGTCCACTGACTACGATGATTCGGATTAACCATAAACTTCTGAAGTTATCGTCCAATTATGTTATATGACGTCTTTTTTCATCCTTTATTAATGTTCAAGGGACCTCGCGTTATGTAGAACTTCTAGTATTCAATTAGATTACTAGACTACAATTGTCTCAGTTATTCAAACAAAAAACGAGTACATAGTACGAGTTTTATTAATTCTAACGGAATCTCTGTCTCAATATATATAAAGGGACATCGCGTTATGTAGCACTTGTAGTATTCAATTACATTATCAGACTACAATTGTCTCAATTATTCAAACATGTTCTCAATTACACAAACAGACAAGGAGTACGATTATTATTACTTCTGACGGAATATCTGCGACAAAGAAATTAAAGGGACCTCGCGTTCTATAGAACGCGATATTCAAAAGAACTCGCGTTCTACAGAAAGCGAGGTCCTGCTTATCACGTTCTGTAGAACGCGGTTTTCTTTTTCATGTGGCAATAATAACCCATAACTGTCTCCTTATATGAAGTAGAACCATAAACCGTAAATATATGTTTGAATTGCCAAAACAATTCCACAAATTTTTCAAGTATTAAAAATTCACAAGTCTTTGACAAAATATTCAAATGGTGAGACGAGGAGTTATTTCTCTAGTTTACTACGATGGGCAGATATTCAACGATCCCGAACTCGGCGTCGTTTTTCACTACGAAGATCCAGTAACGCTAAAGATTCCAAGGAGATTATCGTTCAAGAAGTTGGTAAAGGAACTGGAGACCAATGTCTATCATTTCGAAAACCACCATTTGTCCGACGAGAAGTATCGGGTGCCAACATCTATAGCCCCTTTAAGGTACTCTGTATACAGCATTGTGGAAACTGCTGATGTGGAGATGATGCTGGCTACCCACTTCGAATATTCATTGGGGGGGCCTCGAGCTCTATGCATCTTTCTCGGAGTCTAATCCAGTTATCGAAATACCAAGCTAGGGTCGGGCGAATTTCGACTTCGATCCGAATGCCAACGTTGATAGCCCGATCGTAAGTCTACGACATGATTTTAACCTACTGTGCCAAGACAACGAGTTTGGTGCATCGTCATCTGCTGTGCCAAGGCAGTCGTGCGTAGCTAGTATCGGGTTCGACCTGAACCAACCCCCAAACGATGAATTCGATGCACCAACAAATGCATCGTACAATCCATACAATCTGTATAGTTTTGGAGGGGAGGGAACGTCGTCTACTTACGTTGCGTACGACCGTGAAGCATCATATGGCCGACACTCAATGTATGTCCCTGGCACGGACAACGGTCAACCATCTATGAGGAGACATTCTTCTTTT
Source organism: Hibiscus trionum (assembly GCA_030270665.1). Taxonomy (NCBI): domain Eukaryota; kingdom Viridiplantae; phylum Streptophyta; class Magnoliopsida; order Malvales; family Malvaceae; genus Hibiscus; species Hibiscus trionum. The sequence goes on from BSYR01000027.1 coordinate 3,628,657, forward strand.
AGAGGTAAGGGAGCATCGTCTTCTTACGCTATGCACGGCCATGATTCCTCATATGGACGATACTCAACGTATGTCCCTAGCACGGAGTACGTTCAACCATTTATGGGGAGACATTCTTCTTATGGTGATCTTGATTTTGGTCTTGGAAATGCGGTTCGTGAGCGATCTCGTGAGAGGTCTCCCGATCGTCGACCCCCATTCTCGCCTCCAAGGGTAGTGATCGATGAAGCTCTACTATTCCAACTCCCGGAGGATGCTTTTGACGAAGAACCGATTAGAGAACATGGGCCCGACGGAGACGAGCTTGGGCCATTCTATGATGAACCAGAAGACTTGACAGTTCCACCAGAAGACGATATCATTCCACCACCAGATTTCGACGAACAGCCGACAGCCACCAACTTTCCTGTAGACGCAACACCAATTTCTATGTTCCAGCCACCATCCCACTTCACAACGGTTGATATGGATGTCATGGACGTCCCTGATTTTTCGCATGACGACACAATAGATGGCAGAGTCAACCGTTCTGATGGTGAACTGAGAATTGGTATGACGTTCTTGACAAAGGATATTGCGGTGGCGGCAGTTAAGCAGTACAACCTTCGTCAGAATGTTGAGACGACAGTGAAGAAAACCCAAGCCAGATACTACAAGGCGCACTGCACCCAAAAGGATCACGGCTGTAAATGGAAAATCCGTATATCACAATTGAAGAGGGCAGGCAACCGTTGGAAAATAACAAAACTTGAAGGGCCTCATACATGCACCGTTGCTAGCCTCAGCCAGGATTATAAGAACCTTGATGCAAAGTACCTCGTCGACATCTTTATGCCACTGGTGAAAACAAATCCCACAGTGTCGGTCCCCACATATCAGACTGCAGCTCAAACTGTCACCGGCTACCGTCTTGAATATTACAAAGCATGGTATGCAAGGAGGCGGGCCAAACAGGAATTGTATGGCCGATGGGAGGAATCTTACAAAGAGTTGCGCCCGTGGCTAAATCTCCTGCAGAAACACATCCCCAGAATGGTTGTCAAACTTGATACGGTTCTGGCATACGAAAATGATCGTGTCGTCCGAGGTGTTTGTCAATTCCACCAGTTATTTTGGACTTTCCCCCAGTGCATCAACGCATTCAAGCACTGCAAATCGATGGTACAAATCGACGGCACATGGTTGTACGGAAGATATACACAAACCCTACTTCTAGCTATTGCACAGGACGGCAATCGAAAATGCGTTCCTGTTGCATTCGCAATCGTCCAGAAGGAGGATTTGGAGTCTTGGAAGTTCTTCCTTCGGAACCTACGAAAATATGTCCTTGATCCTGTAATACGATCAAGGGAAGGATGGGTATGTGTTATTTCTGACAGAGGCATAGCGCTGTTGTGGGCGATAGACCGTTTGTGTGACTATTGGAAGCCTCCATACATTCACCACCGTTTTTGCTTGCGGCACATAGCCGCAAACTACCTGCAGCAATTCAAGAACCGTGATGAACGTGAAATGGTGCTCAATATGGGTACGTCCTTTATGTCATTTTCATTTACTATATTACTTGTTGCTCGCTTTCATTTACGACCTTTTTGCATGTGTTTTTTGCCCATAACTATTCAATTGTCATCCCGTAGGCAACTCGCACTACAAACAAGAGGTGGATGACCTGCTCGAGGAACTAAGAGCGAGAAACAAAGAGGGCGCAGAATACCTTGAAAAAATCCCGAGGGAAAATGGCTCCGATCGTATGACGAGGGTAAACACTATGGTCACATAACAACGAACTTGGCTGAGGCAGTGAACTCCTCACTGAAGGGAGTGCGGCAGTTGCCTATCACTTCCATTGTCAAAGCGACCTATTATTGTTTGGCTACCCTCTTTGCAACCTTGGGAAGGCAAGCAACTGAGTACATGGCAGGTGGACACAAAGTCCATCCGAATTTCCGCACAAAACTGCATACTCAATTGGGCCAATCAAGACAGATGACTGCAACTCTCTTCTCGCGAGAAGGACACAAGTTTCGTGTTTCAGAATTTTCCAGGCGATTGGAAGGCATTCAGCACAACGCGTACGTGGTAAATCTGAGGGAAAGAACCTGCGAGTGCGGAATTTTCCAAACATTCAAATACCCGTGCGCACACGCCATTGCTGCTTGCACAAACCAACGGATACAATACATGCATCTGGTTGATCCGGTATACTTACTCGAAACGGTGTTTAAGGTTTACGAAAAAGAGTTTCCTCCAATCGGAAATGAGGTTGATCCGAATGCCGTGGACACTGAACCGACCATACGCCCAGATCCAGCACTACTAAGAGCCAAAGGACGTCCACGGTCTATAAGAATACACTGTGCCGAGGATATGGTCGAACATCGAGAAAAAACCGGACAAAGGAAGCATTGTAGTGTATGCCTAAATCCTGGACACACAGCTCCTAAGTGTCCTAATCGCTCAGCCCCTCGTCTTAATTAATTATTTGTAATTTGTATATGCGAGTTTGCCCATGACAATCAAATCAATAAAGTCAGTCTAATTCGATTTATACAGTAGGTCATCTTATATTTTCAATCATTCAAAAAATATGTTATGATAGCGTTTTCGAAGCCATTTTAAACCAGTGTAGCATGGACGGAAATTAACCGTGTTGGTGTCATACGATAGAGAATTTCCAGTACTATGACCCCAAACTCGATGTTAGCTACAAATTTACAATTTATACGTATGAAATTCTGCTCGAACACGCCTCTCGACATTTGTTCAAAGGCAACTTCATTCAAAAAAGGATGATAACATAGGGTTTTGGAAGCCATTTTAAACCGGTGTAGAATGGACGGAAATTAACCGTGTTGGTGTCATACGATAGAGAATTTCTAGTACTATGACCCCAAACTCGTTGTTCGCTAAAAATATACGATTTAAACGCCCGAAATTGGGCTCGAACAGGCCTACCCACGCTTTTTTTTCCTAGTTCTTCAGCCCAGTTTTGCACAGAACCCGCGTCCTACAGAACGCGAGGTCTGTGCGATATATTCAGCCACCCTTTCAAATTCTCGGGGACCTCGCGTTCTGCAGAATGCGATATTCTGTAAAACCGTTAACACAAAAAACAAGGCCACGTAGATTGAACTCGCGTTATGCAGAACGCGATATCAAACCTCGCGTCCTACAAAACGCGAGGTTAACCGACGTGGCAAGTTTGGGGGTCATTTTCCCAAATAATAGTTTTTGGGAGCCAAAACCCCTAATATTTTTTAAAAGAGGTTTTTGCCCCAAAATTGCCCAATTGTTCCCTTCACTATTATCAGAATTAAAAAACATTAAAGAAGATAGAGAAGGGCATTACCTCGGAAGCTAAAGAGACCAGCAGATAACACGAAGAGACGCTGGAAACTCACCAGAGAATACGACCAGAGCTACAAGACTGTTGCCAGAAGTATATCTTCTTATGGTCTTTTAATTTCTGCAAAAGAAACACAAAAAATGTTAGATCGCAAGCAAAATAAAGAGAAAATTAGAAATAAAATGAAAGTAAAAAACATGAGTTTCGGTGGCTTATCTTTAGTTCCCGGAATGATTTTGATACGGCAGAGTTGAAGAGGGACCAGGATGGGTAGCTTAGGCTTTAGGTGGTCAGAGATTTGTGGTTCTGTTGAACCGGTGCTAGTTTAGGGGCTTTAGGTGAAGAAATGGGAAATTTTGGGTTTTTAAGGTTTTGGTATGGTAGAGAATAGCGGCCGAAAATCGCCTTACGATGGCTGGGAATCGATTCTCGGTGGTCGGTGGACCGATCTAAGGTGATCGGAAGGTGGCTGTAGTGGATTGTGATGGAGGAGCTCACGGCGGAGTATGGTCGTGTTCTTGGTGTTCATCTTGTTCTTGATGAACAAGGATGAACACCAAGTTAAATTTGGTGATTTTGATCCGTTTTGAGGGAAAATCTGGGAATTCTTGTGTTTGTGGGCAGAGGATTTTAGAGAGGGGGTATTATCATTTTAGAGAAATAGGAGAAAATGCCATTTTTGGCCTGATGAAGCCCTTTTATAGGTCGGGTGAAACGACATTGTATTGGTGCTAGGTTGGATAAACCTACGAGCCTTAATCGGGTCGGACCTTAGGGTTCGCCCTTATATTCATGCCCTTATGATTTTGGCCCAAATCTTTGTAATTCTTTCAATTCAGTCCCTTTTTCAATAAAATTAAAAATTCAACTTTCAATTTCTTTAATTTAGTCTTTTTAATTTAATTGTTTTTTAAATTGCTTTGTTTAATTAATGCATACATGTAATATTTTAGGAGACTTTAAACACCTAGATTTAATTAGATTACAACCTTAGTTTTAGGTTCTTATTAGACTTTAATAATTCAAATAAGGCAGATAATTATAAAAAATTAATGAATATTGATTGGAAAATTTTGGAGTTCAAATTTGAATTGTTTCCTAAAGTAATGTGATTTTATACAACATGAAATCTTAAATAGAATAATCAATATTCATTAAAACCTTAGAAAATTAATAAATAACTTAGATTAATAAATAGAGCCTTAATTAAGACTAGAGCTTTAATAATTAGAGTAATTAAATAATAGAGAATATTACCTATAATTTTGAAGTTTAAATATGGATGGTGCTCAAGAGCAATTGAGTGTTATCTCGTGTAAACTTTAAAATTAAATAATATTCATAGATTAAATAACACATGAATTTAAATTAGAGCATTTTTAGGTTAGTACTTAAAATGAACTATACCATAATTAATCATGCATAAAAAACCTTTTGTAAGTGAGATTAGGGATGTAAAAACAGGTCAACAGTTGGGTTTCAGGTCGGGCTCTGTCAGTTCGGGTTAAATCGGTTACAGGTCATTTCAGGTCGTTTTTTATTTTGACTCGATTCGGTTCGGGTTCGGGTTCATTTCGGGCCGGGTTCATTTCAGGTCGGGTTCATTTCAGGCCGGGTTCAATTCAGGTCGGGTTCATTTCGGGTCGGATTCATTTCAGGTCGGTTCATTTCAGGTCGGGCCAAAACGGTTAATTGACTGGTTAATTTCGGTTCGGGTTGATTTCAGTTCGGTTTCGTTTCAGGTCGGGTTCATTTCATGTCGGTTTCGTTTCGGTCGGGTTCATTTCAGGTCGGTTTCATTTCAGGTCGGGTTCATTTCAGTTCGGGTAATTTCAGGCCGGTTTCCTTTCAGGTCGGGTTTATTTTGGTTTAGGGTTTATAGTGTAGGGATTAGGATTTAACATGCATAATATTAATACATTATACGTACATATATATAGGAATTATGGTTTAATGTTTTAGGGGTTTAGGGTTTTGGGGTAGGGTTTAGGGTTTATACATTGGTACATACGTACATATATACTCACGTACATTATACATATGTTTATATGGTTTATGGTTTATGGTTCAAGGTTTGGGGGTTTAGGGTTACACATTCCTACATACATACATACATTGTACACACATAGCACAAAAAGGAATTAGGGTTATAGTTTAGGGTTTAAGATTTAGGTTTATACATACATAAATACATTTTACATACATATATAATACACTAATATATTATATATATTCTAAAATGAAACCCTAATCAAAACCTAAACCCATAACCCTAATTTGAAACAATAAACTAAAACAAAACTCTAAAACCATAAAAAGAAACCCTAAACGTTAGACCCATCAAAAGAAACCCTAAACACATAACATGAAAACCCAAAATAAAGTCAATAAAAATAAACCCCTAATCCCTAAGCACTAAACCATAAAGGTGAGCTTAGTTCACTAATAATGAAACCAAAACCCCAAACCCTAATTCAAAACACTAAAGTAAAACAAAAATCCTAAACCCATAAAAAGAAACCCTAAACCTTGAACCCATAAAAAGAAAACCCAAAATAAAAGCAATTAAAAGTAAACCCTTAAACCCTAACAACAAACCCTAAACATTAAACCCTAAAGGTAAGCTTAGTTCACTAATAATAAACCTTAAACCTTAATTCAAAACACTAAACTAAAACAAAACCCTAAACTAATAAAAAGAAACCCTAAACTAAAACCAATAAAATCAAAACCATAAATCAAAACACTAAACACTAAGCCATGAACCTTAAGCCCTAAACCCTAAAGATAAGCTTAGTTCACTAAAAATAAAACCTTTATTCGAAACACTAACCTTAAACCCTAAACATATGAACCCTAAACCTAAAAATTAAATACTAAACCATAAAACCCTAAATAATTAAAACAAAACCCTAATTTAAAACCATAAACCATAAAACAAAACACTAAATAAAATCCTTAAACCCAAAAAAACAAAACATATTAACAAAAAATTATAAATCATAAACTCTAGATTAAAACCTTAAACCCTAAAAATGAAACCCTAAATCAAAACCTCAAATTTTAAATCTAAAAAATAAATCACTAAATTAAACCCTAAACCCTAAAATTGAAACCCTAATAAAAACAAGAATAGTTGGACATAACCCTAACCCCTAAAAATGAAATATTTAAAATTAAACATTGAAAAGAAAAACCTTAAATTATAACCACAAACCCTAAATTAAACCCAAACCCTAAACCTTAAAACTGAAATAATGACTAAATTGAAAATAAAACAAAATTGTCAGCTCAATTTCACAGAAAAAAGGACCAAAATGAAAGAACCCAAATAAAGGAGGACCTAAAGGGTGAATAACCCTTACACCTAAAAGGGCGGGCATATTCCCTCCATGCTTTCAATCAAGCGGGAACTTTAAAAAAAATTTAGCTCACATTTGAATCAATCGCCCCATTTGATTCAATCGCCCCTATTTTATTAAAATATTTTTTTATTAATTTAGTATTAATTTATTCATATTATTTATTGTTAACTTAAAAGATTATTTTTATTATTTTTAATTAAAGTTATCTTTTAATTAAAGATAATTTATTATTACTTGATATTTATTCATTCAATTTATCTTTTAATTAAAGTTAAGTTAGTTAATTTATTAATAGTTGATATTATTACTAAATATAAAAAATTATTTATTATTTTTAATTAATTTTAAAATTTTAAATTCATTAAATATAACTTCTTCAAATGTCAGATAATTATCATTATCAACAAATCAAATAACAATATCAGTTCAAGTCAATATCAGTTCAGGTCAATATCAATTCAGGTCAAGAACAGTTCAGGTCAAGAACAGTTCGGGTCAAGAACAGTTCAGGTCAAGAATAGGTCGGGTTCAAAACAGGTCAGGTTCAAAACAGGTCGGGTTCAAAACATGTCGGTTTCAAAACAGGTCGAGTCCAAACAGGTCGGGTTAAATCGGTTATCTGGCAGGTCAGTCTCGGGTTCGGGTTCGTTTCGGTCGGGTGTAGTTTGGGTTCGGTTTCTACAGTAACCGGACAATTTCAGGTCCGGGTTCACTTCGGTCGGGTACAGTTCGGTTTCTACAGTAACAGGTCAAATTCGGGTTCGGGTTCGTTTCGGTCGGGTGCAGGTCGGGTTCGGTCATTGAATTCTCTGGTCAAACCAGGTTCTAACTCGATCGGGTTTCAGGCAGGTTATCAGGTCGGGTCAGTTTTTCACACCCCTAAGTGAGATATATTTTTGGAATATGAAAGGCGATGCCCTAAACGTATAGGGATGTTTCCAATTTTATATTCGAAGAAAAAATATATTTCCTTATAAAAAGAATATTTCCATTTTGAACATAAACTCGGTTAATAATCAATGATTAAATTAAATTCAAATTGTTATTCCAAAGTGCCAAAATTGCCATATAAAATTAAAGGTACCGCTTTTGGGCATTTGTGGGGTGTTAATCCTTCCCCACGCATAATCGATTTTCGAACCCCCAATTTCAAAAAGAAACTCTGGTTGTTTTTTTATGGTGTCCGGTTTATCAAAAGTGACTGGTGACGGCTCCAAACCTTTTCAAAAATCAAATCTAAAAGAAAACCTTATTTTCAAAAATTAATCATTCAAGTTATTTTATTGCTCAAAAAATGGTTTCGACATTGTTGTTAAACTTTTATTTTATCAGGAAAACAATATAACATTTCTCCAGAAGAACAAACAATTTAGGAGAATGACATAGAATAAATTGATTACATTTTTAAATATAAAAAGGTTAAATTTATTGATTTGTTTCGAATTAGAACTAAATCGATAGAATATATAAATTTTGGCAATAATGTGGGAGGTGTCTAGTTCAAGTACCAATTTGGGAGCAAAAATTCTTTAGGTACTGACCAGAGCCGCCCCTGGGCATGGGCAATAGGGACGCCCGCCCAGGGCCTCTACCCTGCCCAGGGCCCATTTTTTCTGAATATTTATAGTTAAGGTTTAATATTTATTATTTAAAATTTAATTTTTTTAATAATTGTTATTAGAGTTCTATTCTTAAAATTTATTTTTTTCGATATTTTTTATTAGGGGTGTAATTTTTTTTCAATACTTGTTATTATAGACTCATTTTTTTTAATACTTGTAATTAGGGGGCCATTTTTTTATTTATTGTTATTTCAATACTTGTTATTAGGTACAAATTTTTCAATACTTGTTATTATGAGGCTAATTTTTCAATACTTGTTACTAGGGGCCTATCTTTTCTAATATTTGTTATTACGGCCCTACTCTTAAATATTTTTTTTGATACTTGTTATTACGAGTCCAATTTTTTTCAATACTTGTTATTTATGGTCTATTTTCCCTATTATTTGTTATTACATGCATACTCTTAAATTTTAATTTTTCAATACTTGTTATTAGGGTTCCATTTTTCCCTATATTTGTTATTACAAGAATACTCTTAAAATTCATTTTTTTCAAAATTTGTTAATAG